>LR738553.1:3405793-4005793 GCA_902685375.1 Neostethus bicornis | reverse complement strand
AATAAAATCTATTTCTAAGTAATGAAGCTCTCAGAAAAACTTTGTTTTTACTGTAAATCGTATCAAATCTGTTGGAGATTATTATCTGTTATTTTTATATAAACTGAACTTTAAACATTAACTTAATATAAGATTTAATGACAGTGTTTTTAAGTCACTCTGAGAAAAAAAAATTAAGTGAACTTTTATCTTTATTATTAAACAAAACCTGTCAATTTGTTGAGAAAAATGTGTCGGTTTTTAATCGATTACTTTAAAAGTACAAAATGTTCTCATGTTTGTTTTTTATTCTGATTTTTTTACTTTAGAATTTTCTTTCTATGATGTTTTTATGGACAAGACATGTTTATTTGTGGCTAAAACATGTTTTATGTTGAATATTCTTCAAAAAGCTTCATAAAAACGTTAAGCAGAGAAACTGAAAGTGAAAGAGATTTTATATCTGACACCATTTTGTTTTAAATCAGTAAACCAACTTTAATCAAGAAACAAAACAAAAATTAATTAGCATTAAAACACATTAAATCAGAATAAAAAGCCACATTATATATATATATTTTATGTATATATTTATATATTTTTTTATATATATATTTATATATTTTTATATATATATATAAAGTTGGTAAACTATATATATATATATATATTTTATGAGTTATAACTTTATAAATAAACACGGCCGCTGCTGATTATTAAAACTTAATTTTCATTAAGTTTCTATATACTATATATATATATAAAGTTGTGTTATGTGATCTATGTGATCTTTCTTTTAAAATAAATCTGATTTAAAATCTGATTAAAAAAAAAAAACCTCCACAAACTGTTGATCCAGATGTTTCTCTGGATCATAAACTAAAAAAAACAGAATACACATCATTTCAGAAAAACAGGGAATAATTGGTTTGTGTGTCAGATCTGTACCCATGTTTACTTTCATGTTTTATTTCTTTGTTCTTTATCTGTCAGGAAGACGAGGCCAGGGCAGCTGGCTGTCTGCCGGTCTGTGATGGAGGACACATCCAGATCTCCAGACTCCAGGACTGGACCAGAACCATCACACACACAGTAAGAGAAATACCTATAAAGACTTTTAGCTGGTTCTGTTGTAATGGAAGTAAAGACTGTAGCTGGAATGTGTTTAAACCTGTTCAGGTATCTGGACTCTGAATCCTGCTGTATTTGGTATAAAAGGGGCGGAGCTGACAGCAGAATTTATCTCTGATTGATGTCAATTTGATACAAACACATTTGTTTTTACAGGACATTAAAAAACAGAAAGAAACCAGATAGTCCTGAACACAACCATCTGTCTTTGAAGAGAAACTGGTCTGAAGCTGGACTTCCTCATCCCTCCAGTAATGAACCTGGACCACCCAGTTCAAGGTAAGAACATTTGATCATATAAAAAGTAAACCAAATGAGCTTCTAGCTTGTTAGACACTGAGTCCTAGACATCCTGAAAGGATTAGATGTTGTTAAACCTGTTCTAACTAGTGCTGTCATTTTAACACGTTATTTGATTAATTAATTACGCCGCATTTCAATGCGTTAAAAAAATTAACACAATTAATTATGACGTATTAACGGTGGCAAGCCAGTGCTTGCGCATTTGAATTTTGGCCCATTGAAGGACCTGTAGTTTTCTCGGCCGTGCTACATCGACTTCTTCTCCTTCCATCATTTCCCTTCAGGGGTCATCACAGCAAGTCAGTTTCTTCCATCTAACCCTATCTGCTGCATCCTCTTTGGTCATACCAACTATCTTCATGTCTTTCTTTTCTGCATCCATGAACCTCCTCTTTGGCCTTCCTCTAGTCCAGGGGTTAGCAACCTTTTTTATTCAGAGCCATTTGGGACCACCCCCGCACCCCGCCCGCTGTCACCCCTAAATGAAAAGACAGCACCCAGAGCCACAACCCATTTTGACATCATTATACATTTTATACTATGAATAAAAAACTATTGCATTCATGAAAATGAAATCAACGAACTGCTACAGAGAACACAGAATTTTATTTCTGCATGTAAAGAAAATCAGAATCAGAATGCTTTTATTGCCATGTCAATGAACAATATCAGAGACTAGGAACTTGCTTTGATACAGGTGTGCAAAAAAATGAAATAAAAATATTAAAAAATAAAATAAAAGAATTAAAAATAATTTGAACAAAACTAAGAGTGCTCAGAAAGAAAAAGAAAAGCAGTGCAATGGCATAGAAAATAATAAAGATAGTAAAGTGACAAGAGGGAAGTGACTAAGAGATGTGGGGATCCAGGTTATAAAGTATTCATTAGTCCAACGAAAGAAGGGAAGAAGCTGTTTTTGTGGCAGGACGTTCTGGTTCGAATGGACCGGAGCCTCCTGCCCGAGGGGAGTCGCTCAAAAAGTCCATGTCCAGGGTGGGAAGGGTCAGCTGCTATCCGACCTGCACGCCCCCCGAGTCCTGGAGACGTACAGGTCTTCGAGAGATGGAAGGCTGCAGCCAATCACCTTCTCTGCGGAGCGCACAATGCGCTGCAGTCTGTGTTTGTCCCTGACTGTGGCTCCAGTGTACCACACGGTGATGGAGGAGGTGAGGATGGACTCGATGATGGCTGTGTAAAACTGCACCAACATCTGGGCGGGCAGCTTGGCTTTCTTCAACTGCCGCAGAAAGTACATCCTCTGCTGGGCATTTTTGATCAGGGAGCTGATGGACGGCTCCCACTTTAGGTTCTGTGTGATGGTAGTGCCGAGGAAGTGGAAAGAGTCTACAGTGGTGATGGGGGAGTCTGTCAGTACAAGGGGGATAATGTGGTAATGTAAAAGCATTTTACATTCACTCCTGATGATTGGAGCTACCCTGCATGCGCAGGCCACTATCATCAGAAGCAACTAGCGGTTCAGTTTCTTGCTCAAGGACACCTCGGCATGGATTCTGGGCAGGGGACTGAACCTGTGACCTTCCAGTTACAGGACGGTAGCCCTACCCGCCGAGCCATCCTTCCCCCAATTATGTTTGTTTTCATCCTCCATATTTATCCAGATTGCACCTGGCATACACCGTAAAAAGACAGGAACACTCCTTTTCATAAACACCACGCCCACTCTCTTGGAATTTATGTCTATGCCTAAAATTTACACGGTTTTGTGCAACTTTGATAAATGAGGGTCATTGGAGGTATCGTTATTCTGATTTATAAATATTTGAGTAAAATAAAGAGAATGTAGAATTCATTTAATCAGTAACTATTTTTGAGACATCATCAGGTTTTCTTATGTCAAGAATTGATTGAGTCTAGGGCTGCAACTAACGATTATTTTGGTAATCGATTAATCTGTCGATTATTGGGTCGATTACTCGATTAATCGGATAAAAATGACAATTTAATAAAGATTACTTTTTCGGCATATAATAGAATGTAATTGTGTAAAACACAACTCATAACCACATAAACAACACGTTGGGTTTATTACAGTAAGAGCAAATGTTTCTGTCAAATAAAGAGGTAGAATATTATCATTTCTAGAAAATAATAAATCTACTTACTGTATACAGTAAAAGTAACTCATAAGTACCCATAAAATGTGATTTAGTAGTACTGAATAATAAAACATCAAATGTAAACTGTTGGATCACATTTGAAAACAAGAAACCTTTAACACTTCTGGATTCACAAATTTAACCTTGTTCAGAAGTATCATACAAAAAAAGGCCTCAGATTAACATGAGAAAAAATATACAAAAACATTCAAGTTGTGTAGCCAAAAAGAAACAAACAAACAAAAAAAAACACCATCACTACTGTAAAAATAGTAACTTTAATAAATAAAATGACCATCTTTACCACTTATAATATTACAAACACAGATCTACTAATCGGTAAAGGGGTGCCCAACTAACAGCACTCATTTTTTTTGTGGGAAAAAAATGTGCATTGCAGCGTAGAGGAGGGGGTCTTGTATCCTGCATTGAATTTAGCGATCTTTTCCTGCAATTTTTATGTTCGTCACTAGATGGCACAGAAAATACAACAACACTGCTCCCATTAAAACGTGTGTGTCTCTGTGATGTGCACGCTGTCGAAATAAACAGTGTGCACAGATATGGAAAGCCGTCAGGCCCAATACGCACACGTAAACAAGCATGTTAGGTGTTAAAACACGCAAAATGTTTCATCAAGCGCTTAGATTTCAAACCTAGCGCCACTAAATGCACGTTTTTAAGCGCTATCGCACTATATTTCAGACCTAGTGCCACTAGATTTGAATTTTAACACTCTTGATGTAACATTTAGCACTTGTTCTATTGGTCTAATCAGCATTTACCAAAGCATGTCATCCATCTGCTTCTGTTCCCAGTGGCAAATTCAGGATTTATCAAAGGGGGGGGCTTGCCTGCGGGTCACAAAACTAGCACCTGTGGTACTCGCCAGTATAGAGGAGTCTGGGGGCATCCCCCTGTCCCGCCACCCGCCCCCCGGAACCTTTTTGAAAACTAAGTAATTTTTCTGCATTTTGATGCATATTAATTAAAGTAGTAAGAACACTTTTTTTTTTTGTGGACCTAGAGGGGGTTGCACTCCCCTCCCCCATAACCCCTAGTTCTGGCCCGCTTGTCGAATGATAAAACTCAATGCGGCCCGCGAGTCAAAAAGTTTGCCCACCCCTGATCTAAAAGCTGCTTTGTCATGGAAACTGCTATTTGGCGGCTGCTACAACAGTTTTTTTTTCTGTCATCGGACTAATTAGACTCATCTATTGAATAAAAATATAAACTCATCACACAGAAATATTATAACTAATGATGATGATTTGAAACTCTGATCCCTTTGCTAAAAAGTAATCAGCCAATAAACACGTAACATCGTTCATAACAGTGTACTTATTTTCTAACTTCCATCCCTTTTGTACCTGTGTTGGTTCTTAAAGTACTTTACATTGTAGCTCACATTCACCCATTCTCACACACATTAATGCCTGATGGTAGAAGCTGCCATGCAAGCTGCAAATCACCATTAGGAGCAATTGGGGGAATACCTCGGCATGAACTCTGGGCGGGGGATTGAACCAGTGATCCTTTGGCTACAGGGCGATTGTCTTATTACTGAGTCACTCACTGAAAAACGAAAATGTGACAGAGAATCAAGCTAAAAAACGTAAAACATTGAAAATAAGCTTGTTTTCGTCCGCCATATTTATTCAGATTGCACCTGGCATACACCGTAAAAAGACAGGAACACTCCTTTTAATAAACACCACGCCCACTCTCTTGGAATTTATGTCTATGCCTGAAATTTACATTGTTTTATGCAGCTTTTATAAATGGGGATAATTTTTATTCTGATTTATAAATATTTGCGTAAAATAAGGAAAATATAGCATTTATTTAATCAGGGTTTATTTTTGAGACATCACCAGGTTTCCTATTTGAAGAATTTATTGACTCACTGTTTATCGTTAAGTGTTTTTGAGAAGATGACTTGTATCTTCTTTCTGATCACTGCCTCCCCTGACCACACGTCACTGATGTGGTAACAAGAAGAACATGTTTATGTTTGCAGAGGTTTGGACAGCAGATGGAGAGCAGGGAGACAAAAACCAGACTGTCTGTCTATGAAGAGTGACCGGTCCATGTCAATAGGTCTGGATTTCAGAGATGGACCTGGACCTTCAGTCTTTGGGTAAAAAAACTTTTGTCAGATTTATAAAAAGTAAAAAAAGGATGACGTCACGAAAAAAACAATGATTAGACATCCTAAAAGATGTGACATTGTGCAGTAAACCTGTTCCGACTGAAGAGAAGATAACAATGTTTAGTGTGGTCATGTTTGTGTTTACAGAAGTTTGGACATCAGAGCAAATCCACACATTTACAGACTGATCACTTTTTGGCAGGAAATGAAAACCTTATGTTGTCCTGTCATGTTAATGTTTTTTTGATCCATCTAAACTAGACATGGGCAAACTATGGCCAGCAGGCCATATGTGACCCCTTAAACGTTTTAACCCGGCCCGCCGAATTAAAAAACATTAAATAAGTAAATAAACCATGTTGGTTTGGGTTTTTTTCTGCAATTTTGTTGTTCGTCACTAGATGGCGCCGAAAATACAACAACACTGCTCCCATTAAAATGTGTGTCTCTGTGATGTTCACGCTGTCGAAATAAACAACGTGCACAGATATGGAAAGCCATCGGGCCCAATACGCGCACGTAAACAAGCATGTTAGGTGTTAAAACAAGCATAATGTTTCATCAAGCAATAAGATTTCAGACCTAGCGCCACTAAATGCACGTTTTTAAGTGCTATCGCACTAGATTTCAGACCTAGTGCCGCAAGATTAGAATTTTAACACTCTTGATGTAACATTTAGCACTTGTTTAAAATCTAGCCCCATTCTATCGGTCTAATCTAGCGGTTACCAAAGCATGTCATCCATCTGCTCCTGTTCCCAGTGGTGAATTCAGGGTTTTCTAAAGTGGTAGGGGGGTTGCGGTTGGGGGTTACAAAACGAGCATCACGTATAGAGGAGTCTGGGAGCATCCCCCCCGCACCCTACTTCAACCTTTTTGAAAACGAAGTAATTTTTCTATATTTTGGTGCATATTTTAACCAAAGTTTCTAATAATTAAAGTACCGTAATTTCACGGCCATAAAGACACACCTAAAAGTCTCAAATTTTCTTCAAAATGAGCGGTGCGCCCCATCGTGCAGTTCACCCTATCTTATTTGTGATTTGCGGACGTATTAGAGAACCATGAGGCGGACGCAGTTGAGAACATGAGAATGTTCGGATTAGTCGGATTGTTAAAAAGTAAAAAAAGGATGACGTCAAGAAAACAAAATCAATGATTAGACATCCTAAAAGATGTAAACATTGTGTAGTAAACCTGTTCTGACTGAAAAGAAGATAACAATGTTTAGTGTGGTTATGTTTGTGTTTACAGAAGTTTGGACATCAGAGCAAATCCACACATTTACAGACTGATCACTTTTTGGCAGGAAAAGGAAAAGCTTATGTTGTCCTGTCATGTTAATGTTTTGTTGATCCATCTAAACCAGGCATGGGCAAACTTTGGCCCCCGGGCCATATGTGACCCCTTAAACGTTTTAACCCGGCCCGCCGAACTAGAAAACATTAAATAAATAAACCATTTTACCATAATTTCACGGCTATAAGGCGCATATAAAAGTCTTAGATTTTCTTCAAAATGAGCGGTGCGCCTTTTCGTGCGGTGCGCCTTGTGTGTGAGAAAAAGCGGACCTAAAAGAAAACGCGGTGCTCGTGAGGCGGACCTGAAAGAAAAGACATGAGAACGTTAAAGAGTGAAGTGTGAGCGGCGTGGGAGCGATGGATGACCGAAGGAGACCACAGTTTCACGAAGGGTGGAAGGCAGCGCCGGGCGAGTTATGCTACAGTTTGCCAATGGATTGTAGATGCTTGGACTAACGTGTCTGCTGGTACTGTTATCCGAGCTTTCACAAAAGCTGGTATCCTTTCTGAGGAGCCGCACAGTACAGACAGTGACTTTGACAGCGAGGAGTGAAGTGGACCTGCTCTGTTGGATTTTGCGCAGCTGTTCGATTCCAAAACAGAGAATGACGGATTTGAATAAAGACTATTACCGGTAATATGCTTGTTTATACTACTTAAATAAAGTACAACCAAACTCAGTTTTGCTCCCAATCTATTTTTTAATACGCACATTTGCATGCTTGCGTGTGTGTTGTTGTAAGGCAGTGTGTGACTGAGACTGCGCCTTTTCGTACAGTGCGCCTTAGGTGTGTGTTAAATACAGCAATGGCACTCATAACCGAGGCTGCGCCTTTTCGTACGGTGCGCCTTATGGTCGTGAATTTGCGGTAGTTTGATTTTTCCTGCAACTTTGATGTTCGTGACTAGATGGCGCCGAAAATACAACAACACTGCTCCCATTAAAATGTGTGTGTCTCTGTGATGTGCACGCTGTCGAAATAAACAGTGTGCACAGATATGGAAAGCCATCAGGCCCAATACGCACACGTAAACAAGCATGTTAGGTGTTAAAACACGCAAAATGTTTCATCAAGCGCTTAGATTTCAAACCTAGCGCCACTAAATGCACGTTTTTAAGCGCTATCGCACTATATTTCAGACCTAGTGCCACTAGATTTGAATTTTAACACTCTTGATGTAACATTTAGCACTTGTTCTATTGGTCTAATCAGAATTTACCAAAGCATGTCATCCATCTGCTCCTGTTCCCAGTGGCAAATTCAGGATTTATCAAAGGGGGGCAGAGAGGGGGCTTGGCTGCGGGTCACAAAACGAGCACCTGTGGTGCTCGCCAGTATAGAGGAGTCTGGGGGCATCCCCCTGTCCCGCCACCCGCCCCCCGGAACCTTTTTGAAAAGTAAGTAATTTTTCTGCATTTTGATGCATATTAATTAAAGTAGTAAGAACACTTTTTTTTTTTTGTGGACCTAGAGGGGGTTGCACTCCCCTCCCCCATAACCCCTAGTTCTGGCCCGCTTGTCGAATGATAAAACTCAATGCGGCCCGCGAGTCAAAAAGTTAGTCCACCTCTGATCTAAAAGCTGCTTTGTCATGGAAACTGCTATTTGGCGGCTGCGACAACAGTTTTTTTTTTCTGTCATCGGACTAATTAGACTCATCTATTGAATAAAAATATAAACTCATCACACAGAAATATTATAATTAATGATGATGATTTGAAACTCTGATCCCTTTGCTAAAAAGTAATCAGCCAATAAACACGTAACATCGTTCATAACAGTGTACTTATTTTCTAACTTCCATCCCTTTTGTACCTGTGTTGGTTCTTAAAGTACTTTACATTGTAGCTCACATTCACCCATTCTCACACACATTAATGCCTGATGGTAGAAGCTGCCATGCAAGCTGCAAATCACCATTAGGAGCAATTGGGGGAATACCTCGGCATGAACTCTGGGCGGGGGATTGAACCAGTGATCCTTTGGCTACAGGGTGATTGTCTTATTACTGAGTCACTCACTGAAAAACGAAAATGTGACAGAGAATCAAGCTAAAAAACGTAAAACATTGAAAATAAGCTTGTTTTCGTCCGCCATATTTATTCAGATTGCACCTGGCATACACCGTAAAAAGACAGGAACACTCCTTTTAATAAACACCACGCCCACTCTCTTGGAATTTATGTCTATGCCTGAAATTTACATTGTTTTATGCAGCTTTTATAAATGGGGATAATTTTTATTCTGATTTATAAATATTTGCGTAAAATAAGGAAAATATAGCATTTATTTAATCAGGGTTTATTTTTGAGACATCACCAGGTTTCTTATTTGAAGAATTTGTTGACTCACTGTTTATCGTTAAGTGTTTTTGAGAAGATGACTTGTATCTTCTTTCTGATCACTGCCTCCCCTGACCACACGTCACTGATGTTGTAACAAGAAGAACATGTTTATGTTTGCAGAGGTTTGGACAGCAGATGGAGAGCAGGGAGACAAAAACCAGACTGTCTATGAAGAGTGACCGGTCCATGTCAATAGGTCTGGATTTCAGAGATGGACCTGGACCTTCAGTCATTGGGTAAGAACACTTTTGTCAGGTTTATTAAAAAGTAAAAAAAGGATGACGTCAAGAAAAAAACAATGATTAGACATCCTAAAAGATGTGACATTGTGCAGTAAACCTGTTCCGACTGAAGAGAAGATAACAATGTTTAGTGTGGTTATGTTTGTGTTTACAGAAGTTTGGACATCAGAGCAAATCCACACATTTAGATGCTGATCACTTTTTGGCAGGAAAAGGAAAACCTCATGTTGTCCTGTCATGTTAATGTTTTTTTGATCCATCTAAACCAGACATGGGCAAACGATGGCCAGTAGGCCATACAGTGGGGATCGAAAGTTTGGGCACCCCAGTTAAAAATTTGTATTAATGTGCATAAAGAAGCCAAGGAAAGATTGAAAAATCTCCAAAAGGCATCAAATTACAGATGAGACATTCTTATAATATGTCAAAAAAAAAGTTAGATTTTATTCCCATCATTTACACTTTCAAAATAACAGAAAACGAAAAAATGGCGTCTGCAAAAGTTTGGGCACCCCGCAGAGTTAATACCCTGTACTGCCCCCTTTGGAAAGCTGAGACCTGACAGTGTCATGGATTGTTCTCAATCATCGTCTGGAAAGACCAGGTGATGTCAATCTCAAAGGTTTTAAATGCCCAGACTCATCTGACCTTGCCCCAACAATCAGCACCATGGGTTCTTCTAAGCAGTTGTCTAGAATACTGAAACTGGGAATAGTTGATGCTCACAAAGCAGGAGAAGGCTATAAGAAGATAGCAAAGCGTTTTTAGATGCCAATATCCTCTGTTCGGAATGTAATTAAGAAATGGCAGTCATCAGGAACAGTGGAAGTTAAAGCAAGATCTGGAAGACCAAGAAAATTATCAGACAGAACAGCTCGTAGGATTGTGAGAAAAGCAAGTCAAAACCCACGTTTGACTGCACGATCCCTCCAGAAAGATCTGGCAGACACTGGAGTTGTGGTAAACTATTCCACTATAAAGAGATACTTGTACAAATATGGTCTTCATTGAAGAGTCATCAGAAGAAAACCTCTTCTACGTCCTCACCACAAAAATCACCGTTTGAAGTTTGCAAATGAACATATAGACAAGCCTGATGCATTTTGGAAACAAGTCCTGTGGACCGATGAGGTTAAAATAGAACTTTTTGGCCTGAATGAACAAAGGTACGTTTGGAGAAGAAAGGGCATATAATTTAATGAAAAGAACCTCTGTCCAACTGTTAAGCATGGGGGTGGATCAATCATGGTTTGGGTTTGTATTGCAGCCAGTGGCACGGGGAACATTTCACGAGTAGAAGGAAAAATGGATTCAATAAGATTTCAGCAAATTTTGGATGCTAACTTGATGCCATCTGTGAAAAGTAAGGAGTGCAGCAAACAAATTTCCCCGGTGAGGGATGAATAGAGTAATTCAAAATAAACAAATAAAAAAATAAAAAAAGCTGAAGTTAAAGAGAGGATGGCTTCTACAAATGGATAATGATCCTAAACACACCTCAAAATCCACGGTGGATTACATCAAGAGGCGTAAACTGAAGGTTTTGCCATGGCCTTCACAATCTCCTGACCTCAACATAATTAAAAATCTATGGATAGACCTTAAAAGAGCAGTGCGTCACAGACAGCCCAGAAATCTCAAAGAACTGGAAGACTTTTGTAAGGAAGAATGGGCGAAGATACCTCAAACAAGAATTGAAGGACTCTTGGCTGGCTACAAAAAGCGTTTACAAGCTGTGATACTTGCCAAAGGGGGCAGTACAAGGTATTAACTCTTCAGGGTGCCCAAACTTTTGCAGACGTCATTTTTTTGTTTTCTGTTATTTTGAAAGTGTAAATGATGGAAATAAAATCTAACTTTTTTTGACATACAGTATAAGAATGTCTCATCTGTCATTTGATGCCTTTTGGAGATTTTTCCATCTTTCCTTGGCTTCTTTATGCACATTAATACAAATTTTTACCTGGGTTGCCCAAACTTTCGATCCCCACTGTATGTGACGCCTTAACCTCTTAACTCCCACCGACCCGGCGACGGGACGCTTGTGGGTTTTTGGGTTTTTTTTCACTCATAAAGACACTTATCCTTAGTTCAACTCCACTAAGTTGTACCTCATTTTAAAGCTAAGACTTTCAAGAAAACGATCATAGCATCCATTCTTATGTTTTCACTAGTTTCAAGAAGAAATAGCAAACTATCCGCAAACAAAATCAAACTGTTTGAAGAGCATTTCTCACCTATGATCCAGTCGTAATGGGCTCAGACGGGTTCGATCTTCATGTGATTGGTCTCATTTTGTCCGTAACAATCCACAGAATAACTATATAAAATTGTATTTTCTCAAAAGTAAACCAGTTTGGAGAAAAACCCCAGAAAACGTGTTTTTTTTTTTCTGCGAGAAATTGTAGCAGCCGCGTTCCAATCTCCATAGTAACTGCCAAGCTGTGTTTTTAACTTCCTCCTGGGTATGTTTCTTTTCTTCACGAAGTTATGTACAAAATGAGACCATTCGCAAAATTTTCCAATCATCGGCTTGTTTGTTAGAAGACCTTGAATGAAGCAAGCGCTCCTCCTTTAGCTAACAGCACTGCTAGCATGTTAGCTTCTAGCGGGCTAACGACGTCGCTTACAAATATATGATTAGCCTATAAAGAAAGCTGATACTTCCACCTTCAAAACGAGGGGATTGGTTCAAAACCGGACCAATAACCAAGCTTGTTATTCAGCTGCATAATGGGAATTTACAATGTAAACAGTCCGCCATATTTGTGCGTCACAGGACGCATGCTCCAGCTGCATGAGAGCAGACAGGCTTGGTAAGTGAGATGATCAAGGATTGAAAGATTTATTTATTTTTAGTTTATTTTCCACTTTTCTTTTGGCAAACTATATTTCTGGGGTTTTGGGGCCTATTTTTTATCCGAAAAAATTTTATTGTGCATGATTTTTATGAAAAAAAAAATTATAATTACAGCCAAAATGATCTAAATAAAAAAAATAGATAAATAAAAAAAAGGAAAAAAAAAAGATCTGGGAGATTTTTAAAGTCACAGAAACACTAATATGCATTTTCTTATGACTAAAAAAGTGATAGAATGGCAAAAATTCAATTTGTTGCTTGTTCAGATTGGACATTTTTATACTAAAAGGTCAATAAATCAAACACTTTTGTACCTAGAGATCTGAAACTTTACACAGTTACACAGTTTACACAGATTATTATCATACAAAGGGAAGGAATTATGCCTACTAAGAAGTATGTCTTGGCTAGGGACATTGGAAAATGAACAAAATTAGACAATTTTGTTTACAATTTTTTTATGTTTGAACTACTGTAGGATAGGTTCTGAAGCTCTGACACTCTTCATGTACATATCTACAGAAACTAGAAGGTCTAAGCTTTATTTTGATGTATAGTACAAGCATGTAACTTGAAAGATGTTGCTGTAATAAGCAATGGCATTTGGGTATCTATATATATCTATATATATATAGATATATATACAATGTATATACAGTATAAATATATATATATATATATACAGTACAGACCAAAAGTTTGGACACACCTTCTCATTCAAAGAGTTTTCTTTCTTTTCATGACTATGAACATTGTAGATTCACACTGAAGGCATCCAAACTATGAATTAACACGTGTGGAAGTATAGTACATAACCAAAAAGTGTGAAACAACTGAAAATATGTCATATTCTAGGTTCTTCAAAGTAGCCACCTTTTGCTTTGATTACTGCTTTGCACACTCTTGGCATTCTCTTGATGAGCTTCAAGAGGTAGTCACCTGAAATGGTTTTCACTTCACAGGTGTGCCCTGTCAGGTTTAATAAGTGGGATTTCTTGCCTTATAAATGGGGTTGGGACCATCAGTTGCATTGTGGAGAAGTCAGGTGGATACAGAGCTGATAGTCCTACTGAATAGACTGTTAGAATTTGTATTATGGCAAGAAAGAAGCAGCTAAGTAAAGAAAAACGAGTGGCCATCATTACTTTAAGAAATGAAGGTCAGTCAGTCCGAACAATTGGGAAAACTTTGAAAGTGTCCCCAAGTGCAGTCTCAAAAACCATCAAACGCTACAAAGAAACTGGCTCACATGCGGACCCCCCCCAGGAAAGGAAGACCAAGAGTCACCTCTGCTGCGGAGGATAAGTTCATCCGAGTCACCAGCCTCAGAAATCGCAGGTTAACAGCAGCTCAGATCAGAGACCAGGTCAATGCCACACAGAGTTCTAGCAGCAGACACATCTCTCGAACAACAGTTAAGAGGAGACTGTGTGAATCAGGCCTTCATGGTAAAATATCTGCTAGGAAACCACTGCTAAGGACAGGCAACAAGCAACAGAGACTTGTTTGGGCTCAAGAACACAAGGAATGGACATTAGACCAGTGGAAATCTGTGCTTTGGTCTGATGAGTCCAAATTTTTAGATTTGTGGTTCCAACCACCGTGTCTTTGTGTGACGTAGAAAAGGTGAACGGATGGTCTCTACATGCCTGGTTCCCACCGTGAAGCATGGAGGAGGAGGTGTGATGGTGTGGGGGTGCTTTGCTGGTGACACTGTTGAGGATTTATTCAAAATTGAAGGCATACTGAACCAGCATGGCTACCACAGCATCTTGCAGCGGCATGCTATTCCATCCGGTTTGCATTTAGTTGGACCGTCATTTATTTTTCAACAGGACAATGACCCCAAACACACCTCCAGGCTGTGTAAGGGCTATTTGACCCGGAAGGAGAGTGATGGGGTGCTGCGCCAGATGACCTGGCCTCCACAGTCACCAGACCTGAACCCAATCGAGATGGTTTGGGGTGAGCTGGACCGCAGAGTGAAGGCAAAAGGGCCAACAAGTGCTAAGCATCTCTGGGAACTCCTTCAAGACTGTTGGAAAAGCATTTCAGGTGACTACCTCTTGAAGCTCATCAAGAGAATGCCAAGAGTGTGCAAAGCAGTAATCAAAGCAAAAGGTGGCTACTTTGAAGAACCTAGAATATGACACATTTTCAGTTGTTTCACACTTTTTGGTTATGTACTATACTTCCACATGTGTTAATTCATAGTTTGGATGCCTTCAGTGTGAACCTACAATGTTCATAGTCATGAAAAGAAAGAAAATTCTTTGAATGAGAGGGTGTGTCCAAACTTTTGGTCTGTACTGTATACAGTATATATATATATATATATATATATATATCCATAAATCTACAAACTGATTGCTTTTTGGCAGAAAAACCTCATGTTGTCCTGTCATGTTAATCTTTTGTTGATCCATCTAAACAGTTTTTTTCTGTCATCGGACTAATTAGACCCATCTATTGGATAAAAATATGAACTCATCACACACAATTATTATAACTAATGATGATGATTTTAAACTCCAATCTCTTTGTTAAAAAGTAATCAGCCAGTAAAACACGTAACATCGATCATAAAATTGTACTTATTTTCCATATTCCATCCCTTTTCTACCTGTGTTGGTTTTCAAAAAGCGTGACCTTGTTGCTCACATTCACACGTTCACAGACACGTTCATACCTGATGGTAGAAGCTGCCATGCAAGTTGCAAACCACCATCAGGAGCAATTGAGGGTTTAGAGTCCTGCTCAGGAACACCTCGGCATGATCTCTGGGCGGGAGATTAAACCACTGATCCTCTGATTACAGGGCCATTGTCTTATTACTAAGTCACTCACTGAGAAATGAGAATGTGGCAGAGAAATTATGCTTGTTTTCATTGCCCATATTTATCTAGATTGCACCTGGCATACCCCATAAAAAGACTGTAACACTCCTTTAAATAAACACCACGCCCACTGTCTTGGAATTTCTACCTATGCCTGAAATTGACACTGTTTGTGCAGCTCTGATAAATGAGGGACATTGGAGGTATTTTTTTAATTCTGATTTATAAATATTTGAGTAAAATAAAGAAAATGTAGCATTTATTTAATCAGGATCTATTTTTGAGACATCATCAGGTTTCTTATTTGAAGAATTTGTTGACTCACTGTTTGTCGTCAAGTGTTTTTGAGAAGATGACTTGTATCTTCCTTCTGATCACTGCCTCCGTGATGACACGTCAGTGATGGGGTAAGAAGAAGAACATGTTTGTGATTGCAGAGGTTTGGACAGCAGATGGAGAGCAAAGAGACAAGAAACAGACTGTCTGTCTATGAAGAGTGACCGGTCCATGCCGATACGTACGGACTTCAGAGATGAAACTGGACCTTCAGTCACTGGGTAAAAAAACTTTTGTCAGATTGTTTAAAAGCAGAAAAATGTGGGATTGTGACAAAGCAATGACTGAAAATCCTAGAAGATATAGACATTGTGTAGTAAACCTGTCCTGACTGAAGAGAAAATAACAATGCTCAGTGTGGTCGTGTTTTTGTTTGCAAAAATTTGGACATCAGAGCAAATCCACAAATCTACAGACTGATCGCTTTTTGGCAGGAAAACCTTATGTTGTCCTGTCATGTTAATCTTTTGTTGATCCATCCAAATGCTGCTTTGTCATGGAAATTGCTGTTTGGCGGCTGCTGTAACAGTTTTTTTCTGTCATCGAACTAATTAGACTCATCCATTGGATAAAAATATGAACTCATCACACATAATTATTATAGCTAATGATGATGATTTGAAACTCCAATCCCTTTGCTAAAAAGTATTCAGCCAAAAAACACGTAACATCGATCATAAAATTGTACTTATTTTCCATTTTCCATACTTGTGTTGGTTCTCAAAGGCCTTTACATTGTAGCTCATATTCACCCATTCATACACACATTCATACCTGATGGTCGAAGCTGCCATGCAAGTTGCAAACCACCATCAGGAGACATTGGGGGTTTAAACTCCTGCTCAGGAACACCTCGGCATGATCTCTGGGCGGGGGATTGAACCAGTGATCCTCTGATTACAGGGCGATTGTCTTATCACTAAGTCACTCATTGAAAAACGAGAATGTGGCAGAGCATCAATCTGGAAAATGTCGCATCGTTCATTGAAGTTATGCTTGTTTTCATCGTCCATATTTATCCAGATTGGACCTGGCATACGCCGTAAAAAGACAGGAACACTCCTTTTCATAAACACCACGCCCACTCTCTTGGAATTTCTGTCTATTCCTGAAATTTACACTGTTTTGTGCAGCTAGCACTGGGTCGTGGTCTGATTCAAGTATAACTCAGTAAATACCATTAGAAAGAAGACAGACAAGGTTTTTATCAATGAAACAATCATCAATTCTGCTATTTGAATGATGTTGGTATGATGATGGTGTTTCCCCTGCCACCCTGATACACTGTGCTGAGGAACTGTCTCCAGTTGTCACAGACATTTTTAATACCTCCCTGAAGACCTGCCACGTTCCAGCCTGCTTCAAGCTGTCGATCATTGTTCCTGTCCCCAAGAAGCCCCGTATTACTGGACTTAATGACTACAGGCCTGTGGCTCTTACGTCTGTAGTCATGAAGTCATGCAAACGCCTGGTCCTCCCTCATCTTAAGTACTTCACCTCTCCCTCTCTGGACCCTCTGCAGTTTGCCTACAGAGCCAACAGGTCTGTAGACGACACCATCAACTTGGCCCTCCACTTCCCCCTGCAGCACCTGGACTCCCCGGGAACCTATGCTGGGATCCTGTTTGTAGACTTCAGCTCTGCATTCAACACCATCCTCCCTGCCCTGCTTCAGGACAAGCTCTCACAGCTCAACGTGCCTGACTCCACTTGCAGGTGGATTACTGACTTCCTGACAGACCGGAGGCAGTGTGTGCTGCTGGGGAAGAATGTGTCCACTTCTCAGACTATCCGCACAGGATCTCCACAGGGTTGTGTCCTCTTTCCCCTGCTCTTCTCCCTGTAGACCAACTGCTGCACTTCCTGCTATGACACTGTCAAACTGATCAAGTTTGCGGATGACACCACTCTCATTGGGCTCATCTCTGATGGTGATGAGTTGGCCTACAGGATGGAGGTAGACCGGCTGGTGTGCTGGTGCCGCAACAACAACCTGGAGCTCAATGCTCAAAAGACAGTGGAGATGATCGTGGACTTTAGGAAAGTCACAGCCCTCATTTCCCCCTAGCACTGACAGACTCCCCCATCACCACTGTAGACTCTTTCCGCTTCCTCGGCACTACCATCACACAAGACCTAAAGTGGGAGCGTCCATCAGCTCCCTGATCAAAAAGGCCCAGCAGAGGATGTACTTTCTCCG
The DNA here is from genome assembly GCA_902685375.1 of Neostethus bicornis. Classification (NCBI taxonomy): domain Eukaryota; kingdom Metazoa; phylum Chordata; class Actinopteri; order Atheriniformes; family Phallostethidae; genus Neostethus; species Neostethus bicornis. The sequence continues at coordinate 3,987,988 of LR738553.1, read as the reverse complement.
GCAGCTGAAGAAAGCCAAGCTGCCCAGATGTTGGTGCAGTTTTACACAGCCATCATCAAGTCCATCCTCACCTCCTCCATCACCATGTGGTAAGCTGGAGCCACAGCCAGGGACTGCAGCAAACTGTGCGCTCCGCGAAGAAGTGGATCGGCTGCAGCCTTCCATCTCTCCAAGACCTGTACGTCTCCAGGACAGGGCATGCAGGTCGGATAGCAGCTGACCCTTCCCGCCCTGGACATGGACTTTTTGAGCGACTCTTCTCGGGCAGGAGGCTCTGGTCCATTCGGACCAGAACGTCCCACCATAAAAACAGCTTTTTCCCTTCTGTCGTTGGACATATGAACACTTTATAATCTGGATCCCCACATCTCTTAGTCACTTCGCTCTTGTCACTTTATAGGCTTTAAGTCTTTATTATTTTCTATTATTTTCTATGACATTGCACTTCTTTTTCTTTCTGAGCACTCTTAGTTTTTTAAAATGATTTTTATTTTCATTTTTATCTTTATTATAGCAAGTTTATTTGTTCCATAAAAACTGCCAGACATTATGCCATCGCTGATTGTTATGATGATTTAGGATTTGACCGGTCGAGTATGGATTCAATCCCACAGTTGAAGTTCTCAATTCAGAGAGGCTGGCTTGGGGAATCCGTTGCAGAGCAAGACAAGGTTTGGGGCAGAGACGGTTAACAATCTGGCATGACAGCAGACAGACAGACAATGGGGAAATTGGGGAACAAGGCTTATACACTGTGGAAAATGAGACAGGTGAGATAGGTAGGGGGAGGTAGTGGGAAACAGATGGGGAAAATTAAAGTGAAGAATGGTACTGCTACCAGGACAGGTGCGGATCCTAACAGAAACTCAGATTCTCTGCAGCAGTTTGGATGTTCAGAGCTTCTTTATGGTTCCATCAGAGAACTTCTCATTGCTTGATGTGATATTAAGGACAACATGTTTGTGTTTGCAGAGATGTGGACGGAAGATGGAGAGGAGAGAGGCAAGAACCAGACTGTCTGTCTCTAAAGAGTGACCAGTCCATGCCAAAACGATTAGACTTCAGAGATGGACCTGGATCTTCATCCTCCAGGTGAGAGAATAACTAGAGGTTTCAGGATGTTGATGATGCCCTTGAAGTATCTTTGTGATGAAAAAATGTCTTCCCAGGAGGAAGAGGAGTGCTGTCGATGAAGAGGAGCAACTGTCCTGCTGTCCTTTGTGCCAGGACATCCTGAAGGACCCAGTCTCTAGCAGCTGTGGACACCGGTTATGCAGACACTGCATCAGTTCATACAGGGATCAGTCGACCTGTCCTCAGTGTGGGAAAAGAGCCAAAACTGCAGCAGGTCAGAATCCTCTGTTCAGGCCTTGCTGCTGAAGGTTTCACATCATCTCAGTGAAATGAGACTGTTCCTGGAAGATGTGATATCTTTCATGTTTGATGTCTCCATGGAGCAATCAGCTTAGGGCGTCAATGAGAGTAGCTCCTCCAGAGAGCTGAGCTGAGCCCTATTCTTTCAGTGGGACAGAGCAGCATTCAGGCTGCTTACTGAGGGGGACATGTTGGGCTTTATTTTAGCCTGAAGTCCTGATCAGCACATGGCAGAAAGAGCAGGATGAAGCTGGAATGGAAGCAGGGCTTCTTGTTGCCGTAGCCTGTGTGTCCAGTAGAGGACAGTGTGTCAGTTTTCTTGTTTTCTGCCTTAGATTAGAATTACTTTATTGATCCCACACTTTAAATTTGTGAAAAACAAAGTGAAGCCGAGCTGTACTGGTGTGTTTAGCTGGAAACAACATGACAGTGAAATGCAAACTAAAACTGAGCTCAGAGCAGATGTTATCACGGCCCAGAAAATGACCCTGAGTAACAAGTTCGTCTCACTGCGCTGCAGGACTGAGCGCTTTAGGAGGTCGTTCATCCCTTCAGCTCTCAGGCAATTTAATAGATCAGATGGTTCTGGAAGGAACTGGGTCCGATTTTATTATATAGGTATGTTGTTTTTATTTATTTTGTACTGTATGTACATCTTGTGTGATTTCTGTTGCTGCTGGACACCAGAATTTCTCCTGCAGGAAATTAATAAAGATTTTATCTATCTACATCTATTAATGCTGATTGAACGATGGAAAGAAAAATAGCCTTCATCCATCATGACACAATAGTATGTCTGTGTTCAGCTCTCAGGACTTAATCTCAGTGCTCTAATTTCAGTTTCTCAGCGGTTGTCAGTCTGAAGGAAAGAAAAGAAAGATTCCAATCTGATTTCTTTTCTCTCTTTCTTCCTGCAGATGTTGCTCTGCAGGAGCTTTTAGATGAACATAAGATCAGTCTGACGAGAAGATGTGAACGTGTGAGTGAAGGAAGTGATGAAACAGGAAGTGGAATCCTCCTCAGCAGGATTTACACTGAGCTCTTCATCACAGAGGGATGGAGTGAAGAGGTTACTAGGCAACATGAGGTGGTGCAGCTGGAAACAACTTCCAAGATCAACCCCCTCAATGGAACTCCAATCAGGTGCCAGGACATCTTCAAAGCCTCACCTGAGGAACAAATCAGAGTGGTTCTGACCAACGGCGTGGCAGGTGTTGGAAAAACCTTCTCCGTGCTGAAGTTCACTCTGGACTGGGCAGCAGGCTTGGAGAACCAAGATGTCCATGTGGTGGTTCTGCTTCCCTTCAGGGAGCTGAACCTGATCAGAGATGATGAGTACAGTCTTCTCCAGCTGCTCCATGTCTTCCATCCAACATTCCAGAAGATCCCAGCAGAGCAGCTGGCTGTCTGGAAACTTCTCTTCATCTTGGATGGTCTGGATGAAAGCAGACTTTCTCTGGACTTCAGCAAAACTTCTTCACTTTCTGATGTCACTCACAAGTCTTCAGTCAACGTGCTGCTGACAAACCTGATCCGGGGAGACCTGCTGCCCTCGGCTCTCATCTGGATCACTTCCAGACCTGCAGCGGCCCATCTGATCCCTCCTGCATGTGTCCACAGGGCGACAGAGGTACGAGGCTTCACTGATGAGCAGAAGGAGGAGTACTTCAGGAGAAGGTTCAGGGATGAAGAGATGTCCAGCACAATCATCTACCACCTGAAGACATCCAGGAGCCTCCACATCATGTGTGCAATCCCAGTCTTCTGCTGGATCACTGCTACAGTTCTGGAGGACATGTTGACCAGAGAGCAGAGAGCAGAGCTGCCCAAGTCCATGACGGACATGTTCTCACACTTCCTGATGGTCCAGACAAAGAGGAAGAAGAACAAGTACCCTGAGGGACTCCAGACGGACAGGGAAGTTCTTCTGAAGCTGGGGAGGCTGGCATTTGAACATCTGCAGAAAGGAAACATCTTGTTCTACCAAGAAGACCTGCAGCAGTGTGGTCTTGATGTCCCAGAGGCCTCGCTGTTCTCAGGAGTTTGTACGCAGCTCTTCAGAAGAGACTGTGTGATCTTCCAGAAACCAGTTTACAGCTTTGTTCATCTGAGTGTTCAGGAGTTTCTGGCTGCCGTCTACATGAAGCACTGTTTCATTAACAAGCAGGAGGAGGTGCTGAAGGAGCTCCTGGATAAACGCTACAGGTCCTTATCTTTAGAAAATTTTCTAAGCAGAGCCTTGATAAAATCCTTTCAAAGTAAAACAGGCCACCTGGACCTGTTTGTCCGCTTCCTTCATGGCCTCTCTCTGCCGTCCAACCAGAGACTCTTAGCAGACCTGTTGGGTCAGACGGAGAATCTCCCAGAAACCAACCAAAAAATCATCGCAAACCTGAAAAAGAAGAAGGATGTTGTTTCTCCTGAAAGAGGCATCAACGTGTTCCACTGTCTGATGGAGATGAACGACCTCTCAGTTTATCAGGAGATCCAAAAGTTTCTTAAGTCAGAGAACAGATCCAAGAAGAATCTCACAATCATTCAGTGTTCAGCTCTGGCCTACATGCTGCTGATGTCAGAGGAGGTTTTGGATGAAGTGGATCTGAACCAGTACAGAACATCAACAGAAGAGGGAAAACACAGATTGTTTCCTGTTGTGAGGAACTGCAGAAAGTTTCGGTGAGTTGATGAGTTTATGAATTTATCAGTCAGTGTAGATCAAGAGTTTTTTTCATTTTCATCAGACATGTTAAAATCTTTATAAATGATCTGGGCCTTATTTTCTAAGAATGTTGCAGTTCTTTGGCTAAGGGAGCTTATCTGCCCAGGGGCCCGTTTCAAGGAGAAGGTTTTGTTGAAACTCAATGTTTGTTAACCCCAGAATGTGGAAAACTCAGACTTTTCGTTTTCAGAAAGGGAGGTAACTTAAACCAGTGAACCTTGGGTAAGTTAAGCCGGTTTCAAAAAGAGAGTTAATCAAAACTCAGAGTCGGTAACTAGGGCAACTGACTCAGCGAACCAAACCTGGTCAGGAGCAGGTTTATTTGGGAAAACCCAGAGTTTCTTCCGGTCTCTGCTCCTTTTTAAAGTGAACGGTGTGGTGTTTAAATGGGTCTACCTCATTAAATCGTTTTGAACATTGATAGATAAATTGCAGACATTTCCCCAATGAGGAAAAAATAAAGTCTGTAAAATAAAAAAAAAAAAAACAAACACCTGTTTCCTTCACGCAGAGACTAAAATGGCATGTCCGTTTCTAGATCATCCTCTAGATGAGGACGCTGGATGAATTCACAGTAAATTGTATTTATGTCACAAAATAATTTTGAGACCACGAGTTAATTTTCTACCATATCTTCATTCATGTTTATTTGAGCGGTACCGTTTTTCTTAAGACTCCATGACATACATTAATAATCTTATTCATTCATCAGACACATCACCCACTCTTGTATCGCGTGTTGCGTTACATTTTTTTTTTTTTTGTCTTGATAAAGTTGGAGATGCTGAGCACGTTAGTACGGGCACAGTGTTCAGCAGCTGCACTGATAGACTTAACTATTTAATATGTAAAATGTTCGTAAAGTCAGGTGGTCTACCTGTGATCTATGACATCATCATGTCTCACCGGTTTGAATGTTGGTTTTATATATTTCATTTTTAGCTGCTGTCATGTTTTTAGCTGATGTCATCTTTTAATGCCGATAGGATTATTTATAGAACTACATCAGTGTTGGTAAAGTTTAAAAATACATTTAGATTTATGTATTTATTGTTCTCCATAAAACATATGTTATATAATAGGATCATTATTACTGTAAAAATCCCACTTCATCCACAACGGGAAGTTTAAAAAGTACTTTTAATTTATACAAATATTGGTCTTCTATTTAAATACTGAAGTAATTTCTTAAATGATTGAAAAATTAAGAATGATTTCCTATTTTACTGGAATATGACAACAATAAAATAAATATATATACACACACCAGTGGCGGCTGGTGGTAAAAAAACTGGGGGGGCACATTTTTCAAACACACACAAATTTTTTTTTTTAGATATATAATATAAAAGTATATATATATATATATATATATATATATATATATATATATATATATATATATATATATAATAAATATAAAATTATTTGTGACAATATGTGTCTGTTTTTGGTGACTTCTTCATTATGTTTCCTTATGCCAGTTCGGTAGCCTTCATTTAATTGTGCCAGGATGTTACTACTGCCAAAAACACCTAGCTTATAGCTACTATCAAGATGGGTGCGGCAAGTTTCATGACGTTTGCACTTTTCAGACAAATGCTTCAAGTCACTCACCCCTGTTGATATCCACACCTTTTCAGTTGCTGCTGAACTAAACAATAAGCAGGGGAAACAAAAAAAAGTGTTTCTCATGTTGCATCCAGTTAGCCACTGCCACTTTTGATAGACAGCAGGCGAAAATCCTCTCACATAAATGCGGCCGCGATCTCCACTGTTTTGTTGCACAGTCAAATCTGGGGTGTCTGGTCCAAGCTCCTTCACTCTCCTTTTTTCTTCTTCGGATTGCTTAGAAAACGGATTCTGTAGAAGTGACGACACTGAATCCTCTTTAAAAAAGCAACTGGAGTTGTTAGCAACTGAACTAGCTTCCGACGCCATGATGAAGACTCCCAGAATTCCGCAGTGAAAAGAAAGGGTGTGGCGTGGGTGGGATTTATAGGTCAGCTTATAGCTACTTGATTGGTTCATGTAACAGACTGACAGAGAGGATAACCTATTACACACCCGATGGGCGGAAATATCTGCGCCTATATATATATATATACTATATATATGTATATTTATATAGTATATATATATATATATATATATATATATTTATTTTTTGGTGTTTGGTATTTTGGTGTTGGTATTTTTTGGTGATCAGGTCGGGGGGGGCGGCGCCCCTGCGCCACATGTCACCAGCCGCCACTGACACACACACTTTATTCATACCTTAACGGTAAAATTTGGGTGCTGCCGTGAGCTCAGTAGGACTCGATCGCTCGAACTTCCGGTCCTAGGGCCAACGTCCTACTGCTGAGCTACCGCCTGCCCCCAGTGCTACCATTATTCAGTAATTACTTACACCGAACACTATGATTAAATGTAAACTTGTGTGTTTTCTCTAGGAGCTCTTTCCACTCAGGTTTTTTCTCTCTCTTTGGAGGAAGATGCCTCCAGACATTTTTTTTAATAAAATGTGCTCATACTCGTTGTATGTCTGCAGTAGGACATCCAGCTCTGTCTGTTAGAAATATGAAGACCTCTTTGTTTGCACCTGTTTCCATGGTGACTCATAATGTCTGTACTCCATTGATCAGGGCTTTTTATTCTCAAGGTGCATTCTGAGTCAGTCAACTTGGAATTGGTTAAACCAACTATTTTCAGCTGATCTGAAACCGAAAACTCAGAGTTTTCAATCTCAGAGTTAGCCAACTCAAGGTTTAGATTTAAACTCAAAGTTTCTTAAACTTCCTTCTTGAAACGGGCCCCAGTGAACTCTGGGTAAGTTAAGCCGGTTTCAAGAAGAGAAGTAATCAAAACTCAGAGTCGGTAACTAGGGCCACTGACTCAGCAAACCAAACCTGGTCGGGAGCAGGTTTATTTGGGGAAACCCAGAGTTTCTTCTGGTTCTCTGCTCCTTTTTAAAGTGAACGGTGTGGTGTATAAATAGGTCTACCTCATTCAATCGTTTTGAACATTGATAGATAAATTGCAGACATTTCCCCAATGAGAGAAAAATAAAGTCTGAGACCAGACCGCAGAGACCAAAATGACATGTCCGTTTCTAGATCATCCTGTAGATGAGGACGCTGGATTCATTCACAGTAAATTGTATTTATGTCGCAAAATAATTTTAATTTTCTACCATATCTGAATGTGGCAGGTGGGACTTCTATGACGTGTCTGGTGGGCGGTACTAGCGCCATTTTGGACATGTGTTCGCCTCCACACAACAGGCTTGAGTGAGTGGACTCGCGGTGTGGATCGGAGGATCCAAACCTCGTCCTGATCTACAGGACCACTTGAGACCTGCTAGGTTCTCCAGTTCCCTGTCCCTCACCCTAGACAGAATGCGCACGTCAGGCGCGCTGCGTTATGAGCGGAGTTTGTACCGGTAGGTTCAGGGTGGGTTCTCTTTGTGTTTAGCGTGGGACAACGGCTGATTAATTATTATTTCAGGCTGTTGAAAGCTCCGGTGGTTGCCTGCAGCCCCTTCCTCATTCAGCTGCACTGCTAACACTCACGTTACCGGCAGGTAAGCCGTTAAACAGTGTTAGCTTTTTCTTTATGCCTCCTCTCATGATCGTGCTTCATTTCTAGGTGTGTGGCTGCTCGTTGGCATCACTGTTCAGCAGAAGCCGTTGTTTTGTCCAGCTTATTGAAAATCATCAGTCTGTTTAATCCTGTGCTCCTCAGACAAGGAACTGTGTAGGAACCCATGGTGCATGATCCTACTCTTTTGTTTTATTTGAATTTGATTTAACTGATCAACAGTTTCTCTGTCTGCGTGTAGCTTTTCTTGTATATTCATTTTTCATTGTCTTATGTAATTAAAGTCATTTTGTTTGTCGTATTTTGTGCACCCGACTCGCGTCCAGACCTAGCGCGGTCCTGTCCTGGTGTTTTACAGTAACCAGGCCTCCATTGTCCCAGGGCTAAGCTTCCTGGGTGGCGTTGTCATTGCAGTCAGACCCTCACGTCAAATTCATTTATGTTTATTTGAGCGGTACTGTTTTTCTTGAGACTCCATGACATACATTAATAATCTTATTCATTCATCAGACACATCACCCACTCTTGTATCGCGTGTTGCGTTACATTTTTTTTTTTGTCTTGATAAAGTTGGAGATGCTGAGCACGTTAGTACGGGCACAGTGTTCAGCAGCTGCACTGTTTTGAATGTTGGTTTTATATATTTCATTTTTAACTGCTGTCGTGTTCTTTTAATGCCGACAGGATTATTTATAGAACTACATCAGTGTTGGTAAAGTTTAAAAATACATTTAGATTTATGTATTTATTGTTCTCCGTAAAACATATTTCATAATAGAATTATCATTACTGTAAAAATCCCACTTCATCCACAACGGGAAGTTTAAAAAGTACTTTTAATTCATACAAATATTGGTCTTCTATTTAATTACTGAAGTAATTCCTTAAATGATTGAAAAATTAAGAATGATTTCCTATTTTACTGAAATATTACAACAATAAAATAAATATATATACACACACTTTATTCATACCTTAACGGTAAAATTTGGGTGCTGCCGTGAGCTCAGTGGGATTCGATTCCTCGAACTACCGGTCCACAGGCGAATGTTCTACTACTGAGCTACTGCCTGCACCCAGTGCCACCATTATTCAGTAATTAGTTACACCGAACACCATGATTAAATATAAACTTATGTATTTCCTCTAGGAGCTATGTCCACCCAGGCTTTTTATCTCTCTTTGGAGGTAGATGCCTCCAGACATTTTTTAAATAAAAATGTGTTCATACTTGCTGAATGTCTGCAGTAGGACATCTAGCTCTGTCTGTTAGAAATATTCAGACCTCTTTGTTTGCTCCAGTTTCCATGGTGGCGCCTAGTTTCTGCACTCCATTGATCAGGGCTTTTTATTCTCAAAGTGCATTTTCTAAACTCTGAGTCAATCAACTTGATGTTGATTAAAACAACTATTTTCAGCTGATCTGAAACCGAAAACTCAGGGTTTTCAATTTCAGAGTTGACCAAGTTTAGAGTTTAGATTCAAACTCAAAGTTACTTGAACTTCCTCCTTGAAACGGGCCCCAGCACTGCAGCGTTGTGTACGCTACATAAACTTGGGATTTATCAAAATCACAGTGATTCTCATCACGCAATGTGAGCTTCATAAATAGATGAAACTCAGAAGAAAGCAAACTCAAAGATTGTCTTGCTCCAACCACGCCTCTAGAACTCCAAATATGGATTATGTAAATGATGTGGTGTGTATATAATTTTTAATTTTTATTTGTATAGCTGTTGTATGACAGAAGCCAGAAAAAAGCCTTTAAGACAGAAGAGGCAGGAGAGGATGAAATGAAGTGGTCATTCCACTTAGAGCCTTGTAGGTACTTTTTCTCCACCTCTTCCCTTCTCTCACTACAGATCACAATGTCATCTGCAAACATCATTGTCAATGGAGATTCCTGTCTGACCTGGTCTGTCAGCCTGTCCATCACCACAGCAAACAGCAAAGGGCTCAGAGCAGATCCTTGGTGTAGTCCCACCCCCACACTGAACTCCTCTGTCTCACCTACAGCACACCTCACCACTGTCTTACAGCCCTCATACATGTCCTGCACCACTCTAACATACTTCTCTGTTACACCAGTCATCTTACAGACCACCATCCTATGCTGTTTGGCTACACTGTCTCCTCGTACAACTTTGCAGTCACTGATCTCTTTCAGATTACACCGCCTACACAAAATGTAATCTACCTGTGTCCTCCTTCCTCCACTCTTGTCAGTCACCCTGTGCCTTTTCTTGAACACAAGGTGACTTACAAGAGTGTCACCCTGTGTTCAAGAAAAGACTGGAAGAGCCTTGTAGGTTAGTAAGAGGATTTTAAATTTGATTCAAAACTCAATCAGGAGCCAGTGAAGAGACGCCAGCACGAGCGTATTATGTTCTCTTCTATTAGGTCTTGGTAATGGTCTTCCTGCTGCATTTTGAACCAGCTGAAGACTTTTTAGGGAAGAGTTAGGGCATGGTGCGAGCAAAGCTTTACAAAAATCCAACTATGATGTAACAAATCCATGGATGTGTTTTTCAGAATCTCTTTTAGACAAAAAATTTTGGATAATCTTGGTGTAACCGGAACAGTTAAGGCCCCTCTTAAAAACAAAGGAAAGTCTGGCATGAGATCAGAACAGAGCAGATAATGATATAAATAACATGAACAATGTTTGATTAATGTATTCCTTATTTATTGGGAAATAGTTAAAATAGTTAAAACTAGGTTTAAGAAAAAATCCCTTCTAAAACAACCTCCAGTGGATACCTGCTGCTAGTCAAACCAAACTCAATGTTAGTAATAAAAAAGAACCAAAAAAAGTTAGAATAATCCGTTAAATTAACTACAAACAGAAAAACAAAATAAAGAGTTGAACCCCTAAGTTATCAGCTATAAGGTAAACGGACCGTACTTATACAGCGCTTTTCACTCAAAGCGCTTTACACTGTAGCTCACATTCACCCATTCACACACACACATTCATACCTGATGGAGATGCTACCATGCAAGGTGCAAACCACCATCAACAATTGGGGGTGTAGTGGTTAGCAGTTACCTAACAGCAAGGTCGGGGTTAGAGTCCCGGAGTGGGTACGAGGCCTGAAATACTGACCTTTCTGTGTGGCGTTTGCATGTTCTCCCTGTCTATGCATGGGTTTCCTCCTACTCTTCAAAATCATGAATGTTAAGTTAATTGGCCACTATGAATTTGCCCCTAGGTATCAATCAAGGAATCAAGAACTACTTATTCCCATTGTTAATGAGAATTCACAGACTAGGAACTTGCTTTGGCATTGTGTGCAATATCGAACATAAAGTCTGTTTAAATAGAATAAAAATAAGATACAATAAAAAAAAGTCTATAAAAAAAATTCTTTGCAATTGGGATATAAACAGGTAGAGCAAAGAGAATGATTAAATGGTAGTGACAGAGGACTGAAAGTTTCAAAGAGTCCTGCTTATCGAGGAGACATGTCAGATAGTGTTTATCTGTCTGATGGCTGATCAGAAAAAACTGTCTCTGTGGCGAGAGGTCTTTGTCCGAATGGACCGTAGCCTTCTGCCTGAAAGGAGCAGCTCAAAAGTCTGCGGCCAGGGGGAAGAGGATTAGTCGCTATCCAACCTGCTCGTCTCAGAGTCCTGGAGACATACAGGTCGTGGAGATACCGAATACTTTGGCCAATAATCTTCTTAGCAGAACGTACAATGCCCTGTAGTTTCTGTGTCCCAGGCAGTGACCTCAGATTACCACATGGTGATGAAGGAGGTGAGGATGGACTCAATGATGGCAGTGTAGATCTTTTTTTTTTTTTTTTTTACTCACTCTATTCATCCCTCACTGGAATTTTGTGTGCTGCACTCCTACACCACAGCAGGCTGCTACGATGGCACCAATGGTAGGAGAAAAGGGGGGGTTAGGTGTCTTCTCCAAGGACCCTAAACGTGCACTCAGTGGGATGCTATCCCGCAAAATTCCGGTTGACTTCCGGTCCGCGGGTGAATGCTCTAACCACTGAGCCAGCGCCTCCTCCCTACATCTGCACCATCAACCGGGCCGACAGCTTAGCTTTCTTTAACCTCCGTAGGAAGTACATCCTGTGTTGAGCCTTCTTGATGAGAGGGTTGATTGTCGGCCCCCACTTGAGGTCCCGTGCGATGGTGGTCCTGATGAAGCAGTAGGAGTTGGGATGAATGTGTCCATCCCTGGAAGGGCCGCCAAATGGGTTGCAACTTTCCTAAAGTTCACATTCAACTTTACTGTTTCTGGGCTTAAGCACCAGGTTGTTGACGCTGCACTATGGCACAAGACAGTCCACCTCGCTTCTGTAGACAGACTCATCACCGTCAGAGATGAGCCCGATGACGGGGGTGTCATTTGCAAACTTGATCAGTTTTACAAAGTCGTAATTTGAGTGCAGCAGTTGGTGTAGAGAGAGAAGAAAGGACAAAGCCCTGTGGAGATCCTGTGCTGATAGTCCGGATGCTTGAGACATTCTTCCCCAGTCGCACACACTGCCTTTGATTGGTCAGGAAGTCAGTGATCCACCTGCAGGTGGGATCAGGCACGTTAAGCTGAGAAAGCATGTCCTGGAGCAAGGTAGGGAGGATGGTGATGAATGTAGAGCTGAAGTCCACAAACAGGATCCTCGCGTAGGTTCTCGGGTAGTCTAGTTGCTGCAGAATTAAACGAAGGGCCAGGTTTATGATGTCGTCAACAGACCTGTTGGCTCCGTATGCAAACTGAAGAGGGTCCAGAAGGAGTGGGAAAAGGTCCAGAAGGGGGAGGTGATGTTTAAACGGTGAGACAGCACCGGGTGCTCGAGTGATTCAATGACCACAGACATCAACGCCACTGGTCTGTGATCATTAAGTCCTGTGATCTAATGCTTCCTGGGAACATGGACAATAGTGGACATTTTGAAGCAGGATGGGACCTGGCCTATCTCCAACGGAGTGTTAAAAAATGTCTGTAAAAAGAGGAGCAAGCTAATCTTTTCTGAGATCTCAAATAAGGTTTTCTTTTGAGTCAGATTGACGCCACAAGAAAATGACCTGATCCATCAGGAAGACTAAGGAACAGAAAAAAACCCAACAATAAGACGGCACTCTGAACAAATGGACAGTTTAATTTAGTTTTTATTGTACTGAATATTGTTTTTGGAAACTTTGAAATGTAATTTAATTAAACTTGTAATTCAATCAAAAATGTTCAAGAGAAACGTTTACATATACAGTACAGACCAAAAGTTTGGACACACCTTCTCATTCAAAGAGTTTTCTTTATTTTCATGACTATGAACATTGTAGATTCACACTGAAGGCATCCAAACTATGAATTAACACATGTGGAAGTATAGTACATAACCAAAAAGTGTGAAACAACTGAAAATATGTCATATTCTAGCTTCTTCAAAGTAGCCACCTTTTGCTTTGATTACTGCTTTGCACACTCTTGGCATTCTCTTGATGAGCTTCAAGAGGTAGTCACCTGAAATGCTCTTCCAACAGTCTTGAAGGAGTTCCCAGAGGTGCTTAGCACTTGTTGGCCCTTTTGCCTTCACTCTGTGGTCCAGCTCACCCCAAACCATCTCGATATGGTTCAGGTCTGGTGACTGTGGAGGCCAGGTCATCTGGCGCAGCACCCCATCACTCTCCTTCCTGGTCAAATAGCCCTTACACATCCTGGAGGTGTGTTTGGGGTCATTGTCCTGTTGAAAAATAAATGATGGTCCAACTAAATGCAAACCGGATAGAATAGCATGCCGCTGCAAGATGCTGTGGTAGCCATGCTGGTTCAGTATGCCTTCAATTTTGAATAAATCCCCAACATTGTCACCAGCAAAGCACCCCCACACCATCACACCTCCTCCTCCATGCTTCACGGTAGGAACCAGGCATGTAGAGACCATCCGTTCACCTTTTCTACATCGCACAAAGACACGGTGGTTGGAACCAAAAATCTCAAATTTGGACTCATCAGACCAAAGCACAGATTTCCACTGGTCTAATGTCCATTCCTTGTGTTCTTTAGCCCAAACAAGTCTCTTCTGCTTGTTGCCTGTCCTTAGCAGTGGTTTCCTAGCAGATATTCTACCATGAAGGCCTGATTCACACAGTCTCCTCTTAACTGTTGTTCGAGAGATGTGTCTGCTGCTAGAACTCTGTGTGGCATTGACCTGGTCTCTAATCAGAGCTGCTGTTAACCTGTGATTTCTGAGGCTGGTGACTCGGATGAACTTATCCTCCGCAGCAGAGATGACTCTTGGCCTTCCTTTCCTGGGCGGTCCGCATGTGAGCCAGTTTCTTTGTAGCGTTTGATGGTTTTTGAGACTGCACTTGGGGACACTTTCAAAGTTTTCCCAATTGTTCGGACTGACTGACCTTCATTTCTTAAAGTAATGATGGCCACTCGTTTTTCTTTACATAGCTGGTTCTTTCTTGCCATAATACAAATTCTAACAGTCTATTCAGTAGGACTATCAGCTGTGTATCCACCTGACTTCTCCACAATGCAACTGATAGTCCCAAACCCATTTATAAGGCAAGAAATCCCACTTTTTAAACCTGACAGGGCAAACCTGTGAAGTGAAAACCATTTCAGGTGACTACCTCTTGAAGCTCATCAAGAGAATGCCAAGAGTGTGCAAAGCAGTAATCAAAGCAAAAGGTGGCTACTTTGAAGAACCTAGAATATGACATATTTTCAGTAGTTTCACACTTTTTGGTTATGTACTATACTTCCACATGTGTTAATTCATAGTTTGGATGCCTTCAGTGTGAATCTACAATGTTCATAGTCATGAAAATAAAGAAAACTCTTTGAATGAGAAGGTGTGTCCAAACTTTTGGTCTCTACTGTACTTTAAACTAGTTTTATTCATTAGACTGTTGACTGTGTCTCTTATTAAGGTTGGAGTTCTTCTTTTTTATTTTTTAGTCACCTTAGCCAATCTTCTTGTGAATTTTGAGTTCATTGAATCCCACTCTTTCGGTGTAGATATTCCAGAAATCCTTCTGATGGAGATCCATCTTTGTTACAGCTCACTTTATTTTCTCATTACAGAGGAGGTGATCTAACAGTCTCAGCTGCAGAGTGTGAAGTTATTGCCTCAGCTCTAAAGTCCGACCCTTCCCATCTGAGAGAGTTGGAGCTGAAGAGCATCAAGTCAGGAAGTGTGAAGATTCTGTGTGATGGACTACAGAGTCTAAACTGCCATCTGGAGATCCTGAGGTCAGTTTCCTGGAGCTGTTTCAGATTTTCTCTGTTTGAGTTGAATGAGGTAAAATTTTAAACTTTTCTATTTGTTTATTAGGATTCAAATTCAAAGCCTTATAGTTCTATGAAGAGGAAAATATGTAAACAATCCTCACATATAAATAGAATTCACTCATTCATGATCTGAACCATTTATTGTGATTAATGTTTTGTTTATGATCATATACAGTGTCTTCTGGTTGCCTGACACACTTTAAATAAACTGTATTATTACTATTATTTGTGTCGAAGCAGCTGGAATAGATCACGACTGGATAAAGTCGAAAGGTGGGGTACACAAACAAGTTGCTGTTGCTGGGCCACACATAGAGGCAGACAACCATTCACATACACTCAGTCCTAAGAGCTATAACTCAGTGGCCAATCATTTAACATACTGTACATGTGTTTGGAGGATGGAAGCAAACCAGCACACTTGGAAAAAACCCAACCATACACAGGGAGAACATTCAAACTCCACACAGAAAGGCCAGTGATTTAAGCCACACCCCACTCCGGAACTTGAAACCCCGACCTTCTGGCTGTGAGGCCACCGTTCTAACCACAACACCACCATGCAGCCTGCATAAACTACAACAATATTTAATTAGTCACAATTAACTTGCTATTTTGACAGCCATACAAAGATCCAGTGTAGTCTTCAATCTACTCGGTCTTGTTTCTAGTTCTAAATGCATTACAGTGAGTATGCGACACCTCACTGTTCACCCAGAGCTTCTCCTTAGGAAACTCAATGGCTACACATTTCTTTTTTTTACTCATTTTACTGAGTAAAATAAGTTAATTTAGATTTTTTTTCCGATTAAATCAAGGTCAGAGGTCAGTTTCCGAGGTCAGTTTCTTTGAACTGTTTCAAATTTTCTCTTCCTGTTTTAATTGAATGAGATGAAATTCTCACTATGTTTTATTTAATTTTTAAAATTCACATTCTAAATGTTTTTGTCATAAGTGCAGCAAAGAAACAAGTTTCCTGGTACAAAAAAAATACTTCTGTAATATTCAAACTCAGATGCTGAACAGAAATTAATCTCTACTAGTGATCTGATATTCATTACTACGTGGCCTGACTTGCCACATCTCCAAAATTTATCATATTATTTGTCAAAACTTCTTCTACCTTTCTGATGAGCGTAGGCCACAAATCCTTCCATCTCACCCACAATAAGAAGTCATTTTTCTGCTTCTTTGTGCTACTTAAATACATGTTCTGCATATTCTGAAGCTTGGACAGCTGTTCCTGTGTTCTGGTGAACTCAGTGCTTATTAATAAATTGTCTTACATTAGTCCTCAGTCCATCCACTTAAGCTCTCTTCAGCTGCTGCAGACAGTAAGATTGACGTTACTCTGATTTTTCTTTCCTCTGCTTTTCTCTGAACTGACTTTGTTTTAACAAAAATCCTGAATCTTTATAATTTACTTACCTTGTTTCCTTTTTCTCTTCATTCTTAACCTACTTTAATTCTTTCTCTATACCTTCAACCTCCAGATCAATCTGGACACCCATACACACTTCTAAACATGTCTGAATCCTCTTAGTCTGACCTCCTCTTTTCTCATCAGAGTGTAAAAGTAAAGCTCTATTCTGTCACCTTCTGCTTTTCCGGGTCGCGGGGGTAACAGCCTCAGACAGGAAACCCAGGCTTTTCTCATCCCGGCTGCATCCTTCAGCTCACCTGGGAGGATCCTAAGGTGTTCCCTGTTCAGCTGTGGGACATAGTCTCTCCAGCAGATATGGGGTTTGAGTCTTGGTCTCCTCCCAGTGGGACATGCCCGAAACACCTTACTAGCGAGGCGGTTGGTGGTCATCCTGACCAGATGCCCAAACCACCCCATCTGGCTTCTCGAGACCTGGAGGAGAAGCATCTCGACACAGAGCTCCTCCCGGATGGCAGAACTCCTCACCCAATGTCTGGGTGAGAGTCCAGCCACCCTGCGGAGGAAGCTCATTTCAGTCGCTTGTATCCGTGATCTCATATTTTCGGTCACCACCCACAGCTGGTGACCATAGGTGAGGGTAGGATTGACATGTAAATTGAGAGCTTTGTGTTTTGGCTCAGCTCTTTCTTTACCACAACGAATCGATGCAGTGTCCTAGTTATTACTGATGCCGCACCGATCCGTCTGTCGATCTCCTCCTCCATCTTTCTTCCAGTCGTGAACAAGACCCCGGGATAAAAAGAAAGTTTAAAAATAAAATCCAACAAGAAAAAACATGCAACAAATCCAGTGGCGGCTGGTGACGTGTGGCGCAGGGGCGCCGCCCCCCCGACCTGATCACCAAAAAATATATAAGCATATATATCTATATATACATATATAAACATGTATGTGTTTATAAGTATGCAAAACTGTCGAGTGTGAAGATTACATGCATTTTAATAATGTTTTACACCGTTTTATTTTATTTTATTACTTCCTGTGCAAACCGGAACGAGGGCGCTAGGTAGGTACGCCCTCCCAGGTAAATGTATTGGTGTGTATGTGGCTTCTGGTTTTTATGGAAAAAAACGTGACGTCAGCTGTAAATTTTTTCCCATTCATGTGTATGGCAAACCATAACCACGCCCGCGGGGCGCAGATATTTTCCGCCCATCGGGTGTGTAATAGGTTATCCTCTCTGTCAGTCTGTTACATGAACCAATCAATTAGCTATAAGATGACCTATAAATCCCACCCACTCCACGCCCTTTCTTTTCACTGCGGAATTCTGGGAGTCTCCATCATGGCGTCGGAAGCTAGTTTAGTTGCTAACAATGCTACTGGCTCCAGTTGCTTTTTTAAAGAGAATTCAGTGTCCTCCCTTCTACAGAATCCGTTTTCTAAGCATTCTGAAGAAGAAAAAAGAAGAGTGAAGGAGCTTGGACTGGACACCCCAGATTTGACTGTGCAACAAAACAGTGGAGATCGCGGCCGCTTTTATGTGAGAGGATAAGAAACACTGGATGAGAAACACTTTTTTTGTTTCCCTGCTTATTATTAGTTCAGCAGCATCTGAAAAGGTGTGGATATCAACAGGGGTGAGTGACTTGAAGCATTTGTCTGAAAAGTGCAAACGTCATGAAACTTGTAGTAACATCCTGGCACAATTAAATGAAGGCTGCCGAACTGGCATAAGGAAACATAATGAAGAAGTCACCAAAAACAGACACATATTGTCACGAATAATTTTATATTTATTTTATATATATATATATATTTTTATATAATATATCTAAAAAAAAAATTTTGTGTGTTTGAAAAATGTGCGCCCCCCCAGTTTTTTGTACCACCAGCCGCCACTGAACAAATCTAATGATATAATTTATTTATCAAGGAAGCTTTACTGTACTCTACCTAAAACTCAGAACTAGGACCTGTATTAATCTATGTCATGTGTAAGTTCAAACACATTCAAACTAATGGAAGACTTCTTGCATTAACCTCGTTACCTAGTCTATGGTAGTTCTGAAGACAGAATGGCTGCTCCGAGCCAAAGCAACCTGTAGGTTAGGATTACATCACCTGTTTAACATCTATTTGCCAGTCTATAGGGGGCCAAAAGAGTACAAGGCTTCAATTCTAAACTTCTTCTCACTGGCTTCTATCTCATATGTCCTTTAAAAATCCAAGAAATCTGAGCCATACACAATCAACCAAGCTTATTCTAGCTACACAAAACAGTTTTAGTAACACTACAGCTATTCCACATCTCATTTTAAGGAGCTCGAAGGACCAAATTTGTGTTAAGTAGAAAAGTTGTGCTGACCGGAGGACAATCAAGGAGTCAAGATCTATTTATTGCTATTGTCAAAAAAAATTCACAGACTAGGAATCTAATTTGGTATTGTGTGCAACATCAAACGTAAAATCTGTCTTAATAGAATAAAAATAAAGACATAGAAATTAAACAAAAATAAAATCCCACTGCATGCAGCATAAAAAATAAAAATAAAATGTACTCCAAAGAGAATGATAAAGTGGCAGCGACAGGTAGATGAAGTGAAAGTTTTCAAGAGTCCAGAATATTGAGGAGACAGGTCAGGTAGTGTTCATCAGTCTGATGGCGGAAAAAACTGTCCTGGTGGCGAGAGGTCTTTGTGTGAATGTGCTACCTGAGGGGAGCGGCTCAAAAAGTTTGTGGCCAAGGTGAGAAGGTTTAATAATAATAATAATAATCATGCATTGTATTTATAGAGCGCTTTTCAGGACTCTCAAAGACACTTCACATGTGCATTATTCATTCACTCCATACCAGGTGATGGTAAGTTACTGTTGTAGCCACAGCTGCCCTGGGGCAAACTGACAGAAGCAAGGCTGCCATTTTGCGCCATCGGCCCTTCTGACCATCACCAACCAATCACGCACACACCATTCAGACTAGGCAGCGTGGGTGAAGTGTCTTGCCCAGGAACACGAAGGCAATTTAATCTCAATGGTCGTCCCACCGTGGCACCTGGGGTTCCAGCGGTCTCCCTTCCATGTACAGCCCAGGGCCAGCCTGCTTAGCTTCTGAGGTCTGACGGGATCAGGTATTGACAGGCTGGTATGGCCACAAGTCAATCAAATACATGAGATAGCGCCTGATTAGACGCTATCCGACGCAAAGGTCCTGGAGAGATAGAAGACGTTGGCCGATCATCTTCTCAACAGAATGTACAATGTGCTATAGTCTCTGTTTGTCCCAGGCAGTGGCCCCAGCATACCACACGGTGATGGAGGAGGTGAGCATGGACTCACTGATGGTGGCGTAGAACTGCTTCATCATCCGGGCAGGCAGCCTCGCTTTCTTCAGCTGCCGTAGAAAGTCCATCCTCTGTTGAGCCTTCTTAATGCTGCACGAAGACCTACGCCTCGCTTCTTTAGGCAGACTCATCACTGTCAGAGATGAGCCCGATGATGGTGTTGTCGTCTGCAAACTTGATCAGTTTTACAGAGTCGTGATTCAAGGTGCTGTTGATGTAGAGAGAGAAAAGCAGAGGAGAAAGGACAAAGCCCTGTGGCGATCCTGTGCTGATAGTCCAGAGGCCCTAGAGACATTCTTCCCCAGTCGCACACGCTGCCTTCGATTGGTCAGGAGGTCAGTGATCCACCTGTAGGTGGGATCAGGCATGTTAAGCTAGGAGAGCTTGTGCTGTAGCAGGGCAGGGAGGATGGTGTTGAATGCAGAGCTGAAGTCCACAAACAGGATCCTGGCGTAGGTTCCCGAGGAGTCCAGGTGCTGCAGAATGGAATGAAGGGCAAGGTTTGTGGCATCGTCAACAAACCTGTTGGCTCTGTTGGAAAACTGAAGAGGGCCTCGAAGGGGGTAAGGGATGTTTTTAAGGTGAGATAGCACCAGACGCTCAGGAGACTTCATGACCACAGACGTGATCTGAGGCTTCTTGGGAAAGGGGACAAAATTGGACATTTTGAAGCAGGATGGGACCTGGCCTAACTCCAAAGAGGTATTAAAAATGTCTGTAAAGAGAGGAGCAGGCTCATCTGCACAGTGTTTCAGAGTTGCAGGTGAGACCCCATCTGGCCCAGGGGGCTTTCTGCGGATTTGTCTTCTTGAATACCCTCTGCCCTTCGTGTACCAACACCGTGAGTGGTACGGGTAGAGGGATTTATCCCAACGATTTACTACAACGCACCATTTTGAGACTCTCATTAGAGACTCTCTCTAATGAGAGACTCTCATTTTGTTTTCTTATTTAACTTGTGACAAGGGCAGAAACCCCAGCAAACCCAGCTAAAAACTGTCTACAAATAAATTCATTCCCATTTGCTTTATTTATCCATTAATAAAACAAAAAGGTGTGTTCTTACAGAGAAGTGAGAGGACCAGACTTCCGCTAACAGATAACTGGAAACAGATTTGAGATGAGGTTGGGAGAGGCTCAGCAGTATCAGCACATCCCTTAGTTAGTATAACACTATGTCTTACAGCTGGCCGGGGTCTCTGTAGTTAGGAGATTACTATAACTAAAGACCCTTTGGAATGATAAGAACAAAAGAAGTACAATGAAAAGAAATATTTACATTTTCTACCTAACACTAGTTTTTTTTTTTTTTTTCTCCTTTAGTCTCACACACACACACACACACACACACACACACACACACACACACACACACACACACACACACACACACACACACACACACATCCATTCAATCCATTATCAATCACATAGATAAACTGGTGGAACATTCTCCATTCTGTCCTTGGACCAGTTTATCTGGTGGAACATCTCATCTTGTTCTCCTGATCCAAACCTACATGATCTGTCTGTTTCTCTGCATCAGGATGGTCTTTGTATTCTCTTCATCTCTGTCTATGAACCAGATTTATTTCAAACTTAGAAAACTTCTTTCTTTCTCTAAACAAACATCAAATCCAACAAAATGTTGGGAAACGCTGCAAAACATGAAACTGAGGATTTTTTCTTCAATAGATTTGAGTGGAAAAAAAAACAATGAGTCGCCAAAAATCACCTGAGTCATTGTTTTTCTGCAACAACTTTATTCAATAAATAACATGAACATCCCATAAATGAATGTTTAAGAGTGAGTAAAGTGGTTGCTAGGTAACAGTGGATGGAAGGAAGGTGTGTGAGCAGCTTTCCATCAGGTGTGTGAAGTCAGTAGGACTGTTTTAACCTGCATCCTGTTGCTTCATCTTCTCTCTTCATGCAGGATGAAGAACTCCAACATGTCACAGACTGACTGTGATTCTCTGGCCTCAGTACTGAAGTCTGACTCCTCACGTTTGAGAGAGTTGGAGCTGGATCTCATCGAGTCAGGAGGAGTGAAGATTCTGTTTGATGGACTACAGAGTCTAAACTGTCAGCTGGAGATCCTGAGGTCAGTTTACTGGAGTTTTTTCAGATTTTTTTCTTCCTGTTTTATTCTTATGAGATTAAATTCTCATCATGTTTTATTTATTTACTAAGATTCAGATTTAAAACTTTCCAGTCATGTGTACAGCTATGAAACCAGTTTCCCTTCCCAGTAAAATTCTTTCTTTATGTCCAACTTGTTGCTGAAAAGTCTAGAAATGAGTTCAATAAGATCAGGATGAACTCTGATGCAGATTTACAAGTTACAGTCACCTTCTTAATCGTCTATCACTTACAGGGATACGCAGGGGTGCCGGAGCCCAATCCGGCTAATTCGAGTAAAGGGGCAGGGCACACCCCGAACATGTCGCCAGTTTGTCGCGGGGCCACACACAGAGATAACCATACACAGACACATTAATTCCTAGGGTCAATCATGTAGTGGCGCATTAACCTAGTATGCATATTTTTTGGGGAGGGGGAGAAAACTGGAGAAGAAAACCTAT
The DNA here is from genome assembly GCA_902685375.1 of Neostethus bicornis. Lineage (NCBI taxonomy): Eukaryota > Metazoa > Chordata > Actinopteri > Atheriniformes > Phallostethidae > Neostethus > Neostethus bicornis. The sequence goes on along the minus strand of LR738553.1, from coordinate 3,965,718 downwards.
GCATACATGGGAAGAACATGCAAACTCCACACAGAAAGGCCAGTGTTCCAAGTTCATCCGAAACCAGGACTTGAGCCCATGACCTTCTTGCCATGAGGCCACTGTGCCACCCACTGTGCCACCGTGCCACCCAGGTTTAGAAGTTACTCATGTCAAATCTTTTCTGATTTTATCTGATGCTGATAAAAAAGTTTGTTTTTAGAAGATTCATTATAAAATAATTATAAATGATAGTGATTTATAAAGATTTTTAAAAATCAAAAGTATTTGATCAGAAATCAAAAAGATTTGATGAAGATTTCTCTTGATAAATCTCTGGAGACTCCATGGAGTTCTTCTCCTTCAGGAAACACACAAGATTCTCAAGTCATTGTTTTTTCTTTTTTCTCCTTCAGTCTCACACACACACACACACACACACACACACACACACACACACACACACACACACACACACACATCCATTCAATCCATTATCAATCACATAGATAAACTGGTGGAACATTCTCCATCCTGTCCTTGGACCAGTTTATCTGGTGGAACATCTCATCTTGTTCTCCTGATCCAAACCTACATGATGTGTCTGTTTCTCTGCATCAGGATGGTCTTTGTATTCTCTTCATCTCTGTCTATGAACCAGATTTATTTCAAATTTAGAAAACTTCTTCTTTCTCTAAACAAACATCAAATCCAACAAAATCTTGGGAAACGCTGCAAAAAAATTAAATTGTTTTCGTCAACAGATTTTAGTTGGAATAAAAACTTTGCATCACAAAAAAACACCTCAGTCATTATTTTTCTGAAACAACTTTATTCAATAAATAACATGAGCATCCCATAAATGAATGTTTAAGAGTGAGTAAAGTGGTTGCTAGGTAACAGTGGATGGAAGGAAGGTGTGTGAGCAGCTTTCCATCAGGTGTGTGAAGTCAGAGGGACTGTTTTAAACATGCATCCTGTTGCTTCATCTTCTCTCTTCATGCAGGGTGAAGAAATCCAAGATATCACAGACTGACTGTGATTCTCTGGTCTCAGTACTGAAGTCTGACTCCTCACGTTTGAGAGAGTTGGAGCTGTATGACATCCAGTCAGGAGGAGTGAAGATTCTGTGTGATGGACTACAGAGTCCAAACTGTCAGCTGGAGATCCTGAGGTCAGTTTACTGGTGTTTTTTCAGATTTTTTACTCTAATGAGACTAAATTCTCATCATATTTTATTTAACTAAGATTTTGATTAAAAGTTTTACTGCAACATTTAGAGCAAAGAATCAGATTTCTTTGTCTAACATTTTTCTTTTTCTGATGTTCAACTCAAAATTGATCATTTAAATAAAAGCAGAAAAAAATACAAATAAGACAAAATGTAGTATTTCTCATTAGAAATACTATTTAAATATTTTTTTTATTCTTTTTTTTTCTCTCCAATTTTTCCAATCACACAAACACAAACACTACCAGGGTTCATTAGACAAATAATTAACAGAGAAAAAGAATTTGACCAGTGAATCCAAAAGAAACTGAACAGAGGTCTTCAGGAGAGAGGCTGGGTTCAGGAGAGAGACTGGGTTTGAGGCTGGGTTCAGGAGAGAGGCTGGGTTCAGGAGAGAGGCTGGGTTCAGGAGAGAGGCTGGGTTTGAGGCTGGGTTCAGGAGAGAGGCTGGGTTCAGGAGAGAGGCTGGGTTCAGGAGAGAGGCTGGGTTCAGGAGAGAGACTGGGTTCAGGAGAGAGACTGGGTTTGAGGCTGGGTTCAGGAGAGAGGCTGGGTTTGAGGCTGGGTTCAGGAGAGAGGCTGGGTTCAGGAGAGAGACTGGGTTTGAGGCTGGGTTCAGGAGAGAGGCTGGGTTCGAGGCTGGATTCAGGAGAGAGGCTGGGTTTGAGGCTGGGTTCAGGAGAGAGGCTGGGTTCGAGGTACAAACAGCTTATCATATCCATTCCTGGGGGTGTGGTGGTCTTCCACTCTCTCAGGATAATCCTGTAACCATTCCAAACATGATGTCTTGGTGAACTGAGTGTGAGAGTTTCTGGGTTTGTTCTGAACAACCAAACATTACGATCAGAACATCAGGAGTTATTTTTACATTAAAAACTAAACAAGTTAAAAATCTCAAACCAACACCGTGTCAGTTTGGGTTCATGTGTAAAATGAACGACTTAAAGAACCTACACCAGTTTAACAGCCGGTCACAGATTGGTGAAACAGAAGAGAACATTTTGTTTCACCTCGTTTTGGAGTGATCAAACGGTGTGTATAAAATCTTTCTTATCTGTAGATCAGTCTGATTTGTCAGGAATGTGTTGATGTTTAAAAGACCAGTCCTTCCAGTTTTAAGTTGTCTTAAAGATACTAAAACCAGCTTGATCTGGTTAAGAGTCTGATGGCTGTGAGGAGGAATCAATTCTTTAGTCTGGTTGGTTCTGGTTTCACAGCCAGCAGTGTTAAAAGTGAGTGGTGGGTGTGGACAGGGTCTTTAGTGATGGAGGGAGTTCTCTCATGGACTCTGTGATGTTCTACAGAGAGGCTTGGAGTCCTGAAGTCTGTCCTCCACATGCTGCTCCCAGTAGATCCTCCATCTTCTCTCTGATCTTTGTTTTAGCTCCTCTTCTCCAGTCTGTACTGGGCTGCTTTCAGCTCCGTCTTGTTTCCATCAGAGTGAACATGTTTACCCAGAACGTCTGCTTCTAGAACTTCCTGAACAAGATCAATACCATGTGAAAGTTGTGCTGGTTTTTACCAGAAATCTCTTTTCTTCTTCAGAAATAAATGTGTAATCAGTGCCTGATGCTTCTACACGTTGAGCTCTAGTGAATCTGTGTGTGTGAAATAAGAATGATTAGAAAGCAGCTTCCATCCCAGCAGCAGTTCTCCATTAAGAACCACATATTCCAAAAGATCATCATCCCAGTTCACACAGAAACACATGTGAAATCAAGCTAACTGGTTGCTAGGTAACAGTGGATGGAAGGAAGGTGTGTGAGCAGCTTTCCATCAGGTGTGTGAAGTCAGTGGGACTGTTTTAACCTGCATCCTGTTGCTTCTTCTCTCTTCATACAGGATGAAGGTCTTCTTCATGTCAAAGACCGACTGTGATTCTCTGGTCTCAGTACTGAAGTCCAACACATCCCATCTTACTGAACTGGACCTGAGAGGAAGCTATTTAACAAACTACAAACCCCTGAAGGAATCTGATGTAAAGGATCTGCTTGATCTTGTGAAGGATCCGGAGAACAAACTGCAGACTGTGAGGTGAGTAGAGACTTGGAGGTCCATGCTGCTCTCAGCTTCTTAGAATGTGTTTCCTGTAAAGCTCAGTGAAGCTGTGAGAGGAGAAGGATGTCGGCCTCCAGGATTGGACAGAACCAATCAGAGGCTTGTTGTTTAGGATTGATTTGAAAATGTCTGATTGTGTTGATCCAACATGTCATTTCATCAGCTGATCAGCTTCTTTTTATTTAGGAAGCATCCAGAGCAGAAGCTCTGCTGAAGTCCAGACATCTCATGGTTCATTAGATCCATCACTTCTTTTATTTTTATTCACACAGATGGAGGTACAATGATTAATCTTCAGATTCTCCAGATGATGAGGAGTATGAAGAGGATGAATATGTCTCTGATGACTGAGAGAAAGATGAGATCAATCTTCGTGATGAGTTGAGTAGTTTGGCTCAGATGATAAAAAATCAAACCGCTTCGGCCAAAATAAAGACGTTTCTTCCAAACATTTTTTTTTTCTTTTTAAGTAATTCAGTGTGTTTTTGTTTGAAATCAGCAGAGAAATAATCTCATGGTTTCATCCAGATGTTTCTCTCCATCCAGCATCAATCTAATCTGATTCTAATCCAACATGTCTGCTTCTAACCGTCAAACTCAATGAGATTCTAGGTGTGATAGAGGATGGATCATCCTAAAATATTCCCATCAACTGAATAGATTATGGGATGTGTGGAGAAGCAACAAGATCATTTACATGGTTCAAAAATACACCAATAAAACCAGTTTAGACAAAGATGGTTTCTCTCCAGAAGTCTGAACAGAACCACTGTTTTAGTGCTGATCGAGAATCTCTGATGGGATTAAGATCCAGGATCTCTGATAGAATCCAATGTCTAATCTCAGTGTCTATCCAGCATGCTGAGCCACAGCACAGCATCATCATCCAGTAACATAAACAGAAGAAAAAATACTACTGATTTTAAAACCGTTTTTATTTCTGAGATTAAAAAACTCTGTAATCTTTATCAGAGTTCAAGAAACACGTTTTATTCTTCTAGAAAATCTTTTATGAGTTATAACTTTATAAATAAACATGGCTGCTGCTGATTATTAATCTAAATGGAATTTAAAATTTCTGTTTACCTTTTAGCAAAAGTTCTGTTTTAAGTTTTAAATATCAAACCTTAATTTTATTGAAGCTTTCATTATTTTTAATCTGAAATATTTTTAGATCATTTAATTTTGGGTTCCAGTTGAACTTTGACGCAAAACCTTTACATTACACTTTTAGTTTTATTTTAAAGAAACTTTATTTTTAGAAAACTTTTAAGTTTATTTAAAACTTAAAAAGAATGCAGTTTTCCTTTTCTCCGCTAGATGGTGGGTTTTTCTCGCACTAAGATGTATTTTTAATTAAGATCATTTCAGAAAAACTGCAAAACGATCTGAACTATTTTTTTAATGAACTGAACTTATTACCTGGACTAACTGGACATGTATATTTGGTACATTTTCTTTGGTAAAGTTTCAATTTTGTCAAAAAAATATTTAATTGTTCTATTTGATGGTTTCTGGATTTTTGTCGCCCTCTTGTGGTGGACTTGAGAAATAATAAAAATGAACCTGTTGAATATTTTAATAAAATAATAAAGGATTACACAGTTATGAATTATTATTATTAAGTGATGAAAAAACTGCAGAGTTTATGAAAAAAAAAAGAAAAGATTCAAAACAACATTATTTCACATCATTCAAAGAAATGCATTGATTTGTAATAAAAGTGTCTTTTATTGAGTTCAGAATAAAAAACTGAAGAAAAAACAACTTTGTTTTTGGAGTGTTTTTTATTTATTTCATGTACGTCCATCATAAAAACATTTTTTTACTCCCTCAAATTTAAAGATGACTTAAAATTACAACAACAACAAAAAAACTCTCTGAATGCTGGGCATGCGCAGTTGGGAAAAATTGACGTTTGATTACTTTTTTCTGTCACAATCGGGACGTCATTTCAGCGTCTTTTTACTCGTACCCACAGCTTTTAGATTTCTACCCACACAGATTCCACCACACAAACACATGTTAAACTCATACTTAAATCTTTTAGACAGTGATCTTACTTCATATTATTTTATAGCAGCCAAACAACCTAACATACATGTTTTTGAAGAGGAGAAAAACCAGAAATACACGGGAGAACATGCAAACTCCACACAGAAAGACTTGTATTTCAAGCCTCTCCCTCACTCCTGGACTTGAACCCCCAACCTTCTTGTTGTGAGACCACCATGCTGCTCTATTTCAGAACGTTCAATATGGAAGTTTAAATAAAATACTGTATGTATTCATGAGGAGACATTAATAATAATAATAATAATAATAATAATAGATCTGGATGTGACTGGTTTCCACAGACCACCAGCTGGAGAACTTGGACATGGGATGGTATTTATATCAGATCTGACTGGAATCAACAGGAGGGATTGTTTGAGTGAGGGTCTGAGTTTGGTGGAAGGTATACATTCACTGCAGCGTTTTCAGATTTCAGATTTCAGCCAGCATTTGTTGCGAGGTAGGTTAAAATCCCCCTGCAGCTTTCAGAATCCACTCTGCTGGCTTCTGTTCAAACAAAAAAATGACAAAGAAACTTTTTTTTTATTGATTTCAAATTTAGGAAAAAAAAACTCCTGCATTTTCAGCCTGCAGTAAGTTTTTACCAGAAATACCAAAAACTGGCCAAAATCTACACAAAAAGGGACAAATCTACTGAAATCAATTGAAATCTACTTAAAAATTATTTGAATTTTTATTTGCAGTCATTATAAACACTAAAATCAACTGGAAGGGACAGAAATCTGCCTAAATTGGGGGAGGCAATAGCTCAGTGGTAGAACATTCGCCCTTGGCTCAGAAGCTGTCTGGAAGTTCGCCGGGTCGAATCCCACTCAGCTCATGTCTAGGTGTCCTTGGGGAAGACACCTACAGTAACCCACCATTGGCTCCGTCCAGGCAGCCTCCTGCGGTGTAATGCAGCACACAAATTTTCCTTTTGAGGGATGAATTAAGTAAGTTAAAAAAATTAAATGAAATCAAACCGTTCAGACCATAAAACATAAAGAAGAGTTCCACCAGGTCATGTTGTGGTGTTTACTCTGATAGCTGTCAGAAAGAACAATGTGTTCAGTGTAGAGAGGGATCAAACAGGTTCAATGTTTTCTGCAGAGCTCTGTCTCATCATCAGTGCAGCCTGTCAATAAAAAAGAAATCATTTTTCCAGGATTTCAGTTCATTTCAGTTTTTTTTTTTTTTTTTTGTAGATTTCAGGGTTCAAGATGACTGGTTAGTTTCTCGGTAGCTGGGTCGGTGGGGGGCATTCCTAAATATAAATATTATCTCATTGTAGTAAAACCTTTTTTTAAAACCAGCTGAATGACGACATTTAGAGGCTGATTTACTTTCAAAGGAACTTTTAAGATGGACTTTTCTCCAAGCGGCAGCACGGGGGTGCAGTGGATATGTGCTGTCCTCACGACACGTGACTGTGTGCAGCTAGACAGCCAGCTAACTCTTCCAATGAAAAAAGAGACTCCCACACAAGGCTTGCTTTTCTTGTTTATGTAGACTCTTTTCTTCACAGGATTATACATATATGTACGTATATATATGTACGTGATAATAGTAACTGAAACAAAACAAACAAAAGAAGTGCATTATAAGTTGTACAAAACGCTGAGTCTCCATGATCAAACACACGTTAGCTTAGCTTGAAACATGCGCGCGTTAGCTTAGCTTGAAACATGCGCGCCCACATCCTAAGTGGCTTACTACATAAGACGCGATTCACACGTTATCAAATGAAATACAATCTTGAGCATGCAAACAAAGCACATAAACACAAAAAATACTTACAAAGACTAAAGTTATCCCAGGTTTTGACAAGTTTTGAGCGCAGTCTACTTCCGTCTTTTCAATTTCAGACTCATGCTAGATCTACTATTTTCGAGACCTCTCACTCTGCTGTTAGTTTAACAAATTATAAAAGATCTTTAGAAGAGACAGACGTCTCACTCTGACATACACTCCGATCAAAGACATAACACTCCCCGCTTGATATAAACATATTATATCACCACATATCGAAACATAAAATTTACATAGATAATATCTTACTCCGAAAGCAAAACAACAGTCTCTGAGACTGGTCTCAAAAACACCTTTGGAGTTCCATCTTTGATGATCCGTAGCTCCACTTTACGAACCTTCTTGTCACTACTGGGTAGAGTCTTAACTATCAGTCCCATAGGCCATTCATTCCTGTGGGCTAGAGGATCTTTTAACAACACAATGTCTCCTTCTTTGACATTTGGTTGGTTTTCAGTCCACTTTGTGCGCTTCTGTAGTGTAGACAGATATTCGCCTTTCTGTAAAGTCAGCAGATGAGAGACGTCCACCGACGCGTAATAGTCCATCTTCGTCCACGACCGGATTTAGCTTTTTGAGTGTGTCATTTTTTGTGTTAATCTTCTTTCTTTCTTTTAACATTTTCAGTGTCTCTTTGTAAGCATCTTCTTGCACCGAACGAATGATGACATTCTTGGCTTGAGTGAGTTCATTTGTGTTTACATTCTCTTTCAGACTTCTCCATCCTGCTTGTTTATTTGTCTTTTGTTTCAAAGAAACCATAACATGAATAAGTTTGGCTACTGCTCTGCATGCCGTTGTCCAACTTGAAAATCTTTCGAAACGTTTTGCACCTAACTGAGTTGTTGTGACGGTAGTTGCAAGTGTTTTTACATGAGCTCGTATTTCTTTGTCATTCTCAGGCTCTACCAGTGAGAATGAATAGTCTTTTTGAGATTCATTGAGTTTTTCTGAACACAGAAAGCTTGGGCCTGTAACCCAATTACTGTTTTTGAATTCAACGGCTGGAATAAATCTAGTTGCTAGGTCAGCTGGATTCACATCTGTTGAAACGTAATGCCACTGGTCAGGTTGAGTGGATGACCTGATTCGTGTGACGCGGTTAGCTACATACATGTAGAATCTTTTTGAGGAGTTGTGTATGTAACCTAACACAATGCGACTGTCAGTGAAAAACTTGACACTGTCAATTTTGAGGTCTAACTCGTCTTTGATTAAGTCATACATTTCTACTGCCAGCACGGCAGCACAAAGTTCTAACCGTGGTACGGTGTGTGCAGGTCGGGGTGCTAGTTTTGACTTCGCCATCACAAAACCTACGTGATACTTGCCTTGAGTGTCTAAAGAGCGCAGGTAAGCTACCGCACCTATAGCTACAGTAGACGCATCTGAGAAAATACAGAGTTCATTAGTTTTCATTTCACCTAAAGAACCTGAACTGTAACACCTTTTGATTTGGAGATCTTCTAGAGTTTTCAGTGAGTTTCTCCATGAGATCCATGCGTCCTCTTTTTCTGGGGAAAGAGGTGCGTCCCAGTCGCTCTCCTCAGTTGAAAGTTCTCTGAGTAGCGCTTTGCCTTGCACGATTATAGGAGCTGCAAAACCCAACGGATCATACAAGCTATTGACAGTTGACAGTACTCCCCTACGTGTGAATGGTTTTGTCTCATTGGATACAAGGTAAGTAAAGCTGTCAGTTTGCAGGTTCCAACATAGTCCTAAGCTCCTTTGAACAGGAAGTGGATCTACACCAAGATCTAATTCTTTCAAGTCCTTTGCTAGATCGTCTGCAGGGAATGCTTCCATAACGAGGCTGCAGTTGGAGGCAACTTTGTGTAGTCGCAAATTGGACTCTGCTAACATGTTTTGTGTTCTCGTTAACAGGTCAACTGCTTGTTCAGGTGTGGCGACTGAAGTGAGCCCGTCATCTACATAAAATTGTCTTTCAACAAACCGTCTGGCATCTGAGCCATGTTCCAGCTCACCTTCGCTTGCTGCCCGCCGCATGCAGTAAATGGCAACAGCGGGTGATGGGCTATTCCCAAAAACATGCACTTTCATCCGATATTCGACCACATTTTTTGTGACGTCATTGTCCTCAAACCAGAGATAGCGCAGATAATCTCTGTGATCTTCACACACCTCAAAACAATAAAACATTTGTTGAACATCAGCTGTCAGGGCTATTGGCTCTTTTCTGAACCGTAACAGCACTCCTAACAGAGAATTATTCAGATCAGGTCCACTGAGTAGCACTTGGTTCAGGGATGTTCCTTCACACTCTGCACTAGAATCAAAAACAACACGTATTTGATCTGGCTTTTGCGGGTGGTATACACCAAACGTTGGCAGATACCAGTGTTCTTTACCTTCGGGCAGAGGTGGAGCGAGTTCAGCTTGATCGTTATCCAACATTTTCTGCATAAATCGGATGTAGTGATCTTTCATTTTTGGTTTCTTTTCTAACGTCTTTTTGAGTGAGTATAGACGTTTTGAGGCTTGAACTCTGTTGCTTGGGAGTCTCCTCCTTGGAGAGCGAAAGGGCAATGGAGCGACCCAGGTGTTTTCTTTGTTTTGTTGGACCGCCTTGTCCATTATTGTTAGAAAGTTTTTGTCATCTATAGACAGTGCCACCTTGTCATCTGACTCTGTACGTTCAAACACAGACTGACCTAGCTTGTGTGTGTTGCCTTTAATGTCCACACTATTTGAGATTAAAGGTGTGCTTTGCTGGGGCTGCTTGACATAGTCCTCTTTCACTGTAAAGACGTTTGGACATGGTTCAAAATGAGTAGTCCGTCCGTTGTCTTGCATGTGTGTTCTGTACACGTTGACTTCTGTTGTGTTGTGAGTTTTGCCCAAGCACACTTCCCCTATCACAACCCACCCCAAGTCTAACCTTTGGGCGTATGGTGCGTTATTTGGTCCATTGATCTGTTCTCTTACTTTATGAATGCTGAGGAGGTCCCTTCCCAGCAAAAGGAGAATAGGAGCATGATGATCGACCGGTTGGATTTTGCTTGCAATAGGGAGAAGGTGTGGATGGTGCTTAGCAATCTCAGGTGAAGGAATTTCAGATCTTTCGTCCGGCACTGAATCACACTCGATTAAAGGAGGCAGTTTGACATTTGTTTTTCCATCCATGGACTCTACTACAAAATGTTCTGCTCTCCTACCTGCAGTTTCAGCTTTTCCTAAGCATGTTTTCAGCGTGTATGGCACAGGTGCACTTTTTATTCCAAACAGGTTGAAAAAGTCCGTCCTAGCCAGGGACCTATTGCTCTGTTCGTCAATCACTGCATACATTTTTATAGCTCTGTCCTTTTGACCTTCTGGATATGCTTTCACCAAACAGATCTTTGAACATGAGCGTGGGCTGTCACTTTGTCCACATACCTCTGTGCACTTGGAGACTACTGCAGGATGGTCTTCTGAGTCCTCCTTAGCATCTACATTCTTTGAGGTGTCATCTTTTGGGACAGGTGTGGGACCCGGATGGAGTGCTGACAAGTGTTTTGGACTGTCACACTCAACACACTTTACTGCTACTTTACAATCTTTGGCTATATGTTGCACAGACCCACAACACCTGTAGCATATACGATGCTCTCTCAGAAAAGCCTGTCGTTCCTCAATTGATTTGTCTCTGAATAACTTGCATTTTTTCAGAGGGTGTGGCTTCTTATGAATTGGACACAGACGATCTGGTTCTTCGATTTTCTTCTGTTCAAAACTCCCTTGTTTTCTTTCCTCAATTTCCGTTCTGTGTACTGCAACAGTAGCTTTTCGATTATATGGAATGGACTTTTCAGTGCGTATGGTAACTTGGTTGCTGCAGCTGGGTGGGGAAAAACTTGGATCATTTTTCATTTTTGCTTGTTGCTGTACAAATTGCACAAAGACAGAAAAAGGTGGAAATGACACTCTATTGACTTCTTTATACTTTGTACCTACAGTGGTCCACCTCTCCTGCATGTTAAAGGGGAGTTTTTCAACTATTTGTCTAACCCCTCGAGCCGTGTCTAGATATGCAAGACCTGGCAGTGTACCATCAGACTTAGCACACTGCAACTCCAACAAGATGTCACCCAGCTCCCTTAATTTGCCACTCTCTTTGTTTGTCAGCCTTGGAAAATCCTCCAACTTTTTTAACAGTGCATCCTCAATGACTTCTGAGGAGCCATAACATTCCTCTAGACGCTCCCATACCACTTTTACACCTGCAGCGGGATTGAGGGTGTGTACTGCGCGAAGCCTTTTTGCTTGCTCTGAAGATTTTGGCCCTAACCATTTTGTGAGCAAGTCTAGCTCTTCTCTAGGGGACAGATTCAAGTCTTTAGTAACACTCGTGAATGAGACTTTCCATGCCCAATAGTTTTCGGGTCTGTCATCATATTGGAGTAAGCCAGTGCTAACTATTTCTTTGCGGATGAGATATTTTGCAAAATCTTGTACGCTGTTTTGCTCTATTTGGTTGTGACTTGTAGGCAAAAAGGTGTGAGCTTGGGGTTTGAGTGAGAATGTGCTGGTTGGAACAGCTTCTGGTATGTCCTCATGTTTAACATCGTTTTTCATTGGGGACTGGACATGAGTTTCTTTTGTTATTATTGATCGACTTGGCATTTGAAATTTTGTGCTATCATGTGTAGCACTAGGTAGCGCCTTTAGCTTACATTGTTGTTCCACATAATCACTTGTGCGTTGTACTGCATTTAACGTCTCACCTGTAATAGGAAGTTCTGAGTCTGACTCCCCGCTCTGACTTTCTAATTCTTCATAGGCTGCAGCTTCTGCCTCAGCTGCTGCTATTTCCTTTTCACACTTCAAAACATGGAGACTGGCCTCCAAATCTGCCTGTTGTCTCGCCGAATCTGCCTTTTGTCTCATCAGACTAGCTTCTTTTTCTGCGAAACGGAGCTGGGCCTTTGCTGCTTGGGCTTTGGCGTATGCTTTTGTGGCTGACACACTTGAAGCTGCTGTGGTGTGCGACCGTCTGCTGGTGGCTCTGGACCTGACGCTGTGTGGAGGTGAATGCTGCGGCCTCTCTGACGGCTGCCTCTCAGGCGACAGCTGGTCTGCAGGAACCGGGTGATTGGTAGCAGCCTGGTCATCAGCTTGCTGCTCTGAGTTTGCCTCTGGCTCGAACTGTGATTCATAATCTCTCAAGTAAGTCTTACCTGAGCGTAGACTCATGTTGACTGTGTAGCTCAGTGTTGTTTAACCCGCCGTATAGAAGTCTTTTTTCTTCTATTTAAGTCTTTTTACTGTGCTGTCCTCACGACACGTGACTGTGTGCAGCTAGACAGCCAGCTAACTCTTCCAATGAAAAAAGAGACTCCCACACAAGGCTTGCTTTTCTTGTTTATGTAGACTCTTTTCTTCACAGGATTATACATATATGTACGTATATATATGTACGTGATAATAGTAACTGAAACAAAACAAACAAAAGAAGTGCATTATAAGTTGTACAAAACGCTGAGTCTCCATGATCAAACACACGTTAGCTTAGCTTGAAACATGCGCGCGTTAGCTTAGCTTGAAACATGCGCGCCCACATCCTAAGTGGCTTACTACATAAGACGCGATTCACACGTTATCAAATGAAATACAATCTTGAGCATGCAAACAAGGCACATAAACACAAAAAATACTTACAAAGACTAAAGTTATCCCAGGTTTTGACAAGTTTTGAGCGCAGTCTACTTCCGTCTTTTCAATTTCAGACTCATGCTAGATCTACTATTTTCGAGACCTCTCACTCTGCTGTTAGTTTAACAAATTATAAAAGATCTTTAGAAGAGACAGACGTCTCACTCTGACATACACTCCGATCAAAGACATAACAGGATAGCACAGTGACCTCACAGTAAGAAGGTTGTGGGTTCAAGTCCCAGGGGGGGAGGAGGCTTGGAAGACTGGCCTTTCTGTGTGGAGTTTGTATGTTCTCCCCGTGTATGTGTGGGTCTTCTCTGGGTACTTTGGTATCCTCCAAAAACACGCATGTTAGGTCAACTAGCCACTACATGATTGCTCCTAGGAGTGTGTGTGTGCGGTTGTATGGATGTGGCCACGGGACAGACTGGAAACCGGTTTGGGGTGTGCCCTGCCCCAAACCTCCAAGGGCTCTCGGCAGCCATTTTTGGCCTCTTTATGAGCCCTTTTGGTAAGGGGGCATCAAAGCCCACTTTCATCAAATCATTACCCATAAGTCATTGTGGTATAACGTGAAACAGGAAGTGTACTGAGGTTAGGAGGAAACTCTTTTCAAATTTCAGAGTGCGTGTTGGTTGTGTTGGTTTTTTATCTCATAAATTCTCCGTTTACGTGAACTTCCTCTTCATCATGTCCTCGTGGAATTTCGTGGACTAGAGGTATTTATAAGATGAATGTCTGAGTTTCCTGTTTTAATGGTTTTATTCTATGTTTATAAACTTTTCATTCATCATATTTTATTCATATTAAAATATCAGTAATGTGTGACTAAGTATGTTATAAAAAAAAAAATCAATATCCAACATTTAAGATAAGATTGTTATTATAATGACTCTTCAGAAGATCCTCCTGTCACACCTTCCTCAGAGAAAGAGAGAGTGTGTGTGTGTGTGCGTGCGTGCGTGCGGTCGTGCGTGTGTGTGTGTGCGCGCGCGCTTCTTGTTTTCCTCAAGAAGAAGCCGGAACTCTGAATAAAGGTGAATTTTTATTCTCTGTTATTAAAAAGAAATAAAATCTATTTCTAAGTAATGAAGCTCTCAGAAAAACTTTGTTTTTACTGTAAATCGTATCAAATCTGTTGGAGATTATTATCTGTTATTTTTATATAAACTGAACTTTAAACATTAACTTAATATAAGATTTAATGACAGTGTTTTTAAGTCACTCTGAGAAAAAAAAAATTAAGTGAACTTTTATCTTTATTATTAAACAAAACCTGTCAATTTGTTGAGAAAAATGTGTCGGTTTTTAATCGATTACTTTAAAAGTACAAAATGTTCTCATGTTTGTTTGTTTTTTTATTTTGATTTTTTGACTTTAGAATTTTTCTTTCTTTCATGTTTTTATGGACAAGACATGTTTATTTGTGGCTAAAACATGTTTTATGTTGAATATTCTTCAAAAAGCTTCATAAAAACGTTAAGCAGAGAAACTGAAAGTGAAAGAGATTTTATATCTGACACCATTTTGTTTTAAATCAGTAAACCAACTTTAATCAAGAAACAAAACAAAAATGAATTAGCATTAAAACACATTAAATCAGAATAAAAAGCCACAGTAATATAAAAACTTTGTGCTCAGTGATCTTTTTTTCACAAGAAATCAGATAAAAAAAACTCCACAAACTGTTGATCTAGATGTTTCTCTGGATCATCAACTCAGTCTGATTCTCTGAAAAAAAAAACAGAATACACATCATTTCAGAAAAACAGGGGGAAATTATTTTGTGTGTCAGACCTGAACCCATGTGTACTTTTATGTTTTATTTCAGAATGTTTGTTCTTTATCTGTCAGGAAGACGAGGCCAGGGCAGCTGGCTGTCTGCCGGTCTGTGATGGAGGACACATCCAGACCTCCAGACTCCAGGACTGGACCAGAACCATCACACACACAGTAAGAGAAATACCTATAAAGACTTTTAGCTGGTTCTGTTGTAATGGAAGTAAAGACTGTAGCTGCAATGTGTTTAAACCTGTTCAGGTATCTGGACTCTGAATCCTGCTGTATTTGGTATAAAAGGGGCGGAGCTGACAGCAGAATTTATAGAGAATTTATCTCCGATTGATGTTAATTTGATAAAAACATGTTTGTTTTTACAGGACATTAAAAAACAGAAAGAAACCAGATAGTCCTGAACACAACCGTCTGTCTTTGAAGAGAAACTGGTCTGAAGCTGGACTTCCTCATACCATCAGTGATGAACCTGGACCGTCCAGTTCAAGGTAAGAACATTTGATCATGTAAGAAGTAGTTGTGTCAGTCAATTAAAAAGAATAATCCAATTAATTACAGAATTTTGTGGTTATTTAATCAAATGATTCACGTTTTAATGTCATATCTGCTAAAAGTCTCTTGATAAAGAATTTGAATTCTAGGATATTAAAAAAACGTACTGTATGACTAATTAATGAATGCAGTCAGAAGAGAAGATTTTAAATCCAATTTATTATTGATGAACTGTGCCTCATGAGGCCAGGTGCAATATTAAAAAAAACACAGGTTAGGGTTCGTTCTGATTTTCAACGATAGAAATCGGCCTGCAATCAGCAGCATCCCATTTCACGATAGTATTTGTTCATTTCTCTGTTGTGGATTTTCTCATTTGCTTGCCAAATTCAGCTAACTTGGTTTGGCGAAGCGAGCTCCTGGTAGCCACACTTGCTACAGAGGAACTTACCTGAACATGTTTTACGTTTACATGGTAACATGTTTGTGTTTGCAGAGGTTTGGACTGCAGATGGAGAGCAGCCAGTCCAGAACCAGACTGTCTGTCTATGAAGAGTGACCGGTCCATCCCAATACGTTCAGACTTCAGAGATGGACCTGGACCTTCAGTCTTTGGGTAATAAAACTTTTTGTCAGATTGCTGCTTCAACTGTTTTTTTAATGATCAGACTTATTAAATTCATCTCTTAATTACAATATAAACTCATCACACATAAGTATTATAGCCTATACTGATGATTTGAAACTACAATCTCTTTGATAAAAAGTAATCAGCCGATAAACACGTAACATTGATCATTAAACTGTCCATATTTACCGACTTCTACTCCTTCATGTGAATGTGAAATGGACTCTACTTATTCAGCTCTCATCTACCTGCGTTGGGACTCAAAGTTCTTGACACTATAACTCTCATTCTAGTGGCGGCTGGTGGTAAAAAAAACTGGGGGGCGCACATTTTTCAAACACACACAAAATTTTTTTTTTAGATATATTATATAAAAGTATATATATATATATATATATATATATATATATAAAATAAATATAAAATTATTCGTGACAATATGTGTCTGTTTTTGGTGACTTCTTCATTATGTTTCCTTATGCCAGTTCGGTAGCCTTCATTTAATTGTGCCACGATGTTACTACTGCCAAAAACACCTAGCTTATAGCTACTATCAAGATGGGTGCGGCAAGTTTCATGACGTTTGCACTTTTCAGACAAATGCTTCAAGTCACTCACCCCTGTTGATATCCACACCTTTTCAGTTGCTGCTGAACTAAACAATAAACAGGGGAAACAAAAAAAGTGTTTCTCATCCAGTTAGTCAGCGCCAGTTTTCATAGACCTTCATTATCCTCTCACATAAAAGCGGCCGCGATCTCCACTGTTTTGTTGCACAGTCAAATCTGGGGTGTCCGGTCCAAGCTCCTTCACTCTTCTTTTTTCTTCTTCAGAATGCTTAGAAAACGGATTCTGTAGAAGGGACGACACTGAATTCTCTTTAAAAAACCCACTAGCTTTTTTAGCACCTGAACTAGCTTCCGACGCCATGATGAAGACTGTTTCCCAGAATTCCGCAGTGAAAAGAAAGGGAGTGGCGTGGGTGGGATTTATAGGTCAGCTTATAGCTAATTGATTGGTTCATGTAACAGACTGACAGAGAGGATAACCTATTACACACCCGATGGGCGGAAAATCTCTGCGCCCCGCAGGCGTGGTTATGGTTTGCCATACACATGAATGGGAAAAAATTTAGAGCTGACGTCACGTTTTTTTCATAAAAAGCAGAAGCCACATAGACACCAATACGTTTACCTGGGAGGGCGTACCTACCTTTCGCCCTCGTTCCGGTTTGCACAGGAAGTAATAAAATAAAATAAAACGGTGTAAAACATTATTAAAATGCATGTAATCTTCACACTCGACAGTTTTGCATACTTATAAACACATACATGCTTGTATATATGTATATATAGATATATATGCATATATATTTTTTGGTGATCAGGTCGGGGGGGCGGTGCCCCTGCGCCACACGTCACCAGCCGCCACTGTCTCATTCACTCATTCACACAAAAAATGGGGGAGAAGGAAACAGGGCTTATACACCCGGGATAAACAAGACAGGTGAGACACATGAGGGCAGGTAGTGGGAAACAGGTGAAACAATCAAGGTGAAGAATGGAACTGCTGGGAGGACAGGGGAGGATCCTCAGAAACTCTGATTCTCTACAGCAGTTTGTGTGTTCAGAGCTTCTTCATGATTCCTACAGAAAACTTCTCACTGCTTGATGTGATATGAATGAGAACATGTTTGTGTTTGCAGAGGTTTGGACAGCAGATGGAGAGAAGAGAGACAAGAACCAGACTGTCTGTCTTTGAAGAGTGACCGGTCCATGCCAATACGTTCAGACTTCAGAGATGGACCTGGACCTTCAGTCTTTGGGTAAAAAAACTGTTGTCAGATTGTTAAAAAGTGGGAAAAGAACAGAGTAAGACACACCAAAGATTAGAAATCCTAAAAGATGTAGACATTGTGTAGTAAACCTGTTCTGACTGAAGAGAAGGTAACAATGCTTAATGTGGTCATGTTTGTGTTTACAGAAGTTTGGACATCAGAGCAAATCCACACATTTACAGACTGATCACTCTTTGGCAGCAAAACCTTATGTTGTCCTGTCATTGAAACTCTGCTTGTTTTCAGCCACCATATTTTTCAAGATTGCACCTTGCATATGTCGTAAAGAGAAATGCATTAATAAACACCACGCCCACTCTCTTGGAATTTCTGCCTACGCCTGAAATTTACACTGTTTTGTGCAGCTTTGATAAATGAGGGACATTGGGTGTATTTTTATTCTGATTTATAAATATTTGATTTAAAAAAAGGAGAAAGTAGCATTTTTTTTAACCACGATCTAATTTCAGACACCATCAGGTTTCTTTATTTGAATAATTTGTTGACTGGCTGTTTGTTGTTAAGTGTGGCATGTCTTTTCTCCATACTCGTGATAATGTCCACGTGATGAAGCGATAAACACTCTGTCTTAGATGTGTATAAGAGATTCTATTTTGTAAATTGACCGAAGAGGATGTAGCAGATAGGGTTAAATGGAAGAAACTGACTTGATGTGGCGACCCCTGAAGGAAAATGATGGAAGGAGAAGAAGAAGAGATTATATTTGGTCTGGAAGTTGATCTTTTTTTTTTTTATGAAGTTCAGGAGAATGAACAGAAGCAGATTGAATGTCAACTTCTTTCAGGGATGTTAGAAGCTGGTCTTGTTCAAGATTCTAACTTATTCAATCTAGCTGTATAATAAATCATTTAAATTCTGATTACAAATTATAGTCTTTCCAGAGAAACGGAGGGTTATCAATTTAATAAATTCTACTGTTAACGACCAGGGAAAACAAGACAAGTGAGAACTAAAAGGACAGGTTGTCTGAAACAGGTGGGTACAATCAAGGTGAAGAATGGCACTCCTGGCAGGACATGAGAGGAGCCTCACAGAGACTAAGACCCTGTCTGTCCACACGTAACTGGGTATCTGGTAAAACGAAAATACTTTTATCCGTTTTGGCCCGTCATCCCCAAGAACCTGTTGGGTTTTTTTTCACATTACAAACCATTGTTTTTGAAAACTCCAACAAATGT
The DNA here is from genome assembly GCA_902685375.1 of Neostethus bicornis. NCBI lineage: Eukaryota > Metazoa > Chordata > Actinopteri > Atheriniformes > Phallostethidae > Neostethus > Neostethus bicornis. The sequence goes on along the minus strand of LR738553.1, from coordinate 3,946,981 downwards.
CGAGATTTTGGAAAACTCTGGTTTTGCGTTTGCGTGTGGACATGCATAAATCCTCTGAAACGCCCCCCCCTCCACACACACACACACACACACACACACACACACACACACACACACAGACACACACACAGACACACACACACACAAACACACACACACACTCTTTTCTTGCTTTTTTTTTTTATCACACTGAGCTGCTCTTGCTTCTTATTGGGAGCAAAGGAATAGAAATAAGTTACAGTCTGCTTTTATCATCAAATAAGCCTTCCTAGATCAGAACCTATGTTTAGATAAATACTGCCGACTACTGGCATGCTTATAATCGCACTCAGAAGCATATTTATACGAGTTCGTGTGGATGTCACTGATGTGGTAAGAAGAACATGTTTGTATTTGCAGAGGTTTGGACAGCAAATGGAGAGAAGAGAGACAAGAACCAGACTGTCTGTCTCTGATGAGTGACCGGTCCATGCCAATACGTTCAGACTTCAGAGATGGACCTGGACCTTCAGTCTTTGGGTAAAAAAACTTTTGTCAGATTGTTAAAAAGTAGAAAACGATGGGTCTTGTTCAAGCCTCTAATTTATGGAATCTAGCTGTATATAAAATTCTGATTACAATTTATAGTGTTTTCCATTGTAAAGATGGAGTGGTGACTTTTTAAAAATTATTTCTATACATGTATTTGTTTATTTATAGATGGATTTACAGATCACACTGTCTTCTAATAAAGTCTTTTCTATTTTTAAGGGGAGCGAGTGACATTTGAATTGTGAAAAAGGTTTTAGATCTAAGAGACAAACAAGAGACAGTATTTGCCTTGTGGATGCTGATAGGGAAGTACAGAGAAGGCCAGAGGGAGCTGCACTGTGTCTTTGTAGATCTAGAGAAAGTGTATGACAGGGTACCTAGAGAAGAACTATGGTATTGTATGAGGAAGTCTGGTGTGACAGAAGAGTATGTTAGAAAGGTTCAGGACATGTATGAGGGCTGTAAGACAGTGGTGAGGTGTGCTGTAGGTGTGACAGAGGAGTTCAGTGTGGGGGTGGGACTGCACCAGGGATCTGCTCTGAGCCCCTTTGTTGTTTGCTATGGTGATGGAAAGACTGACAGACGAAGTCAGACAGGAATCTCCATGAACAATGATGTTTGCAGATGACATTGTGATCTATAGTGAGAGGAGGGAAGAGGTGGAGGAAAAGCTGGAGAGGTGGAGGTTTGCACTAGAAAGAACAGGAATGAAGATTAGTCAGAGTAAAACAGAGTACATGAGTGTGAATGAGAGGGATCCAAATGGAAAAGTGAGGTTACAGGGTGAAGAGAGAAAGAAGGTGGAAGATTTTAAGTATCTAGGATCAACAGTCCAGAGCAATGGAGAGTGTGGAAAAGAGGTGAAGAAGCGTGTTCAAGCAGGCTGGAACGGGTGGAGGAAAGTATTAGGTGTGATGTGTGACAGAAGAGTTTCAGCTAGAATGAAACGAAAAGTGTACAAAACCCTGGTGAGACCGGCCATGCTGTTTGGTCTAGAAACAGTAGCACTGAAGAAAAGACAGGAAGCAGAGATGGAGGTAGCAGAGATGAAGATGCTGAGGATCTCTCTGGGAGTGACCAGGATGGACAGGATTAGACATGAGTACATCAGGGGAGCAGCACATGTTAGAGATTTTTGGGATAAAGTCCGAGAGGCCAGACTGAGATGGTTTGGGCACGTACAGAGGAGAGAGAGAGAGTCCATCGGAAGAAGGATGCTGGATTTGGAACCACCAGGAAAGAGGACTAGAGGAAGACCAAAGAGGAGGTTTATGGATACAGTGAAGGAAGACATAAAGATAGTTGGTGTGACTGAAGAGGATGCAGCAGATAGGGTTAGATGGAAGAAACTGACTTGATGTGGCGACCCCTGAAGGGAAATACCGAAAGAAGAAGAAGACGGAATCATGGTCTGATTCAAGCATAGTTCAGTAATTAACATTATAAAGAAGAGACACAAGGTTTTTATCAATTAGAGAATCATCAATTCTGCTTTAAGAATGATGTACGGGTGAGAAGAAGGAGCGACCTTGTGGGTAAAGAGTACGTTGAGGATCTACACACTTTATTTGTTCCATAAAAACTGCCAGGCATCTAGCCATTGCTGATTGTTTTGATGATTTAGGATTTGACCGGTCGGTTATGGGAACAATTTCACTGTTTAAGTTTTCGATGCAGAGAGACTGGCTTGGGGGATCTGGTGCAGAATGAGGCAAGGTTTGGGGTAAAGACGGGTTCAACCAGCCTTGACAACAGATGGACAGACAATTTGTTTTGATTATAAAGTGTTTTGATTATAATAAATTATCACTGAATCAAGATAAAACTAAATTTATGATATTTTCAGTAAATAGATATGTTGATAAAGCTACTTTATGTTTGAGTGGAACTATTATTGAACGGGTTTATGAAGCTAAATTTTTGGGGGTTATTATTGATGACAAATTGTCCTGGAAATCACATATTTATCATATTAAACAAAAAATTTCAAAATCAATTGGTATACTGCATAAAACAAAAGACGCTTTAAATAGAAAAGGGTTATATTTGATTTACAGTTCCTTGGTTATTGCTTATTTTTCATATTGTGCTGCGATTTGGGGGAAAAACTCAGATAGATTCACTGGTTAAATTACAAAAAAAAGCAATAAGAAAAGTAAACAGAGTTGGATTTTCTGAACACACAAATCAACTGCTTATTCAGAATAACTGTTTAAAACTACAAGATATGGTAAATATTAGAATATTACAGATTATGTACAAAATTAAAAATAACTTAGTTCCAAAAGGCATACAAAGTTTTTTTAAAATTTAGAGTTGGTTATCATAATTTACAGAGATGTTATATATTTGAACGTGTTAAAGTAAGAACTTTGGTAAAATCAAGATGTGTTTCTGTTGTTGGAGTAAAATTATGGAATGAACTCAATGATGAATTTAAAATATGTTCTTCTATCCTAAAATTTAAACATCAACTTAAATATGAAAGTATTAGTGATTATAAGTAAGTTAAAATAAGAAAAAAGAGAGGATAATATAAAGTTTATTATGGTTTTCTGTTTGATTGGAGATGTGGACTTTTAAATTTGTGTTTGATTGTAAAAATGCTGTTCAGTTAAAATTTATATAAATGTATAAGGACAGGCAGTTACAAGCCATGCTTCAACATATTCCTTTTTTTTGGTCAACTTATTTCCTTGTTACATAATGTTTTATTATTAAGTATATGCAAAGTTTGTATGACCAAATGAATAAATCTGAATCTGAAATCTGAACTAAGAGCACGGGGTCATGGTCTGATTCAAGTATAGTTAAAGGATTAACATTAGAAACCAGCGAAAGAAGATTTTTATGAATTAAAAAACGACAATTCTGCGTATGAATGATGTACAGGAATGAAGAAGGAGCAGCCTGGTGGATAAAGAGTACGCTAAGGGTCAACACACTCTATTTGTTCCATGAAAATGGCATGACATTTAGTTATCCCTGTTTGTTTTGATGATTTAGAATTTGACCGGTTGAGTATTGGATCAATTTCACAGTTTAAATTCTTGAACCAAAGGGGCTTTTTTGGGGGGATCCGTTGCAGAGCAAGGCAAGGTTTGGGGCAGAGACGGGTAACAACCAGGCATGACAATTGACGGACAGAGAATGGAGGAAAAGTGTTGTACACCGGGAAAAACAAGACAGTTGAGAAACACAAGGTAGTGTGTTCTCACACTAGTAATGTGAGAAGAATGGAATTGCTGGCAGGACAGGGGAGGATCCCAACAGAAACTAAGATTCTCTGCAGCAGTTTGTGGGTTCAGAGCTTCATCATGGTTCCATCAGAGAACTTCTCACTGCTTGATGTGATATGAATGAGAACATGTTTGTGTTTGCAGAGGTTTGGACAGCAGATGGAGAGAAGAGAGACAAGAACCAGACTGTTTGTCTATGAAGAGCGACCGGTCCATGCCACTACGTTCAGACTTCAGACATGGACCCGGACCTTCAGTCTTTGGGTAAAAAAAAACTTTTGTCAGATTTTTAAAAACCAGAAAAAGATGAGATCAAGACAAACCAAAAATTAGAAATCCTAAAAGTTGTAGACATTGTGTGGTAAACTTGTTCTGACTGAAGAGAAGATAACAATGCTTAGTGTGCTTAGTGCTCTTCAAATGAGGTTTGAAGATCAGAGCAAATCCACACCTTTACAGACTGATCACTTTTTGGCAGGAAAACCTTATGTTGTCCTGTCAGCTTAACCTCTTGTTGATCCATCTCCACGCTGTTTGGTCTTAATTTCGGTGACTGATCCAACAGTTTTTTTTTGTGATCAGACCATTTGAACTCTTCTATTGATAAAGTATAAACTGATCACATATACAGTAATTATTATAGATAATGTTGATGATTTGAAACTTTTATCCCTTTGCTAAAAAAGTAGGAATGGTTATCAATACCACATTATCAATATCAGTACTCCGATTGATACATTTTTTTAGTGTAAAAACAAGAAGAAGACAAACAAACTATGTGGATGCTAGCAAACCTTTTATTTTGAAATTTCATTTAGAATTAAAATAGATCGTTATGTTGAAATTTATACAAGATACCTTAAAAAAGAATTTTTGTACAGTCTTGTGTTTTAATTTGTTTAACATTGTATGCTGGTAATTGATCAAAAATAATGGTAAACACTCTTGACCAGAAGGAAAGACCGCTGTATGAGTATGAGATGAACTTTCATCCTGTTAACATTCAATAGTTTATACATGCTGGTTTTGTATTCATTTACATTCAAATTCCATGCTCTTATTTTTGATAAAACAACACGTTTTTAGGTGTGTGCGTCCACAAAATTCACTTGTTGATTCAACGCCGCTGGTCCGCTGAAACCACTTTGAATCATGCATGAAAGCAATCGGGGTCAAATTTTATACGTTCTTAATCTAACGAGGGTTGCAATTTTTCTTTTGTTTATTCATCTTCTTTTCTTCTTAACGCTTGGAATACACTCTTCTCATGCACTAGATTTCAAATCTAATGCACTTGATTAAGTACATATATTGGCCATGATGGCTTTTCATAATCTTCTAACGCAAATTTGCTGCTCTGCCATTCATCCTCTTGTAACATTTTCAGTGCAGCAGAGAGGGAGACGGTCCATCTTTTAGAAAAAAAACGGGGAAAAAGTAGTGTGCACCCCACCCGTCCACTGATACCATTAAGAATACCGAGTTTTCGATCTGGTAAAAAATGCTTAGTGGGTAACGGTGCCTATCGGTATGGTATGGCTATCCCATCCCTACTAAAAAGTGATCGACCAATAAATATGTAACATCGTTTATCAAGTTTTTTCATCTTTTCTAACTTCCATCTCCTCATTTTAATGGACTCTACTTATTCAGCTCTTATCTACCTGCGTTGGGACTCGAAGTTCTTGACACTATAACTCTCATTCACTCATTCACACACAAAATGGGGGAGAAGGAAACAGGGCTTATACACCCGGGATAAACAAGACAGGTGAGACACATGAGGGCAGGTAGTGGGAAACAGGTGGGGACAATCAAGGTGAAGAATGGAACTGCTGGGAGGACAGGGGAGGATCCTCAGAAACTCTGATTCTCTGCAGCATTTTGTGTGTTCAGAGTTTCTTCATGGTTCCATCGGAGAGCTTTTCACTGCTTGATGTGATATGAATGAGAACATGTTTGTGTTTGCAGAGGTTTGGACAGCAGATGCAAAGAAGAGAGACAAGAACCAGACTGTCTGTCTCTGAAGAGTGACCGGTCCATGCCAATACGTTCAGACTTCAGAGATGGACCTGGACCTTCAGTCTTCGGGTAAAAAAACTTTTGACAGACTTTTAAAAAGCAGAAAAAGATGAGATCAAGACAAACCAATGATTAGAAATCCTAAAAGATGTAGATATTGTTTTATTGTTTAGTAAATCTGTTCTGAACGAAGAGAAGGCAACAATGCTTAATGTCGCCGTGTTTGTGTTTGCAGAGGTTTGGACTGCAGATGGAAAGCAGAGAGACAAGAACCAGACTGTCTGATTAGTGACTGGTGTCTACCAACACGTTCAGACTTCAGAGATGAACCTAGACCTTCATCCTCCAGGTGAGAGAAAAACTAGAGGTTTCAGGATGTTGATGATGTTCTTGAAGTATCTTTCTGATGAAAAAATGTCTTCACAGTAGAAAGAGGAGTGCTTTCGGTGAAGAGGAGCAACTGTCCTGTTGTCCTTTGTGCCAGGACGTCCTGAAAGATCCAGTCTCCAGCAGCTGTGGACACTGGTTCTGCAGACACTGCATCAGTTCATACTGGGACCAGTCCTCCTGTCCTCAGTGTGGGAAAAGAGCCAGAACTACAGCAGGTCAGATCTTTCTGTTCAGGTCTTGTTGCTGAAGGTTTCACATCATCTCAGTGAAATGGGACTGTTCCTGGACGATCTTTCATGTTGGATGTCTCCATGGAGCAATCAGCTTTCAGGGCCAATGAGAGCAGCTAGAATGAGGCTTCATCCTCCAGAACAGGGATATGCAAACTTTTTTGATCGCGGGCCACATTGAGTTGTAAGATTTGACAAATGGGCCAGAACAGGAGCAGATGGATGGCACGCTTTGGTAACCGCTCAATTAGACCGATAGAATGACGCTAGATTTTAAACAAGCGCGCTAAATGTTACATCAAGAGCGTTAAATTTCAAATCTAGCACGCTAGGTCTAAAATCTAGTGTGATGGCGCTTAAAAACATGCATTTAGTGGCGCTAGGTTTGAAATCTAAGCGCTTGATGTAACATTTTGCTTGTTTTACCATCTAACGCGCTTGTTTATGTGCATTGAGCCCGATTGCTTTCCATATCATAGAGCCACAATCTGGTGAGGAAACATCAGAATTGCAGGAGAAATACAACATTAACAACGTTTATTTATTAAATTTTTTCAAGTTCGGCGGGCCAGATTAAAACGTTTAATGGGCTGCATGTGGCCCGCACGCTTTTGTTTGCTCGTGCGTGCTCCAGAGAGTCCGTAGGTGAGCCCTGTCCTTCTGGCATTCAGGCTGCTCACTGCGGGGGACCTGTTGGGCTTTATTTTAGCCTGAAGTCCTGATCAGCACATGGCAGAAAGAGCAGGATGAAGCTGGAATGGAAGCACAACTTCTTGTTGCTGTAGCCTGTGTGTACAGTAGAGGACAGTGTATCAGTTCTCCTGCTTTCTGCCTCAGCATTAGTTCTGTTTTTGTTTAAAACAAAGTGAAGCTGAGCTGTGCTGCTGTGTTTAGCTAGATTCGGGATGGAGGAGCTCATCACTGACAGGGAAAAGACATGACAGTGAAATGCAAACTAAAACAGAGCTCAGAGCAGCAACATCTATTAATGCTGATTGAATGATGGAAAGAAGAAGAAGCCTCCAGCCATCATGATATGTGTCTTTGTTCAGCTCTCAAGGCTTAATCTCTGTGCTCTAACTTCAGATTCTCAGCTGCTGTTAGTCTGAAGGAAAAAGAGAAAGAATCCAATCTGATTTGTTTTCTCTCTTTCTTCCTGCAGATGTTGCTCTGCAGGAGCTTTTAGATGAACATAAGATCAGTCTGAGGAGGAGATGTGAACGTGTGACTGAAGGAAGTGATGAAACAGGAAGTGGAATCCTCCTCAGCAGGATCTACACTGAGCTCTTCATCACAGAGGGATGGAGTGAAGAGGTTACTAGGCAACATGAGGTGGTGCAGCTGGAAACAACTTCCAAGATCAACCCCCTCCATGGAACTCCAATCAGGTGCCAGGACATCTTTAAAGCCTCCATTGAGCAACCAATCAGAGTGGTTCTGACCAACGGCGTGGCAGGTGTTGGAAAAACCTTCTCAGTGCTGAAGTTCACTCTGGACTGGGCAGAGGGCTTGGAGAACCAAGATGTCCATGTGGTGGTTCTGCTTCCCTTCAGGGAGCTGAACCTGATCAGAGATGATGAGTACAGTCTTCTCCAGCTGCTCCATGTCTTCCATCCAACATTCCAGAAGATCCCAGCAGAGCAGCTGGCTGTCTGGAAACTTCTCTTCATCTTGGATGGTCTGGATGAAAGCAGACTTTCCCTGGACTTCAGCAAAACTCCTTCTCTTTCTGATGTCACACACAAGTCTTCCGTCAATGTGCTGCTGACAAACCTGATACGGGGAGACCTGCTGCCCTTGGCTCTTATCTGGATCACTTCCAGGCCTGCAGCGGCCTATCTGATCCCTCCTGCATGTGTCCACAGGGCAACAGAGGTACGAGGCTTCACTGATGAGCAGAAGGAGGAGTACTTCAGGAGGAGGTTCAGGGATGAAGAGGTGTCCAGCACGATCATCTCCCACCTGAAGACGTCCAGGAGCCTCCACATCATGTGTGCTATCCCAGTCTTCTGCTGGATCACTGCTACAGTTCTGGAGGACATGTTGACCAGAGAGCAGAGAGGAGAGCTGCCCAAGTCCATGACGAACATGTTCTCACACTTCCTGATGGTCCAGACAAAGAGGAAGAGGAACAAGTACCCTGAGGGACTCCAGACGGACAGGGAAGTTCTTCTGAAGCTGGGGAGGCTGGCGTTTGAACATCTGCAGAAAGGAAACATCATGTTCTACCAAGAAGACCTGCAACAGTGTGGTCTTGATGTCCCAGAGGCCTCGCTGTTTTCAGGAGTTTGCACGCAGCTCTTCAGAAGAGACTGTGTGATCTTCCAGAAACCAGTTTACAGCTTCGTTCATCTGAGTGTTCAGGAGTTTCTGGCTGCTGTCTACATGAAGCACTGTTTCATTAACAAGGAGGAGGAGGTGCTGAAGGAGTTCCTGAATAAACGCTATAGGTCCTTATCGCTGGAAAATTTTCTAAACGGAGCCTTATTAAAATCCTTCCAAAGTAAAACGGGCCACCTGGACCTGTTTGTTCGCTTCCTTCATGGTCTCTCTCTGCAGTCCAACCAGAGACTCTTAGCAGACCTGTTGGGTCAGACAGAGAACCTCCCAGAAACCATCCAAAAGATCATTGCAAAACTGAAAAAGAAGAAGGATGTTGGTTCTCCTGAAAGAGGCATCAACGTGTTCCACTGTCTGATGGAGATGAACGACCTCTCAGTTTATCAGGAGATCCAAAAGTTTCTAAAGTCAAAGAACAGATCCAAGAAGAACCTCTCTATGATTCAATGTTCAGCTCTGGCCTACATGCTGCAGATGTCAGAGGAGGTTTTGGATGAGGTGGATCTGAACCAGTACAGAACATCAGAAGAAGGAAAACACAGATTGTTTCCTGTTGTGAGGAACTGCAGAAAGTTTCGGTGAGTTGATGAGTTTATGAATTTATCAGTCAGTGTGGATCAAGAGTTTTTTTTATTTTCATCAGACATGTTAAAATCTTTAAAAATGATCTGGGCCTCATTTTCTAAGAATTTTGCAGTTCTTTGGCTAAACGAGCTTCTCAGCGTTGTGTACGCCACACAAACTTGGGATTCACCAAAACCACAGTGATTCTTAACACACAACGTGAGCTTCATAAATCACACTTGCGATGAATCTCAGAAGAAAGCAAACTCAAAATTTATCCTGCTCCAACCACGTCTCTAGAACTCCAAATTTGGATTATGTAAATGATGTAGTGTTTATATCATTTTTAATTAAATTTTATTTGTATAGCTGTTGTGTGACAGAAGCCAGAAAATAGCCTTTCAGACAGAAAAGGCAGGAGAGGATGATATGAAGGGATTTTGTTGTCCAAAATGGTGTCAGCAAAGTAACTCAGGATGTGAAGTGGAGGCAGAGTAAGTCAAAGTCAGTCATACATATATTTAGGAACCAAGTAGATTACCACATGACGTAAACTGACTATATGACGAAAAGTGGAGGAAAACTGAACCTACTTAAGCGATGACCTGATGGTGAGTTTTAGGTGTGAAGAGTCCGCCCGATGTGCTAAAACGAAACAGTTTCAGCACATTCCTCTTGCTAACTCCTTCTCAATAAATAAACACTGCCCCCTGCCCCCCCTCCAAAAAAAGAAAAAAAAAAAACAGCAGTGGGGAAAAAAAAAAAAGATAAAACCTCATGGAGATTCACATGGAGGGACCACCCACCCACTTGCCGGGGACGAACAGTCTGTTAATTAAATATTAACTTATTCTACTCTGCAGCTTTATGTCTGAAGAAATAAGTAGATGGACTTTATCCTGATGGAAACGGTTCTATACATCAAGCACGGGGGCCTCCTCAAACTGGCAATATATCGGACAGGAACACAGCACACTCTCCCAAAAAGGGGAGGAGGAGAGAGGTTAATTGTACAAACTACTGGTGAAAAACACTAAATGAAAAGACATCAGAGAACAATGAATGAGACAGGGAAGGAGCTGCAAGAAAGAAAAGCCAGGTTTAAGCGAAGGGTCAACTAGATAATATTTCAGTTATAATGTCTCTATTTCTAGCTGGCTTGGTGGTAAGCTTTTTCAAAAAGGAATATTTTAAGCCTTAAAGTGTTTACGACACCAAACACACTACTTAACAAATTTTGATAAAGAAACAATCACTTAATCCACTGTAAGTAAGTATATTTGTGCAATCTGTCTCCTTATGAAGACTCCGTTCCGTTGTCTTCCGCTTATCTGGGGCCAGGTCGCAGGGGCAACAGCCTCAGACAGGAAGCCCAGGCTTCTCTCACCCCAGCTGCATCCTCCAGCTCACCCAGGAGGATCCCAAGTCATTCCACTGCCAGTTGTGAGATATAGTCTACGTGCTACGGGCCGCGGTGCGAGCGGGGCCTCACACCAGGACTGGAGAGCGGTTTGTTAGCGTAAGCGCACGGTTGAGTTGGATCAAACCCCTGTTGGTAGTGTGTGATTTTCAACAAAAATCATATTAAAATAGAACCAATTACTTTGTTGGTTGTCTGGCAGTTGAGGTTTCATCTGCGGGGGCGCCGGCCGAAGGCCTGTATAGGTCCGGTAAGACGGTGCTCTCGTATTTGTTACCCGGCTCCGGTGACCGGCTTAGTGTTATGCATTCTGCGTCGGCAGGAGAGACTTCCAGGTTACAGCGGAAGAGGGACGGGAGTGATTTATTGTTGGGGGAGTACGTTAGCAGGGGTGGCAAGATGGCCAAATCTGTGGCAGAATTTAAAGTTTATTATAAGTTGAAAGATCAGGTGGGAGAGGGTTTTAGGGGCATGAACCCTATTAAAATAGCTGAGGCTTTAAAGTGTGTGAGTGACAGGGTGAAAGCTCAGGTTGTCCCGAGAGGGGTTCTTTTGGTGTTTTGCAAAGGGGGAGAAGAGTTGGCTAGAGCGAAAAAGATTACCAAAATTTGTGGGAAGAAAGTTGAAGTCACGGTGGCGGAGCAGCATGGAGAGGTGGTGAAGGGGGTCATTTATGGAGTGTGTGCTGACATGTCTGAGAAGGAGATCAAGGAGAATGTAAATGGCGGAGAAGTGGTTGAGGTTAGGCGTTTTAAAGCACGTGAGGGTGGTAACGCTAACGCTCCAGTCCTCCTTACATTTAAAGGTAGTTGTCTTCCACCAAGAGTGTTTATTGGCTGTCTATCGTTCCAGGTTAGGGCCTATGTCAGGCCCCCTTTAAGGTGTTTTAAATGCCAGAGATTTGGACACATGGCAGCAGCGTGCAGAGGGAATAGGAGATGTGCCAAGTGTGGGGGAGAACACGACATCTCCGACTGTCGTGAGGATGTCCATAAGTGCTGTAACTGTGGGGGAGCCCACATGGCATCTTCTAAAGAGTGCAGCATTTTCACGAAAGCTAAGAAGGTCCAGGCAGTTAAAGAACAGCACAAACTTACATATGCGGAAGCAGTGAAGAGAGTGGAGGGGACTACGAACTCTCGTACTTCAGTTGACACTGCAGAGAGTTTATCTGTGCAGTCTCAGAAGTACAATGATGTAAATGTGGGTCCAAATGCGTTGCTGATTCAAAAGGAAGCATTGCTGGCTTTTATTGTGGATGTCATTTATGGAGCTCGTGAAAAGAAGTCCAGATCAGACATAATTCAATTTGTGGCTGAGGCTGCAGATAGATTCTTGGGACCTAAAAAGTACTCATCACAGAACCTGCATCAGTTCAAGAGACCCGGCCAAGAAGGCCAGTCTGAGCCAGTATGCAATCTAATTGAACAGGAGGGTTTTGAAGATGACGACGATGGTTTTATGGAACATGGGGATGAATGTACTTAATATGGTGTGTCTCTTGCAGTGGAATGCCAGGAGCTTAATTGCAAATGGGCAGGAAATGAAGAAGTTTATCAGGGATTCCAACCCCAAGCCAGATTTTGTATGTGTTCAGGAAACCTGGTTGAAACCAAATCTTGATTTTGTTCTTCCAGGTTTTGAGTGTCTGCGTGCAGACCGACCAGATAGGAGTGGAGGAGGATGCGCAACATTTATTAGAGCAGGTATTCAGTACAGGTCTGTAAAGTGGGAAGGTTCATTTGAGTGTGTGATAATTGAAGTTTTCGGCCATGAGAGTAAGTTTCATTTAATTAATTGTTACAATCCATGTAAACCTTTAGTGTTGGCAGAATTTGAAGATATGTTGAGCTCTGTGGGGACCCCTATGATATGGGTTGGAGATTTTAATGCCCATAATCCACTTTGGGGAAGTCCTGAAAAAGATTCTAATGGTGGAGTTATTGAGCAGTTTCTAGATATTGCAAATTTAGTTGTTTTGAACACAGGCACACCAACTCGAGTGGATCCAATTTCATATAAAGGATCATGTCTGGATGTAACTTTTGTTTCACCAGGTTTGGCACGAGTAGCAGAGTGGAGAGTGGAAACGGACCCACTGGGTAGTGATCATTTCCCGGTGTTTAGTAATTTTGGGAGGTCACTTGTTGCAGAAAATGAAGAAAGAAGCAGCAGATTTAATTATGCCTTAGCTGACTGGGGCAAGTTTAGTAAGCTAGCTTCTGTAGGATTGGAAGAGGTTAATAGCGAGGGATCAATAGATGAGTACTGTAGTTCATTGACAGAGATGATTATGAGGGCCGCTTCGGACTCAATTCCACGTACGAAGCCTCCTGTAGAACGTTGTAGTGTTCCCTGGTGGAATAAGGAGTGTGATGCTGCTGTAAGTAAAAGAAAACTGGCTTTTCGAAAAGTGCGTCGTTTCCCTACCCTGGAAAATGCTATGGAGTTTAAGAAGTGTAGAGCGGCAGCAAGGAAAGTTATTAAAGCTGAAAGGAAAAAGAGTTGGAGGGACTTCTGTGGAACTCTAGGGCCAGATACTCCCTCAGTTCAGCTATGGAAGAGGATCCGTCGTATGGCTGGAAAGACAACTCACTCCACATTGCCTGTGTTATCTGATGGGCAAAGAGAGGCTGTGAATAATAAAGAAAAGGCTGATATGTTCGTTCGAGTTTTTAAGAATGTTCATGACTCAAAGCACTTGGGTCAGGAAATTCTCATGATGAGAAACGAAACCCTAAAACAGAATAAATCTAAACTAAGAGGAGGGGTTGACTCACCCACTCAGTATAACTTATTTTTTTCTTTGAGAGAACTAGTGGACGCAATACAAGCTGGTGCGAACACTACTCCAGGGCAAGATGGGGTCAGCTATAAGCTGCTGCAACATCTAGGTGAGGACACCTTGTATGAAATCTTGGCGTTATTCAATTATATCTGGGAGTCTGGATTCCTACCTACATCGTGGAAGCATGCTGTTGTGGTTCCAATTTTGAAACCAGGAAAGGACCCGTCGTCCCCATCTTCCTATAGGCCAATAGCTCTTACATCTGTCCTCTGTAAAGTGATGGAGAGGATGGTCACAAGGAGGCTTGAGTTCTTTCTTGAGACTAGTGATTTCTTTGTGAATTACCAAAATGGTTTTCGAAAAGGTAGAAGTACGATGGACTCAGCAGCAGTATTAGATAGAGATGTCAAAAGGGCTATGGTAAATAAACAAGCAGTTTTAGCAGTGTTTCTAGACATTGAAAGGGCTTACGATAGTCTATGGAGGGAGGGATTGCTCTTCAAATTGCATGATGCAGGTGTTCATGGAAGGATGTTCTGTTGGATAAAGAGTTTTTTGTGTGGAAGAACAATTCAGGTAAGGGTAGGTAAAACAGTGTCTGAAATTGCAGGAATAGAAAACGGTACTCCCCAAGGAGCTGTAATCAGCCCGCTGTTGTTTAATATTATGATTAATGATATCTTTCAGTGTGTTGATACTAGATTTGGCAAGTCATTGTTTGCTGATGATGGAGCAATCTGGAGGAGTGGAAAAAACATTTCGTTTTTATTCACGGAAACACAAAAGGCACTCAATAAAGTTATTGAGTGGGTAACTAAATGGGGATTTAAGTTGTCAAGTGAGAAAAGCAAAGTTATGATATTTGGATTGAAAAAGAAGATACCCTCTGTTTCTCTTAGTATTTATAATTCACCCATTGAGAGGGTAAAGGTTTTTAAATTTTTGGGGCTTTGGTTTGATGAGAGATTAATTTGGAAAATACATGTTGATAATATCATCAAAAAGTGTGAGAAAGTGACCAATATCATGAGAAGTCTCTGTGGTAGTGACTGGGGAGCGGAGAGGTATACTCTCCAATTAATATACAGAGCAATGATTAGATCCATTTTTGACTATGGTTGTGTGGTGTTTGGAGCTGCATCTTCTTCTGTGTTGAAAAAACTAGATATTGTACAATCAAAGGCCCTGAGGATCTGCTGTGGTATCTTTCGGACAACGTCGATTCCTGCCTTACTGGTTGAAATGGGCGAGTTTCCTCTGAAACTTAGACGGAACAAACTGGGGGTCCATTTTTGGGCTAGAGTGGCGGGGTCGCATGGCCATTTGGCGTCTAAGTGTCTCCTGGATGACTGTTGGGAGTTTGCGAAAAGGCCAGAAAAAGCATGTTTTTTCACCCATAGTGTGAAGGTGGCACAGACTATGGGGTTGCGGAAAGACTCGGTGGTGGGCCTGGTGTGGCCCCCTATGCCCTCCTGGAGCCTACCTGAGCCAGAAGTCAGCACAGACCTGCTTAGTTTAAGCAAAAGGGCAGCTTGTGAGTGTATTGACAACTACTTAGGCGAGCAGAGTGAGGCCATTCATATCTTCACTGATGGGTCGAAAGAGGGTAGAAGAGCAGGTTTTGGAATGTATGTTGCTAATCCGCTAGTTATGAATAGTGTCCGTCTGTCAGATGATGTCTCTGTGTTTTCAGCAGAGTTGGTGGCAATTTTATGGGCTTTGTATTGGCTCCGTGATCTCCCTCCATCACGGTGTATAGTATGTTCAGACTCTTTATCAGCTTTATCAGCTCTCCGGTATAGGACACCTGGAGCTCGGCCAGATTTGGTTTTTGATATTCTGTGCTGCCTTAAACGACTGGAAGATATAGGTTCGGAGGTTCTGTTTGTCTGGGTCCCTGGACATGCTGGAGTTGTGGGAAATGAAAGGGCCGATGCTCTAGCCAAGGCATCCCTTGGTAGAGACACGGTGGATGTGTCCTTGGCGTTGGGGATGCAGGAATGTTTTAGCATCTGTAAGGAGAAAATTACTGAGGAGTGGCAAACACAATGGGAGAATGAGCGGCGGGGCAGACACTATTTTGCGGGTCAGCCTTCGGTTGCTGGCGCTGGGTGCCCTGCAACCTATTGTCGCAGAACTCAAGTTGTTCTAACTAGGCTTAGACTTGGACACTGCGCCCTGGCGGAGGGTTTGAAATTGGTCGGCAAACACCCTAGTGGGCTTTGTGAGTGTGGAAACGCTGAATCGGTTGCTCATGTGATGTTGACATGCAGCAAATACAGTCGTGAAAGAAGACATCTTTTTGTTCAATTGGCAGACACAGGGTTAACCGTTTTTTCGCTCAGGTCGATGTTGTTTTCGTTAGAAGGGCAAGTTGGAGAAGCCGTGCTTTTTTATCTGCGCCGCACTGGCCTTTTTTCAAGAATCTAACACAGTTGGATTCTTGAAAATCTAACTGTGGATTTTCTGGAGGCTGGATGTGGATTGGTCTACCGGTGGAGGGCAGCATTGCGCACTCGAGCGTATAGCCTGCCGGAAACGATTTGAAGAAGAAGAAGAAGAAGTCTATCCACCAGGTCCAGAGTCTTCCTCTTGGTCTACTCCCCGTGGGAAGTGCCCAAAACACCTCACCAGCGAGGTGCTGGAGAGGTGTTTAAAAGTCTTAAATAAATATTTTATTAAAACATTATTGGATTTGATAAAAATATTGTTATATTTTATGAAATATTATTCCTCCTTTTTATATTTATAATATATTTATTCTATTTTTAAAATATTATTTTAATTAATATCTTAACCTGGATAACCTGGATCCCCACATCTCTTAGTCACTTCCCTCTTGTCACTTGACTATCTTTATTATTTTCTATGACATTGCACTACTTTTCTTTTTCTTTCTGAGCACTCTTAGTTTTGTTAAAATTATTTTTATTTATTTATTTTTTATTTTTATTTTATATTTTTGCACATCTGTATCAAAGCAAGTTCCTAGTCTCTGATATTCTTCATTGACATGGCAATAAAAGCATTCTGATTCTGAAATAGATATTTAATTAAAATATTTTTCCAAAGAATACAATTTAATAAATAATCGCATTTCAAATGATCCCTCGATTGAAAGCCCAAACTTGAAATGTTCTGGAAGCACCTTCATGTGACGTCATTGCCAGAAGACTATTCAGGGAAGCATAGTTGTTTACATCGGATCTTAGTGTTTTCTGTGTCGTGTTTTGGGGTGATATACCAGGTCTTTCTGTGGCTTTTGGGTGCTTAAAGTCACAGAAAGATAATGTGACATTATTCAAATTCGCAAAAGGTCCAAACAGGATTCACAGTGGGAAAAACAAGTCTTGAAAATGAGGGATGCATGGCGTGCCAGGTCTTGTTCTGAATTGTGCAGTGACAATAATGAAAAAGAATGTTTTGAATAGAAACCTCTCTACATGAGGGAAATGGGAATTAACCCAAGATGTCCACTTAGATTGTTACGGGGAACTATCCCTTTGGTATTTCCAAGGCCAAATCACGCTCCTGATTCCTCCACAAGTGCAAGAACGGCCTTCGTGTCTACTCTCTTCACTCCTGCTAGTGTGACACTGACAGTATCTGACACAGATGATTCTCTTCAATCAACGTCATTGTTATTTTTCTTGTAATAGTCAAATAAGTAAAAAGACAATAAAGTCATTTTGTATTGAATACAGTAATTTAATTTGGCTCACTACAACACACTGTCTGAAATTTCAAATCTAAAGGACTGTCAGATAATGACAGATCCAAAAAGGCTACATTTACTAGCCTTTGTTTTCGTCATTGTAAAAGACTGAAACTGCAGCGACTTCCGTCCCGGTGATGACATCACACATCATGGCTGTGTTTCTAAGTCAACTTATGGATCAATGACGTAGGCAGGCTCAAAGTGCAAATTTATTTTCAATGTTTAAACTTTATTTTATGAATTAAATTTTTTTTAAAAAGAAAAACACATTTACAATGCAGAGTTAAATTTGAATACATAGATTGTTTGACTTTTTGAAATCATGTCATAGCCACTTTAAATCTAGAAACTGTGTCTGCCTCTTTCACTTGAGCTTATTCTACAAAACTGGAGCTTGGTGGTTAAAGGCTCTACCACCAACTGCACTTTTAGAAATCCTAGGAAACAGTAACAGCCCTGCATTTGTGAGCGAAGAGTTCTGCTTGATTGATAAGGTACTATAAGGTCACTAATGTAGGATGGAGCCAGATCAGATCAGAAGACTATTTGTACCTGCATGTAGATTTGCTCTGTAGCCATACAATGGTGCCAGAAACACATTTGTATCACAGATATATGAACATGAGGGTAAAGGTCGCGGGTTCGCGTCCCACGGAGAGCACGTCTAGGGTCCTTGGAGAAGACACCTAACCCCCGCTTCTCCCACCATTGGCGCCGTTGAAGGGCAGCCTGCTGCGGTGTAAGGAGTGCAGCAAACAAATTTCCCCGGTGAGGGATGAATAGAGTAATCCAAAAAAAAAAAAAAATACATAAAGTATTATCTTTATTTAAAGGTAATATTTGATGTCCATTTGTACATCAAGTACAAATGATGAGTGGCATTTCACTCATGCCACATTTCACTCAGGCTCTAAGTGACATGAGGGAAATGTTCTCATGCCACTCACAGCCTTGTAGGTTAGTTAGAGAATTTTAAACTTGATTTTAAACTCAATCAGGAGCCAGTGGAGAGATTCTAGCACGAGAGTAACGTGTTCTATTCTATTAGTGCTTGCTAATAGTCTTGCTGCTGCATTTTGAACCAGCTGAAGACTTTTTAGGAAAGAGTTAGGGCATGCTGCGAGCAAAGCGTTACAATAATCCAACTATGATGTAACAAATGCATGGATGAGTTTTTCAGTATCTCTTTTAGACAAAAAATCTTGGATTCTGGTGTAACCGGAACAGTTAAGGTCCTCTTAAAAAAAAGGAAAGTCTGACGTGAGATCAGAACAGAGCACATAGTGGTAAAAATAACATGGACAATTTATGATTAATGTATTCCTTATTTATTGGGAAATAGTTAAAGCTCGGTTTACAGAAAAACTCCCTTCTAAAACAACCTCAAGTGAATACCTGCTGGGATAACCAATCAAACCAAATTTGATGTTAGTAACAAAAAGAACCAAAAAAAGTTAGAATAATCTGTTAAATTAATTACAAACAGAAAAACAAAATAAAGAGTTGAACCCCTAAATTATCAGCTATCAGGTAAACGGACCGTACTTATACATAGCTTTTCGTTCAAAGTGCTTTACACTGTAGCTCACATTCACCCATTCACACACACATTCATACCTGATGGGGATACTACCATACAAGGTGCAAACCACCATCAGGAAAAATTTGGGGGATGTAGTAATTAGCAGTTGCCTCACAGCAAGGTTGGGGTTAGAGTACTGGAGTGGGTGCGAGGCTTGAAACACTGACCTTTCTTTGTGGCGTTTGCATGTTCTCCCTGTCCATGCGTGGGTTTCCTCCTACTCTTCAAAAACATGCATGTTAGATTGATTGGCCACTATGAAATTACCCCTAGGTATCAATCAAGAAATCAAGAACTATTTATTCCCATTGTCAATAAAAATTCACAGACTAGGAACTTGCTTTGGCATAGTGTGCAGCATCAAACATAACATACAGTATGTCTAAATAGAATAAAAAGAAGGTACAATAAAACAAAATGCTATAAAATAAAATCACTTTGCATCTTGCATAATAAAGATAGAGCAAAGAGAATAATAAAATGGTAACGACAGAGGACTGAAAGTTTTCAAGAGTCCTGCTTATTGAGGAGACAGGTCAGATAGTGTTCATCTGTCTGATGGCTGATGGGAAAAAACTGTCTCTGGGGCGAGAGGTCTTTGTCCGAATGAACCGTAGCCTTCTGCTTGAGAGGAGCAGCTCAAAAAGTCTGTGGCCAGGGAGAGAAGGATCAACCTCTCTCAGACCTGCTAGACCCAGAGTCCTGGAGACATACAGGTCGTGGAGAGACCGAATACTTTGGCCAATAATCTCCTCAGCAGAACATACAATGCGCTGTAGTCTCTGTGTGTCCCAGGCAGTGGCTTCAGCCTACCACATGGTGATGAAGAAGGTGAGGATGGACTCAATGATGGCAGTGTAGATCTTTTTTTTTATTATTTTTTAATTTTTACTCACTCTATTCATCCCTCACCGGGGAAATTTGTATGCTGCACTCTACACTACATACAGCAGGCTGCTACAACGTCGCCAATTGTGGGAGAAACCGGGGGTTAAGTGTCTTCTCCAACGACCCTAAATTTCCGGTTGACTTCTGGTCCGCGGGCGAATGCTCTAACCACTGAGCCACCGTCCGCCTGGCCCCCAGATCTGCACCATCAACTGGGCCGACAGCTTAGCTTTCTTCAGATACCGTAGGAAGCACATCCTGTGTTGAACCTACTTGATGAGAGGGTTGATTGTCGGCCCCACTTGAGGTCCCGTGCGATGGTGGTCCCGAAGAAGCGGTAGGAGTCTGTTGTTGGGATGAAAGTGTCCATCAAGGGGAGGGGCGCCAAGGGCGTTGTAACCTTCCTAAAGTCCACAATCAACTGTACTGTTTCTGGGTGTTAAGCACCAGGTTGTTGACGCTGCACTATGGCAAAAGACAGTCCACCTTGCTTCTGAGGGCAGACTCATCACCGTCAGAGATGAGCCCGATGACGGGGGTATCATTTGCAAACTTGATCAGTTTTTACAGAGTCATAATTTGAGTGCAGCAGTTGGTGTGGAGAGAGAAGAAAGGACAAAGCTCTGTGGGGACCCTGTGCTGATAGTCCGGATGCTTGAGACATTCTTCCCCAGTCGCACACATTGCCTTCGATTGGTCAGGAGGTCAGTGAACCACATGCAGGTGAGATCAGATACGTTAAGCTGGGAGAACTTGTCCTGGAGCAGGGCAGGAAGGATGGTGATGAATGCAGACTGAAGTCCACAAACAGGATCCTAGCGTAGGTTCCTGGGGGGGTCCAGGTGCGGCAGAGTGAAACGAAGGGCCAGGTTTATGGTGTCGTCAACAGACCTGTTGGCTCTGTACACAAACTGAGGAGGGTCCAGAAGGAGGAAGAAAGGATCCAGAAGGGGGGAGGTGATGTTTAAACGGTGAGACAGCACCGGACGCTCGAGTGATTCAATGACCACAGACATCAATGCCACTGGTCTGTGATCATTAAGTCCTGTGATCTGATGCTTACTGGGAACGTGGACAATAGTGGACATTTTGAAGCAGGATGGGACCTGGCCTAACTCCAAAGAGGTGTTAAAAATGTCTGTAAAAAGAGGAGCAAGCTCATCTTTTTTGAGATCTCAAATAATGTTTTCTTTTGAGTCAGATTGATGCCACACAAAATGACCTGATCTATCAGGAAGACTAAGGAACAGAAAAAAATCCAACTATAAGTCCTCGCCCTGAACAAATGGACAGTTTAATTTAGTTTTTCATTCTACTAAATATTGTTTTTGAAAACTTTGAAATGTACTCAATTTAATTGGACTTGTAATTCAATCAAAAATGTTCAAGAAAAACCATTACATATACTTTAACTAGTTTTATTCATTAGACTGTTGACTGTGTCTCTTATTAAGGTTGGAGTTCTTCTTTTTTATTGTATTAGTCACCTTAGCCAATCTTCTTATGAATTTTGAGTTAATGAAATTCCACTCTGTAGGTTTAGATTTCCCAGAAATCCTTCTGATGGAGATCCATCTTTGTTACATCTCACTTTATTTTCTCATTACAGAGGAGGTGATCTAACAGTCTCACCTGCAGAGTGTGAAGTTATTGTCTCAGCTCTAAAGTCCGATCCTTCTCATCTGAGAGAGTTGGAGCTGAAAAGCATCGAGTCAGGAGGTGTGAAGATTCTGTGTGATGGACTGCAGAGTCTAAACTGCCGTCTGGAGATCCTGAGGTCAGTTTCCTGGAGTTGTTTCAGATATTTTCTTCCTGTTTTAGTTAATTGAGATGAAATTTTTACCATATTTCATTTGATTATTAAGATTCAAACTCTAAAGCCTTACAGTCCTATGAAGAGTAAAATATGCAAATAATTCTCACATATGAATAAAATTCACTCATTTATCTTCTGAACCACTTATTCCCCAGATAGGGTAACCCTTCTCAGGTCAGGAGACTGGATGTCATCCTAGACAGCACTCTTTGGCCATTAAGTGTGTCTCTTCCATTTTAACATGACTAGCGTAACCTGCTCTGCCTACTTAAAACTTTGCAATATTTCTTGTTACCACCCTTCTCTTGCTTCTCACACTACTCTTGTAATTGTTCTGTTGGGAAAATTTCATAAGTTCTTTCAACAAGGGTCAACTGGAGCACAACAGAGCTGTGTCAATTGTTTTCCATCCAGTTTTATTCTGTTTAAATGTCTTATTGGTGTTTTGACTCTGTCTTATTGATTTACATGTTATAGATTATGTCCTATTATGTTTATTGTGATTTTGTTTTGTTTATGATCATGTACTGTGTCTTCTGGTTGTCTGAGGCACTTTAAATAAACAGTATTATCACTATTATTTGTGTCGGAGCAGCTGGAAAAAATCATGACTGGATAAAGTCGAAAGGTGGGGTACACCCTAAGGAAATTGCTGTGCCACACATTGAGGCAGACAACCATTCACACACAATCAGTCCCAGGAGCTATGACTCAGTGGCCAATCGTTCTAACATACATATCTTTGGAGGATGGAAGGAAACGGGCGCACCTGGAGAAAACCCACTCATACACAGGGAGAAAATGCAAACTCCACACAGAAAGGCCAGTGACTCAAGGCTCAGCCAACTCTGGGACTTGAAACCCTGAACTTCTGGCTGTGAGGCCACTGTTCTAACCACTGCACCACCATGCAGCCTGCGTAAATTACAAAAGTAATTATTGGGGCGAGGCGGTGGCTCAGTGGTTAGAACGTTCGCCCTCGGACTGGAAGTTAACCAGAAGTTCGTGGGTTCGCATCCCACTGAGTTCACGTTTAGGGTCCTTGGTGAAGACTCCTCATCCCCCGTTTCTCCTTCCGTTGGTGCCGTCATAGGTGGCAGCCTGCTGCGGTGTAATGTAGCATACAAACTTCCTGGTCAGGGATTAATAAAGTATATTAAAAAAAAAAAAAGTCACAATTAACTTGCTATTTCGACAGCCATACAACGATCCAGTCAATCTATTTAATCTTGTTTACAGTTCTAAATCCATCACAGAGATGTGTGAAGTAACTGGTACATTTTTTAACCTGCATCCTGTTGCTTCATCTTCTCTCTTCATGCAGGGTGAGGTGGTGCACGTTGTCACAGACTGACTGTGATTCTCTGGCCTCAGGACTGAAGTCTGACTCCTCCCGTCTGAGAGAGTTGGAGCTGGATCACATCGAGTCAGGAGGTGCAAAGATTCTGTGTGATGGACTACAGAGTCCAAACTCTCAGCTGGAGATCCTGAGGTCAGTTTACTGGAGTTTTTTTTTTTTTTCAGATTTTCTCTTCATTAGAGAAAATGAAAAGATTTTATCCTCTTCAGTGCCCTCTTTATTTCTAACTTACTAATCCTAGCCACTTTCCGCTCCACTATGGTAACGTCTTCTACTCTTTGTTCTCTTTCATTTTCTTCATTCATCAACTCTTCAAAGTACTCTTTCCATCTTCCCGTCACATTACTGGCATCTGTCAAAAGACATCCATTCCTGTCTTTAATCACCCTAACTTGCTGCACATCCTTCCCATCTTTGTCTCTCTGTCTTGCCAACCTGTATAGGTCCATCTCTCCCTCCTTGCTGTTCAGCCTAGTGTATAGGTCATCATAGGCTGCTTGTTTTGTCTTCGCCACCTCTACTTTAACCTTACGCTGTATCCCTCTGTACGCTTGTCGACTATTCTCAGTCCTCTCAGTGTCCCACTTCTTCTTAGCCAGCCTTTTTCTTTTGATACAATTCTGTACCTCCTCATTCCACCACCAACTTTCTCCATCTATCTTCCTTCCAGATGACACACCAAGTGCTCTCTTGCCTGTCTCCCTGATCGCATTAGCTGTAGTTGTCCAGTCATCTGGAAGCTTCTCCTGCCCACCAAGAGCCTGTCTCAACTCCTTTATAAAATTCTAACAGCCCTCTTCCTTCTTCAGCTTCTACCATTTAGTCTTCTGCACTCCCTTCATCTTCTTAAACATCCTCACTGCTAAGGTTATCTTATACACCACCATCCAGTGCTGTTTGGCTACACTCCCTCCTGCTACAACTTTGCAGTCACTGATTTCTTTCAGATGACAATGCCTACACAAAATGTAATCTACCTGTGTACTCCTTCCTCCACCCTTGTAAATTACCCTGTGTTACAGCCTTTTCTTGAACACAGGGTGACTTACAAGAGTCTCACCCTGTATTCAAGAAAAGGCTGGAAAAGCCTTGTAGGTTAGTAAGAGGATTTTAAATTTGATTCTAAACTCGATCAGGAGCCAGTGGAGATACGCTAGCACGGGCATAATATGTTCTCTTCTATTAGTTAGTCAGTCAGTCATCTTCTTATCTGTCTATCCCTTACAGCGTTGTGGGGGGTGCCGGAGCCCATCCCGTCTGATTTAAGGCGAAGGGCTGGGTACACTCCGAACAGGTCGCCAGTCTGTCGCGAGGCCACACACTCATTCCTAGGGGCAATTTTTTTGGCACCAGCCAAACAACCTAGCATGCATGTCTTTGGAGGGTGGGAGGAAACCGGAGTACCCGGAGGAAACCCACGCAAACACGGGGAGAACACGCAAACTCCACACAGAAAGGACAGTGTTCCAAACCTTGTCCCCAACTGGGACTCAAACCCACGACCTTCTTGCTGTGAGGCCACTGTACTATCCACTGCGCCACCGTGCTCCCCTCTCTTATATTAGTTCCTGCTAATAGTCTTCTTGCAGCATTTTGTACCAGCTGAAGACTTTTTAGGAAATATTTAGGACATGCTGCAAGCAAAGCTTTACAATAATCTAATCTTGATCTAACAAATGCCTGGATGTGTTTTTCAGCATCACTTTTAGACAAAAAATCTTGGATTCTGGTGTAACCGGAACAGTTAAGGCCCTCTTAAAAAAAAAAGGAAAGTTTGGCGTAAGATCAGAATAGAGCAGATAGTGGCAAAAATAACATGGCCAATTTATGATTATAGTATTCCTTATTTATTGGGAAATAGTTCAAACTAGGTTTACAGAAAAACTCCCTTCTACAAAAAAAAACCTCAAGTGAATACCTGCTGGGATAAGTAATCAAACCAAACTCAATGTTCGTAACAAAAAGAACCAAAAAAAGTAAGAATAATCTGTCAAATTAACTACAAACAGGAAAACAAAACAAAGAGTTGAACCCCTAAATTATCAGCTAAAAGATAATGGATCCTGAGGTCAGTTTATACTTATACAGCGCTTTTCAATCAAAGTGCCTTACACTGTAGCTCACATTCACCCATTCACATTCGTACCTGAGGAGGATGGGGATGCTACCATGCAAGATGCAAACCATTCCGGTTTGCACCTTGCATCAGGAAAAATAGGGGTTGTAGTGGTTAGCAGTTGCCTCACAGCAAGGTCGGGGTCCTGGAGTGGGCGCAGGGCTTGAAACACTGACCTTACTGTGTGGTATTTACAGTGTAGCTACAAAAGTAATTAATTGAGGTGAGGCGGTAGCTCAGTGGTTAGAACTTTCGCCCTCGGACCAGAAGTTAACCAGAAGTTCACGGGTTCGCATCCCACTGAGTTCACGTCTAGGGTCTTTGGTGAAGACTCCTCATCCCCCGTTTCTCCTTCCATTGGCGTCGTCATAAGTGGCAGCTGCTGCGGTGTAATGTAGCACACAAATTTCCCAGTAAAGGATGAATAAAGTATATTTAAAAAAATAAGAAATTAGTCACAATTAACTTGCTATTTCGACAGCCACACATATGGTAGATCCAGTCTAGTCTTCAATCTATTCAATCTTGTTTACAGTTCTAAATGCATCACAGAAATGTATGAAGTCAGTGGGACTGTTTTAACCTGCGTCCTGCATCCTGTTGCTTCATCTTCTCTCTTCATGCAGGATGAAGCGGTGCACGTTGTCACAGAAGGACTGTGATTCTCTGGCCTCAGGACTGAAGTCTGACTCCTCACGTCTGAGAGAGTTGGAGCTGGATCACATCGAGTCAGGAAGTGTGAAGATTTTGTGTGATGGACTACAGAGTCCAAACTCTCAGCTGGAGATCCTGAGGTCAGTTTACTGGAGTTTTTTTTTATCAGATTTTCTCTTTATTAGAGAAAATGAAGAGATTTCATCTCATTAGAATATTACATTATTGTAATGAGATTAAATTCTCACCATGTTTTATTTTAATATTAAGATTCAGATTAAAAGCAGCCTGCTGTGCTGTAGTAGTGCAGCACACAATTTTTTGTTGAGGAATGAATAAAGTATGTCAAAATATTAATAAAAATAAAAGCTTTATAGTAACGTGTACAGCAAAAAAGCAAATTTCTTGGTTTGACAATTTTCTTTCTTTGCTGTTCAACATAAAATAAATGACTTAAATAAGAGCAGAAAAAAATACAAAAATTAGACAAAATAAAATATTTATTCTTATTATTTATATAAAATCTTTTTTTTCTGTAGATCAGTCTGATTTGTCAGGAATGTGTTGATGTTTAAAAGACCAGTCCTTCCAGCTTTAAGTTGTCTTAAAGATACTAAAACCAGCTTGATCTGGTTAAGAGTCTGATGGCTGTGAGGAGGAATCAATTCTTTAGTCTGGTTGGTTCTGGTTTCACAGCCAGCAGTGTTAAAAGTGAGTGGTGGGTGTGGACAGGGTCTTTAGTGATGGAGGGAGTTCTCTCATGGACTCTGTGATGTTCTACAGAGAGGCTTGGAGTCCTGAAGTCTGTCATGCGGTCCAGACGTCTCCACATGCTGCTGGGATTCCCAGTAGAACAAAGATCCTCCATCTTCTCTCTGATCTTTGTTTTAGCTCCTCTTCTGACCTTCTCCAGTCTGTATTGGGCTGCTTTCAGCTCCATCTTGTTTCCAGTTCTAAATACATCAGAGTGAACATACAGCATGTCACTGTTTACCCAGAACGACTGCTTAGGGAACTTCCTGACTTGTTTGGAGAGAACAAGATCAATACCATGTGAAAGTTGTGCTGGTTTCTTTTTAAACAAGAAGCTCTTTATACAGGGTTTGTATACGGCTCTCTAAGCAGCACCTGTACACAGGGCTTCAGCTCTTCAATATTTTATCCCAGAAATCATGAAACCATTCATATTAACCTGCATCTTGTTGCTTCCTCTTCTCTCTCTAATACAGGATAAAAAAATGCATATTGTCAGAGACCGACTGTGATTCTCTGGGCTCAGTACTGAAGTCTGACTCTTTACATCTGAGAGAATGGAAGCTGGACAGCATCGAGTTGGAAGGTTCAGGCGTGAAGATTCTGTGTGATGGACTGAAAATTCAAAACTGTCAGCCGGAGATCCTGAGGTCAGTTTCCTGGAGGTTTTCAGATTTTCTCTTCCAGTTTTATGGAATTACATAAAATTCTCACTGTATTTTATTTAATTGTTAAAATTCACATTCAAAATGTTTTTGTTATAAGTGCAGCAAAGTAACAAGTTTCCTGGTACAAAAAAATATTTCTGTAATATTCAAACTCAGATGCTGAACAGAAATGAATTATCCACCATTGATCTGGTATTCCTTACTACCTGGCCTGACTTGCCACATCGCCAACGTTTAACATTTTTTCTGTCAAAACTTCTACTTCTAGCTTTCTGATGACCTATAATCCTGCCTGGGACCCTCCCACCTTTGGGTTGATAGGTTCTCCTCTCTATCAGTCTGTTAAGTGAACCAATCAATAAGCTATGAGCTGACTAGTGACGTGCGGTCAGAGGAGGAAGTGCCTCCCCGGTCCTTATGACAAAAAAGAAAACAATAGAAAGTGTAATATTTTCCACTGTTATGTGTTAAAAAATGCATTTGGAGTTTGGCGACACATTTCTGCCATTTAATTGAGCAAAAATAGCCGACTTTTTTTTCTGATCCTGAAGAACCTGTCAGTTCTTCTGTTGACAAAATCTCCATCAAGACAGAGAAAGTCTTAAAGTAAGAAAAAATAAAAATGACTTCTACAACTCAGTAATAAAACTTTTTGGCGGATGGACTTCAGTAAAAGTAAGGACATGACTGATTCTGTTTTGTTTAAAAAAAAGAAATAGAAAAAATAATAGAAATACATGTTTGTCTTTGAAGATTTTTTTTAAATAATTTTAAAAAGCAAATTTTATTAAAATTTATGTAAAGACCAGAATTTAAAATGTGAAAAATAACAAAAATAATATTTTACAAAATAATGTTTTCTAATAATTTTACAAAATAACTTGTAAAAATAATTTACAAGTCGATCTACGTTCCCACCCTCACCTATGGTCACCAGCTGTGGGTGGTGACCGAAAGAATGAGATTGCGGATACAAGCGGCTAAAATGAGTTCCCTCCGCAGGGTGGCTGGGCTCTCACTCAGAGATCAGGTGAGGAGCTCCGAATCCAGGAGGAGTTCGGTGTCGAGCCGCTCCTCTTCCAGGTCTCCCAGATGGGGTGGTTCAGGCATCTGGTCAGGATACTATCAGGGGTAGGAGTTTTGGGCACGTCCCACCGGAAGGGAGACCAAGGGGCAGACCCTGGACCCGCTGGAGAGACTATGTCTCACAGCTGGCCGGGGAACGACTTGGGATCCTTCCAGGGTGAGCTGGAGGATGCAGCCGGGGTGAGAGAAGCCTGGGCTTCCCGTTTGAGGCTGTTGCCCCCGCGACCCAGCCCCGGAACAAGCGGAGGAGGGGGAGGAGGAAGGGGAGATGGTAGCTCAGTGGGTAGAGCATTCGCCCGCGAACCGGAATAAACCAGAAGTTCGCAGGTTCGCATCCCACTGAGTGCACATCTAGGGTCCTTGGAGAAGACACCTAACCCCTCGTTTCTCCCACCATTGGCGCCGTTATAGGTGGCAGCATGCTGCTGTGAAATGCAGCACAATAATTTCCCGTGAGGGATTAATAAAGTATTAAAAAAAAAATGGAAAAATAACAGAATTTTTTACTGTTGGTCAAAATGAAACCTCTGTATTTTAATTTGTTTATAGTATTGATGAATTTCTAAAAACTACGTATCCATAGCTATTAAAGAGACAAAACTGTTCCTGTGTTTATGTTTGTGAATGTGATTGAAAGAGGAATGTTGATTGGATATGAAGCATAATGAGTGGTTGGATGCTGTAGAATTATAAATCTAACGCTTGAGGAGTCAGTGCCTCCCCAGACATGAACCTCACTGCACGTCACTGGAGTTGACCTATAATCTCGCCCACGACCTGCGCATTATTGTCACTGCTGAATCCATAGAGATTGTCGCCATCACTGGAAAAAAAATAATCACAAATATGTGGGACTTTTATCAGAAGGTAGTTAAAAATTTTTGTAGCAGAAAGAAAGAAGGGCCAAATTTTTGTTCAAGTAGGGTGGATCAAATACATGTGAAAATAAAACTTTTAAATAGCATGTGATATCTGTTATGTAGAGTATATCTCAATATATATATATTTATATATTTTGTGTGTGTGTGCTTAAAAAATGTGCGCCCCCCCCAGTTTTTTTACCCCCTTTCATAATTATTACTTCTACCTATTCACTACTTCACTAACATGCAGATTGAATCTTTTTTTTAATTACAGTTATTGATATGGATAAAAATAAAAAAGGTAACGCTGCAAATGAGGAAAGTGTTTTTCTTTGATTGATGCAAGTGAGAAAAAAAACACTGAATCACCAAAAAAAAAAACTCTGTCATTGTTTTTCTGCAACAACTTTATTCAATGTAGGTGTGATCTTTGGAATAATTGTGATGATTAACTTAAATTGTGTTCCAATCTTTTCTGTTTAAAGAAGAAATTTAAGTTATTATTGCTTAAAAAATATGCAAGTCTGGATGGTTCAATTCAAGCTTATATATAGTGAATTTAAAGTAACAATTATGTTACTTTTTCATTTGATGTTCTAGTTTTCATTTTATGTATTATGGATGCATACTTATATATTTTTGCTTTCATGGAGATTTGATAAAAGGGTCGGCGTAATAACCGTTTGCTTTAGCCGATACCTTTTCGGTCCCTTGGTAAAATACAATTTCAAAAAAAAAAAAAGTAACTTTCTTTAATGTGAATTTGCAATGTGACCAAAATAAAATAAATAAATAAAACATAAATAACATGAGCATTCCATAAATGAATCTTTAAGAGTGAGTAAAGTTGTTGCTAGGTAACAGTGGATGGAAGGAAGGTGTGTGAGCAGCTTTCCATCAGGTGTGTGAAGTCAGTGGGACTGTTTTAACCTGCATCCTGTTGCTTCATCTTCTCTCTTCATGCAGGATGAAGAACTCCAACATGTCACAGACTGACTGTGATTCTCTGGTCTCAGTACTGAAGTCTGACTCCTCACGTCTGAGAGAGTTGGAGCTGGGTCACATCGAGTCAGGAGGTGTGAAGATTCTGTGTGATGGACTACAGAGTCTAAACTGTCAGCTGGAGATCCTGAGGTCAGTTTACTGGAGGTTTTTTTTTCAGATTTTTTCTTCCTGTTTCATTCTAATGGGATTAAATTCTCACCATGTCTTATTTGTTTAAGAATCAGTTAGCAGTTATGTCCAAGATGGCATGTCATTTGCAGAAATGTGTGAAGTCAGTGGGACTGTTTTAACCTGCATCCTGTTGCTTCATCTTCTCTCTTCATGCAGGATGAAGGAATGCACGTTGTCACAGACTGACTGGGATTCTCTGGTTTCAGTAATGAAGTCTGACTCACATCTGAGAAAGTTGGAACTGCGAGGCATCAATTCAGGAGGTTCAGGAGTGAAGTCACTGTGTGATGGACTGCAGAGTCTAAGCTGTCAGCTGGAGATCCTGAGGTCAGTTTAATGGAGTTTTTTTTTTAGATTTTCTCTTTCTACTTTTATTGAATTAGATTAAATTCTCATCATGTTTTATTTGTTTATCTCCTCTACTGAGTAGGTTTTATGATAGAAACTAAATGTGTGTGAACATGTAATAAAGTTCTAGGTACACTTTTATTAGATGAAGAAGTGGTTACATTTTGGAGGTGATCCAGGTCACTGTTTGGGTCCAGGAGTGTTTTGAAGGTTCTGCTTAAAGTCACTTCAAGAGGCAGAGCAGAGAAAATACCAACTCTGGTCTCTATGGAAACCTTAGGATGTGTCAAGTTTCTTCTTTTTTTAGATTGTTTTTGTTCATCAACCTGCTGGAAGGAAAAAGTTTGGGTCTAATGGTTAGGGGTGTAACGGTACATGTTTGTAGTGAAAGGTTTGGTTCAGTACAGGACTGTACACAAATCATTACAACCTGCGTCTGCATGCGTTCTGCTCTTACACACAAAGCACGCTATTTCACAAACGCTGATGAGTAATTTTATGTAGACATCAGGACCTAATATCACACTAAAACAAGACCACAAAAAACTTTGAAGAACATCTAAAAGTTTCAGATTAAAAAAACAAGAGAAATAACAGGATTGTAAGTGAAATCAAGCTAACTGGTTGCTAGGTAACAGTGGATGGAAGAAAGGTGTCTGAGCAGCTTTCCATCAGGTGTGTGAAGTCAGTGGGACTGTTTTAACCTGCATCCTGTTGCTTCATCTTCTCTCTTCATGCAGGATGGAGAACTCCAACATGTCACAGACTGACTGTGATTCTCAGGCGTCAGAATCAAAACCTGACTCCTCACGTCTGAGAGAGTTGGAGCTGTATGACATCCAATCAGGAGGTGTGACGTTTCTGTCTGATGGACTACAGAGACTAAGCGGTCAGCTGGAGATCCTGAGGTCAGTTTACTGGAGGTTTTTTGAGATTTCTTCTTCCTGTTTTATTCTAATGAGATTAATGTCAGGACCAAACTTCAATTAGGACCCAGATGCAGAGTTCTTTACAAAGATTTATTCCAAAGAAAAATCATGAACATAATCCAAAACACTCTGACACAGGACAAGGGGAGACAAGGACTATTTAACACAGAAGGAAGGGGATCTCAGATGGAAACAATGAGGGACAATTGGATACACACAGCTGTGGGAAACACACTAGGGCAGGAAGTAACAAACATGAAACAAGAGGAAAGTTTGTTTTCAAAATAAAACAGGAAGTGCAAAACACAAGACATTACAATTAAATTCTCACCGTGTTTTATTTATTTATTACGAATCAGATTTAAAACTTTCCAGTCATGTGTACAGCTATGAAACCAGTTTCCATCCCCTGTAAAATTCTTTCCTTGCTTTCCAACTTGATTCTCAAAGTCTAGAAATGAGTTCACTATGAGTTTCTCTTCTTTTTATCTTCTACATGGATGTTTGCAGGTCTTTGGAAAAAGAGAAATTTTTCTTCAAATTTTCAGATGACAGTTTTGGTGTCTCTACTTTCAGACTCTGAAACTGGTCATGGTTCTGTGCTCACACAGTTTGTTGAATGGTGTGATGCAAACTATCTAGGCTTACGTGTCTTCCCCCTTCCCCATTACACAGTGTTAGTTTCATCCAAGGAGAAGAGGTAGAAGTTGTAGAGACCTACACATACCTGGTACAATTATTGATAATAAACTCATGTGCAGAGGAGAGGGAGAGAGTACATAGGAAGAAGGATGCTGGATTTGGAACCACCAGGAAAGAGGACTAGAGGAAGACCAAAGAGGAGGTTCATGGATACAGTGAAGGAAGACATGAAGATAGTTGTTGTGACCAAATAGGATGCAGCAGATATGGTTAGATGGAAGAGGCTAACTTGCTGTTGCAACCCCTGAAGGGAAATGCTGAAAGAAGAAGAAGATGAAACTCAGGTTTGACAAGAAGACACAAAGCATTCCTAAAAGAGGAAAGGTTTTACTTGCTGAGGAAGTTCAATTCTTTTATTTTAAAATAAACTATTTTAAATCATATTTATTGCTCGTTTATTGAAAGTTTTCTTACCTTTTCTTTTATCTGCTGGTTTGACTGTTCAGAATAAACCAAGCTGTGAGGGATTGTTAACATCTGGATTTCCACTAATAGACCTAATCTCTCAGTTGACTATGATCCGCTCCATACTGCACATCCCAGAAGCTAAACTGCAGGAGGTTAACTGTCCCCAGCTCAACCGCTATGAGCGCAACATTTCAGGTGAGCTCTGAGAAGCTTGACCCCCTTCAAGAGAGCCACCGACTTACTTCAAAACCAGAACTCTGTCACTGCCAGATTGGTGGTTCCTTGTGTCCATGAAACGAAGGCAAAGTTGCAGAGGATGTTGTCAAAACACAGGTCCAAGCTGATGACAGCCCCCCAGGACTTTTTCTAGAGAAGAATGGCCCCCTATGCTGAATAGGAGGGGTTCATAATAACTACAGCTTTGGATCCCCGCTTCAAACTGAAGTGGGCCCAGAACCTGAGAGACTGGCATCACCGCTCAACAACAAGGGCACATCTAATGCCATCAACAGGACAACTCCACCAACTCATGCTGGTGCTGCTGCTTCAACGCCAGTTGAAAGGCCTCGCCAGGAAGATGACTTCCTTGATATCTTCCTGGAGTCTCAGCCTGTAACCACATTAATCACCACAGCATCAAAAACGGTAGTCCTGCTGGAGGTCCAGGATTACCTCAGGGAGCCTTCTTTGGACAGGTCCAAGGATCCTCTGGCCTACTGGAGCACCCAGGACACCAAGTACCCCCAAGTACCCCCACCTGACCATACTAATAACCTGGCAGTTCCAGACACATCTCCACTGGAGCATCTGTTCAGTGCTGGGGGAAAAGAGCTTTCACCCAGAGAGATGCTGACTGTCAGACACAGTATTTGAGCAGCTCATGTTCATCTGTTCAGATGGAAACATTCATAATTAAAGAGAACTGATGTGGAGGATAGTTTGTATGTATTATAATAGTAGTGTCATTCTAGTAGTTTAACGTTATCGACCAATAAGAAATACATTTTAAAAATAATAAAAATACAAATTATCTGTTGATCATTTCTGTCAAGAAAGAAAGTCCGGACTCGCCGCTACGATTATGTGAATGTAATATGTAATAATAATAGATGAATGTTAAATTAAAGGTAAGATATTATCCGTAATAGATCAATCCCTGATCAGTACTGGCCTCAGTTTGACAGGATGATACATCCATTATACAGTAGTTATAAATGATAGTGATTTATAAAGATTTTTTACACAGATCAGGACATCCGTCTTTGTACTGTGTAAAGACGATTCAATTCCCATTGGGCCCATACCTAAGGGTCTCCAGAGAAAACACCTAACTACCAATTATTCCATCCAATGGTGCCGTTGTGTTTACCTGGTGTGATGCAATGCAGCAAAATAATTTCCTGCTGAGGGATGAATATAGTAAATTAAAATAAAAAATAATTCTCTTGTTAAATCTCTGGAGACTCCGTGTAGTTCTGTCTGTTTCTCTGCATCAGGATGGTCTTTGTATTCTCTTCATCTCTATCTATGAACCAGATTTATTTCAAACTTAGAAAACTTCTTGCTTTCTCTAAACAAACATCAAATCCAACATAATAGTGACAAAATAATTGTTTTTGAGGATGTTTTGGACATGTTATATTTTTACTCACATGCGAATGTAATCTTTTTATTACAGTTATTGATATAAGTGAACATATTAAAGAAAAAGCTAAAAAGATCATTTTTTGTTGCTTCTATTGATTAAAGTTGAAAAAAAAAACTGAATCACCAAAAACCTCCTTAGTCATTGTTTTTCTGCAACAACTTTATCCAATAAATAAGATGAGCATCCCATAAATGAATGTTTAAGAGTGAGTAAAGTGGTTGCTAGGTAACAGTGGATGGAAGGAAGGTGTGTGAGCAGCTTTCCATCAGGTGTGTGAAGTCAGTGGGACTGTTTTAACCTGCATCCTGTTGCTTCATCTTCTCTCTTCATGCAGGATGAAGAACTCCAACATGTCACAGACTGACTGTGATTCTCTGGTCTCAGTACTGAAGTCTGACTCCTCACGTTTGAGAGAGTTGGAGCTGTATCGTATCGAGTCAGGAGGTGTGAAGATTCTGTGTGGTGGACTACAGAGTCCAAACTGTCAGCTGGAGATCCTGAGGTCAGTTTACTGGAGTTGTTTTTTTTTTCAGATTTTTTCTTCCCGTTTCTTTCTAATGGGATTAAATTCTCATCATGTCTTATTTGTTTAAGAATCAGTTAGCAGTTATGTCCAAGATGGCATGTCATTTGCAGAAATGTGTGAAGTCAGTCGGACTGTTTTAACCTGCATCCTGTTGCTTCTTCTTCTCTCTTCGTGCAGGATGAAGGAATGCACGTTGTCACAGACTGACTGGGATTCTCTGGTTTCAGTAATGAAGTCTGACTCACATCTGAGAAAGTTGGAATTGCGAGGCATCAATTCAGGAGGTTCAGGAGTGAAGTCACTGTGTGATGGACTACAGAGTCTAAACTGTCAGCTGGAGATCCTCTGGTTAGTTTTCTAGAGTTTTTTCAGATTTTCTTTTTCTACTTTTATTGAATTAGATTAAATTCTCATCATGTTTTATTTGTTTATCTCCTCTATTGAGTAGGTTTTATGATAGAAACTAAATGTGTGTGAACATGTATTAAAGTTCTGGGTACACTTTTATTAGATGAAGAAGTGGTTGCATTTTGGAGGTGATCCAGGTCACTGTTTGGGTCCAGGAGTGTTTTGAAGGTTCTGCTTAAAGTCACTTCAAGAGGCAGAGCAGAGAAAATACCAACTCTGGTCTCCGTGGAAACCTTAGGATGTGTCAGGTTTCTTCTTTTTTTAGATTGTTTTTGTTCATCAACCTGCTGGAAGGAAAAAGTTTGGGACTTATGGTTAGGGGTGTAACGATACATGTTTGTAGTGAAAGGTTTGGTTCAGTACAGGACTGTACACAAATCATTACAACCTGCGTCTGCATGCGTTCTGCTCTCACACACAAAGCACGCTATTTCACAAACGCTGATGAGTAATTTTATGTAGAGACATCAGGACCAAATATCACACTAAAACAAGACCACAAAAAACTTTGAAGAACATCTAAAAGTTTCGGATTAAAAAAAACAAGAGAAATAACAGGATTGTAAGTGAAATCAAGCTAACTGGTTGCTAGGTAACAGTGGATGGAAGGAAGGTGTCTGAGCAGCTTTCCATCAGGTGTGTGAAGTCAGTGGGACTGTTTTAACCTGCATCCTGTTGCTTCATCTTCTCTCTTCATGCAGGATGAAGAACTCCAACATGTCACAGACTGACTGTGATTCTCAGGCGTCAGCACCAAAACCTGACTCCTCACGTCTGAGAGAGTTGGAGCTGTATGACATCCAATCAGGAGGTGTGACGTTCCTGTGTGGTGGACTACAGAGACTAAGCGGTCAGCTGGAGATCCTGAGGTCAGTTTACTGGAGGTTTTTTGAGATTTCTTCTTCCTGTTTTATTCTAATGAGATTAATGTCAGGACCAAACTTCATTTAGTACCCAGATGCAGAGTTCTTTACAAAGATTTATTCCAAAGAAAAATCATGAACATAATCCAAAACACTCTGACACAGGACAAGGGGAGACAAGGACTATTTAACACAGAAGGAAGGGGATCTCAGGTGGAAACAATGAGGGACAATTGGACATACACAGCTGTGGGAAACACACTAGGGCAGGAAGTAACAAACATGAAACAAGAGGAAAGTTCGTTTTCAAAATAAAACAGGAAGTGCAAAACACAAGACATTACAATTAAATTCTCACCATGTTTTATTTATTTATTACGAATCAGATTTAAAACTTTCCAGTCATGTGTACAGCTATGAAACCAGTTTCCATCCCCTGTAAAATTCTTTCCTTGCTTTCCAACTTGATTCTCAAAGTCTAGAAATGAGTTCAATATGAGTTTCTCTTCTTTTTATCTTCTACATGGATGTTTGCAGGTCTTTGGAAAAAGAGAAATTTTTCTTCAAATTTTCAGATGACAGTTTTGGTGTCTCTACTTTCAGACTCTGAAACTGGTCATGGTTCTGCGCTCACACAGTTTGTTGAATGGTGTGATGCAAACTATCTAGGCTTACGTGTCTTCCCCCTTCCCCATTACACAGTGTTAGTTTCATCCAAGGAGAAGAGGTAGAAGTTGTAGAGACCTACACATACCTGGTACAATTATTGATAATAAACTCATGTGCAGAGGAGAGGGAGAGAGTACATCGGAAGAAGGATGCTGGATTTGGAACCACCAGGAAAGAGGACTAGAGGAAGACCAAAGAGGAGGTTCATGGATACAGTGAAGGAAGACATGAAGATAGTTGGTGTGACCAAAGAGGATGCAGCAGATATGGTTAGATGGAAGAGGCTAACTTGCTGTTGCAACCCCTGAAGGGAAATGCTGAAAGAAGAAGAAGATGAAACTCAGGTTTGACAAGAAGACACAAAGCATTCCTAAAAGAGGAAAGGTTTTACTTGCTGAGGAAGTTCAATTCTTTTATTGTAAAATAAACTATTTTAAATCATATTTATTGCTCGTTTATTGAAAGTTTTCTTACCTTTTCTTTTATCTGCTGGTTTGACTGTTCAGAATAAACCAAGCTGTGAGGGATTGTAAACATCTGGATTTCCACTAATAGACCTAATCTCTCAGTTGACTATGATCCGCTCCATACTGCACATCCCAGAAGCTAAACTGCAGGAGGTTAACTGTCCCCCGCTCAACCGCTATGAGCGCAACATTTCAGGTGAGCTCTGAGAATCTTGACCCCCTTCGAGAGAGCCACCGACTTACTTCAAAACCAGAACTCTGTCACTGCCAGATTGGTGGTTCCTTGTGTCCATGAAACGAAGGCAAAGTTGCAGAGGATGTTGTCAAAACACACGTCCAAGCTGATGACAGCCCTCCAGGACTTTTTCTAGAGAAGAATGGCCCCCTATGCTGAATAGGAGGGGTTCATAATAACTACAGCTTTGGATCCCCGCTTCAAACTGAAGTGGGCCCAGAACCTGAGAGACTGGCATCACCGCTCAACAACAAGGGCACATCTAATGCCATCAACAGGACAACTCCACCAACTCATGCTGGTGCTGCTGCTTCAACGCCAGTTGAAAGGCCTCGCCAGGAAGATGACTTCCTTGATATCTTCCTGGAGTCTCAGCCTGTAACCACATTAATCACCACAGCATCAAAAACGGTAGTCCTGCTGGAGGTCCAGGATTACCTCAGGGAGCCTTCTTTGGACAGGTCCAAGGATCCTCTGGCCTACTGGAGCACCCAGGACACCAAGTACCCCCAAGTACCCCCACCTGACCATACTAATAACCTGGCAGTTCCAGACACATCTCCAGTGGAGCACCTGTTCAGTGCTGGGGGAAAAGAGCTTTCACCCAGAGAGATGCCGACTGTCAGACACAGTATTTGAGCAGCTCATGTTCATCTGTTCAGATGGAAACATTCATAATTAAAGAGAACTGATGTGGAGGATAGTTTGTATGTATTATAATAGTAGTGTCATTCTAGTAGTTCAACGTTATCGACCAATAAGAAATACATTTTAAAAGATAATAAAAATACAAATTATCTGTTGATCATTTCTGTCAAGAAAGAAAGTCCGGACTCGCCGCTACGATTATGTGAATGTAATATGTAATAATAATAGATGAATGTTAAATTAAAGGTAAGATATTATCCGTAATAGATCAATCCCTGATCAGTACTGGCCTCAGTTTGACAGGATGATACATCCATTATACAGTAGTTATAAATGATAGTGATTTATAAAGATTTTTTACACAGATCAGGACATCCGTCTTTGTACTGTGTAAAGACGATTCAATTCCCATTGGGCCCATACCTAAGGGTCTCCAGAGAAAACACCTAACTACCAATTATTCCATCCAATGGTGCCGTTGTGTTTACCTGGTGTGATGCAATGCAGCAAAATAATTTCCTGCTGAGGGATGAATATAGTAAATTAAAATAAAAAAGAAATCTCTTGTTAAATCTCTGGAGACTTCGTGTAGTTCTGTCTGTTTCTCTGCATCAGCATGGTCTTTGTATTCTCTTCATCTTTGTCTATGAACCAGATTTATTTCAAACTTAGAAAACTTCTTGCTTTCTCTAAACAAACATCAAATCCAACATAATAGTGACAAAATAATTGTTTTTGAGGATGTTTTGGACATGTTATATTTTTACTCACATGCGAATGGAATCTTTTTATTACAGTTATTGATATATATGAACATTTTAAAGAAAAAGCTAAAAAGATCATTTTTTGTTGCTTCCATTGATTAAAGTTGAAAAAAAAAAACTGAATCACCAAAAACCTCCTCAGTCATTGTTTTTCTGCAACAACTTTATCCAATAAATAAGATGAGCATCCCATAAATGAATGTTTAAGAGTGAGTAAAGTGGTTGCTAGGTAACAGTGGATGGAAGGAAGGTGTGTGAGCAGCTTTCCATCAGGTGTGTGAAGTCAGTGGGACTGTTTTAACCTGCATCCTGTTGCTTCATCTTCTCTCTTCATGCAGGATGAAGAACTCCAACATGTCACAGACTGACTGTGATTCTCTGGTCTCAGTACTGAAGTCTGACTCCTCACGTCTCAGAGAGTTGGAGCTGGGTCACATCGAGTCAGGAGGAATGAAGATTCTGTGTGATGGACTACAGAGTCCAAACTGTCAGCTGGAGATTCTGAGGTCAGTTTACTGGAGGTTTTTTCAGATTTTTTTCTTCCTGTTTCATTCTAATGGGATTAAATTCTCATCATGTCTTATTTGTTTAAGAATCAGTTTGAAAAATATGCAGCCATCTACAAGATGGCATGTCATTTGCAGAAGTGTGTGAAGTCAGTGGGACTGTTTTAACCTGCATCCTGTTGCTTCATATTCTCTCTTCATGCAGGATGAAGAACTCCAACATGTCAGAGACTGACTGTGATTCTCTGGTCTCAGTACTGAAGTCTGACTCCTCACGTCTGAGAGAGTTGGAGCTGGGTCACATCGAGTCAGGAGGTGTGAAGATTCTGTGTGATGGACTACAGAGTCCAAACTGTCAGCTGGAGATCCTGAGGTCAGTTTACTGGAGGTTTTTTTTTTTCCAGATTTTTTTCTACCTGTTTCATTCTAATGGTATTAAATTCTCATCATGTCTTATTTGTTCAAAAATCAGTTTGCAGTCATGTCCTAGATGGCATGTCATTTGCAGAAATGTGTGAAGTCAGTGGGACTGTTTTAACCTGCATTCTGTTGCTTCATCTTCTCTCTTCATGCAGGATGAAGAACTGCATGTTGTCACAGACCGACTGGGATTCTCTGGTCTCAAAAATGAAGTCTGACTCACATCTGAGAAAGTTGGAATTGCGAGGCATCAATTCAGGAGGTTCAGGAGTGAAGTCACTGTGTGATGGACTACAGAGTCTAAACTGTCAGCTGGAGATCCTGAGGTCAGTTTACTGGAGTTTTTTCAGATTTTCTTTTTCTACTTTTATTGAATGAGATTAAATTCTCATCATGTTTTATTTGTTTATCTCCTCTATTGAGTAGGTTTTATAATAGAAACTAAATGTGTGTGAACATGTAAAAAAGTTCTGGGTAGATTTTTATTAGATGAAGAAGTGGTTACATTTTGGAGGTGATCTAGGTCACTGTTTGGGTGCAGGGGTGTTTTAAAGGTTCTGCTTAAAGTCTAAAGTCTCAGCACTTCCAGAGGCAGAGCAGAGAAAAGAACAACTCTGGTCTCCGTGGAAACCTTAGGATGTGTCAGGTTCTTTTTTCTTTTAGATTGTTTTTTGTTCATCAATCTGCTGGAAGGAAAAAGTTTGGGACTAATGGTTAGGGATGTCACGGTACATGTTTGTAGTGAAACATTTGCTTCAGTACAGGACTGTACACAAATTATTACAACCTGCGTCTGTGTGTGTTCTGCTCTTACACACAAAGCACACTATTTCAAAAACGCTGATGAGTAATTTTATGGAGAGACATCAGGACCAAATATCACACTAAAACGAGCCAAAGAAAAACTTTAAGTGAAAATCCTAAAGTTTTGGATAAAAAAAAAGAGAATTAACACGATTTTAATTGAAATCAAGCTAACTGGTTGCTAGGTAACAGTGGATGGAAGGAAGGTGTGTGAGCAGCTTTCCATCAGGTGTGTGAAGTCAGTGGGACTGTTTTAACCTGCATCCTGTTGCTTCATCTTCTCTCTTCATGCAGGATGAAGAACTCCAACATGTCACAGACTGACTGTGATTCTCAGGCGTCAGCACCAAAACCTGACTCCTCACGTCTGAGAGAGTTGGAGCTGGATGACATCCAATCAGGAGGTGTGACATTCCTGTGTGATGGACTACAGAGTCTAAGCTGTCAGCTGGAGATCCTGAGGTAAGTTTTCTGGAGTTTTTTCAGATTTTTTCTTCCTGTTTTATTCAAATGAGATTAAATTCCATGTTTTATTTATTTATTAAGAGTCAGGTTAAAACTTTCCAATCACGTGTACAGCTATGAAACCAGTTTCTCTGCCCACTAAAATTCTTTCTTTATGTTGATGCTTAAAATTCTAGAAATGAGTTAAATATGAGTTTCTCTTCTTTTTATCTTGTACATGGATGTGTGCAGATCTTTTGAAAAAGAGAGATTTTTCTTCAAATTTTCAGATGACAGTTTTGGTGCCTCTACTTTCAGACTCTGAAACTGGTCATGGTTTTGTGCTCATACAGTTTGTAGATCATTGTGATGCAAAATCACTCGGCTTAAATGTCTCAAAATCAATAGACATGGAGATCAGAATCGCTCCTTCACACAGTGTTATATTCATCCAAGGAGAAGAGGTAGAAGTTTTAGAGACCTACACATACCTGGTACATTTATTGATAATAAACTCAGGTTTAACAAGAAGACAGAAAGCATTCCTAAAAGAGGAAATGTTTTACTTGCTGAGGAAGTTCAATTTTTTTAATGTAAAATGAATCATTTTAAATAATTTTTATTGCTCTTTTATTGAAAATTTTCTTACCTTTTCTTTTATC
Source organism: Neostethus bicornis (assembly GCA_902685375.1). Taxonomy (NCBI): domain Eukaryota; kingdom Metazoa; phylum Chordata; class Actinopteri; order Atheriniformes; family Phallostethidae; genus Neostethus; species Neostethus bicornis. The sequence continues at coordinate 3,905,326 of LR738553.1, read as the reverse complement.
TTCTGGTTTGACTGTTAAGAATAAACCAAGCTGTGAGGGAACATCTGGATTTCCACTGAGAGACCTTTAATCCACTTGGAAAGGATAAATACTGAACAAAGATTAATGTATCCTGGGTCTACTTCAGCATCCTTTACGCCCCCACTTTATTTTAATGCCTTCAGGTTGTCTCTTTATGTCACCGCAAGATCAACAAACCGTAGTTCACATTATTTTGTGCCCTTCTTGAATAAATGATTAAACTGGTGATAATTTTACATGAGGGTTTTAACCAGAGGTGGGTAGAGTAGCAAAAAATTTTACTCAAGCAATGGGAAAAAGTATGCATTAAAAAAAAAAATTCTAGTAGTGAGTAACTTTAAGAGTAACATCTGATTTATTTGTAGATATTATATAAACTCACCGATGGTCACCAGACGGGGGTGGTGACTGAAAGAATGGGATCGCAAATACAAGCAGCCAAAATGAGCTTCCTCCACAGGGTGACTGGGCTCACACTCAGAGATCGGGTGAGGAGCTCCATTCGGGAGGAGCTCGGTGTCAAGCCGCTTCTCCTCCAGGTGGAGAGGAGCCAGATGGGGTGGTTCGAGTGCCTCGCTGGTGAGGTGTTTCGGGCACGTCTCATCGGCAGGTGACCAAGAGGCAGACGCCGAACCTGCTGGAAAGACTATGTCTCACAGCTGACCAGGGAATGACTTGGGATCCTTCCGGGTGAGCTGGAGGATGCAGCCGGGATGAGAGAAGCCTGGGCTTCCCCTTTGAGTCTGTTGTCCCTGCAACCCGACCCCGGATGAGCGAAGACGACGGAACGGAAAACTTTAAACTTATTTCACAAAACATATGTCTTCTTTAGAGCTCAATATGCCTGATTATAATAAAAAAAGACAGCGTTATGGTAAAGGTCTGCTATTAAGAAGAGGACCGCACGGTGTGGGCTATGAGTGTCCTTATTCTGACCCTAAAAATCACTGATGGTTAAGCTTCAGCAGTAACTGGCTCTCAAGATTCTTACTGTGAAGCTGTGATCATTTAGCTGTAAAAAGAAGTCCAGCATGAGTAAAAAGTCCTTCACAGGCTGCAGATGCAGGAAGAGCTGTGTTGAGTTTCACTGAGAGCTTCTTTATAAATAGAAAGGTGTGCAGCACATCCATACCTTCAGAGGATGGTCATGAAAGGTACCTCTCCAGTTCTCCTTCTTGAGGTTTTTCTGACCTCATGGAAGCAAAGACATCATCTTCATCAGACTGACTGCTGCTTGTGCTGACATCATCAGAGTCTGCTTGTAGGTGATTTTTAAAGAAGTCCTTTGAAAATTGTCCAACTAGGTTAATAAATAATTATAATGGACTTTAAAAAGTGTCAAAAAAGTATACATACTTAATCAAAAATAAAAACACATAAATATAAGTAAATACCAGCTTTTAAGACGGTCTTAAGACGGTTTGTTGTCCGGAATGTTTGTAATTTTAGTTAGAGTATTGCAGCTCCAATCCGCTCTGGCTCGTCCAGGGCATCTCCACAACGTCTTTTAATCCCATTGAGCAGGGCAACAACAAGAGGTTTGCAGATCTTGCAGGATGACTCCAGCCTCATCAGCTTCTTCTGTAACTGGTGAAGTGTTGGCAGTAGAAATCCCATGGGCACAGACACTTCTCCTTGGAGAATGTTGAGGGCCATGGTAACAGGCTTCATGACAGCAGTAAATTCAGACAAAATCCCACTGAGATTCTTAATAAGCTTCTTCATTGTTTTTGAGCTTCATTTTTTCTTGTCATTTCTGTATGGTTAGACAGTATTACTACAATCATAGTTTTAAATGATGGTTTCTGTACCCCTCCTCCCCCCCAAAAAAAAGAAAATTTCACGTCACATACAAAAATCTAATCAGAAGATTATCTAAAGTTACCTGAGTGACTTGTTGGGGTTTGAGAAGGAGTCTGAGAGGTTTGGTAGTTTTGCTGGTGTTTTGTTTGTAGACGAGGCTTCGTTTCCTATGAGAGTTAATCAGGTCTGTGTATTTCTTCATGCTGTTTGAATGAATCCTCTGCTGACAGAAAAATATCAATCAAGTTTTTCTAAAGATAAACATATTGATTTTCTGACAAAACGTTCACTTTATCATTTTTGTTTTGTGTTGAAACTATGGCTTTAAAAGGGTTGAACTTTTACTTTCTTATTTTTTTGTATAAATAGTAAAAGAAATATAAACCATTGATGATGTTTGTATTGTACCAGTACAATGAGTAATTTTATGGAGAACCACCAGATACAAATATCACACTAAAACAAGACCACAAAAAACTTTTGAAGAACATCCAAAAGTTTTGGATAAAAACCCCCCAGAAATAGCAGGATTGTAAATTAAATCAAGCTAACTTGTTGCTAGGTAACAGTGGATGGAAGGAAGGTGTGTGAGCAGCTTTCCATCAGGTGTGTGAAGTCAGTGGGACTGTTTTAACCTGCATCCTGTTGCTTCATCTTCTCTCTTCATGCAGGATGTGGAACTCCAAGATGTCACAGACTGACTGTGATTCTCTGGCCTCAGTACTGAAGTCTGACTCCTCACGTCTCAGAGAGTTGAAGCTGTCTGACATCAAGTCAGGAGATTTGAAGATTCTGTTTGATGGACTACAGAGTCCAAACTGTCAGCTGGAGATCCTGAGGTCAGTTTACTGGAGTTTTTTTTTTTTATTATTATTTTTTTCTTCCTGTTTTATTTTAATGGGATTAATTTATCATTATGTTTAATTTATATATTAAGAATCAGATTTAAAACTTTCCAGTCATGTGTACAGCTATGAAACCAGTTTCCTTTCCCAGTAAAATTCTTTCTTTATGTCCAACTTGTTGCTGAAAAGTTTAGAAATGAGTTCAATAAGATCAGGATGAACTCTGATGCAGATTTACAAGTTACAGTCACCTTCTTAACCGTCTATCACTTACAGGGTTACACGGGGTGCCGGAGCCCATCTCGGCTTATTCGAGTAGAGGGACAGGGTACACCCTGAACATGTCGCCAATCTGTCACGGGGCCACACACAAAGATAACCATACACACTCACATTCATGTAGTGGTGCATTAACCTAGTATGCATATTTTTTGGGGAGGGGGAAGAAACCAGAGTACCTCATGAAACCCATGTATACATGGGAAGAACATGCAAACTCCACACAGAAAGGCCAGTGTTCTAAGTTCGTCCCCACCCAGGATTTGAGCCCACGACCGTCTTGCTGTGAGGCCACTGTACTACCCACTGTGCCACCGTGCCACCCAGCTTTAGAAGTTACTCATGCCAAACCTTTTCTGATTTTATCTGATGCTGATAAAAAAGTTTGTTTTTAGAAGATTCATTATAAAATAATTATAAATGATAGTGATTTATAAAGATTTTTAAAAATAAAAAGTATTTGATCAGAAATCAAAAAGATTTGATGAAGATTTCTCTTGATAAATCTCTGGAGACTCCATGTAGTTCTTCTTCTTCAGGAAACACACAAGATTCTCAAATCATTGTTTTTTCTTTTTTCTCCTTCAGTCTCTCTCACACACACACACACACACACACACACACACACACACACACACACACACACACACACACACACACACATCCATTCAATCCATTATCAATCACATAGATAAACTGGTGGAACATTCTCCATCCTGTCCTTGGACCAGTTTATCTGGTGGAACATCTCATCTTGTTCTCCTGATCCAAACCTACATGATCTGTCTGTTTCTCTGCATCAGGATGGTCTTCGTATTCTCTTCATCTCTGTCTATGAACCAGATTTATTTCAAACTTTGAAAACGTCTTTCTTTCTGTAAACAAACATCAAATTCAACAAAATGTTGGGAAACGCTGCAAAACATGAAAGTGGGAAGTTTTTCTTCGATGGATTTCAGTTGGAAAAAAAAACAATGAGTTGTCAAAATTCTCCTCAGTCATTATTTTTCTGCAACAACTTTATCCAATAAATAAAATGAGCATCCCATAAATGAATATTTAAGAGTGAGTAGAGTTGTTGCTAGGTAACAGTGGATGGAAGGAAGGTGTGTGAGCAGCTTTCCATCAGGTGTGTGAAGTCAGTAGGACTGTTTTAACCTGCATCCTGTTGCTTCATCTTCTCTCTTCATGCAGGATGAAGAACTCCAACATGTCACAGACTGACTGTGATTCTCTGGTCTCAGTACTGAAGTCTGACTCCTCACGTCTCAGAGAGTTGGAGCTGGATCACATCAAGTCAGGAGGTGTGAAGATTCTGTGTGATGGACTACAGAGTCCAAACTGTCAGCTGGAGATCCTGAGGTCAGTTTACTAGAGTTTTTTTCTTCCTGTTTTATTCTAATGAGATTAAATTCTCATCGTGTTTTATTTATTTATTAAGAATCAGATTTAAAACTTTCCAGTCATGGGTACAGCTATGAAACCAGTTTTCCTTCCCAGTAAAATTCTTTCTTTATGTCCAACTTGTTGATGAAAAGTTTTAAAAATGAGTTCAATAAGATCAGGATGAACTCTGATGCAGATTTAGAAATTAAAGTCACCTTCTTAACCGTCTATCACTTACAGGGATACGCAGGGGTGCCGGAGCCCAATCCGGCTAATTCGAGTAAAGGGGCAGGGCACACCCCGAACATGTCGCCAGTTTGTCGCGGGGCCACACACAAAGATAACCATACACACACACATTAATTCCTAGGGTCAATCATGTAGTGGCGCATTAACCTAGTATGCATATTTTTTGGGGAGGGGGAGAAAACTGGAGAAGAAAACCTATGCATACATGGGAAGAACATGCAAACTCCACACAGAAAGGCCAGTGTTCCAAGTTCATCCGAAACCAGGACTTGAGCCCATGACCTTCTTGCCATGAGGCCACTGTGCCACCCACTGTGCCACCGTGCCACCCAGGTTTAGAAGTTACTCATGCCAAATCTTTTCTGATTTTATCTGATGCTGATAAAAAAGTTTGTTTTTAGAACATTCATTATACAATAATTATAAATGATAGTGATTTATAAAGATTTTTAAAAATAAAAAGTATTTGATCAGAAATCAAAAAGATTTGATGAAGATTTCTCTTGATAAATCTCTGGAGACTCCATGGAGTTCTTCTCCTTCAGGAAACACACAAGATTCTCAAGTCATTGTTTTTTCTTTTTTCTCCTTCAGTCTCTCTCACACACACACACACACACACACACACACACACACACACACACACACACACACACACACACACACACATCCATTCAATCCATTATCAATCACATAGATAAACTGGTGGAACATTCTCCATCCTGTCCTTGGACCAGTTTATCTGGTGGAACATCTCATCTTGTTCTCCTGATCCAAACCTACATGATGTGTCTGTTTCTCTGCATCAGGATGGTCTTTGTATTCTCTTCATCTCTGTCTATGAACCAGATTTATTTCAAACTTAGAAAACTTATTTCTTTCTCTAAACAAACATCAAATCCAACAAAATGTTGGGAAATGCTGCAAAAGATGAAAGCGTTTTTTTTTTCTGATAGATTTGAGTTGGAAAAAAAAAACTAAATCAGCAAAAAAAAAAAAAAAAGACACTTCAGTCATTGTTTTTCTGCAACAACTTTATTCAATAAATAAGATGAGCATCCCATACATGAATCGTTAAGAGTGAGTAGAGTGGTTGCTAGGTAACAATGGATGGAAGGAAGGTGTGTGAGCAGCTTTCCATCAGGTGTGTGAAGTCAGTGGGACTGTTTTAACCTGCATCCTGTTGCTTCATCTTCTCTCTTCATGCAGGATGAAGAACTCCAACATGTCACAGACTGACTGGGATTCTCTGGCCTCAGTACTGAAGTCTGACTCCTCACGTCTGAGAGAGTTGGAGCTGGATCTCATCGAGTCAGGAGGTGTGAAGATTCTGTGTGATGGACTACAGAGTCCAAACTGTCAGCTGGAGATCCTGAGGTCAGTTTACTGGAGGTTTTTCAGATTTTTCTTCCTGTTTTATTCTAATGAGATTAAATTCTCATCATATTTTTATTATAATAAGATTCAGATTAAAAGTTTCATTGTAACGTTTTACGGCAAAGAATCAGATTTCTTTGTCTAACTTTTTCTTTCTTTTCTGTTCAACTCAAAATATTTCAATTTAAAAAGAGCAGAAAAAATATACAAATAAGACAAAATAAAACCTTTCTCATTGTTACTTTTTTAAAATATTTTTTTATTGTTTTTTTTTTCAAATTTTCCAAACACACAAACACTACCAGGGTTCACTAGACAAATAATTTACAGAGAAAAAGAATTTGACCAGTGAATCTAAAAGAAACTGAACAGAGGTCTAAAGGAGAGAGGCTGGGTTCAGGAGAGAGGCTGGGTTCAGGAGAGAGGCTGGGTTTGAGGCTGGGTTCAGGAGAGAGGCTGGGTTCAGGAGAGAGACTGGGTTTGAGGCTGGGTTCAGGAGAGAGGCTGGGTTCGAGGTACAAACAGCTCATCATGTTCATTTCCTGGGGGTGTGGTGGTCTTCCACTCTGTCAGGATAATCCTGTAACCATTCCAAACATGATGTCTTGGTGAACTGAGTGTGAGAGTTTCTGGGTTTGTTCTGAACAACCAAACATTACAATCAGAACATCAGGAGTTATTTTTACATTAAAAACTAAACAAGTTAAAAATCTCAAACCAAAACTGTGTCAGTTTGGGTTCATGTGTAAAATGAACGACTTAAAGAACCTACACCAGTTTGACCGCCGGTCACGGATTGGTGAAACAGAAGAGAACATTTTGTTTCACCTCGTTTTGGAGTGATCAAACGGTGTGTATAAAATCTTTCTTATCTGTAGATCAGTCTGATTTGTCAGGAATGTGTTGATGTTTAAAAGACCAGTCCTTCCAGCTTTAAGTTGTCTTAAAGATACTAAAACCAGCTTGATCTGGTTAACAGTCTGATGGCTGTGAGGAGGAATCAATTCTTTAGTCTGGTTGGTTCTGGTTTCACAGCCAGCAGTGTTAAAAGTGAGTGGTGGGTGTGGACAGGGTCTTTAGTGATGGAGGGAGTTCTCTCATGGACTCTGTGATGTTCTACAGAGAGGCTTGGAGTCCTGAAGTCTGTCCTCCACATGCTGCTCCCAGTAGATCCTCCATCTTCTCTCTGATCTTTGTTTTAGCTCCTCTTCTCCAGTCTGTACTGGGCTGCTTTCAGCTCCGTCTTGTTTCCATCAGAGTGAGCATGTTTACCCAGAACGTCTGCTTAGAGAACTTCCTGAACAAGATCAATACCATGTGAAAGTTGTGCTGGTTTTTATCAGAAATCTCTTTTCTTCTTGAGAAATAAATGTGTAATCAGTGCCTGATGCTTCTACACGTTGAGCTCTAGTGAATCTGTGTGTGTGAAATAAGAATGATTAGAAAGCAGCTTCCATCCCAGCAGCAGTTCTCCATTAAGAACCACATACTCCAAAAGATCATCATCCCAGTTCACACAGAAACACATGTAAAATCAAGCTAACTGGTTGCTAGGTAACAGTGGATGGAAGGAAGGTGTGTGAGCAGCTTTCCATCAGGTGTGTGAAGTCAGTGGGACTGTTTTAACCTGCATCCTGTTGCTTCATCTTCTCTCTTCATGCAGGATGAAGAACTCCAACATGTCACAGACTGACTGGGATTCTCTGGTCTCAGTACTGAAGTCTGACTCCTCACGTCTCAGAGAGTTGGAGCTGGGTTACATCGAGTCAGGAGGAGTGAAGATTCTGTGTGATGGACTACAGAGTCCAAACTGTCAGCTGGAGATCCTGAGGTCAGTTTACTGGAGTTTTTTCAGATTTTTTCTTCCTGTTTTATTTTAATAAAATTAAATTCTCATATATGTTTTTTTATTTATAAAGAATCAGTTTAAAAGTTTTACTGTAACGTTTTATAGCAAAGAATCAGATTTCTTTGTCCAACTTTTTTCTTCCTTTTCTGTGTAACTCAAAATACATAAATTTAAATAAGAGCAGGAAAAAAAACACAAATAAGACAAAATAAAATATTTCTCATTAGTAATATTATTTTTCAATATTATTTTATTGTTTTTTTGTTTTGTTTTGTTTTATTTCAAATTTTCCAAACACACAAAACCCAAACCCTGCCAGGGTACATCGGTCAAATAATTTACAGGGAGTCAAATATTTTTGACCAGTGAATCCAAAAGAAACCTAACAGAGATCATAAGGAGAGAGGCTGGGTTCAGGAGAGAGGCTGGGTTTGATCTCTCAGTTTGAAATGAATCTCTTGGAGGTACAAACAGCTCATCATGTCCATTCCCTGGGGGTGTGGTGGTCTTCCACTCTCTCAGGATAATCCTGTAATCATTCCAAACATGATGTCTTGGTGAACTGAGTGTGAGAGTTTCTGGGTTTGTTCTGAACAACCAAACATTAAGATCAGAACATCAGGAGTTATTTTTACATTAAAAACTAAACAAGTTAAAAATCTCAAACCAAAACTGTGTCAGGTTGGGTTCATGTGTAAAATGAACGACTTAAAGAACCTACACCAGTTTGACAGCCGGTCACAGATTGGTGAAACAGAAGAGAACATTTTGTTTCACCTCGTTTTGGAGTGATCAAACGGTGTGTATAAAATCTTTCTTATCTGTAGATCAGTCTGATTTGTCAGGAATGTGTTGATGTTTAAAAGACCAGTCCTTCCAGTTTTAAGTTGTCTTAAAGATACTAAAACCAGCTTGATCTGGTTAAGAGTCTGATGGCTGTGAGGAGGAATCAATTCTTTAGTCTGGTTGGTTCTGGTTTCACAGCCAGCAGTGTTAAAAGTGAGTGGTGGGTGTGGACAGGGTCTTTAGTGATGGAGGGAGTTCTCTCATGGACTCTGTGATGTTCTACAGAGAGGCTTGGAGTCCTGAAGTCTGTCCTCCACATGCTGCTCCCAGTAGATCCTCCATCTTCTCTCTGATCTTTGTTTTAGCTCCTCTTCTCCAGTCTGTACTGGGCTGCTTTCAGCTCCGTCTTGTTTCCATCAGAGTGAACATGTTTACCCAGAACGTCTGCTTCGAGAACTTCCTGAACAAGATCAATACCATGTGAAAGTTGTGCTGGTTTTGACCAGAAATCTCTTTTCTTCTTGAGAAATAAATGTGTAATCAGTGCCTGATGCTTCTACACGTTGAGCTCTAGTGAATCTGTGTGTGTGAAATAAGAATGATTAGAAAGCAGCTTCCATCCCAGCAGCAGTTCTCCATTAAGAACCACATACTCCAAAAGATCATCATCCCAGTTCACACAGAAACACATGTAAAATCAAGCTAACTGGTTGCTAGGTAACAGTGGATGGAAGGAAGGTGTGTGAGCAGCTCTTCATCAGGTGTGTGAAGTCAGTAGGACTGTTTTAACCTGCATCCTGTTGCTTCATCTTTTCTCTTCATGCAGGATGAAGAACCTCTGGTTGTCACAGACTGACTGGGATTCTCTGGTCTCAGTACTGAAGTCTGACTCCTCACGTCTCAGAGAGTTGGAGCTGGGTTACATCGAGTCAGGAGGTGTGAAGATTCTGTGTGATGGACTACAGAGTCCAAACTGTCAGCTGGAGATCCTGAGGTCAGTTTACTGGAGTTTTTTCAGATTTTTTCTTCCTGTTTTATTCTAATAAAATTAAATTCTCATATATGTTTTTTTATTTATAAAGAATCAGTTTAAAAGTTTTACTGTAACGTTTTATAGCAAAGAATCAGATTTCTTTGTCCAACTTTTTTCTTTCTTTTCTGTGTAACTCAAAATATATAAATTTAAATAAGAGCAGGAAAAAAAACACAAATAAGACAAAATAAAATATTTCTCATTAGTAATATTATTTTTCAATATTATTTTATTGTTTTTTTGTTTTGTTTTTTTTTTTTTTTTCAAATTTTCCAAACACACAAAACCCAAACCCTGCCAGGGTACATCGGTCAAATAATTTACAGGGAGTCAAATATTTTTGACCAATGAAGGAAGTTGATATTTTACTCTTTACCTTTTACATTTTAAGAAGATTAACATTTCATTTTTATTCAATAAAAATATGTTTTGAGTGTTTGTTTTACTTTTTATTCAATAAAGATATGTTTTTGAATGTTTTACTTTGCTAAGGCTGTGCATGGATAATAAATGCTTGCTGTGTGTTAAACAGAGGGTTTTCTGAGGAGAAGATTTTCAAGGCCATTTTACAGCAAAACCAGTATGATCCAGTTTGGACCAGAGTGAATGGTAGTCAGGAAGAAAAGGGAGGTTGGTCTGTCTGTTTTTATAGGAGATAACGGAGAACATCTGGTTGCAAGGAGAGAAGTTGAGAAGACGGAGAACGAATGACCAGTTGGGAGAAAGAGAAGGCGCCTTAACTAATGAATATTAATTAAAGAACTTTGTTTTACCATAAAATCTGGCAATCTCAGTTTGGGTGCTGTCTCTTTGTAACTTCACAGAGACACACAGGTGTGTTCTGTCAGGGAACTGAGACCCAGATGCATCTGTCTAGATTTTGATGTTGAGGAATAAATATTAGAAATTGAGACATTTGGTGAATCCTGGTGGTATTTCAAATGCTTGGTATGCTTTAAATATCTAGTTACTTAGTATTGGTATCACGGCCTTCTCTCTTCAGTCTGGACACGCAAGAAAGACCGGGTGGTGAGATTATTAATCAATAACCGATAATTAAAGCAAATATTGGATTTAATCAAACCTGGAAAGAAAGAGACAACCCCGGATTCTTTCACCAGTGAATCCAAAAGAAACCGAACAGAGGTCTTAAGGAGAGAGACTGGGTTCAGGACAGAGGCTGGGTTTGATCTGTCAGTTTGAAACGAATCTCTCGGAGGTACAAACAGCTCATCATGTCCATTCCCTGGGGGTGTGGTGGTCTTCCACTCTCTCAGGATAATCCTGTAACCATTCCAAACATGATGTCTTGGTGAACTGAGTGTGAGAGTTTCTGGGTTTGTTCTGAACAACCAAACATTACGATCAGAACATCAGGAGTTATTTTTACATTAAAAACTAAACAAGTTAAAAATCTCAAACCAAAACTGTGTCAGGTTGGGTTCATGTGTAAAATGAAGGACATAAAGAACCTACACCAGTTTGACAGCCGGTCACAGATTGGTGAAACAGAAGAGAACATTTTGTTTCACTTCGTTTTGGAGTGATCAAACGGTGTGTATAAAATCTTTCTTATCTGTAGATCAGTCTGATTTGTCAGGAATGTGTTGATGTTTAAAAGACCAGTCCTTCCAGCTTTAAGTTGTCTTAAAGATACTAAAACCAGCTTGATCTGGTTAAGAGTCTGATGGCTGTGAGGAGGAATCAATTCTTTAGTCTGGTTGGTTCTGGTTTCACAGCCAGCAGTGTTAAAAGTGAGTGGTGGGTGTGGACAGGGTCTTTAGTGATGGAGGGAGTTCTCTCATGGACTCTGTGATGTTCTACAGAGAGGCTTGGAGTCCTGAAGTCTGTCCTCCACATGCTGCTCCCAGTAGATCCTCCATCTTCTCTCTGATCTTTGTTTTAGCTCCTCTTCTCCAGTCTGTACTGGGCTGCTTTCAGCTCCGTCTTGTTTCCATCAGAGTGAGCATGTTTACCCAGAACGTCTGCTTAGAGAACTTCCTGAACAAGATCAATACCATGTGAAAGTTGTTCTGGTTTTTATCAGAAATCTCTTTTCTTCTTGAGAAATAAATGTGTAATCAGTGCCTGATGCTTCTACACGTTGAGCTCTAGTGAATCTGTGTGTGTGAAATAAGAATGATTAGAAAGCAGCTTCCATCCCAGCAGCAGTTCTCCATTAAGAACCACATATTCCAAAAGATCATCATCCCAGTTCACACAGAAACACATGTGAAATCAAGCTAACTGGTTGCTAGGTAACAGTGGATGGAAGGAAGGTGTGTGAGCAGCTTTCCATCAGGTGTGTGAAGTCAATGGGACTGTTTTAACCTGCATCCTGTTGCTTCATCTTCTCTCTTCATGCAGGATGAGGCCCTGGTTTTTAAAGACCGACTGGTATTCTCTGGTCTCAGTACTGAAGTCCAACAAATCCCATCTCACTGAACTGGACCTGAGAGGAAGCTGTCTAGAAGTTTCAGACCCTTCGTTTCAATCTCTGCAGTATTCAGACGTGAAGGATCTGCTTGATCTTGTGAAGGATCCAGAGAACAAACTGCAGACTGTGAGGTGAGTAGAGACTTGGAGGTCCATGCTGCTCTCAGCTTCTTAGAATGTGTTTCCTGTAAAGCTCAGTGAAGCTGTGAGAGGAGAAGGATGTCGGCCTCCAGGATTGGACAGAACCAATCAGAGGCTTGTTGTTTAGGATTGATTTGAAAATGTCTGATTGTGTTGATCCAACATGTCATTTCATCAGCTGATCAGCTTGTTTTTATTTAGGAAGCATCCAGAGCAGAAGCTCTGCTGAAGTCCAGACATCTCATGGTTCATTAGTTCCATCACTTCTTTTATTTTTATTCACACAGATGGAGGTACAATGATTAATCTTCAGATTCTCCACATGATGAGGAGAATGAAGAGGATGAAAATGTCTCCGATGACTGAGAGAAAGATGAAGATGGAGGATGGATCACTCTTTGTGATGAGATGAGAAGTTTGATTCAGATGATAAAAAATAAAAAATCAAACCGCTTCGGCCAAAGTGAAGACGTTTCTTCCAAATGTTTTTTTTTCTTTTTAAGTAATTGGTATCATCCAGATGTTTCTCTCCATCCAGCATCAATCCAACATGTCTGCTTCTAACCGTCAAACTCAATGAGATTCTAGGTGTGATAGAGGATGGATTATCCTAAAATATTCCCATCAACTGAATAGATTATGGGATGTGTGGAGAAGCAACAAGATCATTTACATGGTTCAAAAATACACCAATAAAACCAGTTTAGACAAAGATGGTTTCTCTCCAGAAGTCTGAACAGAACCATTGTTTTAGTGCTGATCGAGAATCTCTGATGGGATTAAGATCCAGGATCTCTGATAGAATCCAGGATCAATGTCTAATCTCAGTGTCTATCCAGCATGCTGAGCCACAGCACAGCATCATCATCCAGTAACATAAACAGAAGAAAAAATACTACTGATTTTAAAACCGTTTTTATTTCTGAGATTAAAAAACTCTGTAATCTTTATCAGAGTTCAAGAAACACGTTTTATTCTTCTAGAAAATCTTTTATGAGTTATAACTTTATAAATAAACATGGCCGCAGCTGATTATTAATCTAAATGGAATTTAAAATTTCTGTTTACCTTTTAGCAAAAGTTCTGTTTTAAGTTTTAAATATCAAACCTTAATTTTATTGAAGCTTTCGTTATTTTTAATCTGAAACATTTTCAGATCATTTAGTTTTTGGCTCCAGTTGAACTTTGACCTCTCAACACAAAACATTTACATTACAGTTTTAGTTTTATTTTAAAGAAACTTTATTTTTAGAAAACTTTATAAAGAATAAAACTAAATAAAGAATGCAGTTATCATTTTGTCCGCTAGATGATGCGTTTTTTCACCCTGACAAATATTTTTATTTAAGTTCATTTTAATAAAAACTACTAAACAATCTGAACTAATTTTTTTAATGAACTGAACCTTATTACCTGGACTAACTGGACATCCATATTTGATACATTTTCTGTAGTAAAGATTCAATTTTGTCATAAAAATATTTAATTATTAAATTTGATGGTTTGTGGATTTTTGTCTCCCTATTGTGGTGGAGTGGAGAAATAATAAAAATGAACCTGTTGAATATTTTAATAAAATAATAAAGGATTAAACAGTTATGAATTATTATTATTAAGTGATGAAAAAAACTGCAGAGTTTATGAAAAAAAAAAGAAAAGATTCAAAACAACATTATTTCACATCATTCAAAGAAATGCATTGATTTGTAATAAAAGTGTCTTTTATTGAGTTCAGAATAAAAAACTGTAGAAAAAACAACTTTGTTTTTTGGAGTGTTTTTTATTTATTTCATGTACGTCCATCATAAAAATATTTTTCTTACTCCCTCAAATTGAAAGATGACTTAAAATTACAAAAAAAAAAAAAAAACTCTCTGAATGCTGGGCATGCGCAGAAAAATTGACGTTTGATTACTTTTTTCTGTCACAATCGTGACGTCATTTCAGCGTCTTTTTTACTCGTACCCACAGCTTTTAGATTTCTACCCACACAGATTCCACCACACAAACACATGTTAAAATCATACATAAATCTTTTAGACAGTGATTTTCCTCCATATTATCTCATAGCAGCCAAACAACCTAACATACATGTTTTTGAAGAGGAGGTGAAAAACACACATACACGGGAGAACATGCAAACTCCACACAGAAAGACCAGTATTTCAAGCCTCTCCCTCACTCCTGGACTTGAACCCCCAACCTTTCATGTTGCGAGACCACCATGCTGCTCTATTTCAGAACAAGAACTATGGAAGTTTAAATAAAATATTGTATGTATTTATGAGGAGACATTAATAATAATAATAATATTAATTGTGCTGTCCTCACGACACGTGACTGTGTGAAGCTAGACAGCCAGCTAACTATTCCAAATGAAAAAAGAGACTCCCACACAAGGCTTGCTTTTCTTGTTTTATGTAGACTCTTTTCTTCAAAGGATTATACATATATGTACGTATATATATGTACGTAGTAATAGTAACTGAAACAAAACAAACAAAAGAAGTGCATTACAAGCTGTACAGAACGCTGAGTCTCCATGATCAAACACACGTTAGCTTAGCTTGAAACATGCGCGCCCACATCCTAAGTGACTTACTATATAAGACGCGATTCACACGTTATCAAATGAAATACAATCTTGAGCATGTAAACAAAGCACATAAACACAAAAAATACTTACAAAGACTAAAGTTTTCCCAGGTTTTTAACAAGTTTGAGCGCAGTCTACTTCCGTCTTTTTAGCTGCAGACTCATCCTAGATCTACTATTTTCGAGACCTCTCACTCTGCTGTTATTTTAACAAATTATAAAAGATCTTAGAAGAGACGGATGTCTCACTCTGACATATACTCTAATCAAAGACATAACACTCCCCGCTTGATATAAACATATTATATCACCACATATCGAAACATAAAATTTACATAGATAATATCTTACTCTGAAAGCAAAATAACAGTCTCTGAGACTGGTCTCAAAAACACCTTTGGAGTTCCATCTTTGATGATCCGTATCTCCACTTTACGAACCTTCTTGTCACTACTGGGTAGAGTCTTAACTATCAGTCCCATAGGCCATTCATTCCTGTGGGCTAGAGGATCTTTTAACAACACAATGTCTCCTTCTTTGACATTTGGTTGGTTTTCAGTCCACTTTGTGCGCTTCTGTAGTGTAGACAGATATTCGCCTTTCCATCTCTTCCAAAACGTGTCTGCTAGCAACTGTACCTGTTTCCATTGTTTTCCAAACAACTGTCCAGAAGAAAAGTTCCCAGATGGAGCAGACACCGTGCTTGATGTTTGTGTTAGTAGCATTGCTGGAGTTAAGATTGTCGGACAGTCTGGATCTTCTGTAAAGTCAGCAGATGAGAGACGTCCACCGACGCGTAATAGTCCATCTTCGTCCACAACCGGATTTAGCTTTTTGAGTGTGTCATTTTTTGTGTTAATCTTCTTTCTTTCTTTTAACATTTTCAGTGTCTCTTTGTAAGCATCTTCTTGCACCGAACGAATGATGACATTTTTGGCTTGAGTGAGTTCATTTGTGTTTACATTCTCTTTCAGACTTCTCCATCCTGCTTGTTTATTTGTCTTTTGTTTCAAAGAAACCATAACATGAATAAGTTTGGCTAGTGCTCTGCATGCCGTTGCCCAACTTGAAAATCTTTCGAAACGTTTTGCACCTAACTGAGTCGTTGTGACGGTAGTTGCAAGTGTTTTTACATGAGCTCGTATTTCTTTGTCATTCTCAGGCTCTACAAGTGAGAATGAATAGTCTTTTTGAGATTCATTGAGTTTTTCTGAACACAGAAAGCTTGGGCCTGTAACCCAATTACTGTTTTTGAGTTCAACGGCTGGAATAAATCTAGTTGCTAGGTCAGCTGGATTCACATCTGTTGAAACGTAATGCCACTGGTCAGGTTGAGTGGATGACCTGATTCGTGTGACGCGGTTAGCTACATACATGTAGAATCTTTTTGAGGAGTTGTGTATGTAACCTAACACAATGCGACTGTCAGTGAAAAACTTGACACTGTCAATTTTGAGGTCTAACTCGTCTTTGATTAAGTCATACATTTCTACTGCAAGCACGGCAGCACAAAGTTCTAACCGTGGTACGGTGTGTGCAGGTCGGGGTGCTAGTTTTGACTTCCCCATCACAAAACCTACGTGATACTTGCCTTGAGTGTCTAAAGAGCGCAGGTAGGCTACCGCACCTATAGCTACAGTAGACGCATCTGAAAAAATACAGAGTTCATTAGTTTTCATTTCACCTAAAGAACCTGAACTGTAACACCTTTTGATTTGGAGATCTTCTAGAGTTTTCAGTGAGTTTCTCCATGAGATCCATGCGTCCTCTTTTTCTGGGGAAAGAGGTGCGTCCCAGTCGCTCTCCTCAGTTGAAAGTTCTCTGAGTAGCACTTTGCCTTGCACGATTATAGGAGCTGCAAAACCCAACGGATCATACACGCTATTGACAGTTGACAGTACTCCCCTACGTGTGAATGGTTTTGTCTCATTGGATACAAGGTAAGTAAAGCTGTCAGTTTGCAGGTTCCAACATAGTCCTAAGCTCCTTTGAACAGGAAGTGGATCTACACCAAGATCTAATTCTTTCAAGTCCTTTGCTAGATCGTCTGCAGGGAATGCTTCCATAACGAGGCTGCAGTTGGAGGCAACTTTGTGTAGTCGCAAATTGGACTCTGCTAACATGTTTTGTGTTCTCGTTAACAGGTCAACTGCTTGTTCAGGTGTGGCGACTGAAGTGAGCCCGTCATCTACATAAAATTGTCTTTCAACAAACCGTCTGGCATCCGAGCCATGTTCCAGCTCACCTTCGCTTGCTGCCCGCCGCATGCAGTAAATGGCAACAGCGGGTGATGGGCTATTCCCAAAAACATGCACTTTCATCCGATATTCGACCACATTTTTTGTGACGTCATTGTCCTCAAACCAGAGATAGCGCAGATAGTCTCTGTGATCTTCACACACCTCAAAACAATAAAACATTTGTTGTACATCAGCTGTCAGGGCTATTGGCTCTTTTCTAAACCGTAACAGCACTCCTAACAGAGAATTATTCAGATCAGGTCCACTGAGTAGCACTTGGTTCAGGGATGTTCCTTCACACTCTGCACTAGAATCAAAAACAACACGTATTTGATCTGGCTTTTGCGGGTGGTATACACCAAACGTTGGCAGATACCAGTGTTCTTTACCTTCGGGCAGAGGTGGAGCGAGTTCAGCTTGATCGTTATCCAACATTTTCTGCATAAATCGGATGTAGTGATCTTTCATTTCTGGTTTCTTTTCTAACGTCTTTTTGAGTGAGTATAGACGTTTTGAGGCTTGAACTCTGTTGCTTGGGAGTCTCCTCCTTGGAGAGCGAAAGGGCAATGGAGCGACCCAAGTGTTTTCTTTGTTTTGTTGGACCGCCTTGTCCATTATTGTTAGAAAGTTTTTGTCATCTATAGACAGTGCCACCTTGTCATCTGACTCTGTACGTTCAAACACAGACTGACCTAGCTTGTGTGTGTTGTCTTTAATGTCCACACTATTTGAGATTAAAGGTGTGCTTTGCTGGGGCTGCTTGACATAGTCCTCTTTCACTGTAAAGACGTTTGGACATGGTTCAAAATGAGTAGTCCGTCCGTTGTCTAGCATGTGTGTTCTGTACACGTTGACTTCTGTTGTGTGGTGAGTTTTGCCCAAGCACACTTCCCCTATCACAACCCACCCCAAGTCTAACCTTTGGGCGTATGGTGCGTTATTTGGTCCATTGATCTGTTCTCTTACTTTATGAACGCTGAGGAGGTCCCTTCCCAGCAAAAGGAGAATAGGAGCATGATGATCGACCGGTTGGATTTTGCTTGCAATAGGGAGAAGGTGTGGATGGTGCTTAGCAATCTCAGGTGAGGGAATTTCAGATCTGTCGTCAGGCACTGAATCACACTCGATTAAAGGAGGCAGTTTGACATTTGTTTTTCCATCCATGGACTCTACTACAAAATGTTCTGCCCTCCTACCTGCAGTTTCAGCTTTTCCTAAGCATGTTTTCAGCGTGTATGGCACAGGTGCACTTTTTATTCCAAACAGGTTGAAAAAGTCCGTCCTAGCCAGGGACCTATTGCTCTGTTCGTCAATCACTGCATACATTTTTATAGCTCTGTCCTTTTGGCCTTCTGGATATGCTTTCACCAAACAGATCTTTGTACATGAGCGTGGGCCGTCACTTTGTCCACATACCTCTGTGCACTTGGAGACTACTGCAGGATGGTCTTCTGAGTCCTCCTTAGCATCTACATTCTTTGAGGTGTCATCTTTTGGGACAGGTGTGGGACCCGGATGGAGTGCTGACAAGTGTTTTGGACTGTCACACTCAACACACTTTACTGCTACCTTACAATCTTTGGCTATATGTTGCACAGACCCACAACACCTGTAGCATATACGATGCTCTCTCAGAAAAGCCTGTCGTTCCTCAATTGATTTGTCTCTGAATAACTTGCATTTTTTCAGAGGGTGTGGCTTCTTATGAATTGGACACAGACGATCTGGTTCTTCAATTTTCTTCTGTTCAAAACTCCCTTGTTTTCTTTCCTCAATTTCCGTTCTGTGTACTGCAACAGTAGCTTTGCGATTATATGGAATGGACTTTTCAGTGCGTGTGGTAACTTGGTTGCTGCAGCTGGATGGGGAAAAACTTGGATCATTTTTCATTTTTGCTTGTTGCTGTACAAATTGCACAAAGACAGAAAAAGGTGGAAATGACACTCTATTGACTTCTTTATACTGTGTACCTACAGTGGTCCACCTCTTCTGCATGTTAAAGGGGAGTTTTTCAACTATTTGTCTAACCCCTCGAGCTGTGTCTAGATATGCAAGACCTGGCAGTGTACCATCAGACTTAGCACACTGCAACTCTAACAAGATGTCACCAAGCTCCCTTAATTTACCACTCTCTTTGTTTGTCAGCCTTGGAAACTCCTCCAACTTTTTTAACAGTGCATCCTCAATGACTTCTGAGCTGCCATAACATTCCTCCAGACGCTCCCATACCACTTTTACACCTGCAGTGGGATTGAGGGTGTGTACTGCGCGAAGCCTTTTTGCTTGCTCTGAAGATTTTGGCCCTAACCATTTTGTGAGCAAGTCTAGCTCTTCTCTAGGGGACAGATTCAAGTCTTTAGTAACACTCATGAATGAGACTTTCCATGCCCAATAGTTTTCGGGTCTGTCATCATATTGGAGTAAGCCAGTGCTAACTATTTCTTTGCGGATGAGATATTTTGCAAAATTTTGTACGCTGTTTTGCTCTATTTGGTTGTGACTTGTAGGCAAAAAGGTGTGAGCTTGGGGTTTGAGTGAGAATGTGCTGGTTGGAACAGCTTCTGGTATGTACTCATGTTTAACATCGTTTTTCATTGGGGACTGGACATGAGTTTCTTTTGTTATTATTGATCGACTTGGCATTTGAAAATTTGTGCTATCATGTGTAGCACTAGGTGGCGCCTTTAGCTTACATTGTTGTTCCACATAATCACTTGTGCGTTGTACTGCATTAAACGTCTCACCTGTAATAGGAAGTTCTGGGTCTGACTCCCCGCTCTGACTTTCTAATTCTTCATAGGCTGCAGCTTCTGCCTCAGCTGCTGCTATTTCCTTTTCACACTTCAAAACATGGAGACTGGCCTCCAAATCTGCCTTTTGTCTCGCCGAATCTGCTTTCAGACTGGCATCCTTTTCCTGGAGACTGGCTTCCAAATCTGCTTTTTGTCTCATCAGACTAGCTTCTTTTTCTGCGAAACGGAGCTGGGCCTTTGCTGCTTGGGCTTTGGCGTATGCTTTTGTGGCTGACACACTTGAAGCTGCTCTGGTGTGCGACCGTCTGCTGGTGGCTCTGGACCTGACGCTGTGTGGAGGTGAATGCTGCGGCCTCTCTGACGGCTGCCTCTCAGGCGACAGCTGGTCTGCAGGAACCGGGTGATTGGTGGCAGCCTGGTCATCAGCTTGCTGCTCTGAGTTTGCCTCTGGCTCGAACTCTGATTCATGATCTCTCAAGTAACTCTTACCTGAGCGTAGACTCATGTTGACTGTGTAGCTCAGTGTTGTTTAACCCGCTGTATAGAAGTCTTTTTACTGTGCTGTCCTCACGACACGTGACTGTGTGAAGCTAGACAGCCAGCTAACTATTCCAAATGAAAAAAGAGACTCCCACACAAGGCTTGCTTTTCTTGTTTTATGTAGACTCTTTTCTTCAAAGGATTATACATATATGTACGTATATATATGTACGTAGTAATAGTAACTGAAACAAAACAAACAAAAGAAGTGCATTACAAGCTGTACAGAACGCTGAGTCTCCATGATCAAACACACGTTAGCTTAGCTTGAAACATGCGCGCCCACATCCTAAGTGACTTACTATATAAGACGCGATTCACACGTTATCAAATGAAATACAATCTTGAGCATGTAAACAAAGCATATAAACACAAAAAATACTTACAAAGACTAAAGTTTTCCCAGGTTTTTAACAAGTTTGAGCGCAGTCTACTTCCGTCTTTTTAGCTGCAGACTCATCCTAGATCTACTATTTTCGAGACCTCTCACTCTGCTGTTATTTTAACAAATTATAAAAGATCTTAGAAGAGACGGATGTCTCACTCTGACATATACTCTAATCAAAGACATAACATTAATAGATCTGGATGTGACTGGTTTCCACAGACCACCAGCTGGAGAACTTGGACATGGGATGGTATTTATATCAGATCTGTCTGGAATCAACAGGTGGGATTAGTTGAGTGAGGGTCTGAGTGACGTGGAAGGGATACATTCACTGCAGTGGCTGACATTTCAGATTTCAACCAGCATTTGTTGCAAGGCAGGTCAAAATTCGCCTGCGGCTTCCAGAATCCACTCTGCTGGTCTCTGTTCAAACAAAGAAAATGAAACTTATTTTTTTATTGATTTCAAAATTAGAAAGAAAAAAAAACTCCTGCATTTTCAGCCTGCAGTAAGTTTTTACCAGAAATACCAAAAACTGGCCAAAATCTACACAAAAAGGGACAAATCTACTGAAATCAATTGAAATCTACTTAAAAATTATTTAAATTTTCATTTGCAGTCATTATAAACACTAAAATCAACTGGAAGGGACAGAAATCTGCCTAAATTGGGGGAGGCAATAGCTCAGTGGTAGAACATTCGCGCTTGGCTCAGAAGCTGTCTGGAAGTTCGCCGGGTCGAATCCCACTCAGCTCATGTCTAGGTGTCCTTGGGGAAGACACCTACAGTAACCCACCATTGGCTCCGTCCAGGCAGCCTCCTGCGGTGTAATGCAGCACACAAATTTTCCTTTTGAGGGATGAATTAAGTAAGTTAAAAAAATTAAATGAAATCAAACCGTTCAGACCATAAAACATAAAGAAGAGTTCCACCTGGTCATGTTGTGGTGTTTACTCTGATAGCTGTCAGAAAGAACGATGTGTTCAGTGTAGAGAGGGATCAAACAGTTTCAATGTTTTCTGCAGAGCTCTGTCTCATCATCAGTGCAGCCTGTCAATAAAAAAGAAATCATTTTTCCAGGATTTCAGTTCATTTCAGTTTTTTTTTTTTTTTTTTTAATAGATTTCAGGGTTCAAGATGACTGGTTAGTTTCTCGGTAGCTGGGTCGGTGGGGGGCGTTCCTAAATATAAATATTATCTCATTGTAGTAAAACCTTTTTTAAACCAGCTGAATGACGACATTTAGAGGCTGATTTACTTTCAAAGGAACTTTTAAGATGGACTTTTCTCCAAGCGGCAGCACGGGGGTGCAGTGGGTAGCACAGTGGGCTCACAGCAAGAAGGTTATGGGTTCAAGTCCCAGGTGGGGAGGAGGCTAGGAAGACTAGCCTTTCTGTGTGGAGTTTGTATGTTCTCCCCGTGTATGTGTAAGTCTTCTCTGGGTACTGTAGTTTCCTCCCACCCTCCAAAATCATGCATGCTAGGTTAACTGGCCACTTCATGATTGCTCCTAGGTGTGTGTGTGTGTGTGTGTTTGATTGAGAGTGGGTTTCTGATGTGATATCTAATGGTTGTATAACAACAACAAACGTGTTGTGACACATTGTTTGTTTGGCTCCGTCTTCCGCTCATCTGGGGCCAGGTCGAGGGGGTAACACCCTCAGATGGGAACACCCGGCTGCATTCTTCAGCTCATCCAGAAGGATTCCGAGTCGTTCCCCAGCCACTTGTGAGACAAAGTCTCTCCAACGGGTCCGGGGACTTCCTGTCGGTCTCCTCCCGCTGGGACCTGCCTGAAACACCTCACCAGCGAGGCGCTCGAGGGGGGGGGGCATCCTGAACCACCGCATCTGGCTCCTCTCGACCTGGAGGAGGAGCAGCTCGACACTGAGCTCCTCCCAGATGGCAGACCTCCTCACCCAATCTCTGAGTGAGAGCCCAGCCACCATGCGGAGGAAGCTCATTTTGGCCATTGGTATTCGCGATCTCATTCTTTCGGTCGCCACCCAAAGCAAGTGACCATAGGTGAGGGTTGGAACGTAGGTCGACTTGTAAATCGAGAGCTTTGCTTTTCGGCTCAGCTCTCTCTTTACCACGACGGACCGATGCGGCGTCCTAGTTATTGCTGACGCCGCACCGAGCCGCCTGTCGATCTCCAGCTCCATCCTTCCCCCACTCGTGAACAAGACCCCAAGATACTTAAACTCCTCCACTTGGGGCAGGACTGTCACAGATTGTCACAAATTTTATTAATATTCATCAAATGACACATTCTACAGTTAATTTTACCAGGTGCGTTAAGAACAAAGCTAAAAGTGTATGTACATTTACTGTTAACCACAAACTAACACATTATGACTCAGAGCATATCTTAACGGAAAAATAATTTGTGGCTTAAGAAAATTCAATGTGGCTAATAAAAATTAAACTGGATTAGCCACAGTGGCTAATGGTTTTTTGACGCTAGAGTGAGTCCAGAGTATGTCAATACACTCCTTGAGGTATCATCATCCCATCACTAGTGTGACCTCACCAATGCCCGTTTGGAAGAATGATAAAAAAAAAAAAAATGTTATAAATATTCTCTTCAACGTTGTGGACAGGCTCAGAAGAGTTGAAGCTATAATATTTGCAAAAGGTGGACCGATATCAACTTGAACTCTGGGTTTGGAATGGGATGGCACTTCAGTTAATTGCATGAGTCACGACAGGTGAGCAAATACTTTTGGTAATATAATGTTGTTACAAAATGACTTCAATAGAAATTTTTCATCATTATAACACTTCCATGGTCATTGTCTCCCTCTTGTGGTCACATTAGGAATTAAATGTCCTTTCTCTGTAGTGAAGACCAAAACTCCAAATTTTTTTTTTTTCGTCTAACACACCTACCCAGCACGGAGCCCTCGTGAACCATTAGCGGTTAATCAACAAGTATTTTAATGTGCATGCTTGTCAAAGCACCCCATTCCCTTCAGGAGGACTTTTGTTTCAGTAGGATTATACTTTTCTGGAATTACTAAGTGGATGCAGTATAGTTTAAAAAAAAAAAAAAAAAAATCAAATTATTGTTATATATTCTTTTCACGTCATTAATTTTGAACAACATGACACCACTGCGCGTGCACGGCAAATGCGCGCACACTGTGTGCCAGAAAAAAAAACTTTCCATCAGAGCAAAACCTGTAAAAATGAGATAAACTTCAATCACTGTAGAAAAGTTTTATTCTAATGATCAAAATTTGAAAGTGACGGTGGACAACCCGGATGTAAAGTCTCTATTTTAACACGCAGCGCTTCAGTTTGAGAAGTTAAAAAAAAAAAAAAAAATCTCCATTTATTTTATGTGCTTTTTATTTTATAAGTATTTTGGAGAGAAATTTTCTGGTCCCGGACCCTAGACCCGCTGGAGAGACTATTCTCTTTGAAGTCTTTTTCAAGTCATTCTTTGGAAGAATAAATGTTCTGATTCTATAATATCTTTTTTTTTTTCACTTAAGAAGGAAAGTTTATGTTGATGAGTTTTTATCCCATTTATTGTTTCATTTTGAAAGGTATCTTAATGTTTATCTGTTAGTGATAGAGAGTAAAGGTCCTTTTAAATCTAGAGTGATTTATGAGTAAAAGTCCTGATTGTGTAAAGATACAAAGTCCAGGAAAGAAGGAATAAAACCCTCGTTTAGGCAAGAGTCATTCTGATTTAATAAACAAGATGAACCACAGAGTAAATATCTCTTTCCAAATAGTTTGTGTAAAAGAAAGATTTGTTTTGCTGTTAGAAAATCTATGCTGACCGGAGAACTAACGAGAGACTCTGATATGCGTTTTCATATTTTACTTGTGACAAGGGTAGAAACTCCAGCAAACTTTGCTAAAACTGTACACAAAGACATTCATTCCTGTCTGCTTTTTTTTAAATCCAGTAATAAAACAAAGAGGTGTGTTCTTACAGAGAAGGGAGGAGAGAGGAAAATTCCAGGCCTCTCCTTACAGATAAGTGGAGACAGAGTTGATGTTGGGAGAGGCTTGGTAGTATCAGCACATCTCTTAGTTAATATATAACACTATGTCTTACAGCTGGCCGGGCTCTCTGTAGTTAGGAGATTAAAGACATTTTGGAATGATAAGAACAAAAGAAGTACAATGAAAAGAAGTATTTACATTTTCTACCTAACAGCTGTAAAATTAATCTGTTCTTCAAAATGACTGTGGAGAAGAATTCTGAATATTTTCCAGAAGAATAAAATGTGTTTTTGGAACTCTGATAAAGTTTACAGGAGTTTATAATCTCAGAATGACATGGAAGTAAAAACTGGATCTGTTTTAAAGTTAAAGGTGACGATGTAAAACAATACCAGAACTAGTTTTTCTTTTGTTTATTTGTAAATCCAGCATTACTAGATGATTCTGGTCCTACACTTACTAGAAAAGGTGTGTATCCTGAAAGCCCTGATTCAGAGTTCCATCTGCTGAAAAGTAACAGCAAAACTCAGTTAAGAGTTGGAACATGAGCTGAAGAAAAGAATGAATGAAAGAGACATTTAACGGTGAGAAGAAGTTGAAAATCAGAATAAAACTGCTGTAAAGTCATTTTTATAACTGCAGAAATTTATTTTATCAAATTAATTTTAAACAAAAAGGGAGCTGAATAATCACCCAATATATCCCAGAAGGCTTTATAAAACTCCACTGGGAGGCCATCGATGCCAGGAGCCCTGCCGGTCTTCATCCCCCCTAGGGCCGCAGTCAGTTCAGGTAGAGTAATGGGGCCAGACAGACAGCGGTTCTGCCCCCTGTTGACCTGAGGCAGACCCTGAGGCAGATCCGGGACGCGGACCTGATGTGGTCGCAACCAACCTCCTTGCCCACAGCAAGCGCAGCGTCTTCTACCGAACACGACACAGTAGGTACCAACTTAATAGCATGACGCCGCGTCAGTCGCTCACAATCGTCCTCAGCACCAGCTGAACCGGCCATGACGCCAGTACCGGCAACCGGCAACAGCAGGAAGACCAAAAAACACGTATACCGACAAAAGAAAAAAAAAAAAAGAGTATACAAAACGATTCCAAGCTCCCAAAAAAACTCCAAACTCACCCCAGCTCCTCCAAACCGTGCAACCGGAAGCGCGAGAGATTTATTTTTTTTTTTGACTTTTAACAGACCTTTATTTGCCTGTAAAAAACATTCTACAACTAGTATTTGCATTTACACAGAACTCAAAATACACGATAACAACAACACCAAAAACGGCACGGTTCACACAGTGTACACTATGTACAGCCAAAACACAAAACAAACCACAAAATACATTCAATAAACAACATTTATACCACATACATTTACCATCAACACTACTTACATGACTCACAACAAAAAAGAAAAATAGACCCAAATTCCCCACCCACCCTCACACAAACACCCACCCTCACACAAACAGAGACCCAAGTGCAAGATCCCCCTCTTTCACCGTGGCCAAAACCCCTTCACACCCCCACAGCCCCTCAAAACCCTCCAAGTCCCCGTTTATCTGAAACACTCCAAACTCCAACCTGAGCCGTGCCTCCACCATCTTCCTAAACACCTCCCTCACACACAAAGCCGTCCCAGTCTGTACCATCCTCCTCCTGCTCACATAAATGGCCATTTTAGCTTGAGCCAGGAGAAAGTTCAGGACGCGCCCCCTCCTCCTGCTGCGTCGAGAGTACCCGATCCCTCCCACAAACACCTGTGCATCAAAAACTGCCCCCAGAGTCCTGAACACCCCCGTCAACAGATCAAACAGCTGCTCCAGCCGACCGCGCCCCCAAAAACAGTGAAAAACAGTCTCCCTCTCCCCACAAAATGGACACCCCTCACCCACGGAACTATTTACACGATGTACAAACGAATTCACAGCCACTGCTCCGTGGAGCAATCTCCACTGCAGGTCTTCCTGTCTCTTACTGACGGGGGGCTTGTACAGGAAGGACCAGGCCGGGCCCTGGTCAGGTCCCAAGCCCAGATGATCCCTCCACACGGTGTCAGTGCAGCCGTTTAATTTCTGGTGGTTCAGAGCCTGGACCATCTGTTTATAAAGAGACTTTCCGGAGGCCGAGTCCAAATAGACAGGAGCAGGAGCGGTCAGCAAGGGACCAGAGGAGTCGTGGAGGTCAGGATCGAGGACAACAGTAGGGAAGGGGTCGGTGGGGTCGGGGAGGAGAGAACCCGAGCCATAGTCCCGTAACAGACCCCACTCCTGCTGAGAGAGTCGCTCCCTCCAGTGGGTGAGTAGCCTTCCTAGAGTTCGAGCCGACCTTATGCCCAGACGAGCGACCAGAGTGTCCGTTCGGGTGAGGGTACAGTCGGTCCAGTCCAACAGTACACCTATGGTCGTGAGTCCCCCGACAATACAGCGGTCCCGTAGAGCAGGGCCCGCCCACTCAGGGTAGACCAGGGGTTCCTTCAGCAGCCAATGCAGAGACGTATTTGCCTGCCTCCCCCTCCTGAGCTTCCTTCAAACCGACAGGAGGCTCCGATAGAACCCAGGGAGAGAGTCCGAGCGATAGTTCATGAGGAACAGAGAGAGGCCCCACCCACTCACCCTCCCCAGTATGGCCACCGCTAACGGTCTCCAGAGCAGATCTGTAGGACCCGAAATCAGTCGTTGGATGAATTGTAGCCGAAACGCAGCTCCGCGACTGGCCAGGTGAACAAGTCCCTGCCCACCCTGCTCCTTCGGGAGGAACAGCACCGACTGAGAGACCCAGTGGAGCTTGTCCCAGAAAAAATTTACAATCAGCTTCTGGACAGTAGAAAGAAGCGAAGGAGGCGGGTCCACGCACATCAACTTGTGCCACAGCTGGGAGGAGATCAAGTTGTTAATGACCAATACCCTCCCCCGATACGACATCTTAGGCAGAATCCACTTCAACAACCGGCTCTGCACCTTCTCTACTGTCTGACCCCAGGTCTTCTGGAGACTGTCCTCGCCCAGAAAAAAACCCCAAATACTTAAAACCCCCAGAACCCCACTTGAGTCCCCCCGGCAGTCGGACACCATCCGGCCCATTCCCAAAAAAACGGGCCTCGCTCTTTGCCCAGTTCACCTTGGCACCTGACACCCGACCAAAAAGAGACACAGTCTCAGCCAACACGTCCACGTCTTCCTGACCGGTCACAAGGATGACCACATCATCAGCGTAGGCAGACACCTTGAACGAGGAAGGACATGCGGGCAGGCTGACCCCCCGCAATCCAGACCGGAGCCGCTGTAAAAAAGGTTCAATGGCCAGAGAGTACAACATCCCTGACAAGGAGCAGCCCTGTCTGATGCCCCGCCCCACGGAGAACGGTGTACCCAAACTCCCATTGACCTTCAGAACACTCGCAATGTCATTATATAAAGTGCGGACACGACCCACGAACACAGGGTCAAACCCAAACGCCGCCAAGGCACGCCACAGGTACTGGTGTTCGACTCTGTCGAACGCCTTTTCCTGATCCACCAAGATCAGACCGAGGTCGACGCCCGACGAGTTGGAGACATCCAAAACGTTGCGGACTAGCGTGATGTTATCACTTATCAGCCTTCCAGGCACGCAGTAGGTCTGGTCCGCATGGACCACAGAAGCCAGAACGTGACGAAGACGGGAGGCCAAAACTTTGGATAGGATCTTATAATCCGTGCAGAGCAGCGAGATGGGCCTCCAGTTTTGAAGTAGTTGTAAATCACCCGTCTTAGGCAATAAAGCCAGCACCGCTCTACGACAACTCAAAGGCAGGCGACCATCTTGCAGGCCCTCCGTAAACACCTCCAGCAGATCTTCACCCAATATATCCCAGAAGGCCTTATAAAACTCCACTGGGAGGCCATCGATGCCGGGAGCCCTGCCGGTCTTCATCCCCCCTAGGGCCGCAGTCAGTTCAGGTAGAGTAATGGGGCCAGACAGACAGCGGTTCTGCTCCCTGTTGACCTGAGGCAGACCCTCCAGGAAACCCCTCCACACAGTGCCGTCTTGGTCTCGTCCCAGACCAGAGGTAAACAGACGTTCGTAGAAACTCGAGGCGTACGACCTGATCTGACCGGAGTCTGTGATGACGGTGTTACCGTCAGGACGAAGAGACTGTACAATCTTCTTCTGGCCGTTCCTCTTCTCAAGGCCAAAAAAGAACCGGGATGGGGCGTCCATTTGGGAGAGGTCCACATGGCGGGATCTCACTAGCGCCCCCCTGGGTGGCGGTACACAGCAGGTCGGCTAACGCCGAACGCTTAGAGCTGAGAGAACGTACACGACCCCCATCCCCAGGAGAGCCTACCGAAGACTGCAGCTCCACCACCTGCAGCTCCAGTTCTCTCACACGTCGGGCCCTGTCGCCCGTGACACCACGAGTGTACTGCTGACACAGCTGTTTGATCTGGACCTTACCGTAATCCCACCACCGTGAAAGACTACTAAAATCAGGTTTACAAAGTTTGTGTGACTTAAAGAATTCTCTGAAAGCACAGAGAAAAACTTTGTCCTGCAACAGTGAGGTGTTAAAGTGCCAATAGGCGCTGCGAACCCTGACATTGGAAATGAGAGCCGTACAAGTAACCAGGTGATGATCTGAGAGCCCGACAGGGCTGATGTCAGACGATGTGCAGATGTTCATGTGATGTGTGAAACAGTACAGCCTGTCCAGACGAGCTAACGAGAGGGAGTCATTCTTGCAGTGGGACCAGGTGTACTGCCTAACCGCAGGGTGATGAGCTCTCCACACATCCTGCAGATCGTGGCTCTGCACGAGCTCTCTCAGTCTCAGAGCAGAGGCAGGATGAGGCTCAGCATGGTTCCTGTCTAGATGTGATTCTAAAGTACCGATAAAATCCCCAACCACAAACAGGTATTGCCCACTGTCACTGCACTCCCGTACACATCGGTCTAGAGAGTCTAAAGCCTCCAGTCTCCGCGTGCTGGCACAGGGCAGATACACACAGACGAGAACGAGGAAAACGTTCTCAAAACGAGCCCTAACTCTCTCAAGCCTTCCAGGCACTTTTGTTGCCTGGAAGGATCAATGAGGGTGACAAATTGTGTAAATTCCAACAGCGTCCAGCGCTGTTGGACGAGCCATGGCTAAAATACACCTGACCAGCCCACTCCCTGCCCCACTCAGCCTCTAAATCAGGAGTGCTGTGTGTTTCCTGGAGGAAAACTAAATCCAGATGTTTCATTTGAAACAAATGAAACAGTGCCGCACGCTTGGATCTACTCCTAGCACCGTTTACATTCAGAGTACCAATGTTAAAAGTGCACATGATGAAGAAAAAGACACACAAAATACATCAAAACATAGAACAACTCCCATAATGTACACACTAGTCTTGACTAGCCACTTGGGCCGTAACTTTGGACAGAAACTTCTTTAACCGGTAAACCTCTTGGTCAGTCAGCGAACACTCTCCAGAAGAGGCACGAGTGAGCGGTCGGGCTGAGTCCTCAAACAATTTCAGATTCGGAAAATAATCCACCACATTTACATTTCGCGCACCTTTCGTAGCCTTCAAGAATCGTTTTATGTTAGCCTCGGAATAAAGCTGCTCACTCACCCCAGAACTGTTGGCCCACTTAGCCCTGCCGGAACTCCTCGTCAATTTCTGGGGGGTGTCACCATGCTGAGAAACGTCCATTTTTCTTTTCTGAGATGAACCGGGGAACTCCACATCCCCACAGGAGGAGAGGTCAGAATCACTCAAGCAGTCCTCAACAGTAGAAAGCTCTCCCATCTGGACCTGAGAGGCAGAGCTCGTGTCCACACATTCAGCGTCCACGCCAGACGCAGACGGATCCCCCTCAGCGCGCTCCACAGCAGGGGGCACGGCTTCAGGTGCAGGCTTGGACCCAGAATCCTCGGGCGCCTGTTGGTCAGGTGAAAGCGCGGGAGGGTCAGGAATAGCGGACACAGGAACATCATGCTCGGTGGACAACGTCGTAGCCCTCTCCACACCAGCGTCATCACTCGGCGCAGCAGCGTGCGGGGCAGCGGCGCACGGCGGGCCCGGGGCCATACGTTCAGGACAGGAGCGGATCAAGTGGCCTTCTTTGCCACAACCAAAACATTTCATCTCATCGGTGGTAGCGAAAACAGTATACGGACATCCATCAAAACGAAAGTTGAAAGAGACGTTGAGGTCAGACCGGTTGTCCGCAAGCACGATGAGGGGCGCCTGCGGTGACAGAAGACGTGCTTGAGAGATGGAGCTTTACTTCCTAGAGGCATCCTCCTAAACGGAGACACGATGCGGCCGAAACGGGAGAATTCTGCAGCAAGGGTATCATTGCGCAAGAACAGCGGCGCGTTAGAGACCACGATCCGTCTGGCTGGACTCACCAGAGGCAGCACAGGTGTCAGAACGCCGTGGATCACCGCGCCCTTTTCCACCGCCTCCGCCACTTTCTCCGTGCCGGCCAGGAAAAGCACAATCGAGCCATTCATCCGGGACGCGGACCTGATGTGGTCGCAACCAACCTCCTTGCCCACAGCAAGCGCGGCGTCTTCTACCGAACACGCCACAGTAGGTACCAACTTGATAGCATGACGCCGCGTCAGTCGCTCACAATCGTCCTCAGCACTAGCTGAACCGGCCATGACGCCGGTACCGGCAACCGGCAACAGCAGGAAGACCAAAAAACACGTATACCGACAAAAAGAAAAAACAAAAAAAGAGTACACAAAACGATTCCAAGCTCCCAAAAAAACTCCAAACTCTCCCCAGCTCCCCCATACCGTGCAACCGGAAGCGAGAGAGAGAGACAGAGAGAGAGAGAGCGAGAAAGTGAGAGAAAGAGAGAGAGAGAGAGAGAGAGAGAGAGAGAGAGAGAGAAAGTACTTCTTGTTTTCCTCAAAAAGAAGCTGGAACTCTGAATAAAGGTGAATTTTTATTCTCTGTTATTAAAAACAGTAATGCTCTCAGAAAAAAAATCTGTTTTTTTTTTACTGTGAATCGTATCAAATCTGTTAGAGATTATTATCTGTTATTTTTATTTAAACTGAACTTTAAACATGAACTTAATTATAAGATTTAATAACGGTGTTTTTAAGTCACTCTGAGAAAAAAAATTAAGTGAACTTTTATCTTTATTATTAAACAAAACCTGTCAATTTGTTGAGAAAAATATATCAGTTTTTAATCGATTACTTTAAAAGTACAGATGTCTTTTTACTAATTCTGATTTGTGGAGTTTAGACTTTTCTTTCTACGATGTTTTTATGGACAAGACATGTTTATCTGAGGCATGTTTTATGTCGAATATCCTTCAAAAAGCTTCATTAAAACTAAAAACTTTAAGCAGAGAAACTGAAAGTGAAAAAATTTTATATCTGACACCATTTTGTTTTAAATCAGTAAACCAACTTTAATCAAGAAACAAAACAAAAATGAATTAGCATTAAAACACATTAAATCAGAATAAAAGGCCACATTAATATAAAAACTTTGTGCTCAGTGATCTTTTTTTCACAAGAAATCAGATTAAAAAAACTCCACAAACTGTTGATCCAGATGTTTCTCTGGATCATAAACTCAGTCTGATTCTCTGAAAAAAAAAACAGAATACACATCATTTCAGAAAAACAGGGGAAAATTATTTTGTGTGTCAGACCTGAACCCATGTTTACTTTCATGTTTAATTCAGAATGTTTGTTCTTTATCTGTCAGGAAGACGAGGACAGGGCAGCTGGCTGTCTGCCGGTCTGTGATGGAGGACACATCCAGACCTCCAGACTCCAGGACTGGACCAGAACCATCACACACACAGTAAGAGAAATACCTATAAAGACTTTTAGCTGGTTCTGTTGTAATGGAAGTAAAGACTGTAGCTGGAATGTGTTTAAACCTGTTCAGGTATCTGGACTCTGAATCCTGCTGTATTTGGTATAAAAGGGCGGAGCTGACAGCAGAATTTATCTCTGATTGATGTTAATTTGATACAAACATGTTTGTTTTTACAGGACATTAAAAAACAGAAAGAACCCAGATAGTCCTGAACACAACCGTCTGTCTTTGAAGAGAAACTGGTCTGAAGCTGGACTTCCTCATACCTCCAGTAATGAACCTGGACCGTCCAGTTCAAGGTAAGAACATTTGATCATGTAAGAAGTAGTTATTTCCGTTCCGTCATCTTCCACTTGTTCCGGGGTCGGGTCGTGGGGGCAACAGCCTCAAGCGGGCAGCCCAGGCCTCTCTCACCCTGGCTGCATCCTCTAGCTCACCTGGAAGGATCCCAAGTCGTTCCCCGGCCAGCTGTGAGACATAGTCTCTCCAGCGGGTCCGGGGTCTGCCCCTTGGTCTCCTCCCGGTGGGACGTGCCCGAAACACCTCTACCGCGAGGCGCTAGGGATGCCCGAACCACCCCATCTGGCTCCTCTTGACCTGGAGGAGGAATGACTCGACACCGAGCTCCTCCCGGATGGCAGAGCTCCTCACCCGATCTCTGAGTGAGAGCCCAGCCATCCTGCGGAGGAAGCTCATTTTGGCCGCTTGTAACCGCGATCTCATTCTTTCAGTCACCACCCACAGCTGGTGACCATAGGTGAGGGTAGGAACGTAGATTGACTTGTAAACTGAGAGCTTTGCTTTTCGGCTCAGCTCTCTCTTTACCACGACGGACCAATGCAGCGTCCTAGTTATTGCTGACGCCGCACCGATCCGCCTGTCGATCTCCAGCTCCATCCTTCACACACTCGTGAACAAGACCCCAAGATACTTAAACTTCTCCACTTGGGGCAGGACCCTGTCCCTGACCCGCTCTTATGTCAGTAGTTATGCCAGCCAATTAAAAAAAATAATCGAAGTAATTACAGAATTTTGTAGTTATTTAATCGAATTAATCTTGTTTTAATGTCATATCTGCTAAAGGTCTCCTGATAAAGAATTTCAATTCTAGGATATTAAAAAAATGTACTGTATGACTAATTAATAAATCCAGTATGAAGAGAAGATTTTAAATTTATTATTGATGAACTGTGCCTCATGAGGCCAGGTGCAATATTAAAAAAATAAAACACAGGTTAGAGTTCGTTAGGGTTCGTTCTTATGTTCAACAATAGAAATTGGCCTGCAATCAGCAGCATCCCATTTCACGATAGTATTTGTTAATTTCTCTGTTGTGGATTTGCTCATTTGCTTGCCAAATTCAGCTAACTTGGTTTGGCGAAGCGAGCTCCTGGTAGCCACACTTGCTACAGAGGAACTTGCCTGAACATGTTTTACGTTTACATGGTAACATGTTTGTGTTTGCAGAGGTTTGGACAGCAGATGGAGAGCAGCCAGTCCAGAACCAGACTGTCTGTCTATGAAGAGTGACTGCTCCATGCCAATACGTTCAGACTTCAGAGATGGACCTGGACCTTCAGTCTTTGGGTAATAAAACTTTTTGTCAGATTGCTGCTACAACTGTTTTTTTAATGATCAGACTTATTGAATTCATCTATTGATTAAAATATAAACTCATCACACATAAGTATTATAGCCTATACTGATGATGATCCCTTTGATAAAAATCAGCTGATAAACACGTAACATTGATCATTAAACTGTCCTTATTTACCGACTTCTACTCCTTCATGTGAATGTGAAATGGACTCTACTTTTTATTATTTATTTTTCTCCCTTTGTTGGTACTCAAAGCGCTTTACATCAGGGGTACCCTACCTTTTTTTACCCAAGATCTACTTTTCAAGTAGCAACCCTTTTAAGATCTACCAGTCCAACGTAAAAATTGCAAACC
The DNA here is from genome assembly GCA_902685375.1 of Neostethus bicornis. Classification (NCBI taxonomy): domain Eukaryota; kingdom Metazoa; phylum Chordata; class Actinopteri; order Atheriniformes; family Phallostethidae; genus Neostethus; species Neostethus bicornis. Next base: position 3,870,854 of record LR738553.1, on the reverse strand, counting down.
CCAGCAAATCGTTTCCGGTCTGCAATAAAACTACCCTCACAACACACTTTGTTGTTCTCACACAACCATTAGACAAATTTCTCTCTCTCAAACACGCACACACACAAACACACACTGAAAAATGACTAGCTCGCTCTCTTTTTCTAACTCTAACACAGACAAGTTCTTCTCTCAAGTACACACAAATTTCTCTCTTGACCAATTAAAGTGCAGTTGAAAGTAAAAACTTTTTAGACGATTAATCGATGACCAAATTAGTTGACAGCTATTTCAATAATCGATTTTAATCAATTAGTTGTACATAGAATATTTTCACATCTGATTAGAACTAATAGTTTTCTAGAGAAATGGAGCGTTGCCAATTTCTTAATAAATTCTACACATTCATCTCTTATAGACTTGGGAAAACAAGACAGACACATGAGGGCAGGTAATAGGAAACAGGTGGGGATGAATATGTGGGGTAGAGGACGGTTATGTTGGGGATATTGCGGGATACGGGGTTAAGAGTGGTAGATCTGGAGAGTGTGTTGGGATTAGGTGCACATGGACGTGGTTGCAATGCGTTGCTGTGTTTCTTGAGCAGAACACGATTAATGAGTACGGTGTGAAGAGTTGAAGTGACAATAAGAGATGGTAATGCCTGAGAAGGGTGCTTCTGTGGTCATACAACAAAAAGAACAGGTGGGGACAATCAAGGTGAAAACTGGAACTGCTGGCAGGATGGGGGAGCAGTTTGTGTGTTCAGAGTTTCTTCATGGTTCCATCAGATAACTTCTCACTGCTTGATGTGATATGAATGAGAACATGTTTGTATTTGCAGAGGTTTGGACAGCAGATGGAGAGCAGAGAGACAAGAACCAGACTGTCTGTCTCTGAAGAGTGACTGGTCCATGCCAATACGTTCAGACTTCAGAGATGGACCTGGACCTTCAATCTTCGGGTAAAAAACTTTTATCAGATTGTTTAAAAGCAGAAAATAATGGGATTAAAATAAATCAATAATTAGAAATCCTAAAAAATGTAGATATTGTGTAATAATCCTGTTCTGACTGAAGAGAAGATAACAATGCTTAGTGTGGTCGTGTTTGCAGATGTTTGGACAGCTTAGTTAATACGTCAACATGGTTTTACAATGGTCCCATGAAAAAAACCCAGCTATGATGCTAGTAGGTTCAAATCAATGGATAAATTCATATCATGAACTGATTTTAAAAATAAACAATGTTTCCATCACACAGGTTCATGAGACTAAACTTCTTGGTGTCACAGTGGATGATAAATTATCTTGGACAAAACATATAGATTCTATAAGTTTAAAAATGGGCAAAGCCCATTTTGCCATGCTGAAAACATACATTTTCTCACATGAAAATCAATAAACAAATTACTCGGGCATTAGTTCTATCTCAGTTAGAATACTGCTCATTTGTGTGGTCAAGTGCCAAGTTAACCCAGATTAAAAAGCTAAACAGAGCAGCACGGATGGCATAAAAGATGGAATGATAGAACCAGCTCAAAAGTTATGCTTGATCAATTAAAATGGCTCTCTGCAGGATCTTCTTTTTCTTCTTCCGGCGTTTCCCTTCTGGGGTTTCCACAGCAAGTCAGTTTCTGCCATCTAACCCTATCTGCTGCATCCTCTTCGGTCATACCAACTATCTTCATGTCTTCCTTCACTGTATCCATGAACCTCCTCTTTGGTCTTCCTCTTGGCCTCTTTCATGGTGGTTCCAAATCCAGCATCCTTCTGCCGATGTACTCTCACCCTCTCCTCTGCACATGTTCAAACCATCTCAGTCTGGCCTCTCGGACTTTATCTCCAAAACCTCTAACATGTGCTGTTCCTCTGATCCTGTCCATCCTGGTCACTCCCAGAGAGATCCTCAGCCTCTTCATCTCTGCTACCTCCATCTCTGCTTCCTGTCTTTTTCTCAGTGCCACTGTGTCTAAACCAAACAGCATGGCGGGTCTCACCACGTTTTTTTTACACTTTCCCTTTCATTTTATCTAAAACTCTTCTATCACACATCACACCTGATACTTTTCTCCACCCCTTTCAGCCTGCCTGAACACGCTTCTTCACCTCTTTTCCACACTCTCAATTGCTCTGGATTGTTGATCCTAAGTACTTAAAATCTTCCACCTTCTTTATCTCTTCTCCCTGTAAACTCACTTTTCCATTTGGATCCCTCTCATTCACACACATGTACTCTGTTTTACTCTGACTAATCTTCATTCCTCTTCTTAACCGCCACCTCTCCAGCTTTTCCTCCACCTCTTCCCTCCTCTCACTACAGATCACAATGTCATCTGCAAACATCATTGTCCATGGAGATTCCTGCAGGCTCTCTGCAGGATAGACTTTCATATTCTAAGTAATCCTTTTTTTTAATTAATATTCTTGAATCTAAGTGTCCACTGATTATTTATAACACTTTTTCATTTAGTAGTAAAAAAGTATTACATATTTTAAACACTAGACATGCATGTACAAAAAAAAATATTTTAGACATACAATAGACATGCATTGTATTTTGTAGTAGTGTCAATAATTGTCTTACTGTTTGTATGTTATTTCTGTAGTTTAAATTTTATTATTTTAAGAACCCCAGGACGAATAGCGTTAGCTAGACTCCGCTACTGGCGATTCATAATAAACAATAAACATAATCAGGAATGTTTGATGCCGGACTGGTTCAAGACTGTAACTTATTGAATTTAGCTGTATATTAAATAGTTTCACATTTGATTACACTTATAATCTTTCCAGAGAAATAGAAGGTTATCAGAATCAGAATCAGAATGCTTTTATTGCCATGTCAATGAAGAATATCAGAGACTAGGAACTTGCTTTGATACAGGTGTGCAAGAATGTAAGACAAAAACAACAAAAAATAAAATAAATAAAAATAATTTTAACAAAACAAAGAGTGCTCAGAAAGAAAAAGAAAAGTAGTGCAATGTCATAGAAAATAATATAAAATAATAAAGATAGTAAAGTGACAAGAGGGAGGTGACTAAGAGATGTGGGGATCAGGTTACAAAGTATTCATTAGACCAACGGCAGAAGGGAAGAAGCTGTTTTTGTGGCGGAACGTTCTGGTCCGAATGGACCGGAGCCTGCTGCCTGAGGGGAGTCGCTCAAAAAGTCCATGTTCAGGGTGGGAAGGGTCAGCTGCTATCCGACCTGCACGCCCCCCGAGTCCTGGAGACGTACAGGTCTTCGAGAGATGGAAGGCTACAGCCGATCACCTTTTCTGCAGAGCGCACAATGCGCTGCAGTCTGTGTTTGTCCCTGGCTGTGGCTCCAGCGTACCACACGGTGATGGAGGAGGTGAGGACAGACTCGATGATGGCTGTGTAAAACTGCACCAACATCTGGGCGGGCAACTTGGCTTTCTTCAACTGCCGCAGAAAGTACATCCTCTGCTGGGCCTTTTTGATCAGGGAGCTGATGGACGGCTCCCACTTTAGGTCCTGTGTGATGGTAGTGCCGAGGAAGCGGAAAGAGTCTACAGTGGGGATGGGGAGTCTGCCAGTGCAAGGGGGGTAATGGGTGCTATAGCGTTCCTAAAGTCCACGATCATCTCCACTGTCATCTGAGCGTTGAGCTCCAGGTTGTTGTTCCTGCACCAGGACACTAGCCGGTCTACCTCCATCCTGTAGGCCGACTCATCACCATCAGAGATGAGCCCGATGAGAGTGGTGTCGTCCGCAAACTTGATCAGTTTGACAGAGTCATGGCTGGAGGTGCAGCAGTTGGTGTACAGGGAGAAGAGCAGGGGAGAGAGGACACAGCCCTGTGGAGATCCTGTGCTGATAGGCCGAGAGGTGGAGACGTTCTTCCCCAGCTGCACGCACTGCCTCCGGTCTGTTAGGAAGTCAGTAATCCACCTGCAAGTGGAGTCAGGTACGTTCAGCTGAGAGAGCTTGTCCTGAAGCAGAGTAGGGAGGATGGTGTTGAATGCAGAGAACCGGTACTTAGCGCCTTTGTAGCTCTCTCTGTCAATTATCAATTTCTTAATAAATTCTACACATTTATCTGTTAGACTGGGGAAAACTAGACAGGTGAGAAACATAAGGGCAGGTATTGGGACAGAAGTGGGGAGAATTCAAGTGAAGAATAAAACTGCTGGCAGGACAGAGGAGGATCCTGACAGAAACTCTGATTCTCTGCAGCAGTTTGTGTGTTCAGAGGTTCTTCTTGGTTCCATCAGAGAACTTCTCACTGCTTGATGTGATACGAAGGAGAACATGTTTGTGTTTTCAGAGGTTTGGACAACAGATGGAAAGCTGAGAGTCCAGAACCTGACTGTCTATCTATGAAGAGCGACTGGTCTATGCCAATACGTTCAGACTTCAGAGATGGACCTGGACCTTCAGTCTTTGGGTAATAAAACTTTTGTCAGATTGTTAAAAAGCAGAAAAAGATAGGTCTTGTTCAAGCCTCTAAATTATGGAATCTAGCTGTATATAAAATCGTTTAAATTCTGATTACAATTTATAGTGTTTTCCATAGTAAAGATGGAGTGATGTCTTTTTTAAATTCTTTCCACACATTCATTTGTTTATCTATAGATGGATTTACAGATCACACTTTCTGCTAATAAGGTCTTATCTATTTTCAAGGGGGCGGGGGGAGAGGGGGACTTTATCTACATTTGAATTGTAGAAAAGGTTTTAGATCTAAGAGCATGGGGTCATGGTCTGATTCAAGTATAGTTTAGACATTGACATTAGAAAGAAGGGAGTGGGGGGGGGGGGGGCAACGGGGCTAAAACACCAGGGAAAACGAGACAGGTGAGAAACATAAGGGCAGGTAGAGGATAACAGATGGGGACAATCAAAGTGAAGAATGGAACTGCTGGCAAGAAAAGGGGAGGATCCAGAAACTCGAATTCTCTGCAGCAGTTTGTATGTTCAGCGTTTCTTCATGGTTCCATCAGAGAACTTCTCAGTGAGAAGGTCTCACTGCTTGATGTGATATGAATGAGAACATGTTTGTGTTTGCAGAGGTTTGGACAGCAGATGGAGAGCAGAGAGACAAGAACCAGACTGCCTGTCTCTAAAGAGTGACTGGTCCATGCCAATACGTTCAGACTTCAGAGATGGACCTGGACCTTCAGTCTTTGGGTAAAAAAAGTTTTGTCAGATTTTTAAAAAGCCAAAAAAAGATGTTACTCTAGACTGCCAGCTCCTATTTATGGAAATATTTGCTGGACTATTTTGGTTAAGCCTCAAGGAATGATGGCAAGTCTGTAGTTGAAAACTTTTATTTTAGTTTTGAACTGTGGTGTGATGAGCTCCTGCTAGCCATAACAACCAGAGCTTTGCATGCTCTAAAGAAGCCATCCGGATGCTTAGCGTAGCACTTTGTAAGCCACAAGTTCAGCATTACTTAATTTGTCCACAACTACTGTACCTGGGCATGGAGACGCAACTGCACTGTTGATAATCCTCTACCTTCACCAAGTTGTTCAAACACCAATGTATGAACTCGTTCCTCTAACTGTGGTCACTTAGCTTTTAGCCCGTGATTAGCTTTTTTTGTTTTCCAGGTAGAGTAAATTCCGCTTTTCACTAGTCCTCTACAAGTTTCTCACTAACTAAACCTTTTTTTCTTCTGCTCGATTACAAGCTGAAAATAGAATGATATACATTATCATCACAAAACAGTAATCAGCGGGAAATGATTTTCTTTTTGGTCCCTTTTTTTTCCTCCTCTTTAGTTGTTTTTACATTACCTGCAAAGTTGAAACTAGAGCGCCCTCTTGCGATAAAATGTGAAAATGACAAACCAAATATCGGAAATCCTAAAAGATGTAGATATTGTGTTTTAAACACAAGACAGGTGAGAAACATAAGGGCAGGTAGAGGATAACATGTATGGGCAATCAAGGTGAAGAATGGAACTGCTGGCAGGACAGTGGAGGATCCTGACAGAACCTCAGATTCTCTGCAGCAGTTTGTGTGTTCAGAGTTTCTTCATGGTTCCATCAGAGAACTTCTCACTGCTTGATGTGATATAAATGACAACATGTTTATGTTTGCAGAGGTTTGGACAGCAGATGGAGAGCAGAGAGACAAGAACCAGATTGTCTGTCTCTGAAGAGTGACTGGTCCATGCCAATACGTTCAGACTTTAGAGATAGACCTGGACCTTCAGTCTTTGGGTAATAAAACTTTTGTCAGATTAATTAAAATCAGAAAATAATGGTCATCGGTGCCTGTCGTGGCAACGCCCGAACCCGCTGATGGACACCGGTGGTGAAGGATGCCGTCAAGCTGAAGAAAGAGTCTTAACAGGCTTTTTGTCCTGTTGGACTCCTGAGGCAGCTGACAGGTATCGGCGGGCGAAGCGGAACGCAGCTGCGGTGGTCATTGAGGCAAAGGCCTGGGTTTGGGAGGAGTTCGGCGAGACCATGGAAAACGACTTCCGAATGGCTTCAAGAAAATTCTGTTCCACCATCCGGCGGCTCAGGAGGGGAAAGCAGTGCACCATCCCCACCGTTTACATCCCCATCCCCAGCATCTATTAATGCTGATTCCACTGTTTACGGTGGGGATGGGGAGCTGCTGACTTCGACTCGGGATGTTTTGGATCGGTGGAAGGAATACTTTGAAGTCCTCCTCAATTCCACCAACATGTCTTCCGATGAGGAAGTAGAGTCTTTGGAATCCGGGAGGGGTCTTCCTATCTCTGCTGCCGAGGTCGCCGAGGTAGTCAAAAAGCTCTGCGGCGGCCGGGCTTCAGGGGTGGATGAGATCTGCCCGGAGCTCCTAAAGGCTCTGGATGGTGTTGGGCTGTCCTGGCTGACACGCCTTTGCACCATTGCATGGACAATAGAGACAGTGCCTCTGGATTGGCAAAATGGGGTGGTGGTCCCTCTTTACAAGAATGGGGACCGGAGGGTGTGCTCCTACTACCGAGGGATCACAATCCTCAGCCTCCTTGGGAAGGTCTATTCGGGGATACTGGACAGGGGACGATCCTCACAGAAACTCTGATTCTCTGCAGCAGTTTGTGTGTTCAGAGTTTCTTCTTTGTTCCATTAGAGAACTTTTCACTGCTTGATGACATGTGAATGAGAACATATTCTGGACTCACTCTAGCGTCAAAAATGATTAGCCACTGTGGCTAATCCAGTTTAATTTGTATTTGCCACATTGAATTTGCTTTAGCCACAAATCTTTTTCAGTGTTAGTTTGTGTTTAACAGTAAATGTACAGTACATACGCTTTTAGCTTCGTTCTTAATTAATCTGGTGTAATTAATTGCAGAATGTGTCATTTGATGAATATTAATAAAATTTGTGACAATCTGTGACAGATTGTTTCCAGCCTGCAGTAAAACTACCCTCACAATACGTTTGTTGTTGTTACACAACCAATAGATGAAGTTTCTTATTTTTTCCCCACTGATGGGTTTTTAGGAGTTTTCCCTCACCGTGAAGGAGAGTCTAAAGGTAGGAATGTGCTAAAACTGTCTAGCTAGTATTTATTAGTTAGCTTTTTGTTGTGCATTGTGTTTATTGTGCATTCTTCTTTTCTTGTCTTTGTTCTTTTAAATCTACAATATGAAGCCCGTTGAGACAGAAATTTTGTGATTTTGGGCTGAATAAATAAAATTGAATAGACATCACATCAGAAACCTATCCTCTGTCAAACACAGACACACACAGAAAAATCCCTGCCTCTCAAACACAGACAAACAAGTTCCTTTCTTTCAAACACACACAAGTTCCTCTTTCAAACACACACTGACATATTCCTTGCTCTTGCTCACTTTCTTTTTCTCTCTCTCTCACACGCACACACACACACACATTTTCTGTGCGCATGCAGCGCTTTGAGAGGGGCCGCAGCAGTACCAGGCGCTGCTTATTGATAAGAGTCAACAACTTGCTTCCACGTCACAGACTCCGAAAAGCTCCAATAACAATAACATAAACGCCGATAGATTGACGCTTAAAAAAACTCGCAAATTTTAATGACTCTAGCAACTAGAGGGCTTGAACACTCACTAAATGTACCGTCAAAGAGTTGACAATACAGACTTCATTTTTTTCCCTACATACCTGGCGGTTGATTTGAAATCAGTCCGCGGGCTGCCAGTAGACTGCGATTGAGTGGTTGGGCACACCGGATATAGAGTGCGCACACCTTAGGAGATCTCCGTCAAGTTTTAGTCAAGAAAAGACCTTGAACCACTTAGCCTGAACAGATCGTGAGTCATTGCGACCATACTTTGCCTTCTTTTAACTTTTTCTGTCTTCTGATACATTTTCTTTGTTTGGATTTGAGTTTTTTGCGCCAAAATAGGATGCAATTGACAACTGTTTTGGTCGCGATCTCGCCAGCTTGCTGAAAACTCCAGGCTCCAAATCTTGCGTTACTTGTGCGTGATGTGGCGATCGGGTCCCCTGTTTAGTATGATAATCTGGGCCAGTCTAAATGTTGTTGCTTCATAACACCAGCTGGCGCTCGTGACTGGTGATAGGCAAAATGGATTCCAATGTTAATCACAGGCAAATTATGATCTGTTGATTCATCGAAAAACAGATTCGCAACAGACTGGCAGAGTAGCTAATTCTGCAGAATTTTATTTAGCCACACTGAAATAAAATTTGCATTGGCGAAAATGGCGAGCGGCAAGCGTGAGCCCTGATGTTTGTGTTTGCAGAGGTTTGGACAGCAGATGGAGTGAAGAGAGACAAGAACCAGACTGTCTGTCTATGAAGAGTGACCGGTCCATGCCAAAACAGTTAGACTTCAGAGATGGACCTGGACCTTCAGTCTTTGGGTAAAAAAAAAAACTTTTGTCAGATTTTTAAAAAGCAGAAAAATATGAGATCAAGACAAACCAATGATTAGAATTTCTAAAAGATGTAGATATTGTTTAGTAAATCTGTTCTGAACGAAGAGAAGGCAACAATGCTTGGTATGGCTACGTTTGTGTTTGTAGAGGTTTGGACTGCAAATGGAGAGCAGAGGGACAAGAACCAGACTGTGTGTCTATGAAGAGTGACTGGTCTATGCCAATACGTTCAGACTTCAGAGATGAACCTGGACTTTCATACTCAACGTGAGAGAATAACTAGAAGTTTCAGGATGTTGGTGATGTTATTGAAGTATCTTTGTGATGAAGAAATGTCTTCCCAGTAGGAAGAGGAGTGCTGTCAGTGAAGAGGAGCAACTGTCCTGCTGTCCTTTGTGCCAGGACGTCCTGAAAGATCCAGTCTCAAGCTGCTGTGGACACTGGTTCTGCAGACACTGCATCAGTTCATACTGGGACCAGTCCTCCTGTCCTCAGTGTGGGAAAAGAGCCAAAATTGGAACAGGTCAGATCTCTCTGTTCAGGTCTTGCTGCTCAAGGTTTCACATCATCTCAGTGAAATGGGACTGTTCCTGGACGATCTTTCATGTTGGATGTCTCCATGGAGCAATCAGCTTTCAGGGCCAATGAGAGCAGCTAGAATGAGGCTTCATCCTCCAGAGCAGGGATAGGCAAACTTTTTTGATCGCGGGCCACATTGAGTTGTAAGATTTGACAAACGGGCCAGAACAGGAGCAGATGGATGGCACGCTTTGGTAACCGCTCAATTAGACCGATAGAATGACGCTAGATTTTAAACAAGCGCGCTAAATGTTACATCAAGAGCGTTAAATTTCAAATCTAGCATGCTAGATCTAAAATCGAGTGTGATGGCGCTTAAAAACATGCATTTAGCGGTGCTAGGTTTGAAATCTAAGCGCTTGATGTAACATTTTGCTTGTTTTACCATCTAACACGCTTGTTTATGTGCATTGAGCCCGATTGCTTTCCATATCATAGAGCCACAATCTGGTGAGGAAACATCAGAATTGCAGGAGAAATACAACATTAACAATGTTTATTTATTTAATTTTTTCAAGTTCGGCAGGCCAGATTAAAACGTTTAATGGGCCGCATGTGGCCCGCACGCTTTTGTTTGCTCGTGCGTGCTCCAGAGAGTCCGTAGGTGAGCCCTGTCCTTCTGGCATTCAGGCTGCTCACTGCGGGGGACCTGTTGGGCTTTATTTTAGTCTGAAGTCCTGATCAGCACATGGCAGAAAGAGCAGGATGAAGCTGGAATGGAAGCACAACTTCTTGTTGCTGTAGCCTGTGTGTACAGTAGAGGACAGTGTATCAGTTCTCCTGCTTTCTGCCTCAGCATTAGTTCTGTTTTTGTTTAAAACAAAGTGAAGCTGAGCTGTACAGCTGTGTTTAGCTGGATTCAGGATGGAGGAGCTCATCACTGACAGGGAAAAGACATGACAGTGAAATGCAAACTAAAACAGAGCTCAGAGCAGCAACATCTATTAATGCTGATTGAATGATGGAAAGAAGAAGAAGCCTCCAGCCATCATGATATAACAGTGTGTCTGTGTTCAGCTCTCAGGGCTTAATCTCTGTGCTCTGACTTCAGATTCTCAGCTGCTGTTAGTCTGAAGGAAAAAGAGAAAGAATCCAATCTGATTTCTTTTCTCTCTTTCTTCCTGCAGATGTTGCTCTGCAGGAGCTTTTAGATGATCATAAGATCAGTCTGAGGAGGAGATGTGAACGTGTGACTGAAGGAAGTGATGAAACAGGAAGTGGAATCCTCCTCAGCAGGATCTACACTGAGCTCTTCATCACAGAGGGATGGAGTGAAGAGGTTACTAAGCAACATGAGGTGGTGCAGCTGGAAACAACTTCCAAGATCAACCCCCTCCATGGAACTCCAATCAGGTGCCAGGACATCTTTAAAGCCTCCATTGAGCAACCAATCAGAGTGGTTCTGACCAACGGCGTGGCAGGTGTTGGAAAAACCTTCTCAGTGCTGAAGTTCACTCTGGACTGGGCAGAGGGCTTGGAGAACCAAGATGTCCATGTGGTGGTTCTGCTTCCCTTCAGGGAGCTGAACCTGATCAGAGACGATGAGTACAGTCTTCTCCAGCTGCTCCACGTCTTCCATCCAACATTCCAGAAGATCCCAGCAGAGCAGCTGGCTGTCTGGAAACTTCTCTTCATCTTGGATGGTCTGGATGAAAGCAGACTTTCCCTAGACTTCAGCAAAACTCCTTCTCTTTCTGATGTCACACACAAGTCTTCAGTCAACGTGCTGCTGACAAACCTGATCCGGGGAGACCTGCTGCCCTCGGCTCTCATCTGGATCACTTCCAGACCTGCAGCGGCCTATCTGATCCCTCCTGCATGTGTCCACAGGGCGACAGAGGTACGAGGCTTCACTGATGAGCAGAAGGAGGAGTACTTCAGGAGAAGGTTCAGGGATGAAGAGATTTCCAGCACGATCATTTCCCACCTGAAGACGTCCAGGAGCCTCCACATCATGTGTGCAATCCCAGTCTTCTGCTGGATCACTGCTACAGTTCTGGAGGACATGTTGACCAGAGAGCAGAGAGGAGAGCTGCCCAAGTCCATGACGGACATGTTCTCACACTTCCTGATGGTCCAGACAAAGAGGAAGAAGAACAAGTACCCTGAGGGACTCCAGACGGACAGGGAAGTTCTTCTGAGGCTGGGGAGGCTGGCGTTTGAACATCTGCAGAAAGGAAACATCATGTTCTACCAAGAAGACCTGCAGCAGTGTGGTCTTGATGTCCCAGAGGCCTCGCTGTTCTCAGGAGTTTGTACGCAGCTCTTCAGAAGAGACTGTGTGATCTTCCAGAAACCAGTTTACAGCTTTGTTCATCTAAGTGTTCAGGAGTTTCTGGCTGCCGTCTACATGAAGCACTGTTTCATTAACAAGGAGGAGAAGGTGCTGAAGGAGTTCCTGGATAAAAGCTACAGGTCCTCATCTCTGGAAGATTTTTTAAATGGAGCCTTGATAAAATCCTTTCAAAGTAAAACGGGCCACCTGGACCTGTTTGTTCGCTTCCTTCATGGTCTCTCTCTGCAGTCCAACCAGAGACTCTTAGCAGGTCTGTTGGGTCAGACCGAGAACCTCCCAGAAACCATCCAAAAAATCATCGCAAAACTGAAAAAGAAGAAAGCTGTTGTTTCCCCTGAAAGAGGCATCAACGTGTTCCACTGTCTGATGGAGATGAATGACCTCTCAGTTTATCAGGAGATCCAAAAGTTTCTAAAGTCAAAGAACAGATCCAAGAAGAACCTCTCTATGATTCAATGTTCAGCTCTGGCCTACATCCTGCAGATGTCAGAGGAGGTTTTGGATGAGGTGGATCTGAACCAGTACAGAACATCAGAAGAAGGAAAACACAGATTGTTTCCTGTTGTGAGGAACTGCAGAAAGTTTCGGTGAGTTGATGAGTTTATGAATTTATCAGTCAGTGTAGATCAAGAGGTTTTTTTTATTTTTCACCAGACATGTTAAAATCTTTAAAAATGATATGGGCCTTATTTTCTAAGAATTTTGCAGTTCTTTGGCTAAGGGATCTTCTCAGTGTTGTATGTGGCACATAAACTTCGGATTCATCAAAATCACAGTGATTCTTAACACACAATGTGAGCTTCATAAATCACACTTGCGATGAATCTCAGAAGAAAGCAAACTCAAAATTTATCCTGCTCCAACCACGTCTCTAGAACTCCAAATATGGATTATGTAAATGATTTGGTGTTTATATACTTTTTAAATCATTTTTATTTGTATAGCTGTTGTGTGACAGAAGTCAGAAAATAGCCTTTCAGACAGAAAAGGCAGGAGAGGATGATATGAAGGGATTTTGTTGTCCAAACTGGTGTCAGCAAAGTAACTCAGGATGTGAAGTGGAGGCAGAGTAGGTCAAAGTCAGTCATACATATATTTAGGAGCCAAGAAGATTACCACATGACGTAAACTGACTATATGATGAAAAGTGGAGGAAAACTGGACCTCCTTAAGCGATGACCTGATGGTGAGTTGTAGATGTGAAGAGTCCACCCAGCTCCGCACACACAGACAAACAGGAACAAGAGGGAGGGGAACACAGGACAAAGGAGAGAAAAACTACATCCCGACAACAGTCTAAAATAACAACAAAATTATGTCAATCGTTTTTACATAGTGGATTGAACAAAGAACAAAAACACAAAAACTAACTAAACAATTTTAGTACATTCCTCCCGCTAACTCCTTCTCAATAAGAAAAAAAACACCAAAAAACAGCAGAGGGGCTAAAAAAAAAAAAAAAGAAATAAAACCACATGGAGAACCAGATAGAGGGACCACCCACCCACCTGCCGGGGATGAACGGGCAATGTAGTATCTAAGACTGTTAATTAAATATGAACTTATTCTACTCTGCAGCTTTGTATTTGAAGAAATAAGTAGACAGACTTTATACTGATGGAAACAGGATTATAAATCAAGCACGGAGGCCTCCTCAGACTGGCGATACCCAGGACAGGAACACAGCACACTCTCCCAAAAAGGGGAGGAGGAGAGAGGTGAACAACATGTGAATTGTACAAACTCCTGGTGAAAAACACTAAATGAAAATTCATTAGAGAACAATGAATGAGACAGGGAAGGAGCAGCAAGAAAGAAAAGCCAGGTTTAAGCAAAGGGTCAACTAGTTGATATTTCAGTTATAATGTCTCTGCTTCTAACTGGGTTGGTGATAAGCTTGTTCAAAGAGGAATGTTTTAGCCCTTAAAGTGTTTATGACATCAAACACACTACTACACAAATTTTGATAAAGAAACTATCACTTAATCCACCGCAAGTAAGTATACGGATTTGTGCAATCTGTCTCCCAATGAAGATTCCGTTCCGTTGTATGTTCCGCTTATCTGGGGCCAGGTCGCAGGGGCAACAGCCTCAGACAGGAAGCCCAGGCTTCTCTCACCCCAGCTGCATCCTCCAGCTCATCCGGAAGGATCTCGAGTGGCTTTTGGGTCCTTAAAGTTACAGAAAGATAATGTGACATTATTCAAGTTCCCAAAGGATCTAAAATGATTCAAACAGTGGGAAAAACAAGTCTAGAGAACGAGGGGTAAGTGGTGTGCCAGGCCCTGTTCTGAATGGTGCAGTGATAATTTTGAAAAAGAATGTTTTGAACAGAAACCTCTCTATATGAGGGAAATGGGAATTAACCCAAGATGTCCACTTAGATACCGGGAACTATCCCTTTGGTATTTCCAAGGCCAAATCACGCTCCTAATTCCTCCACAAGTGCAAGAACAGCCGTTGTGTCAACTCCTTTCACTCCTGCTAGTGTGACACTGACAGTATCTAACACAGATGGTTCTCTTCAATTAACATCACTGGTATTATTCTGGTAATAGTCAATTAAGTAAAAAGACAATAAAGTCATTTTGTATTGCAGTACAGAAATTTAATTTTGCTCACTATTACACATCATCTGAAATTTCAAATTCAAAAGGACTGTCAGATAATGACAGATCCAAAATGACTTTATTTTCTGACGGACATCCCTCAGAGATTTTTATATCCATCATTGTAAAAGACTGAAACTGCAGCAACTTCCGTCCCGGTGATGACATCACACATCATGGCTGTGTTTCTAAGTCAGCTTCTGGTTCGATGACGAAGGCAGGCTCAAATTTATTTTCAATGTTTAAACTTTATTTTATGATTTAAATTTAAAAAAGAAAAAGAAAAACACAATTACAATGCAGAGTTGAATTTGAATACATAGATTGTATGACATTTTGAAATTGTGTCATTGCCACTTTAAATCTAGAAACTGTGTCTGCCTCTCTCACTTAAGCTTATTCCATAAAAGTGGAGCTTGGTGGCTAAAGGTTGTACCACCAACTGTACTTTTAGAAATCCTAGGAACCACTAACAGTCCTGCATTTTGTGAGCAAAATGTTCTGCTTGGTTTATAAGGTAGTATAAGGTCACTAATGTAGGATGGAGACACATCAGATCAGAAGACTTTGTTTGTACCTGCATGTAGATTTGCTCTGTAGCCATACAATGCTATCAGAAACACATTTGTATCACAGATATATGAACATTCACAGCAGGTAATACATTAAATAAAGGTAATACATCATGTATTTTTTTTTTACATTTTTTTTTAATTTTCCTTCTTGTCTATACAGTATACTGTCTATTTCTGTCTTGTTTGCTGCTTGCAACGCACAAATTTCCCAAGTGTGGGATCAATAAAGTAATTCTAATCTGATCTAAGTAAAACACATATCATGCCACTCAGAGCCTTGTAGGTTAGTAAGAGAATTTCAAACTTGATTCTAAACTCAACCAGGAGCCGGTGGAGAGACACTAGCACGGGAGTAATTTGTTCTATTCTATTAGTTCCTGCTAATAGTCTTCCTGCTGCATTTTGAACCAGCTGAAGACTTTTTAGGAAAGATTTAAGGCATGCTGCAAGCAAAGTGTTACAATAATCCAACCATGATGTAACAAATGCATGGATGAGTTTTTTAGCATCTCTTTTAGACAATAAATCTTGGATTCTGGTGTAACCGGAACAGTTAAGGCCCTCTTAAAACAAAGGAAAGTCTGGTGTGAGATCAGAACAGAGCAGATAGTAATCTAAATAACATGGGCAATGTATGATTAATGTATTCCTTATTTATTGGGAAATAGCTAAAAGTAGGTTTACAGAAAAACTCCCTTCTAAAACAACCTCAAGTGAGTACCTGGTGGGATAACCAATCAAACCAAACTCGATGTTAGTAACAAAAAGAACCAAAAAAAGTTAGAATAATTTGTTAAATTAACTACCAACAGAACAACAAAACAAAGAGTTGAACCCCTAAGTTATCAGCTATAAAGTAAATGGGCCCTACTTATATAGCACTTTTCCACCTGTGTTGGCACTCAAAGTGCTTTACACTGTAGCTCACATTCACCCATTCACACACACATTCATACCTGATGGAGATGCCACCATGCAAGGTGCTAACCACCATCAGGAACAATTGGGGGTGTAGTGGTTAGCAGTTGCCTCATAGCAAGGTCGAGGTTAGAGTCCCGGAGTGGGCGCAAGGCTTGAAACACTGACTTTTCTTTGTGGCGTTTGCATGTTCTCCCTGTCTATGCGTGGGTTGTCTCCCACTCTTCAAAAACATGCATGTTAGATTGACTGGCCACTATAGAACTGCCCCTAGGTATCAATCAAGGAATCAAGAACTATTTATTCCCATTGTCAATAAAAATTCACAGACGAGGAACTTGCTTTGGCATAGTGTGCAACATCAAACATAAAGTCTGACTAGACAAAATAAAAATGAGATACAATAAAAAACAGTCTATAAAATAAAAATTGCTTTGCATCTAGGATAAAAAAAAGTTAGAACAAAGAGAATGATTAAATGGTAGTTACAGAGGATTGAAAGTTTTCAAGAGTCCAGATTACTGAGGAGACAGGTAAGGTAGTGATAATAATAATGATAATAATAATAATAAATTTTATTTATAACGCACTTTACATTTCCAGTCAAGATCTCGAAGTGCTACAATGATTAAAAGCAATAATAAACAGTAAAAGTACATAAAATCACACAAAAAACACTGAAAACTTTGTTTAAAAGCCTTTTGAAATAAAAATGTCTTCAGTCTTTTTTTAAAAACCTCTACGCTTTGCGGAGCCCTCAAGCTCTCGGGAAGAGCGTTCCAGCAGCTGTGGAGCAGCTGCCTGAAAGGCCCTGTCCCTCATAATGGAGAGTCTGGTCCTTGGTTGGTGCAGGCAGTAGGAGGAGGAGCGCAGGCTTCGGACAGTGGTGTGGAGGGTTAGGAGTTCTTGGAGATAAACAGGTGTAGTGCCGTGTATGCACTGATGGGTGAGGAGGCAGACCTTGTACTGAATTCTGTATTTAACGGGTAGCCAGTGGAGGGATGTGAGGATGGGAGTGATATGGTCATATTTGCGACTCCAGGACCCGGGCAGCGGAGTTCTGGATGTGCTGGAGCTTTTGTAAGCCCCTGCATGGGATCCTAACAAGGAGGGCATTGCAGTAATCCAGCCTGGAGGAGATGAAAGCGTGAATCAACCTCTCAGCATCCGATCAGCATCACTATTTCAGATAGTGTTCATCTGTCTGCTGGCTGATAGGAAAAAACTGTCTCTGTGGTGAGAGGTCTTTGTCGGAATGGACCGTAGCCTTCTGCCTGAGAGGAGCAGCTCAAAAAGTCTGTGGCCAGGGAGAGAAAGATCAGCTGCTGTCCGACCTGCTTGTCCCAGAGTCCTGGAGACATACAGGTCCTGGAGAGAACAAATACTTTGGCCAATAATCTTCTCAGCAGGACCTACAATATGCTGTAGTCTCTGTGTGTCCCAGGCAGTGGCTTCAGCTTACTACATGGTTGATGAAGGAGGTGAGGATGGACTCAATGATGGCAGTGTAGATTTTTTATTTTTTTCTAATTTTTACTCACTCTATTCATCCCTCACTGGGGAAATTTGTGTGCTGCACTCCTACACCATAGCAGGCTGCTACGGTGGCGCCAATGGTGGGAGAAACAGGGGGTTAGGTGTCTTCTCCAAGGACCCGAAAGGTGCACTCAGTGGGATGCAAACCCGCGAACTTCCGGTTGACTTCCGGTCCGCGTGCGAATGCTCTAACCACTAAGCCACCGTCTCCCCCCTAGATCTGCACCATCAACCAGGCCGACAGCTTAGCTTTCTTTAGCTACCATAGGAAGCACATCCTGTGTTGAACCTACTTGATGAGAGGGTTGATTGTTGGCCCACTTGAGGTCCCATGCGATGGTGGTCCAGAGGAAGCGGTAGGAGTTGGGATGAATGTGTCCATCCCCGGAAGGGCCACCAAATGGGTTGCAACTTTCCTGAAGTCCACAATCAACTTTACTGTTTTCTGGGCTTAAGCACCAGGTTGTTTGACGCTGCACTATGGCACAAGACAGTCCACCTCGCTTCTGTAGGCAGACTCATCACCGTCAGAGATGAGCCTGATGACGGGGGTGTCATTTGCAAACTTGATCAGTTTTACAGAGTCGAAATTTGAGTGCAGCAGTTGGTGTGGAGAGAGATGAAAGGACAAAGCCCTGTGGAGATCCTGTGCTGATAGTCCAGATTCTTGAGACATTCTTCCCCAGTCGCACACATTGCCTTCGATTGGTCAGGAGGTCAGTGAACCACCTGTAGGTGAGATCAGATACGTTAAGCTGGGAGAGCTTGTCCTGGAGCAGGGCAGGAAGGATGGTGATGAATGCAGACTGAAGTCCACAAACAGGATCCTGGCGTAGGTTCCTGGGGGGTCCAGGTGCTGCAGAATTAAACGAAGGGCCAGGTTTATGGTGTCGTCAACAGACCTGTTGGCTCTGTATACAAACGGAGGAGGGTCCAGACGGAGGAAGAAAGGATCCAGAAGGGGGGAGGTGATGTTTTAACGGTGAGACAGCACCGGACGCTCGAGTTACTTATTGACCACAGACATCAACGCCACTGGTCTGTGATCATTAAGTCCTGTGGTCTGATGCTTACTGGGAACGTGGACAATAGTGGACATTTTGAAGCAGGATGGAACCTGGCCTATCTCCAAAGAGGTGTTAAAAATGTCTGTAAAAAGAGGAGCAAGCTCATCTTCTTTTTGAGATCTCAAATAATGTTTTCTTTTGAGTCAGATTGACGCCACACAAAATGACCTGATCTATCAGGAAGACTAAGGAACAGAAAAAAATCCAACAATAAGTCCTCACCCTGAACAAATGGACAGTTTAATTTAGTTTTTCATTCTACTAAATATTGTTTTTGAAAACTTTGAAATGTACTCAATTTAATTGGACTTGTAATTCAATAAAAAATGTTGAAGAGAAACCTTTACATATACTTTAACTAGTTTTATTCATTAGACTGTTGACCGTGTCTCTTATTGAGGTTGGAATTCTTCTTTTTTATTTCTTTAGTCACCTTAGCCAATCTTCTTATGAATTTTGAGTTAATGAAATCCCACTCTGTAGGTTTAGATATCCCAGAAATCCTTCTGATGGAGATCCATCTTTGTTACATCTCACTTTATTTTCTCATTACAGAGGAGGTGATCTAACAGTCTCACCTGCAGAGTGTGAAGTTATTGCCTCAGCTGTAACGTCCGATCCTTCCCATCTGAGAGAGTTGGAGCTGAATCACATCGAGTCAGGAGGTGTGAAGATTCTGTGTGATGGACTGCAGAGTCTAAACTGCCGTCTGGAGATCCTGAGGTCAGTTTCCTGGAGTTGTTTCAGATATTTTCTTCCTGTTTTAGTTAATTGAGATGAAATTTTTACCATATTTCATTTGATTATTAAGATTCAAACTCTAAAGCCTTACAGTCCTATGAAGAGTAAAATATGCAAATAATTCTCACAAATGAATAAAATTCACTCATTTATCTTCTGAACCACTTACTCCCCAGATAGGGTAAACCCTCTCAGGTCAGGAGACTGGATGTCATCCTAGACAGCACTCTTTGGCCATTAAGTGTGAATCTTCCATTTTAACATGACTAGCGTAACCTGCTCTACCTACTTAAAACTTGGCAATATTTCTTGTTACCACCCTTCTCTTGCTTCTCACGCTACTCTTGTAATTGTTCTGTTGGGAAAATTTCACAAGTTCTTTCAACAAGGGTCAACTGGAGCACAACAGAGCTGTGTCAATTGTTTTCCATCCAGTTTTATTCTGTTTAAATGTCTTATTGGTGTTTTGACTCTGTCTTATTGATTTACATGTTATAGATTATGTCCTATTATGTTTATTGTGATTTTGTTTTGTTTATGATCATGTACTGTGTCTTCTGGTTGTCTGAGGCACTTTAAATAAACAGTATTATCACTATTATTCGTGTCGGAGCAGCTGGAAAAAATCATGACTGGATAAAGTCCAAAAGTGGGGTACACACCAAGGAAATTGCTGTGCCACACATTGAGACAGACAACCATTCACACACAATCAGTCCCAGGAGCTATGACTCAGTGGCCAATCGTTCTAACATACATAGCTTTGGAGGATGGAAGGAAACGGGCGCACCTGGAGAAAACCCACTCATACACAGGGAGAAAATGCAAACTCCACACTGAAAGGCCAGTGACTCAAGGCTCAGCCAACTCTGGGACTTGAAACCCCGAACTTCTGGCTGTGAGGCCACTGTTCTAACCACTACACCACCATGCGGCCTGCGTAAACTACAAAAGTAATTATTGGGGAGAGGCGGTGGCTCAGTGGTTAGAACGTTCGCCCTCGGACTGGAAGTTAACCAGAAGTTCGCGGGTTCGCATCCCACTGAGTTCACGTCTAGGGTCCTTGGTGAAGACTCCTCATCCCCCGTTTCTCCTTCCGTTGGTGCCGTCATAGGTGGCAGCCTGCTGCGGTGTAATGTAGCATACAAACTTCCTGGTCAGGGATTAATAAAGTTTATTAAAAATAAAAAAAAAAAAAGAGTCACAATTAACTTGCTATTTCGACAGCCATACAAAAATCCAGTCTAGTCTTCAATCTATTTAATCTTGTTTACAGTTCTAAATGCACCACAGAAATGTGTGAAGTCAGTGTGACTGTTTTAACCTGCATCCTGTTGCTTCATCTTCTCTCTTCATGCAGGGTGAAGCGGTGCACGTTGTCACAGACTGACTGTGATTCTCTGGCCTCAGGACTGAAGTCTGACTCCTCCCGTCTGAGAGAGTTGGTGCTGGGTCACATCGAGTCAGGAGGTGTAAAGATTCTGTGTGATAGACTACAGAGTCCAAACTGTCAGCTGGAGATCCTGAGGTCAGTTTACTGGAGTTTTTTTTTTTTCAGATTTTCTCTTCATTAGAGAAAATGAAGAGATTTTATCCTCTTCAGTGCCCTCTCTATTTCTACCTTACTGATCCTAGCCACTTTCCGCTCCACTATGGTAACGTCTTCTACTCTTTGTTCTCTTTCATTTTCTTCATTCATCAACTCTTCAAAGTACTCTTTCCATCTTCCCGTCACATTACTGGCATCTGTCAAAAGACATCCATTCCTGTCTTTAATCACCCTAACTTGCTGCACATCCTTCCCATCTTTCTCTCTCTGTCTCTCCAACCTGTATAGGTCCATCTCTCCCTCCTTGCTGTTCAGCCTAGTGTATAGGTCATCATAGGCTGCTTGTTTTGTCTTCGCCACCTCTACTTTAACCTTAAGCTGTATCCCTCTGTACACTTGCCTACTCTCCTCAGTCCTCTCAGTGTCCCACTTCTTCTTAGCCAGCCTTTTTCTTTTGATACAATTCTGTACCTCCTCATTCCACCACCAACTTTCTCTATCTATCTTCCTTCCAGATGACACACCAAGTGCTCTCTTGCCTGTCTCCCTGATCGCATTAGCTGTAGTTGTCCAGTCATCTGGAAGCTTCTCCTGCCCACCAAGAGCCTGTCTCAACTCCTTTATAAAATTCTAGCAGCCCTCTTCCTTCTTCAGCTTCTACCATTTTGTCTTCTGCACTCCCTTCATCTTCTTAAACATCCTCACTGCTAAGGTTATCTTACACACCACCATCTTGTGCTGTTTGGCTACACTGCCTCCTGCTACAACTTTGCAGTCACTGATTTCTTTCAGATGACAATGCCTACACAAAATGTAATCTACCTGTGTACTCCTTCCTCCACCCTTGTAAATTACCCTGTGTTACAGCCTTTTCTTGAACACAGGGTGACTTACAAGAGTCTCACCCTGTATTCAAGAAAAGGCTGGAAGAGCCTTGTAGGTTAGTAAGAGGATTTTAAATTTGATTCTAAACTTGATCAGGAGCCAGTGGAGATACGCTAGCACGGGCATAATATGTTCTCTTCTATTAGTTAGTCAGTCAGTCATCTTCTTATCTGTCTATCCCTTACGGCGTTGTGGGGGGTGCCGGAGCCCATCCCGTCTGATTTAAGGCGAAGGGCTGGGTACACTCCGAACAGGTCGCCAGTCTGTCGCGAGGCCACACACTCATTCCTAGGGGCAATTTTTTTGGCACCAGCCAAACAACCTAGCATGCATGTCTTTGGATGGTGGGAGGAAACCGGAGTACCCGGAGGAAACCCACGCAAACACGGGGAGAACACGCAAACTCCACACAGAAAGGACAGTGTTCCAAACCTTGTCCCCAACTGGGACTCAAACCCACGACCTTCTTGCTGTGAGGCCACTGTACTATCCACTGCGCCACCGTGCTCCCCTCTCTTATATTAGTTCCTGCTAATAGTCTTCTTGCAGCATTTTGAACCAGCTGAAGACTTTTTAGGAAATATTTAGGACATGCTGCAAGCAAAGCTTTACAATAATCTAATCTTGATCTAACAAATGCCTGGATGTGTTTTTCAGCATCACTTTTAGACAAAAAATCTTGGATTCTGGTGTAACCGGAACAGTTAAGGCCCTCTTAAAAAAAAAAGGAAAGTTTGGCGTAAGATCAGAATAGAGCGGATAGTGGCAAAAATAACATGGCCAATTTATAATTATAGTATTCCTTATTTATTGGGAAATAGTTCAAACTAGGTTTACAGAAAAACTCCCTTCTAAAAAAAAAAAACCTCAAGTGAATACCTGGTGGGATAAGTAATCAAACCAAACTCAATGTTCGTAACAAAAAGAACCAAAAAAAGTTAGAATAATCTGTCAAATTAACTACAAACAGGAAAACAAAACAAAGAGTTGAACCCCTAAATTATCAGCTAAAAGATAATGGATCCTGAGGTCAGTTTATACTTATATAGCGCTTTTCAATCAAAGTGCCTTACACTGTAGCTCACATTCACCCATTCACATTCGTACCTGAGGAGGATGGGGATGCTACCATGCAAGATGCAAACCATTCCGGTTTGCACCTTGCATCAGGAAAAATAGGGGGTGTAGTGGTTAGCAGTTGCCTCACAGCAAGGTCGGGGTCCTGGAGTGGGCGCAGGGCTTGAAACACTGACCTTTCTGTGTGGTATTTACAGTGTAGCTACAAAAGTAATTAATTGAGGTGAGGCGGTAGCTCAGTGGTTAGAACTTTCGCCCTCGGACCAGAAGTTAACCAGAAGTTCACGGGTTCGCATCCCACTGAGTTCACGTCTAGGGTCTTTGGTGAAGACTCCTCATCCCCCGTTTCTCCTTCCATTGGCGTCGTCATAAGTGGCAGCTGCTGCGGTGTAATGTAGCACACAAATTTCCCAGTAAAGGATGAATAAAGTATATTAAAAAAAATAATAAATTAGTCACAATTAACTTGCTATTTCGACAGCCACACATATGGTAGATCCAGTCTAGTCTTCAATCTATTCAATCTTGTTTACAGTTCTAAATGCATCACAGAAATGTATGAAGTCAGTGGGACTGTTTTAACCTGCGTCCTGCATCCTGTTGCTTCATCTTCTCTCTTCATGCAGGATGAAGCGGTGCACGTTGTCACAGAAGGACTGTGATTCTCTGGCCTCAGGACTGAAGTCTGACTCCTCACGTCTGAGAGAGTTGGAGCTGGATCACATCGAGTCAGGAAGTGTGAAGATTCTGTGTGATGGACTACAGAGTCCAAACTCTCAGCTGGAGTTCCTGAGGTCAGTTTACTGGAGTTTTTTTTTATCAGATTATCTCTTTATTAGAGAAAAAGAAGAGATTTCATCTCATTAGAAAATTACATTATTCTAATGAGATTAAATTCTCACCATGTTTTATTTTAATATTAAGATTCAGATTAAAAGCAGCCTGCTGTGCTGTAGTAGTGCAGCACACAATTTTTTTGTTGAGGAATGAATAAAGTATGTCAAAATATTAATAAAAATAAAAGCTTTATAGTAACATGTACAGCAAAAAAGCAAATTTCTTGGTTTGACAATTTTCTTTCTTTGCTGTTCAACATAAAATAAATGACTTAAATAAGAGCAGAAAAAAATACAAAAATTAGACAAAATAAAATATTTATTCTTATTATTTATATAAAATCTTTTTTTTCTGTAGATCAGTCTGATTTGTCAGGAATGTGTTGATATTTAAAAGACCAGTCCTTCCAGCTTTAAGTTGTCTTAAAGATACTAAAACCAGCTTGATCTGGTTAAGAGTCTGATGGCTGTGAGGAGGAATCAATTCTTTAGTCTGGTTGGTTCTGGTTTCACAGCCAGCAGTGTTAAAAGTGAGTGGTGGGTGTGGACAGGGTCTTTAGTGATGGAGGGAGTTCTCTCATGGACTCTGTGATGTTCTACAGAGAGGCTTGGAGTCCTGAAGTCTGTCCTCTACATGCTGCTCCCAGTAGATCCTCCATCTTCTCTCTGATCTTTGTTTTAGCTCCTCTTCTGACCTTCTCCAGTCTGTATTGGGCTGCTTTCTGCTCCATCTTGTTTCCAGTTCTAAATACATCAGAGTGAACATACAGCATGTCACTGTTTACCCAGAACGTCTGCTTAGGGAACTTCCTGACTTGTTTGGAGAGAACAAGATCAATACCATGTGAAAGTTGTGCTGGTTTCTTTTTAAACAAGAAGCTCTTTATACAGGGTTTGTATACGGCTCTCTAAGCAGCACCTGTACACAGGGCTTCAGCTCTTCAATATTTTACCCCAGAAATCATAAAACCATTCATATTAACCTGCATCCTGTTGCTTCCTCTTCTCTCTCTAATACAGGATAAAAAAATGCATATTGTCAGAGACCGACTGTGATTCTCTGGGCTCAGTACTGAAGTCTGACTCTTTACATCTGAGAGAATGGAAGCTGGACAGCATCGAGTTGGAAGGTTCAGGCGCGAAGATTCTGTGTGATGGACTGAAAATTCAAAACTGTCAGCTGGAGATCCTGAGGTCAGTTTCCTGGAGGTTTTCAGATTTTCTCTTCCTGTTTTATGGAATGACATAAAATTCTCACTGTATTTTATTTAATTGTTAAAATTCACATTCAAAATGTTTTTGTTATAAGTGCAGCAAAGTAACAGGTTTCCTGGTACAAAAAAATATTTCTGTAATATTCAAACTCAGATGCTGAACAGAAATGAATTATCCACCATTGATCTGGTATTCCTTACTACCTGGCCTGACTTGCCACATCGCCAACGTTTAACATTTTTTCTGTCAAAACTTCTACTTCTACCTTTCTAACGACCTATAATCCTGCCTGGGACCCTCCCACCTTTGGGTTGATAGGTTCTCCTCTCTATCAGTCTGTTAAGTGAACCAATCAATAAGCTATGAGCTGACTAGTGACGTGCGGTCAGAGGAGGAAGTGCCTCCCCGGTCCTTATGACAAAAAAGAAAACAATAGAAAGTGTAATATTTTCCACTGTTACGTGTTAAAAAATGCATTTGGAGTTTGGCTACACATTTCTGCCATTTAATTGAGTAAAAATAGCCGACTTTTTTTTCTGATCCTGAAGAACCTGTCAGTTCTTCTGTTGACAAAATCTCCATCAAGACAGAGAAAGTCTTAAAGTAAGAAAAAATAAATATGACTTCTACAACTCAGTAATAAAACTTTTTGGCGGATGGACCTCAGTAAAAGTAAGGACATGACTGATTCTGTTTTGTTTAAAAAAAAAAAAAAAATAGAAAAAAAAAATAGAAATACATGTTTGTCTTTGAAGATTTTTTTAAAATAATTTTAAAAAGCAAACTTTATTAAAATTTATGTAAAGACCAGAATTTAAAATGTGAAAAATAACAAAAATAATATTTTACAAAATAATGTTTTCTAATATTTTTACAAAATAACTTGTAAAAATAATTTACAAGTCAATCTACGTTCCCACCCTCACCTATGGTCACCAGCTGTGGGTGGTGACCGAAAGAATGAGATTGCGGATACAAGCGGCTAAAATGAGTTCCCTCCGCAGGATGGCTGGGCTCTCACTCAGAGATCAGGTGAGGAGCTCCGAATCCAGGAGGAGTTCGGTGTCGAGCCACTCCTCTTCCAGGTCTCCCAGATGGGGTGGTTCAGGCATCTGGTCAGGATACTATCAGGGGTAGGAGTTTTGGGCACGTCCCACTGGAAGGGAGACCAAGGGGCAGACCCTGGACCCGCTGGAGAGACTATGTCTCACAGCTGGCCGGGGAACGACTTGGGATCCTTCCAGAGTGAGCTGGAGGATGCAGCCGGGGTGAGAGAAGCCTGGGCTTCCCGTTTGAGGCTGTTGCCCCCGCGACCCAGCCCCGGAACAAGCGGAGGAGGGGGAGAAGGAAGGGGAGATGGTGGCTCAGTGGGTAGAGCATTCGCCCGCGAACCGGAATAAACCAGAATTTCGCAGGTTCGCATCCCACTGAGTGCACATCTAGGGTCCTTGGAGAAGACACCTAACCCCTCGTTTCTCCCACCATTGGCGCCGTTATAGGTGGCAGCATGCTGCTGTGAAATGCAGCACAATAATTTCCCTTGAGGGATTAATAAAGTATTAAAAAAAATGGAAAAATAACAGAATTTTTTACTGTTGGTCAAAATGAAACCTGTATTTGAATTTGTTTATAGTATTGATGAATTTCTTAAAACTATCCATAGCTGTAAAAGAGACTAATCTGTTCCTGTGTTTATGTTTGTGAATGTGATTGAAAGAGGAATGTTGATTGGATATGAAGCATAATGAGTGGTTGGATGCTGTAGAATTATAAATCTAACGCTTGAGGAGTCAGTGCCTCCCCAGACATGAACCTCACTGCACGTCACTGGAGTTGACCAATAATCTCGCCCACGACCTGCGCATTATTGTCACTGCTGAATCCATAGAGATTGTCGCCATCACTGGAAAAAAAATAATCACAAATATGTGGGACTTTTATCAGAAGGTAGTTAAAAAATTTTGTAGCAGAAAGAAAGAAGGGCCAAATTTTTGTTCAAGTAGGGTGGATCAAATACATGTGAAAATAAAACTTTTAAATAGCATGTGATATCTGTTATGTAGAGTATATCTCAATATATATATATTTATATATTTTGTGTGTGTGTGCTTAAAAAATGTGCGCCCCCCCAGTTTTTTTACCCCCTTTCATAATTATTACTTCTACCTTTTCACTACTTCACTAACATGCAGATTGGATCTTTTTCTTAATTACAGTTATTGATATGGATAAAAATAAAAAAGGTAACGCTGCAAATGAGGAAAGTGTTTTTCTTTGATTGATGTAAGTGAGAAAAAAAACACTGAATCACCAAAAAAAAAAACCTCTGTCATTGTTTTTCTGCAACAACTTTATTCAATGTAGGTGTGATCTTTGGAATAATTGTGATGATTAACTTAAATTGTGTTCCAATCTTTTCTGTTTAAAGAAGAAATTTAAGTTATTATTGCTTAAAAAATATGCAAGTCTGGATGGTTAAATTCAAGCTTATATATAGTGAATTTAAAGTAACAATTATGTTACTTTTTCATTTGATGTTCTAATTTTCATTTTATGTATTATGGATGCATACTTATATATTTTTGCTTTCATGGAGATTTGATAAAAGGGTCGGCGTAATAACCGTTTGCTTTAGCCGATACCTTTTCGGTCCCTTGGTAAAATACAATTTCAAAAAAAAAAAAAGTAACTTTCTTTAATGTGAATTTGCAATGTGACCAAAATAAAATAAATAAAACATAAATAACATGAGCATTCCATAAATGAATATTTAACAGTGAGTTAAGTGGTTGCTAGGTAACAGTGGATGGAAGGAAGGTGTGTGAGCAGCTTTCCATCAGGTGTGTGAAGTCAGTGGGACTGTTTTAACCTGCATCCTGTTGCTTCATCTTCTCTCTTCATGCAGGATGAAGAACTCCAACATGTCACAGACTGACTGTGATTCTCTGGTCTCAGTACTGAAGTCTGAATCTTCACGTCTGAGAGAGTTGGAGCTGGGTCACGTCGACTCAGGAGGTGTGAAAATTCTGTGTGATGGACTACAGAGTCCAAACTGTCAGCTGGAGATCCTGAGGTCAGTTTACTGGAGTTTTTTTTTTTTTCAGGTTTTTTCTTCCTGTCTCATTCTAATGGGATTAAATTCTCACCATGTCTTATTTGTTTAAGAATCAGTTTGCAGTCATGTCCAAGATGGCATGTCATTTGCAGAAATGTGTGAAGTCAGTGGGACTGTTTTAACCTGTTGCTTCATCTTCTCTCGTCATGCAGGATGAAGAACTCCAACATGTCACAGACTGACTGGGATTCTCTGGTTTCAGTAATGAAGTCTGACTCACATCTGAGAAAGTTGGAATTGCGAGGCATCAATTCAGGAGGTTCAGGAGTGAAGTCACTGTGTGATGGACTACAGAGTCTAAACTGTCAGCTGGAGATCCTGAGGTCAGTTTAATGGAGTTTTTTCAGATTTTCTTTTTCTATTTTTATTGAATTAGATTAAATTCTCATCATGTTTTATTTGTTTATCTCCTCTATTGAGTAGGTTTTATGATAGAAACTAAATGTGTGTGAACAAGTAAAAAGTTCTGGGTAGATTTTTATTAGATGAAGAAGTGGTTACATTTTGGAGGTGATCCAGGTCACTGTTTGGGTCCAGGAGTATTTTAAAGGTTCTGCTTAAAGTCTAAAGTCTCAGCAGTTCAAGACGCAGAGCAGAGAAAAGAACAACTCTGGTCTCCGTGGAAACCTTAGGATGTGTCAGGTTTCTTCTTTTTTTAGATTGTTTTTGTTCATCAACCTGCTGGAAGGAAAAAGTTTGGGACTAATGGTTAGGGGTGTAACGGTACATGTTTGTAGTGAAAGGTTTGGTTCAGTATAGGACTGTACACAAATCATTACAACTTACGTCTGTGTGCGTTCTGCTCTTACACACAGAGCATGCTATTACACAAACGCTGATGAGTAATTTTATGTAGAGACATCAGGACCTAATATCACACTAAAACAAGACCACAAAAAACTTTGAAGAACCTCTAAAAGTTTCAGGTTAAAAAAACAAGATAAATAACAGGATTGTAAGTGAAATCAAGCTAACTGGTTGCTAGGTAACAGTGGATGGAAGGAAGTTGTCTGAGCAGCTTTCCATCAGGTGTGTGAAGTCAGTGGGACTGTTCTAACCTGCATCCTGTTGCTTCATCTTCTCTCTTCATGCAGGATGAAGAACTCCAACATGTCACAGACTGACTGTGATTCTCAGGCGTCAGAATCAAAACCTGACTCCTCACGTCTGAGAGAGTTGGAGCTGTATGACATCCAATCAGGAGGTGTGACGTTTCTGTCTGATGGACTACAGAGACTAAGCGGTCAGCTGGAGATCCTGAGGTCAGTTTACTGGAGGTTTTTTGAGATTTCTTCTTCCTGTTTTATTCTAATGAGATTAATGTCAGGACCAAACTTCAATTAGGACCCAGATGCAGAGTTCTTTACAAAAATTTATTCCAAAGAAAAATCATGAACATAATCCAAAACACTCTGACACAGGACAAGGGGAGACAAGGACTATTTAACACAGAAGGAAGGGGATCTCAGATGGAAACAATGAGGGACAATTGGATATACACAGCTGTGGGAAACACACTAGGGCAGGAAGTAACAAACATGAAACAAGAGGAAAATTCGTTTTCAAAATAAAACAGGAAGTGCAAAACACAAGACATTACAATTAAATTCTCACCATGTTTTATTTATTTATTACGAATCAGATTTAAAACTTTCCAGTCATGTGTACAGCTATAAAACCAGTTTCCATCCCCTGTAAAATTCTTTCCTTGCTTTCCAACTTGATTCTCAAAGTCTAGAAATGAGTTCAATATGAGTTTCTCTTCTTTTTATCTTCTACATGGATGTTTGCAGGTCTTTGGAAAAAGAGAAATTTTTCTTCAAATTTTCAGATGACAGTTTTGGTGTCTCTACTTTCAGACTCTGAAACTGGTCATGGTTCTGTGCTCACACAGTTTGTTGAATGGTGTGATGCAAACTATCTAGGCTTACGTGTCTTCCCCCTTCCCCATTACACAGTGTTAGTTTCATCCAAGGAGAAGAGGTAGAAGTTGTAGAGACCTACACATACCTGGTACAATTATTGATAATAAACTCATGTGCAGAGGAGAGGGAGAGAGTACATAGGAAGAAGGATGCTGGATTTGGAACCACCAGGAAAGAGAACTAGAGGAAGACCAAAGAGGAGGTTCATGAATACAGTGAAGGAAGACATGAAGATAGTTGGTGTGACCAAAGAGGATGCAGCAGATATGGTTAGATGGAAGAGGCTGACTTGCTGTTGCAACCCCTGAAGGGAAATGCTGAAAGAAGAAGAAGATGAAACTCAGGTTTGACAAGAAGACACAAAGCATTCCTAAATGAGGAAAGGTTTTACTTGCTGAGGAAGTTCAATTCTTTTATTTTAAAATAAACTATTTTAAATCATATTTATTGCTCGTTTATTGAAAGTTTTCTTACCTTTTCTTTTATCTGCTGGTTTGACTGTTCAGAATAAACCAAGCTGTGAGGGATTGTTAACATCTGGATTTCCACTAATAGACCTAATCTCTCAGTTGACTATGATCCGCTCCATACTGCACATCCCAGAAGCTAAACTGCAGGAGGTTAACTGTCCCCAGCTCAACCGCTATGAGCGCAACATTTCAGGTGAGCTCTGAGAAGCTTGACCCCCTTCAAGTGAGCCACCGACTTACTTCAAAACCAGAACTCTGTCACTGCCAGATTGGTGGTTCCTTGTGTCCATGAAACGAAGGCAAAGTTGCAGAGGATGTTGTAAAAACACAGGCCCAAGCTGATGACAGCCCTCCAGGACTTTTTCTAGAGAAGAATGGCCCCCTATGCTGAATAGGAGGGGTTCATAATAACTACAGCTTTGGATCCCCGCTTCAAACTGAAGTGGGCCCAGAACCTGAGAGACTGGCATCACCGCTCAACAACAAGGGCACATCTAATGCCATCAACAGGACAACTCCACCAACTCATGCTGGTGCTGCTGCTTCAACGCCAGTTGAAAGGCCTCGCCAGGAAGATGACTTCCTTGATATCTTCCTGGAGTCTCAGCCTGTAACCACATTAATCACCACAGCATCAAAAACGGTAGTCCTGCTGGAGGTCCAGGATTACCTCAGGGAGCCTTCTTTGGACAGGTCCAAGGATCCTCTGGCCTACTGGAGCACCCAGGACACCAAGTACCCCCAAGTACCCCCACCTGACCATACTAATAACCTGGCAGTTCCAGACACATCTCCAGTGGAGCACCTGTTCAGTGCTGGGGGAAAAGAGCTTTCACCCAGAGAGATGCCGACTGTCAGACACAGTATTTGAGCAGCTCATGTTCATCTGTTCAGATTGTTACATTCATAATTAAAGGGAACTGATGTGGAGGATAGTTTGTATGTATTATAATAGTAGTGTTATTCTAGTAGTTTAACGTTATCGACCAATAAGAAATACATTTTAAAAATAATAAAAATACAAATTATCTGTTGATCATTTCTGTCAAGAAAGAAAGTCCGGACTCGCCGCTACGATTATGTGAATGTAATATGTAATAATAATAGATGAATGTTAAATTAAAGGTAAGATATATCTGTAATAGATCCATCCCTGATCAGTACTGGCCTCAGTTTGACAGGATGCTACATCCATTATACAGTAGTTATAAATTATAGTGATTTATAAATATTTTTTACACAGATCAGGACATCCGTGCTTGTACCGTGTAAAGATGATTCAATTCCCATTGGGCCCATGCCTAAGGGTCTCCAGAGAAAACACCTAACTACCAATTATTCCATCCAATGGTGCCGTTGTGTTTACCTGGTGTGATGCAATGCAGCAAAATAATTTCCTGCTGAGGGATGAATATAGTAAATTAAAAATAAAAATAATTCTCTTGTTAAATCTCTGGAGACTCCGTGTAGTTCTGTCTGTTTCTCTGCATCAGGATGGTCTTTGTATTCTCTTCATCTCTGTCTATGAACCAGATTTATTTCAAACTTTAGAAAACTTCTTCTTTCTCTAAACAAACATCAAATCCAACATAATAGTGACAAAATAATTGATTTTGAGGATGTTTTGGACATGTTATATTTTTACTCACATGCAGATAGAATCTTTCTATTACAGTTATTGATATATATGAACATTTTAAAGAAAAAGCTAAAAAGATCATTTTTTGTTGCTTCCATTGATTAAAGTTGAAAAAAAAAAACTGAATCACCAAAAACCTCCTCAGTCATTGTTTTTCTACAACAACTTTATTGAATAAATAAGATGAGCATCCTATAAATGAATGTTTAAGAGTGAGTAAAATGGTTGCTAGGTAACAGTGGATGGAAGGAAGGTGTGTGAGCAGCTTTCCATCAGGTGTGTGAAGTCAGTGGGACTGTTTTAACCTGCATCCTGTTGCTTCATCTTCTCTCTTCATGCAGGATGAAGAACTCCAACATGTCACAGACTGACTGTGATTCTCTGGCCTCAGGACTGAAGTCTGACTCCTCACGTCTCAGAGAGTTGGAGCTGGGTCACATCGAGTCAGGAGGAGTAAAGATTCTGTGTGATGGACTACAGAGTCTAAACTGTCAGCTGGAGATCCTGAGGTCAGTTTACTGGAGTTTTTTTTCAGATTTTTTTCTTCCTGTTTCATTCTAATGGGATTAAATT
Source organism: Neostethus bicornis (assembly GCA_902685375.1). Classification (NCBI taxonomy): domain Eukaryota; kingdom Metazoa; phylum Chordata; class Actinopteri; order Atheriniformes; family Phallostethidae; genus Neostethus; species Neostethus bicornis. Next base: position 3,838,428 of record LR738553.1, on the reverse strand, counting down.
CTCATCATGTCTTATTTGTTTAAGAATCAGTTTGAAAAATTTGCAGTCATCTACAAGATGGCATGTCATTTGCAGAAATGTGTGAAGTCAGTCGGACTGTTTTAACCTGCATTCTGTTGCTTCATCTTATCTCTTCATGCAGGATGAATAACTGCATGTTGTCACAGACCGACTGGGATTCTCTGGTCTCAATAATGAAGTCTGACTCACATCTGAGAAAGTTGAAATTGCGAGGCATCAATTCAGGAGGTTCAGGAGTGAAGTCACTGTGTGATGGACTACAGAGTCTAAACTGTCAGCTGGAGATCCTGAGGTCAGTTTACTGGAGTTTTTTCAGGTTTTCTTTTTCTACTTTTATTGAATGAGATTAAATTCTCATCATGTTTTATTTGTTTATCTCCTCTATTGAGTAGGTTTTATGATAGAAACTAAATGTGTGTGAACATGTAAAAAAGTTCTGGGTAGATTTTTATTAGATGAAGAAGTGGTTACATTTTGGAGGTGATCCAGGTCACTGTTTGGGTGCAGGGGTGTTTTAAAGGTTCTGCTTAAAGTCTAAAGTCTCAGCACTTCAAGAGGCAGAGCAGAGAAAAGAACAACTCTGGTCTCCGTGGAAACCTTAGGATGTGTCAGGTTCTATTTTCTTTTAGATTGTTTTTTGTTCACTAATTGGCTGAAAGGAAAAAAGTTTGGGACTAATATGGCTAGGGATGTAACGGTACATGTTTGTAGTGAAACGTTTGGTTCAGTATAGGACTGTACACAAATCATTACAACTTACGTCTGTGTGTACACAGATTTCACACTATTTCACAAATGCTGATGAGTAATTTTATGGAGAGACATCAGGACCAAATATCACACTAAAACGAGCCAAAGAAAAACTTTAAGTGAAAATCCAAAAGTTTCGGATATATATATAAAAAAAAAAATTAACAGGATCGTAAATGAAATCAAGCCAACTTGTTGCTAGGTAACAGTGGATGGAAGGAAGGTGTGTGAGCAGCTTTCCATCAGGTGTGTGAAGTCAGTGGGACTGTTTTAACCTGCATCCTGTTGCTTCATCTTCTCTCTTCATGCAGGATGAAGAACTCCAACATGTCACAGACTGACTGTGATTCTCAGGCGTCAGCACCAAAACCTGACTCATCACGTCTGAGAGAGTTGGAGCTGTATGACATCCAACCAGGAGGTGTGACGTTTCTGTCTGATAGACTGCAGAGTCTAAGCGGTCAGCTGGAGATGCTGAGGTCAGTTTACTGGAGGACCGCACAGTGTGGGCTAGGAGTGTCCTTATTCTGACCCTAAAAATCACTGATGGTTAAGCTTCAGCAGTAACTGGCTCTCAAGATTCTTGCAGTACTGCTACCGTTTAGCAGTAAAAAGAAGTCCAGCATGACTAAAAAGTCCTTCAAAGGCCGCAGATGCAGGAAGAGCTGTGTTGAGTGTCACTGAGAGCTTCTTTATAAATAGAAAGGTGTGCAGCAGATCCATACCTTCAGAGGATGGACATGAAAGGTACCTCTCCAGTTCTCTTGCTGGAGGTTTTTCTGACCTCATGGATACAAAGACATCATCTTCATCAGACTGACTGCTGCTTGAGCTGACATCATCAGAGTCTGCTTGTTGGTGGTTTTTAATGAAGTCCTTTGAAAATAGTCCAACTAGGTTAATAAATAATTATAATGGACTTTAAAAAGTGTTAAGAAAGTATACATACTCAATCAAAAATAAAAACAAATAAATATAGGTATATACCAGCTTTTAAGATGGTCTTAAGACGGTTTGTTGTCCAGAATGTTTGTAATTTTAGTTAGAGTATTGCTGCTCCAATCAGCTCTGGCTCGTCCTGGGCATCTCCATAACGTCTTTGAATCCCATTGAGCAGGGCAACAACAAGAGGTTTGCAGATCTTGTAGGATGACTCCGGCCTCATTAGCTTCTCCTGCAACTGGTGAAGTGTTGGCAGTAGAAATCCCATGTGTTCAGATGCTTCTCTTTGGAAAATGTCATGGTGCCAGGCTTCATGACAGCAGTAAATTCAGACAAAAACCTACTGAGATTTTTAATAAACTTCTTCATTGTTCTGGTAGCTTCCTGTAATTTTGAGCGTCATATTTTCTTGTCATTACCGTATGGTTAGACAGGATTACTCCAATCATAGTTTTAAATGATGGTTTCTGTACTACAAAAAAAAGAAAATTTCACGTCACATACAAAAATCTAATCAGAAGATTATCTAAAGTTACCTGAGTGACTTGTTGGGGTTTGAGAAGGAGTCTGAGAGGTTTGGTAGTTTTGCTGGTGTTTTGTTTGTAGACGAGGCTTCGTTTCCTATGAGAGTTAATCAGGTCTGTGTATTTCTTCATGCTGTTTGGATGAATCCTCTGCTGAAAGAAAAATATCAATCAAGTTTTTCTAAAGATAAACATATTGATTTTCTGACAAAACGTTCACTTTATCATTTTTGTTTTGTGTTGAAACTATGGCTTTAAAAGGGTTGAACTTTTACTTTCTTATTTTTTTGTATAAATAGTAAAAGAAATATAAACCATTGATGATGTTTGTATTGTACCAGTACAATGAGTAATTTTATGGAGAACCACCAGATACAAATATCACACTAAAACAAGACCACAAAAAACTTTTGAAGAACATCCAAAAGTTTTGGATAAAAACCCCCCAGAAATAACAGGATTGTAAATGAAATCAAGCTAACTTGTTGCTAGGTAACAGTGGATGGAAGGAAGGTGTGTGAGCAGCTTTCCATCAGGTGTGTGAAGTCAGTGGGACTGTTTTAACCTGCATCCTGTTGCTTCATCTTCTCTCTTCATGCAGGATGAAGAACTCCAACATGTCACAGACTGACTGTGATTCTCTGGCCTCAGTACTTAAGTCTGACTCCTCACGTTTGAGAGAGTTGGAACTGGGTCACATCGAGTCAGGAGGAGTGAAGATTCTGTTTGATGGACTACAGAGTCCAAACTGTCAGCTGGAGATCCTGAGGTCAGTTTACTGGAGGTTTTTTTTTTTTTTTTTTCTCCCTGTTTTATACTAATGAGATTAAATTCTCACCATGTTTAATTTATTTATTAAGAATCAGATTTAAAACTTTCCAGTCATGTGTACAGCTATTAAACCAGTTTCCCTTCCCAGTAAAATTCTTCTTTATGTCCAACTAGTTGCTGAAAAGTTTAGAAATGAGTTCAATAAGATCAGGATGAACTCTGATGCAGATTTACAAGTTACAGTCACCTTCTTAACCGTCTATCACTTACAGAGTTACGCAGGGGTGCCGTAGCCCATCCTGGCTTATTCGAATCGAGGGGCAGGGTACACCCTCAACATGTCGCCAGTCTGTCGTAGGGCCACACACAAAGATACACACACACATTAATTCCTAGGGGAAATCATGTACTGGCCAAATAACCTAGTGTATATATTCTTTGGGGAGGAGGAGAAAACTGGAGAAGAAAACACGTTCATACATGTGGAGAACATGCAAACTCCACACAGAAAGGCCAGTGTTCCAAGTTCATCCCCACGCAAGACTCGAGTCCACGACCTTCTTGCCATGAGGCCACTGTACTACCCACTGTACCACCGTGCCACCCAGCTTTAGAAGTTACTGATGCCAAACCTTTTCTGATTTTATCTGATGTTGATAAAAAGTTTGTTTTTAGAAGATTCATTATACAATAATTATAAATGATAGTGATTTATAAAGATTTTTAAAAATCAAAAGTATTTGATCAGAAATCAAAAAGATTTGATGAAGATTTCTCTTGATAAATCTCTGGAGACTCCATGGAGTTCTTCTTCTTCAGGAAACACACAAGATTCTCAAATCATTGTTTTTTCTTTTTTCTCCTTCAGTCTCTCTCACACACACACACACACACACACACACACACACACACACACACACACACACACACACACACACACACACACACACACACACACACACATCCATTCAATCCATTATCAATCCCATAGATAAACTGGTGGAACATTCTCCATCCTGTCCTTGGACCAGTTTATCTGGTGGAACATCTCATCTTGTTCTCCTGATCCAAACCTACATGATCTGTCTGTTTCTCTGCATCAGGATGGTCTTTGTATTCTCTTCATCTCTGTCTATGAACCAGATTTATTTCAAACTTAGAAAACTTCTTTCTTTCTCTAAATAAACATCAAATCACAACAAAATCTTGGGAAACGCTGCAAAACATGAAACTGGGGATTTTTTCTTCAATAGATTTGAGTGGATAAAAAAACAATGAGTCGCCAAATATCTCCTCAGTCATTATTTTTCTGCAACAACTTTATTCAATAAATAAGATGAGCATCCCATAAATGAATGTTTAAGAGTGAGTAAAGTGGTTGCTAGGTAACAGTGGATGGAAGGAAGGTGTGTGAGCAGCTTTCCATCAGGTGTGTGAAGTCAGTGGGACTGTTTTAACCTGCATCCTGTTGCTTCATCTTCTCTCTTCATGCAGGATGAAGTACTCCAAGATATCACAGACTGACTGTGATTCTCTGGTCTCAGTACTGAAGTCTGACTCCTCACGTCTGAGAGAGTTGAAGCTGTGGAACATCGAGTCAGGAGGAGTGAAGATTCTGTGTGATGGACTACAGAGTCCAAACTGTCAGCTGGAGATCCTGAGGTCAGTTTACTGGAGGTTTTTTTTTTTCTTTTTTTTCTTCCTGTTTTATTCTAATGAGATTAAATTCTCATCATGTTTTATTTATTTATTAAGAATCAGATTTAAAACTTTCCAGTCATGTGTACAGCTATGAAACCAGTTTCCCTTCCCAGTAAAATTCTTTCTTTATGTCCAACTTGTTGCTGAAAAGTTTAGAAATGAGTTCAATAAGATCAGGATGAACTCTGATGCAGATTTACAAGTTACAGTCACCTTCTTAACCGTCTATCACTTACAGGGTTACACGGGGTGCCGGAGCCCATACCGGCTTATTCGAGTAGAGGGGCAGGGTATACCCCGAACATGCTGCCAGTCTGTCACGGGGCCATACACAAATATAACCATACACACACACACACATTAATTCCGAGCGGCAATCATGTAGTGGTGCATTAAACTAGAATGCATATTTTTTGGGGAGGGGGAGGAAACCAGAGTACCTCATGAAACCCATGCATACATGGGAAGAACATGCAAACTCCACACAGAAAGGCCAGTGTTCTAAGTTCGTCTCCACCCAGGACTTGAGCCCATGACCTTCTTGCTGTGAGGTCACCGTGCCACTCAGCTTTAGAAGTTACTCATGCCAATTTTTTTCTGATTTTATCTGATGCTGATAAAAAAACACAAGTTTGTTTTTAGAACATTCATTATAAAATAATTATAAATAACAGTGATTTATAAAGATTTTTAAAAATAAAAAGTATTTGATCAGAAATCAAAAAGATTTGATGAAGATTTCTCTTGATAAATCTCTGGAGACTCCATGGAGTTCTTCTTCTTCAGGAAACACACAAGATTCTCAAGTCATTGTTTTTTCTTTTTTCTCCTTCAGACACACACACACACACACACACACACACACATCCATTCAATCCATTATCAATCCCATAGATAAACTGGTGGAACATTCTCCATTCTGTCCTTGGACTAGTTTATCTGGTGGAACATCTCATCTTGTTCTCCTGATCCAAACCTACATGATCTGTCTGTTTCTCTGCATCAGGATGGTCTTTGTATTCTCTTCATCTCTGTCTATGAACCAGATTTATTTCAAACTTAGAAAACTTCTTTCTTTCTCTAAATAAACATCAAATCACAACAAAATCTTGGGAAACGCTGCAAAACATGAAACTGGGGATTTTTTCTTCGATAGATTTGAGTGGATAAAAAAACAATGAGTCGCCAAATATCTCCTCAGTCATTATTTTTCTGCAACAACTTTATTCAATAAATAAGATGAGCATCCCATAAATGAATGTTTAAGAGTGAGTAAAGTGGTTGCTAGGTAACAGTGGATGGAAGGAAGGTGTGTGAGCAGCTTTCCATCAGGTGTGTGAAGTCAGTGGGACTGTTTTAACCTGCATCCTGTTGCTTCATCTTCTCTCTTCATGCAGGATGAAGAACTCCAACATGTCACAGACTGACTGTGATTCTCTGGTCTCAGTACTGAAGTCTGACTCCTCATGTTTGAGAGAGTTGGAGCTGGGTCACATCGAGTCAGGAGGTGTGAAGATTCTGTTTGATGGACTACAGAGTCCAAACTGTCAGCTGGAGATCCTGAGGTCAGTTTACTGGAGTTTTTTCAGGTTTTTTCTTCCTGTTTTTTTTTAATGGGATTAATTTATCATTATGTTTTATTTATTTATTAAGAATCAGATTTAAAACTTTCCAGTCATGTGTACAGCTCTGAAACCAGTTTCCCTTCCCAGTAAAATTCTTTCTTTATGTCCAACTTGTTGCTGAAAACTTTTGAAATGAGTTCAATAAGATCAGGATGAACTCTGATGCAGATTTACAAGTTACAGTCACCTTCTTAATCGTCTATCTCTTACAAGGTTACGCAGGAGTGCTGGAGCCCATCCTGGCTTATTCGAGTAAAGGGGCAGGGCACACCCCGAACATGTCGCCAGTCTGTCGCGGGGCCACACACAAAGATAACCATACACACACACACACATTAATTCCTAGGGTCAATCATGTAGTGGCGCATTAACCTAGTATGCATATTTTTTGGGGAGGGGGAAAAACTGGAGAAGAAAACCTATGCATACATGGGAAGAACATGCAAACTCCACACAGAAAGGCCAGTGTTCCAAGTTCATCCGAAACCAGGACTTGAGCCCATGACCTTCTTGCTGTGAGGCCACTGTACTACCCACTGTGCCACCGTGCCACCCAGCTTTAAAAGTTACTCATGCCAAATCTTTTCTGATTTTATCTGATGCTGATAAAAAAGTTTGTTTTTAGAAGATTCATTATAAAATAATTATAAATGATAGTGATTTATAAAGATTTTTAAAAATAAAAAGTATTTGATCAGAAATCAAAAAGATTTGATGAAGATTTCTCTTGATAAATCTCTGGAGACTCCATGGAGTTCTTCTCCTTCAGGAAACACACAAGATTCTCAAGTCATTGTTTTTTCTTTTTTCTCCTTCAGTCTCACACACACACACACACACACACACACACACACACACACACACACACACACACACACTCACACACACACACACATCCATTCAATCCATTATCAATCACATAGATAAACTGGTGGAACATTCTCCATCCTGTCCTTGGACCAGTTTATCTGGTGGAACATCTAATCTTGTTCTCCTGATCCAAACCTACATGATGTGTCTGTTTCTCTGCATCAGGCTCGTCTTTGTATTCTCTTCATCTCTGTCTATGAACCAGATTTATTTCAAACTTAGAAAACTTCTTTCTTTCTTTATACAAACATCAAATCCAACAAAATTTTGGGGAAAACTGCAAAACATAAAAAAAAATTTTCTTCGATAGATTTGAGTGGAAAAAAAAAACAATGAGTCGCCAAAAATCTCCTCAGTCATTATTTTTCTGCAACAACTTTCTTCAATAAATAAGATGAGCATCCCATAAATGAATGTTTAAGAGTGAGTAAAGTGGTTGCTAGGTAACAGTGGATGGAAGGAAGGTGTGTGAGCAGCTTTCCATCAGGTGTGTGAAGTCAGTGGGACTTTTTTAACCTGCATCCTGTTGCTTCATCTTCTCTCTTCATGCAGGATGAAGTACTCCAAGATATCACAGACTGACTGTGATTCTCTGGTCTCAGTACTGAAGTCTGACTCCTCACGTTTGAGAGAGTTGGAGCTGGGTCACATCGAGTCAGGAGGTGTGAAGATTCTGTTTGATGGACTACAGAGTCCAAACTGTCAGCTGGAGATCCTGAGGTCAGTTTACTGGAGTTTTTTCAGGTTTTTTCTTCCTGTTTTATTTTAATGGGATTAATTTATCATTATGTTTTATTTATTTATTAAGAATCAGATTTAAAACTTTCCAGTCATGTGTACAGCTCTGAAACCAGTTTCCCTTCCCAGTAAAATTCTTTCTTTATGTCCAACTTGTTGCTGAAAAGTTTAGAAATGAGTTCAATAAGATCAGGATGAACTCTGATGCAGATTTACAAGTTACAGTCACCTACTTAATCGTCTATCACTTACAGGGTTACGCAGGGGTGCCGCAGCCCATCCTGGCTGATTCGAGTAAAGGGGCAGGGCACACCCCGAACATGTCGCCAGTCTGTCGCGGGGCCACACACAAAGATAACCATACACACACACACACACACATTAATTCCTAGGGTCAATCATGTAGTGGCGCATTAACCTAGTATGCATATTTTTTGGGGAGGGGGAAAAACTGGAGAAGAAAACCTATGCATACATGGGAAGAACATGCAAACTCCACACAGAAAGGCCAGTGTTCCAAGTTCATCCGAAACCAGGACTTGAGCCCATGACCTTCTTGCTGTGAGGCCACTGTACTACCCACTGTGCCACCGTGCCACCCAGCTTTAAAAGTTACTCATGCCAAATCTTTTCTGATTTTATCTGATGCTGATAAAAAAGTTTGTTTTTAGAACATTCATTATACAATAATTATAAATGATAGTGATTTATAAAGATTTTTAAAAATAAAAAGTATTTGATCAGAAATCAAAAAGATTTGATGAAGATTTCTCTTGATAAATCTCTGGAGACTCCATGGAGTTCTTCTTCTTCAGGAAACACACAAGATTCTCAAGTCATTGTTTTTTCTTTTTTCTCCTTCAGTCTCACACACACACACACACACACACACACACACACACACACACACACACACACACACTCACACACTCACACACTCTCACACACACACACACATCCATTCAATCCATTATCAATCCCATAGATAAACTGGTGGAACATTCTCCATCCTGTCCTTGGACCAGTTTATCTGGTGGAACATCTCATCTTGTTCTCCTGATCCAAACCTACATGATCTGTCTGTTTCTCTGCATCAGGATGGTCTTTGTATTCTCTTCATCTCTGTCTATGAACCAGATTTATTTCAAACTTAGAAAACTTCTTTCTTTCTGTAAACAAACATCAAATCCAACAAAATTTTGGGGAAAACTGCAAAACATAAAAAAAAATTTTCTTCGATAGATTTGAGTGGAAAAAAAAAACAATGAGTCGCCAAAAATCTCCTCAGTCATTATTTTTCTGCAACAACTTTCTTCAATAAATAAGATGAGCATCCCATAAATGAATGTTTAAGAGTGAGTAAAGTGGTTGCTAGGTAACAGTGGATGGAAGGAAGGTGTGTGAGCAGCTTTCCATCAGGTGTGTGAAGTCAGTGGGACTGTTTTAACCTGCATCCTGTTGCTTCATCTTCTCTCTTCATGCAGGATGAAGAACTCCAACATGTCACAGACTGACTGTGATTCTCTGGCCTCAGTACTGAAGTCTGACTCCTCACGTCTGAGAGAGTTGGAGCTGGATCTCATCGAGTCAGGAGGTGTGAAGATTCTGTGTGATGGACTACAGAGTCCAAACTGTCAGCTGGAAATCCTGAGGTCAGTTTACTGGAGTTTTTTTTTTTCAGGTTTTTTCTTCCTGTTTTATTTTAATGGGAGTAATTTATCATTATGTTTTATTTATTTATTAAGAATCAGATTTAAAACTTTCCAGTCATGTGTACAGCTATAAAACCAGTTTCCCTTCCCAGTAAAATTCTTTCTTTATGTCCAACTTGTTGCTGAAAAGTTTAAAAATGAGTTCAATAAGATCAGGATGAACTCTGATGCAGATTTAGAAATTAAAGTCACCTTCTTAACCGTTTATCACTTACAGGGATACGCAGGGGTGCCAGAGCCCATCTCGGCTTATTCGAGTAGAGGGGCAGGGTATACCCTGAACATGTCGCCAGTCTGTCGCGGGGCCACACACAAAGATAACCATACACACACACATTAATTCCTAGCGGCAATCATGTAGTGGTGCATTAAACTAGAATGCATATTTTTTGGGGAGGGGGAGGAAACCAGAGTACCTCATGAAACCCATGCATACATGGGAAGAACATGCAAACTCCACACAGAAAGGCCAGTGTTCTAAGTTCGTCTCCACCCAGGACTTGAGCCCATGACCTTCTTGCTGTGAGGTCACCGTGCCACTCAGCTTTAGAAGTTACTCATGCCAAATCTTTTCTGATTTTATTTGATGCTGATAAAAAAAACACAAGTTTATTTTTAGAGCATTCATTTTAAAATAATTATAAATGATAGTAATTTTTAAAAAATCAAAAATAAAAAGTATTTGATCAGAAATCAAAAAGATTTGATGAAGATTTCTCTTGATAAATCTCTGGAGACTCCATGGAGTTCTTCTTCTTCAGGAAACACACAAGATTCTCAAGTCATTGTTTTTTCTTTTTTCTCCTTCAGTCTCACACACACACACACACACACACACACACACACACACACACACACACACACACACACACACACACACACACACACACACACACACACACACACACATCCATTCCATCCATTATCAATCACATAGATAAACTGGTGGAACATTCTCCATCCTGTCCTTGGACCAGTTTATCTGGTGGAACATCTCATCTTGTTCTCCTGATCCAAACCTACATGATGTGTCTGTTTCTCTGCATCAGGATGGTCTTTGTATTCTCTTCATCTCTGTCTATGAACCAGATTTATTTCAAACTTAGAAAACTTCTTTCTTTCTCTAAACAAACATCAAATCCAACAAAATGTTGGGAAACGCTGCAAAAAAATTAAACTGTTTTCTTCAATGGATTTTAGTTTGAATATAAACTCTGCGTCGCAAAAAACCACCTCCGGTATTATTTTTCTGAAACAACTTTATTCAATAAATAAGATGAGCATCCCATAAATGAATGTTTAAGAGTGAGTAAAGTGGTTGCTAGGTAACAGTGGATGGAAGGAAGGTGTGTGAGCAGCTTTCCATCAGGTGTGTGAAGTCAGTGGGACTGTTTTAACCTGCATCCTGTTGCTTCATCTTCTCTCTTCATGCAGGATGAAGAACTCCAACATGTCACAGACTGACTGTGATTCTCTGGCCTCAGTACTGAAGTCTGACTCCTCACGTCTGAGAGAGTTGAAGCTGTGGAACATCGAGTCAGGAGGTGTGACGATTCTGTGTGATGGACTACAGAGTCCAAACTGTCAGCTGGAGATCCTGAGGTCAGTTTACTGGAGTTTTTTCAGATTTTTTCTTCTTGTTTTATTCTAATGAGACTAAATTCTCATCATATTTTTATTATATTAAGATTCAGATTAATAGTTTCATTGTAACGTTTTACAGCAAAGAATCAGATTTCTTTGTCCAACTTTTTTCTTTCTTTTCTGTTCAACTCAAAATATTTCAATTAAAAAAAGAGCAGAAAAAATATATAAATAAGACAAAATAAAATCTTTCTTATTGTTACTATTTTTTAAATATTTTTTCATTGTTCAAATTGTCCAAACAAACAAACACTACCAGGGTTCATTAGACAAATAATTTACAGAGAAAAAGAATTTGACCAGTGAATCTAAAAGAAACTGAACAGAGGTCTTCAGGAGAGAGGCTGGGTTTGAAGCTGGATTCAGGAGAGAGGCTGGGTTCAGGAGAGAGGCTGGGTTCTGGAGAGAGGCTGGGTTTGAGGCTGGGTTCAGGAGAGAGGCTGGGTTCAGGAGAGAGGCTGGGTTCAGGAGAGAGGCTGGGTTTGAGGCTGGGTTCTGGAGAGAGGCTGGGTTTGAGGCTGGGTTCAGGAGAGAAGCTGGGTTTGAGGCTGGGTTCAGGAGAGAGGCTGGGTTTGAGGCTGGATTCAGGAGAGAGGCTGGGTTTGAGGCTGGGTTGAGGAGAGAGGCTGGGTTTGAGGCTGGGTTCTGGAGAGAGGCTGGGTTTGAGGTTGGGTTCAGGAGAGAAGCTGGGTTTGAGGCTGGGTTCAGGAGAGAGGCTGGGTTTGAGGCTGGGTTCTGGAGAGAGGCTGGGTTTTAGGCTGGGTTCAGGAGAGAGGCTGGGTTCAGGAGAGAGTCTGGGTTTGAGGCTGGGTTCTGGAGAGAGGCTGGGTTTGAGGCTGGGTTCAGGAGAGAGGCTGGGTTCAGGAGAGAGGCTGGGTTTGAAGCTGGATTCAGGAGAGAGGCTGGGTTTGAAGCTGGATTCAGGAGAGAGGCTGAGTTCAGGAGAGAGGCTGGGTTCTGGAGACAGGCTGGGTTCAGGAGAGAGGCTGGGTTTGAGGCTGGGTTCAGGAGAGAGGCTGGGTTTGAGGCTGGGTTCAGGAGAGAGGCTGGGTTCAGGAGAGAGGCTGGGTTCAGGAGACAGGCTGGGTTCAGGAGAGAGGCTGGGTTTGAGGCTGGGTTCAGGAGAGAGGCTGGGTTCAGGAGAGAGGCTGGGTTCTGGAGAGAGGCTGGGTTTGAGGCTGGGTTCAGGAGAGAAGCTGGGTTTGAGGCTGGGTTCAGGAGAGAGGCTGGGTTTGAGGCTGGGTTCAGGAGAGAGGCTGGGTTTGAGGCTGGGTTCTGGAGAGAGGCTGGGTTTTAGGCTGGGTTCAGGAGAGAGGCCGGGTTTGAGGCTGGGTTCAGGAGAGAGGCTGGGTTCAGGAGAGAGGCTGGGTTTGAGGCTGGGTTCAGGAGAGAGGCTGGGTTTGAGGCTGGGTTCAGGAGAGAGGCTGGGTTCAGGAGAGAGGCTAGGTTTGAGGCTGGGTTCAGGAGAGAGGCTGGGTTTGAGGCTGGGTTTAGGAGAGAGGCTGGGTTTGAGGTACAAACAGCTTATCATGTCCATTCCTGGGGGTGTGGTGGTCTTCCACTCTCTCAGGATAATCCTGTAACCATTCCAAACATGATGTCTTGGTGAACTGAGTGTGAGAGTTTCTGGGTTTGTTCTGAACAACCAAACATTAAGATCAGAACATCAGGAGTTATTTTTACATTAAAAACTAAACAAGTTAAAAATCTCAAACCAAACCTGTGTCAGTTTGTGTTCATGAACGACATCCAAATGAACGACATAAAGAACCTGCACCAGTTTAACAGCCGGTCACAGATTGGTGAAACAGAAGAGAACATTTTGTTTCACTTCGTTTTGGAGTGATCAAACGGTGTGTATAAAATCTTTCTTATCTGTAGATCAGTCTGATTTGTCAGGAATGTGTTGATGTTTAAAAGACCAGTCCTTCCAGCTTTAAGTTGTCTTAAAGATACTAAAACCAGCTTGATCTGGTTAAGAGTCTGATGGCTGTGAGGAGGAATCAATTCTTTAGTCTGGTTGGTTCTGGTTTCACAGCCAGCAGTGTTAAAAGTGAGTGGTGGGTGTGGACAGGGTCTTTTGTGATGGAGGGAGTTCTCTCATGGACTCTGTGATGTTCTACAGAGAGGCTTGGAGTCCTGAAGTCTGTCCTCCACATGCTGCTCCCAGTAGATCCTCCATCTTCTCTCTGATCTTTGTTTTAGCTCCTCTTCTCCAGTCTGTACTGGGCTGCTTTCAGCTCAGTCTTGTTTCCATCAGAGTGAACATGTTTACCCAGAACGTCTGCTTAGAGAACTTCCTGAACAAGATCAATACCATGTGAAAGTTGTGCTGGTTTTTACCAGAAATCTCTTTTCTTCTTGAGAAATACATGTGTAATCAGTGCCTGATGCTTCTACACGTTGAGCTCTAGTGAATCTGTGTGTGTGAAATAAGAATGATTAGAAAGCAGCTTCCATCCCAGCAGCAGTTCTCCATTAAGAACCACATATTCCAAAAGATCATCATCCCAGTTCACACAGAAACACATGTGAAATCAAGCTAACTGGTTGCTAGGTAACAGTGGATGGAAGGAAGGTGTGTGAGCAGCTCTTCATCAGGTGTGTGAAGTCAGTGGGACTGTTTTAACCTGCATCCTGTTGCTTCTTCTCTTTTCATACAGGATGAAGGTCTTCTTCATGTCAAAGACCGACTGGTATTTTCTGGTCTCAGTACTGAAGTCTGACTCCTCACGTCTCAGAGAGTTGGAGCTGGATGACATCAAGTCAGGAGGTGTGAAGATTCTGTGTGATGGACTACAGAGTCCAAACTGTCAGCTGGAGATCCTGAGGTCAGTTTACTGGAGTTTTTTCAGATATTTTCTTCCTGTTTTATTCTAATGAAATTAAATTCTCATATATGTTTTTTTATTTATAAAGAATCAGATTAAAAGTTTTACTGTAACGTTTTATAGCAAAGAATCAGATTTCTTTGTCCAACTTTTTTTTTTCTTTTCTGTGTAACTCAAAATATATAAATTTAAATAAGAGCAGGAAAAAAAACACAAATAAGACAAAATAAAATATTTCTCATTAGTAATATTATTTTTCAATATTAATATTATAGTTTTTTTGTTTTGTTTTGGTTTTTTTTTTCAAATTTTCCAAACACACAAAACCCAAACCCTGCCAGGGTACATCGGTCAAAAAAATTTACAGGGAGTCAAATATTTTTGACCAGTGAATCCAAAAGAAACCGAACAGAGATCATTAGGACAGAGACTGGGTTTGATCTGTCAGTTTGAAACGAATCTCTTGGAGGTACAAACAGCTCATCATGTCCATTCCTGGGGGTGTGGTGGTCTTCCACTCTCTCAGGATAATCCTGTAACCATTCCAAACATGATGTCTTGGCGAACTGAGTGTGAGAGTTTCTGGGTTTGTTCTGAACAACCAAACATTAAGATCAGAACATCAGGAGTTATTTTTACATTAAAAACTAAACAAGTTAAAAATCTCAAACCAAAACTGTGTCAGTTTGGGTTTATGTGTAAAATGAACGACTTAAAGAACCTGCACCAGTTTAACAGCCGGTCACAGATTGGTGAAACAGAAGAGAACATTTTGTTTCACCTCGTTTTGGAGTGATCAAACGGTGTGTATAAAATCTTTCTTATCTGTAGATCAGTCTGATTTGTCAGGAATGTGTTGATGTTTAAAAGACCAGTCCTTCCAGCTTAAAGTTGTCTTAAAGATACTAAAACCAGCTTGATCTGGTTAAGAGTCTGATGGCTGTGAGGAGGAATCAATTCTTTAGTCTGGTTGGTTCTGGTTTCACAGCCAGCAGTGTTAAAAGTGAGTGGTGGGTGTGGACAGGGTCTTTTGTGATGGAGGGAGTTCTCTCATGGACTCTGTGATGTTCTACAGAGAGGCTTGGAGTCCTGAAGTCTGTCCTCCACATGCTGCTCCCAGTAGATCCTCCATCTTCTCTCTGATCTTTGTTTTAGCTCCTCTTCTCCAGTCTGTACTGGGCTGCTTTCAGCTCAGTCTTGTTTCCATCAGAGTGAACATGTTTACCCAGAACGTCTGCTTCGAGAACTTCCTGAACAAGATCAATACCATGTCAAAGTTGTGCTGGTTTTTATCAGAAATCTCTTTTCTTCTTGAGAAATAAATGTGTAATCAGTGCCTGATGCTTCTACACGTTGAGCTCTAGTGAATCTGTGTGTGTGAAATAAGAATGATTAGAAAGCAGCTTCCATCCCAGCAGCAGTTCTCCATTAAGAACCACATATTCCAAAAGATCATCATCCCAGTTCACACAGAAACACATGTGAAATCAAGCTAACTGGTTGCTAGGTAACAGTGGATGGAAGGAAGGTGTGTGAGCAGCTTTCCATCAGGTGTGTGAAGTCAGTGGGACTGTTTTAACCTGCATCCTGTTGCTTCATCTTCTCTCTTCATGCAGGATGAAGAACTCCAACATGTCACAGACTGATTGTGATTCTCTGGTCTCAGTACTGAAGTCTAACAAATCCCATCTCACTGAACTGGACCTGAGAGGAAGCTATTTACCAAACTACAACCCCCTGAAGGAATCTGATGTAAAGGATCTGCTTGATCTTGTGAAGGATCCGGAGAACAAACTGAAGACTGTGAGGTGAGTAGAGACTTGGAGGTCCATGCTGCTCTCAGCTTCTTAGAATGTGTTTCCTGTAAAGCTCAGTGAAGCTGTGAGAGGAGAAGGATGTCGGCCTCCAGGATTGGACAGAACCAATCAGAGGCTTGTTGTTTAGGATTGATTTGAAAATGTCTGATTGTGTTGATCCAACATGTCATTTCATCAGCTGATCAGCTTCTTTTTATTTAGGAAGCATCCAGAGCAGAAGCTCTGCTGAAGTCCAGACATCTCATGGTTCATTAGTTCCATCACTTCTTTTATTTTTATTCACACAGATGGAGGAAGGATGATTACTCTTCAGATTGTCCACATGATGAGGAGAATGAAGAGGATGACTATGTCTCTGATGACTGAGAGAAAGATGAAGATGGAGGAGTTTGGCTCAGATAATAAAAAATCAAACCGCTTCGGCCAAAATAAAGACGTTTCTTCCAAACTTTTTTTTTTTTTTTTAAGAAATTCAGTGTGTTTTTGTTTGAAATCAGCAGAGAAATAATCTCATGGTTTCATCCAGATGTTTCTCTCCATCCAGCATCAATCCAACATGTCTGCTTCTAACCGTCAAACTCTATGAGATTCCAGGTGTGATAGAGGATGGATCATCCTAAAATATTCACATCAACCGAATAGATTATGGGATGTGTGGAGAAGCAACAACATCATTTACATGGTTCAAAAATACACCAATAAAACCAGTTTAGACAAAGATGGTTTCTCTCCAGAAGTCTGAACAGAACCACTGTTTTAGTGCTGATCGAGAATCTCTGATGGGATTAAGATCCAGGATCTCTGATAGAATCCAATGTCTAATCTCAGTGTCTATCCAGCATGCTGAGCCACAGCACAGCATCATCATCCAGTAACATAAACAGAAGAAAAAATACTACTGATTTTAAAACCATTTTTATTTCTGAGATTAAAAAACTCTGTAATCTTTATCAGAGTTCAAGAAACACGTGTTATTCTTCTAGAAAATATTTTATGAGTTATAACTTTATAAATAAACATGGCCGCCGCTGATTATTAATCTAAATGGAATTTAAAATTTCTGTTTACCTTTTAGCAAAAGTTCTGTTTTAAGTTTTAAATATCAAACCTTAATTTTATTGAAGCTTTCGTTTTTTTAATCTGAAACATTTTTAGATCATTTAATTTTGGGTTCCAGTTGAACTTTGACACAAAACCTTTACATTACACTTTTAGTTTTATTTTAAAGAAACTTTATTTTTAGAAAACTTTTAAGTTTATTTAAAACTTAAAAAGAATGCAGTTTTCATTTTCTCCGCTAGATGGTGGGTTTTTCTCGCACTAAAATGTATTTTTAATTAAGATCATTTCAGAAAAACTGCAAAACGATCTGAACTATCCTTTTTAATGAACTGAACTTATTACCTGGACTGGACATGTATATTTGGTACATTTTCTTTGGTAAAGTTTCAATTTTGTCAAAAAAATATTTAATTGTTCTATTTGATGGTTTCTGGATTTTTTGTCGCCCTCTTGTGGTGGACTTGAGAAATAATAAAAATGAACCTGTTGAATATTTTAATAAAATAATAAAGGATTAAACAGTTATGAATTATTATTATTAAGTCATAAAAAACTGCATAGTTTATGAAAAAAAGAAAATATTCAAAACAACATTATTTCACATCATTCAAAATAAAACATTGATTTGTAATAAAGGTGTCTTTTATTGAGTTCAGAATAAAAAACTGTAGAAAAAACAACTTTTGTTTTTTTTCGCACTGAGTGTTTTTTTTTTATTATTTCATGTACGTCCATCATGAAAACATTTTTCTTACTCAAATTTAAAGATGACTTAAAATAACAACCTCTCTTTGAATGCTGGGCATGTGCAGTTGGGAAAAATTGACGTTTGATAACTTTTCATGTCACAATCGTGACGTCATTTCAGTGTCTTTTCTACTCGTACCCATAGAATTGTATTTGTAATCATAGCAAATGAGAGTTGTATTCACAAAACGTTCCTCGTACCCACATCTGTTAGGTTTCTACCCTCACAGATTCCACCACACAAACATTAAAATCATACATAAATCTTCTAGACAGTGATCTTACTTCATATTATTTTATAGCAGCCAATCAACCTGTGTTTGGAGGGTGGAAGAAAACCAGAGAAAACTCACACATTCACAGGAAGAACATGCAAACTCCACACAGAAAGACCAGTATTTCAATCCTCGTCCCCACTGTAGGACTTGAACCCCAACCCTCTTGCTGTGAGACCACCGCACAGCCAGTGTTGTTTTTGGCAGCCATATTACACTTAGTCTTACTCTTCGGCATGAAAATTAATTTAAGTTTAAGTCACATTTTAGTCATCGCCATATGTTTTAGTTTTAGTCAATTTCTAGTGTAAAAAAGCAAAAAACAACAAATATTCTTACTTTAGCAATAGTGTCTTTATTACTGAAAATGGTGCACGTTGTTTGTTTAAAAAAAAACCCAAAAACAAGAAAAGACACTCTGCCGAGCTTTAACTTGCGCAAAACAGCAAACATTGCAAAACAACGTAAAATAATTATAAATTCTTCAGTGAGTGAGGAACGTTGTAACTTATTCATACTTAAAAATAACACCTCTTAATAACCCTGTAAACAAATTAAACATCACATTGTGTCTTTAAAGAATCTCGGACATTTGGGCCACGGACATTTGTGTCGCATAACTGCAACCTAGGATATTTAGGCCATGGGGGCCACTTAGGATGGACTTTTGGGCCAAGAACCATTTTTTTCTTTTTGCCCTCTTTAAATATATCAATCAATATTTAACAGAAATTTGTTATTTTTGTGTTGTCTCCACAACCTGGTGCTTGACTTGAACACAGGCAAGAAGACCATCCCTGCCTTCCTTCGTGGCATCAGTCACAACCTTCGTGGAGGAAGGTTGTGACTGATGCCAAAAAATTGTGATATTTTCTTGTAAATAATTTGGTGTGTGACTTTCTCGTGGCTGCAGGTGTGTTGTGTGAACATGCAGCATCGTGTGTGTGGGGGGGTCATTCAGCTGTTCACCAGCGAACAGCTGAATGACGAGATTCAGGCGCTGATTTAATTTCAAAGGAGTTTTTGAGATGGACTTTTCTCCAAGCGGCAGCACAGTGGTGCAGTGGGTAGCACAGTGGCCTCACAGCAAGAAGGTTGTGGATTCAAATCCCAGGTGGGGATGAGGTTTGGAACACTGGCCTTTCCACGTTGGGTTTGTATGTTCTCCCTGTGTATGTGTGGGCCTTCTCTGGGTACTCTGGTTTCCTCCCACCCTCCAAAAACACGCATGCAGGGTTAACTGGCTATTAAATGATTGCCCCTAGGAATGAATGTGTGTGTGTCTATGATTGTATGTGTGTGGCCCCGCGACACTGGCAACCAGTTCGGGAGTTCCCCGCCCCTCGCCTCCAATCAGCCGGGATGGGCTGCGGCATCCCCTGCTACCCTGTCTGGCCCAGATGGTTAAGAAGGTAACTTAATGACTTTTCTCCTAATGTGTTGAACAAAGTAAAGAATTGTGAAGAGCAGAGGAAAGAGAACCATGAGTAGAAAACTTTATCAGAGATATGAAGGACAGACTGAACTTTCATCATCAATGAGGAGACAGAAAGATGGATTTTTTTAATAAATGTAAGTTTATGAGGTTTTTCTGGATGGTTTTGTGTGTTGCAGCCGTTTGTATAGTAACAAGCTTTTTCACAACAGGATTGTTTATTAATTAAAAGCTTTTACTGTGAATTATTTTATCTGAAATGACTGCTAATTGTTTGCATTAATTTAGTATAATGATATATTTTATAACCAAAAATAATTGAGGGCTGATTGGTGCAGATGGAACACTACTGAAGGACCGAATGTACAGTCTGACACTTTTGTATTGATAGACTTGTTTAATCTGATGTCCAATCTTTTAACTGGTGTTACTGGTTTTTATCTGGAATTTACTGTAAGTGGTTCCTTCTCTCTCATGGGAGGTAAAGCGTCACCGTGAGTATGTACGTCAGTATCACAGGAACAGATCTGTTGAGAGCAGAAATCTGTGTTCAGATGGATGAATGTTTTACAATGTTCTCAAGACATGGTTTTAAAAAGGTGTTTCATTCTGTGGCTTCCAATACTCATCAATGGGTGTGTGTGTGGACCTAACCATGGACAGAATGATGGAAGCTCTTCATCAGTTGTTTCGTGTACATTAGCTGAGATCCCAAAAATAAAGGAGTTCCAGAAAAATAAAATCATATCCAATCCAAAGTGGAGTGTAGTTTAGTTTTTAAGTTTATGTGTCATGATCAGGACAAATGTGTGGTTTGATTTACCTCAGCATCTCTTGTATTTGTATGAAGCAAATCAAGGATTTAAAAGTTTCTTGGTCTATCCGCTCTCCCATGATGAATGTTGGTGCAGGGTTTTGCTTTTCTTTGACTCAGACTTTGTTCCAACTCTGCATTTCCAAAAACTTATTCAGCTAATTTTTGTAACATTAACTCACCAGAAAATCCTCCAAATCTAAGACCATGGTGCCCCAATGGGTTAAGTGCCCCCTGCTGGTCAGCGATACGGTCCTGTACCAAGTAGAGGAGTTCAAGTATCTCGGGGGAAGGATGGAGATCAGCAGATGAATGGGTGTGGTGTCTGTAATAATCAGGACGCTGACTTCGGTCCGTCGTGGTGAAAAAAAGAGCTGAGCCAAAAAGGAAAGCTCTTGCTTTACAAGTCAGTCTACGTTCCTACCCTCACCATGGTAACCAGGATCTACATTCCTACCCTCACCATGGTAACCAGGATCTACATTCCTACCCTCACCATGGTAACCAGGATCTACGTTCCTACCCTCACCATGGTAACCAGGATCTACGTTCCTACCCTCACCATGGTAACCAGGATCTACGTTCCTACCCTCACCATGGTAACCAGGATCTACATTCCTACCCTCACCATGGTAACCAGGATCTATGTTCCTACCCTCACCATGGTAACCAGGATATATGTTCCTACCTTCACCATGGTAACCAGGATCTATGTTCTTACCCTCACCATGGTAACCAGGATCTATGTTCTTACTCCCACCATGGTAACCAGGATCTACATTCCTACCCTCACCATGGTAACCAGGATCTACATTCCTACCCTCACCATGGTAACCAATATCTACGTTCCTACCCTCACCATGGTAACCAGAATCTACGTTCCTACCCTCACCATGGTAACCAGGATCTACGTTCCTACCCTCACCATGGTAACCAAGATCTACGTTCCTACTCTCACCATGGTAACCAGGATCTACGTTCCTACCCTCACCATGGTAACCAAGATCTACGTTCCTACCCTCACCATGGTAACCAGGATCTACGTTCCTACCCTCACCATGGTAACCAAGATCTACGTTCCTACCCTCACCATGGTAACCAGGATCTACGTTCCTACCCTCACCATGGTAACCAGGATATATGTTCCTGCCCTCACCATGGTAACCAGGATCTACGTTCCTACCCTCACCATGGTAACCAGGATCTACTTCCTACCCTCACCATGGTAACCAGGATCTACGTTCCTTACCTTCATTTATGTTCACCAGTGTGGGTGGTGACCAAAAGAATGAAATCACAAATACAAGCAGCCCAAATGAGTTTCCTCTGCAGGGTGGCTGGGCTCTCATTGAGAGATAGAGGAAGGAGCTCTTCCATCTGGGAGTAGCTGAATCAATCAATCAATAACTTTATTTATCCGTTAGGAACTTCATTTACAGACAGAGCGCCGGGACAAACACAGACAAATGCATACAAACCCACATTCATTAAAAACATTGTAAAACAATAAAATATATTTAAATAAAAATAGAATAAAACAATAAAATCAATAAATAAGAACATTTTGTCATCATTTTCTCAGCACATGGCCACCCGTCACAAGGCCCATATGTCATTCAGCAGTCGGATTGAGGTGGGTATGAAGCTGGATGTGGCTCTCTTGGTCTTAAGTGCGAGGGATCTGAACCTGCAACCGGATGGTAACAGGCTGTAGTGTGAGTGCAGTATGTGTGAATTGTCTGTGGAGATCTGTGTACCCTTCCTCAGGACCTGTTTCTTGCAAATGGAAATGTAGAGCTCAGTGTTGAGCCGTTGCTCCTCTGGGTCAAGAGAAGGAAGATATGCAATCTGGGGATCTGGTTGGGATGGCTCCTGAACACATTGCTGGTGAGGTGTTCTGGATATGTTGCACAGGGAGGAGGATCGACTGGAGAGACTACGTCTCCCAGCTAGACAGGGAACACCTCGGGGTCCTCCCAGGTGAGCTGGAGGATCAGCCGGGGTGAGAGAAGCCTGTGTTTCCCATCTGAGGCTGTTGGCCCCGCTATCTGACACTGGACAAGTGGAGAAAGACGGAACTCACCAGACCCATGATCTCCTAAAGTTATGTATTTGATTAAAAAAAAATTTTTAGGAAAAATGTATCAATATTCTTGCCTTGTTGTTTCAATAAATACAAAAGATGAAAAAAAAAAACAAAAAACTTAAGTTGTTATTTTCTGTGACGTTAACGTCTCTAAAATTTAGTTTCAAATGAAAATATTAAACTAATTACAATTTTTAAAAATGTTCTTGTCTAAAGTTATTAATTTTTTTCTATTCATTCAAACCCATGTTTACTCTCTGCCTCAGTTTTGTGTTCATTTGAAATTTAATTAATTTTTACGACAGTGTGAAATAAAAGACTTTTTATTTTGAAAACTAAAACAATGTACCGACCTGTTGTCACTTTTATTAAGCACCAGTTTGTTGGAGTCAAACCCCCACCCTCTATCCTGAGATACTCACAGGAAGTCAACTTTTTTTTTGTTCTTTACACTTGCTTTTTCTAACCCTGCACTAGACTGTGTGATTTCCTCATTTCTCCATGTTTGTCCCGAGTAGGTCTCCTAGGACCACCGTGCTGCCTCGGCACCTCAGTTAACCCAGGACGATCCAACAGGGATCAGACTCAACCTTTCACCATCTGATAATGGTGTGATTAAAGTATGATTTATTTAAACTTGCAAAATAAAGACAGCTTGTTTTATTGTAACTTTTTTCATACTTTAAATCTTACCTTCGACTAAACTACTTTATGTCAGATGTTATTTATTTTAATTTTAAAATGTTGCAGTTTTCAAAATAACATGTTTTAATACAAGAAACTTTTAAAATGATTTTAAAATCATTTGATTATAAAATGATAAATAACCAAAGTACTTTGACTCCACCCATTGGTACACACGGTTTCCACACACACGCGCACACGCACACACAAACACACACACGCACACAAACACAAACGGAATCCCCATTGGATTGAACAGCCCATGAGATCTCATTACAGTGTACTCTTAGAAGAAAAAAACAACTTCTAATGACTCCTTCCATCAGCGGTCCTGCTCTGCTTTGGTCGACTCGATGTTTGTGAGAAAGAAAAACAAAACAAAGAAGAATCAGGAAGAATTTTGAAGCACAGGCAAGTTAACTTTCAGAGTCTGGGTCCTTTTTTACAAAATCCAGACAGGCATCGGCGGCACAGTGGCTTCACAGCAAGAAGGTCGTGGGTATGAGTCCCAGGTGGAGATGAGGCTTGGAACACCGGCATTTCCGTGTGGAGTTTGCATGTTCTTCTCATGCATGCGTGAGTTATCTTCGGGTACTCCGGCTTCCTCTCGCCCTCCAAAAACATACATGTTAGGTTGATCGGCCACTACATAATTGCCCCTAGGAATAGATGTGTGTGTGGATGGTTGTCTGTGTGTGTGGGCCCCTCGACAGACTGGCAACCTCTTCAGGGTATATACCCTGCCCCTCACTTCGAATCAGCCGGGATGGACTCCGGCATCCCCCCACCCCCACCCTGAAAGGAACAGATGGTTAGGACGGTAACAGACAGGCATCAGTTCTTGGTGCCCTTTACTCATTGTGATGATAAAAACATTTCCTCCATCACAAAATCACGATGAGAACCTCCAGTTCAACCATCATTCCAAAGATCATCCCAAAACTACTCCGTTAGAATCTCATCTGGGGTCCATTTATAGAGACTTGCACCAGTGATGGGCAAATAAGACAGAGCTCTGGACATCTCTTTCAGTCTGAAACCAAGTGCTGCAAATCCCTGCTTTGGGGTTCTACTTGCAGCACCCGCTCATGTGACTAACGTTTAAACGAGTTGATTCTACCAATTATTCTTTTTCTCTGTATGTCAGTTACTTCAGTGTTTCGAAGCGTTTCATCGAGTCAGTTAATGATCTGCATTGAATTTGGTTCAGTGTTTTATGTTTTAATAAAATAAACAATAGAGTTTTGGGCTCCAAATCATTCGGTGCTGGTTTACAATGGTAACATTTTCCCACTGTAGCTCTGGTATTTATATTGGGTTTTTTTTGTGACCTCAGAGATTTCAAATAAATTGAGGCAGTTTTGCAACTGAGGTGTTAATGCTTCCTAAGGCTCTGCTCTTCCGTGAATCCTAAGTGCCATTATCCCTTCTCCTGCCGCCAGAGGGAGCCCTGAATGTTTCTCATCAACCAGATAGGGGTCACCTGGGGATGATTGCAGATTCCACACATCTGTGCACCCCGCCATCTATTTAAGGGCAATCACCCCGGACTTCCCTGTTGGTAGTGATGGGGGAAATGAGATCTCATGAGATGATGAGATCTCACCACCAAATGATTCAAAAAGTGGTCCAGTAATGAGATCTCAGAGTGCTGCCATCTGCTGTTACTCTACATACATTACTGCAGCACTCAAATCTCCCTTTGGGGATAAATAAAGTATTTTTAATAAAGTACTTTCAATTACAACATTTTCAACTAACACTAAATATTTGTACAGGCCTGTATAAACTTATTATTGGATAACCATGACCATCCGCTCTACCCACTTCTGGACAAACAGTGGAACTCCTTCTCCAAAAGACTCAAACAGCTCTGCTCAAAAACTACTCTGTACCGGAGGTCTTTCTTTCCGTACGTGGTCCAGCTCTACGACTCACTGAAAGTCAGCAGATTGTTGCTGTAACACACAAATTTCCCATGTGTGGGATCATTCTCTGATTGTCAGTCAGTCACCTTCTTATCCGTCTATCCCTTTTGGGGTTGTGGGGTTCTCTGATCATATAAATTATAAAACATTTCACACCCTTCTGTCTGATTTTTATTTAAAAATACAACTTTCTCAAGAGTTTTTGGACTCAGACGACTTTTTTTTATATATATAAAAAATGTTTCCAGCTTTTGAGAAAACTCTCTCACAAGAACAGAGGATGCTGGGGAGCAGAGAAAACTTTTGGAAAGCTTGTAAATAGATTCTACTTATACAGCGCTTTTTCTACCTGCATCGGCACTCAAAACGCTTCACAAAGTAGCTCACATTCACACACACATTCATACCTGATGGGGATGCTGCCATGCAAGGTGAAAACCACCATCAGGAGCAATTGGGGGTTCAGTGTCTTGCTCAAGGACACCTTGGCATGAACTCATGGCGGGGGATCGACCCGGCAAGACAAAAGACAACAAGGTAGGAGGTGGTCACCGGGTCTTGTAACAGCCTGAACATTAAGAGGTGGAGCAGAGGATTTTAAAACTCTGGTCTCTTTGGAAACCTTAGGTTGTGTGAAGTTCCTGTTGGTTCTGTTAGTTTGTTCATCTGCATCCATTGGTTGGCAGGAAAAAGGAGCATCCTTTTTCCGCTGAGGTCTGTACTCTCTGAATATTTTTCTAGTTTTTATTATTAATAATTTTTATGTAAAATATTGTGTATAAATGTGGGGGCATGACAGCACACAGCTTCAAAAAGAGTTCGTTGATCAACAATGTGTATTTATCTTAATAACAATCTGTTCCTTGATGTGCTCCAATTTTCTCATATATAGTCCTACACTAACAGACATTTATGTATTCTTTCTTTCTAATTGTTTCTTCACTGCTTCAAATGCTTCATTTCACTATCCTCAGTTCATTTCAGGATCCTGTGTGATGTGTTACCAGTGACCTCTCACCACTCACTGGTGTGATGTGCAAAGACACATCACACCTTTATTGACCTTTACAGACAATACATGGAAAAACAACTGAAGACACATCACACCAGTGAGTGGCTGTCAGCAGCGGGGATCTTTCTGGTCCAAAAACTTCTTTTCATACCCTATCCTTGCTTCATACAATTGAGCCAGTGTACACATTGCTGACTTCTCTAGGTTCAGTACATCCCTGAAACTGCAGCCAACTTACTGAAAAAGTTGTGCGAAATGACTCATGTGCAAGTTCAACTGGAAACTTTAATGTAATGTCTCTAAACGAGGTTTAGACTGACTAACAACAATGTCAGAGTCTATTTGTTTTTAATGGTTAGGAATTTAAATAGAACTTAAATATTAATCCATTCATTTTCTGAACCACTTATCCCTAATGGAGTCACAGGGAGTGTCAGAACCTATCCCGGGTTATTACAGGAGATAACCAGGATACACTCTGAACAGTTTGCCAGTCTTTTGAGGGGTTACACACAGACAACCATGCACGGACGCATTCATTCGTAAGGGTAATTTTTTAGCCGACAATCAACCAAACATGCATGTTTTTTGGAGGGTGGCAGGAAACTGGAGAAAACCCACACATACACAGAGAGAACATACAAACTCCACACAGAAAGGACAGTGTTTGAAGCCTCGCCCCATCTACTGACACACTTTTACAAACCGTTTCCACCAGCAGATGTTTTATGTGTCCTCACTGTAATAAGTTTAGGAGTAACAATACATAAGAATACATTTATGTCCTGTCTTCCACTCCGTGCTTCATCAGCCCTTGTTCATCCAATTATCCGGGCTGTTAATAATAGTTACAGTATATTGTGTCTGAACTCACTGTGTAAAGTTAGCATACTTCATCACTCCACCCCATGGGTTCTCCAACTGTCCTGCCAGCTGTCTATTTCCGTCTACACAACACCCTTCAAGTAATTACTGCATGAGTGGTCTCTGGAGTTCACCCAAAAAGAGTTTAAGATAGCTAAGAGGTAAATAACAGACCACTGCCTGGGCCATGTCACACATTTTACATCCAGTTATTTGTCCACATTTAGAGATAAACTGATAGATTAGCTGTAACATGTTTCTTCATGGTGGCAAAATTAGAATTTTGTATGTAGGGAGTGGCTGAAAATGAATGAGATGGGGCATAAACTAAGAAAAGAAATGATTGTTATTACATCCGCCGTAATAACTGTGGTCACATCAGAGATATACACGAAAAAAAACATCCGCTTATCACCACTTAGAGAACGGAAATGTTTGCAAGCTGTTTGGAAGGATCCATGGAGAATGATCCACACATGCTGTGCAATGTTCTCTGAGTGTCCAATCAGCTGGTCTGAAAACAGTGATGTACGAGGCCTTCAAGAAGGCCCAGAGAAACCAGATTAAAAGCTGGGGAATTAGCGACCAAACAAACTGAGTTTGTTACCGTAATACTACCTCCACCATGCTTTAACATGGTACAGTCTTTGTCCACAGAAGAGATGGACCTGGTGAGTGTGACATCACCCATAATGTTCATCTCTGAATAAATTAAGTCAATTCAGTTGCCATTTTTTACCTTTTGCCATGTCGAATTTTTTGAGCCGTTTGCATGGTAACCACCTTGAGCCTTGGCAACAACACGCCCCTGCCACTGGAGATCATAACTGTGTTCTACAGGCACTGAGACTTTTTGGAGTGACCAAGCAGTTCCCATTAAGCACACAGGTGGAAGTGACTTGCTATGTCAAGTTCCTAAACACACGCACAATGGGTATGACTCACTCTTCAATATTAACTTTATTTCCATTCATCCTCATTTCTATTACTGTAACACTGACTTTTTTTGTGCATAACAACCATCAGAAATAAGTGGAGCACACAGTTTTAAGAAAGGAAAAAACTCTAATTTATTAAAAACATTTGTTCAATGACACTTGTCAAAATAAATCCTATCCAATAGAATTTTAAGTTCTGTGCCCAGAAACTATGCGCAAATCCTGTTTGGAAACCTGAGAGGTTGTTCTATCCTGAGGTACTGGCAAACCTGGAACATACCAGAGTTATTAAAGCAAAGGGTGGGTGTCCAAATGACTAAAGCACCAATGCTTTTTCAAATTAGAATGATGTATTGGTTTTGTGGGAGCAGCAAGATGCAGGGTTAGTGTTAATCACACCTTCTTTCAGATCATCGGGGAAACTTGTGCTAAGTTTTGCGTGACGTGCCAGTTCATGTGTTCCAGTGTGGAAGCACAGCTCTGTGTCACATGGACTATTTTAAGGCACACATGCATTCTTTTGCCTCTTGGTGCTTTGCATGTCTAAGGACACATTTTTACTTTCAGTTTGTCAACGAAGAAATAAGAAATATAAGAAAAGCTGATAAAAAAAAACCCTGAATTAAATTTAATACATGCTTATTTACAGAACAGCGTGCAAACACATTGAGGAGAATCACCATCAAAATTATTTCCATCTGGAAGTCATTGATGAGAAAATAATAACAATTCCAATTTAACAACACATGCTCAGGATGAACAAGCATACCAAGGATGGCTTCCAAGCTGCACATGCCCCCCTCTTCCCTAACCTGTCCACAAGGGACTCACACCTGTGTTCCACACCCTAGGCTGGTCCCGGAGGGAGTCCCTGTGACCTGCGTTTGAGTAAGGGAAACTCGGCCACAGTTACATTCTTCATTTGGGTTTGCAAGCTGTGCTTTGTCTCCTGGACGTCCAGTTGGTGAGGTGTTCCATCCCACCATGAGGAGACCCAGAGACAGACCAAGAACCCGATAGATAGACTATGTCTCACAGCTGGCCGTGCAGAGCTGTTGAGGCTGTTGCCTCTGTGACCTGGATAAGACGGAAGGCAAGAGAACTGGATGGAAGTTCATCTGTAGTTGGTACTGAGTAACTGTGAGCAGTTTAAATAAAATCTCTTGAGTGGTTTGGAAGACATTGCATCCACTAGAATTAATGATCTCAACCTCAGATTGCTTGATTCTGAATACCTAATCTGTTAGTTTATAGTTAGTACTGAGTAACTGTAGGTATTCCTTCATCCAGCAGCTGAACCGCTTATCCTGGAAGGGGCCACATGGGTTGCTGGTACCTATCCTGGTTGGTTACAGGGGAAGGTGGGATACACCCAGAAGAAGTCACCAGTTTGTTGCAGGGCCACAAACACAGACAACAATACACACACACACACACACACACACACACACATACACACACACACACACACACTCATTTGTAGGGATATTTCATTGTGATCAATTAACCTAACATGCATATTTTTGGAGGGTGGGAGGAAACCAAAGTACCCGCAGAAAACTTACGCATACACAGGGAGAACATGCAAACTTCAAACAGAAAGGCCAGTGATTCAAGGGACTCAAACCCCTGACCTTCTTGCTTTGGGGCCACAGTGTGACCTCCATGCAGTCTTAACTGTAGGAAGTTTAATTTGGGAGAAATCATGTTCATAACAATTTGCAACTTTAAGTCATGGCCACATGACCATACAAACCTTATGAGTTCATCTATAGTCGGTAATAAACAACTCATCTGTTTCTCTGCAATGATTTGACAGAATTCCTCTTCATTTTATGGCCAGAGGTATTAAAAACAAAGTATTTTATAAAGTTTTTCTTAACTCTCATTTTCAACACCATCATGTTTTTTTTTTGTCTTTTAAAAAAGTATATTTAATCATAAACATTAAGAGTGTTGTGATTGGCTCCCTGTGATGAATGACAGCACTGTGAGCCAATGAGGGGGCCCAGGGGGCGGAGATGTCTTACAGTAATTACAGCTTTGTAAAGCATGTCTTTCTGAAAAGCTCCAGACAGGAGGCTGAGCATGGGGGAGCGCTTTGTGGTGGTCCCTGTGGATGCAGGGGGGTCACAGCCTGCACCGGAATCACCGCACATTCTGGAGTACGACCGTGAACCGAATAAATACGGTAAGATGGATGTCCCACTTCTTATCTCCATCCACCTTCCAGCGGATTAACCTACACCTCTAAGCCGCTCACAGCGCACTGTCTGCGGGGAGACTTCTCTTTAACTCCCGCTAAAACTTTATCACCTTCAACTTATCCTTCACACTTTATCACAACTTTTTTCTTATTTAAAGAATATATTCTACTTAAATAAAGTGAGATTTGATTCACTTTTAGGCACACATAATATTATTTTTATTTACTGTAAATATTAATCAATTTGTTCATTTTTAGCTCTATCTTTTTTTTTACTTTATTTTTCAGTTAATAAGTTTTTTTTTTATGCATGACTGATCTGCTTTTATAATGATGATCTGTAAACACTGTGTTTCTATAGTAACTGTTTTCTGGATAATGTTTGGGAACAGTTCATCCAGGCAGAATGACCATGATGATGTTAAAAACTGGACATGCTGTTCCATCTGCACAAACACTATAGATCTCAATTCAAAACGAGGTAAAAAGAAGAAGTCGGAGTCAAACTTGAATTTTTGGTAATGACGATGAGTCACTCTGGCAAAAGTTTCTGTGAATCCCTGCAAGAGCAGGGTGGGACTGGGACTGCAGGTACTGGGAATCCCTTTGAGTTTCCAGTTAAAAACTATGCTTGATCAAGAACACTGCTTCAAAACTTACACGAGTATTTTTACTTGAGTACTCGCTGCTAGTGAATCCAGATTACAGTGTCCTTACTTTTCTAACTTTAAATAAAATACATTTAACTTCAATACATTGCTTTCAATTTGATTTCTGCTTCTATTTGACGGTTAGTTAAAGAAAAATCCACTACGACGTCTCCGTCATTCAATATGTACGGACACCTTAAAGAAGATTACCCTCCAAAATACTTTGTCCCTTAATCATTAGTATCATGAGGTGGTGAAGGTGGAGATAACCAGACATGGATGGAGAACAGCAGATGATCTGTCACCACAGTGATTACATATGAGTTTAAATAACATGGGGGAAGAGGAGACACAGGTGGAGACATCAAGGAGAGGCAGTTGGGACCAGAGGTACTGAATTAGGGCATAGGACCAGATTTAGAGGGAGGAAAGGTTCCAGAGGGAAGGAGGATCACAATAATTAAACAGTTGAATCAATTGTAAGTAATTGATTTAGTTTGTTTATCATTTAAATGATAAAGTTTTCTGTAAAAAAGTGATTATGAACTATTCGTTGGTGTTTATTTGCCATGGTCCCTGACTTACCTGCAGAAGAAAGTGACAAAAGCTTAATGTTTTGTAGTGAAAAGGCTTTTTTTTACCTATTTGTTTTTGTCTAAACAATGATGTAGAATTTTGCTCCATAAGATCTCGTCAGCGGGTTTTTTTTTTATGAGATTATTTTCATTGAGAGAAATATTCAAGTGGTAAAACTAAACCGAAAAAATGATTCATGTTTTTGTTCTACTTTATTTGATAAAAATCTTGCAGTAAGTAACACTTAGTTGGCATCCAGCATCCAGCACAGTAACTTGAACACTAAGGTTATTTAACCGAAACATCTTTCAGAGGTGTACGTGGCCAATCAGAATGGAGTTTTCACTACAGTAGAATTACATTAAAAAATTAACTTGTATGAAACTGAAGTATCTCAGGGAACTGTCTTTATCAGACTTGTGGTATGCGTGTGCTTAGGCTGAAAATAGCATGTGCGTACAGTTCGTCTCCACTGCTGAAAAATGTGGAAAATAACTGAGCAAAGCAGTACATGATAAATCATGACAGATTTTTACCGCTGACTTATTTTATTTAAACTTGTTTATTATCCGAGCTTTGATTTTGACAACATTAACTCGTCAAAACCTTTTATTCAGACTCATTTTGGTTTGTGTGTATTTTTTTTCTGGCAACACTCGTCCAGCATGGTAATTCAGCCTGAACTTCACCGACATTGTTGTCACTGTTTCACACGTGTTTTACTGTGAGTTGGTTACACACTTGAAGATGTCATCAAAAGGAATTCTTTTTACTGTTCCCCCTTCTCCTCCCTCCAGGCGATGTAGAGTAAATGATAACATACAGCATTTTCACATCTGTGATTGTCACTGATGCTGCTGTTTCTCCTGAAATATAACTCATGTTTATTACATATTTTTCAGTCCAGTCATTAAATAGATGTTCTAGACTCGTTAAAGACAAATAGGAAGAGCTGGAGATGAAAACGGGAAGACGCCCAAACATTAAAATGTTCAGTAATGTACGGTTAGCCAGGCTGGCACCACAACTCAATTTCATTTTACTTTGACAAGAAGTCAGGTAAGACAGGCATTAGATTACGGTTAGCCCTAATCGTCCTACTCATACGTTTACATTGCCTTCGGTCCTGACCAGAAGGGAAAACAGACCAAGCGAAACGTCAACACTGCATGGTCAGACTGTTTCCACAGAGAGAATCCCTCTAATGTATCAGGTTGATAAAATGCAGTGACAACATGTCTTTATAGTTGGATTTTTTTTATGGAATCAGTGGAACTCATGCTGGTGAGTTATTAGGAATTTTAATCAAGAAATGAACATTTTTCTACAACTTAAATCTTGTGATTTAATTTTAAAAAATCTAAATGATCCAAAAGAGTTTGATGTTTTCCGCAATTTAAAATTCTCTGTCCTGCTTTAATGATTCTGTGAAGCAAAACAAAAGCAACTCAAGCTGTAGCACGTTGAACCGATTTATTGATTCGGTTCGGACATTTCTGAGAGATGAATGATCTAAGACAGCTTTTGGTCAATCACATGATGACATTTGACTACGCCGGCAAACTGGTGTATGGAGGAATTCAACAAAACCAGTAAGAACTGATATAATATTCAGTGATCTTTATAATCGGGTTTTCATAAAAATTTAATTAATAAAAAGAAGACGAGGACAGTATTCAGTAGGTTATTACAGCCATGATACCATACCAGCCTGTCCATGCCTGATCCCGTCAGACCTCAGAAACTAAGCAGGCTGGGCCTGGGCTGTACTTGGATGGGAGACCGCCGGAACCCCAGGTGCCACGGTGGGACGACCGTTGAGATTGAAATTGCCGTTGTGTCTCTGTGCAAGACACTTCATCCACATTGCCTAGTCTGAATGCGATTGGTTGATGATGGTCAGAGGGGCCGATGGCACAAAATGGCTGCCCCGCTTCTGTCAGTTTGCCCCAGGGCAGTTGTGGCAATCGTAGCTTACCATCACCTGGTATGAAGTGGATGAATAGCGCATATGTTAAGTCTTTGAGAGTCCTGAAAAGTGCTATATAAATTCAGTGCATTATTATTATTATGATTGATCTGAATCTATTCAAAGCAGAAAGCACATAAAAGTGGGACCTAAACACAGAACGATTACCCTGTTTGTTAACAAAAGTACATTTTGACATCGGCACTTTGGAGGGAATAATCTAATCAAAACTTGTGTGCTAATATAACTTTTTTGTGGACTATCTCTTCATTATATTTAGTCTAAAATGCCTTTTATTACAGGCTTTAGATCAACGTTAAGTTGTGTAGACCTATCATCGTTCAATACAATAAAATTCAGAGAACAGTGGTTACTGATGAGGGGCCATGTTTGTCGAGCGCACATACAACCAAATTGTACGCAGATTATTACGCAATCTGTGTGATTTATGAAAGTGGCAGGGTGTGTGTACTGTTGCATAAGTTAAAGGCAACTCAGGAGCTGCTGTATGTAAATTTCAAGACGTGGAGAAGAGAGGAGACTTATGGACAGAATCTGAAATGAACTGAGGACAGTGAAATGAAACGTTTGGAGCAGCGAAGAAACAACTAGAAAACACACATAAGAAAATTGGAGCACATCATGGAAGATATTGTTAAGTAAGATACAGTACCACTATGTTTGAACTCATTTTGAAACCATGTGCTGTTTCTAAAGCTTCTGTGTGATTTACTATTGTACAATGAAAACATCAAGCGGGGCATCCCTCGGACCACCCCCAGTGTCTGACATGGATTCCTGGTTTAATCTCTGTCTTTGTCACCACTATAAGTTTGGAATGTTTCCTTTCTTAATTCACCGACAGATCTATTTGTCAGTCACAGAGTTGCCATGGTGACCATCTTCCTTTGTCTTTCACTTGGGTGACATCACCACATTTTCTTAATGGCGACACGTTTCTGTTGTTTTTGAGTGTTTTCAGGACCCACCGGTTCATTTGAGACCATAACATTTGCATCACCTCATTTACAAGATTTATATTTGGAGTTTTAGAGGCGTGGCTGTGGATGGATTTCAAGTTGGCTTATGTCTGAGATTTGTCACAGATGTGATTTTCTTTGCTTATATCGTGTAGTGAGAGTTCTGGTGGAAAAATCTCAGGTTTATTTGGCGTAACTGCCACCAGAATGTTGATCAAAAAGCTGCTCAGCCAAAAATTTGTGCAATTATTTGTAAATTCTGGGTCCAGAATTTTGTGAATGTTCAGTTTGTAAAATATACTTTAGTAATAAAGTGAATTTTAAATGACAATTAAATTAAAAATCCTACAAATATTTAATCTTTCTAAGTTCCAAGGAAGAGTCACGAGCGAGGCTGAATAATCTGTGGGTTACCAACCCTTGTATCCGATGCAGGCTAGGTCAAAGGTTAGATGATGTGAAATCAAAATAGAAAAACATTTTATTTACGTGAACATTCATCCAAAATCTCTGAAAGAGGATTTCAGAGTGCTGGGAAAAGATCTGAACCCAGAGGCTGTACCAGGCGTGACTTCTATTCTATAACTCTTCATCGTGTCTGGACCTGTTCTTCCTTTTCTCTCAACCAGCAGCTGGGAACACAGGTGTGCACGTGCTGTCTGTTTCCACACTCGTTTTTCTGCCCTTAGCCATTTTCTTCAGGGCATTTGTTACATAACAAGCGTGGTTACATCAGCACTCTGTCTGTATGGGTTTTTTATGGCTCCGGAACGTGGAGAAAGCATTTAGCACTCTGACTGTTGCTGTGTCGCTCCTTCATACGATGTGAACCAGGAAAAGGCTTTTAAAGGCTTCCAATGAAACGGTCTACGTTTACTCAGTGCCAACTATAGATGAACTGATTTAGTTTTCAGTTTAATGCAACCAAACGCAGAGGTCACAAGATTTAAAACAGCACACAAATGTCTGCTTCAACCTTTTCTTTTTTTTTGTCTTTTATTTTCTTTACTTTTTTTGTTTTCATGTCTTTTCTGTGGTCCCAGGGACAGCTTGGGCATAGCAGGAATAGAACCAGGTTCCCCCGGTCAAAAGATGGCATCCCTACCACTAGGCTAACGCCCTCTGGGACCAACCTTTTATTTTATAGAATAAAACCTAAACACTTTGAATTTAGTAATAATGACATTTTTAAGGGATAAAATACAATTTTATATTTAAGTTAATTTGTTTTGATAATAATTTCTGACCAGTCAATTATTAATCATACGTTAATGCCTCTAACATTTATTCAGGACATGATGGATGAGAGGGAGCTTGTAGATAATGTTAGAATGATGGATGATCATGTATTTTCCGTTTCAGACTGATCACTTTTATTATATTTAATAACACAGATTTGCTTGCTCTAGGATCGTTTTACTTTTTACTACGCAAAGCAAAACAAGGTGTCCAAAGACCTATTGAAACACGTGTATTACTGTACGTGTTGGCCTTGTTAGGTGCCTATTCAGTCCTTAAAACTTGGGAAACTATGAACGAACAGAGAATGTAACAAACTTTTATTGCTCCAAGTTTTACAATACCGACACAGCGCCACCTATTGTGGCAGCTCCATTTCTGCAGCACAAATAAATCATTTCAAGGAACAGAAGCCAAATGTTATGAGTCCTTATTTCATACTTTATAGTGGTTGCTTAATTTATTGCAGACACATCTGGAATTAAATGATCCAACTCTTGTCGTTACAATAAGAGGTGTGCCAATGGTGACTGGCACCAAAATGTCCAGAGACCTTTTAAATCACTTATGTTTGATTTAATCCCCATCATACCGTTTAACAAGGGCCTAACTCAGATCAATGGTTACGGTTTCTGTTCAGTTTTTCCCACTCAAATGAGGAAGTCAGTTCATGGACAGAAGCTGAAGAAAAGTGAGGACAGTGAAATGAAGCATTTGAAGCAGGAAGGAAAGAATCATTTCTTTTTAATTTCACTGACAGATCAGCGTGAATGCCTTTGTGCATTAATAAATTTCACGAGCCACCGACTCATTTGAAAGCCTTTGTGTTTGTATTATATCATTTGCATGATCTATATTTGCAGTTCTAGAGGCGTGGTTTGGGCGGGATGGAGACCAATTTGGCGGACGCGTGAGATTTGTTGTGTGTGTTCTATAAAGCTTTCATTTTATGATAAGAATTATGGTGTTTATTTGACATAATCCCAAGTTTTCTTGGGGTAAGCACGCCTTCTATACGTCTGCTATACAAAATATCTGCGAAAATCTTTGTGAAGTTTGCTTATTTTTAGTGAATGAACAGAGATTAAAATGTCCCTTTGGAAGGTAAAAAGTCATTGAAGGATTAATGTGAATATTTATTCCATTTGAATTGCCCCAAAAAAAAAAAAAAACATTGATAGACTTTCTGTTTAGTCTGCTTTGGGTTTCTTTGGGGGGGGGGTTGGTTCTGGCTAGTAGTAGTAGTTTAACTTTATGGCTTGGGACTCGTGTAAATGGTGCTCAAGTTGCTAATCTGTCATTTTTAATTATTTCATTTTTGCTTGAACAACAAAATAAAATTTCCAACTCTAGCAAACTGGACAGTTTTGTTCAGGGTTACTTTTTTATTCTTTGTAAAATCAAATGATGTAATCTGAAAGTAAATTAAACTGGAGTACATCTCTGCCATAGTTACAGCATTAATCATCTTTCTAAATGTTGTCCTGCTGAATGACTAACCAGAAACCAGAGAAAATAAAGCTGAACTTTCCTATTAACTGAAGTCAGACCTTCTTTTCTATTGAATTACCTCAATACGTTGTTCAGATGTCTTGAGAACAGGTTTTTCTTGAGGAGCACATGCATGTACATGTGTCTCATGTCAGTCGGTTTCTTACAAAACGAGATAAGAAATGACGCAGGGCTGATTTTCTGGAACAACTTATCCATGATCTTTATGCATGAACGTGGGATAAAAGAAAGTTGGATGTGTTGTTACATAATTTATGATTGATATTTGTTCCACAGAGCCATGTGTTCTAAAGTAGGCAGGGGGTTTACATTTTTGAATATATTATTGCATATTGGCCACACTTAATTAAAAAAAATATGCATCTATATTTATTCTACAGACTGTCACACATACTGTCGTTATCACATAAAAACATGAGCAAAGATTCAATGTGATGGAGTCAAACCCTCCACCGGATCAGATAACATAAAGGATTATAAGAAGTATTTATAGTGAATGTCGTGTGCAGCAGTATCTATTGTACAAATACTACGTCGCTACATCTAAAAAAAAAACATAAAATTTGATACATATGTGGAACACACTGATGCAGACAAATGCTCAAAACAATTAGGTCCTCATCCATTTCGAAAAACTATTTTGGAAAAGCGTGTAGGTAGAATTTGTCCTTTAATTGTCTACTATTATATGAGATGGTGATGGTGAAGACAGAGGAGGATCCCATTACAGGACTCAACTTAGAAGTCATTAACAAGATAAGTTACAGTAACTAAAGGTGTTCGCAGCAATGCTGGGTGGAAAACACACACACACACACACAAAATAATCCACAAAATTTTAAAAGAAAAAAAATGTTGGCATCTAGGGAAAAAAGGAAAGAGCCAGAAGGTCGTGTGAAAACCCAGTAAGGGAAAATCAGGAGAGCAGCCTTTTAATGTCGGTGGATGAGAAGGGTGTCCTGGTGTGCTCAGTACATGGGTGGGGCACAGCAGGAGGTGATCTGAGAGAGCGGTAGGTCCAAGCCTCCTTCCATTTGGAGGAGGGTGGAGACACAACATCTCCTTGAAGATTTTAACATGGTTCACTAAATTGCACAACTTACATGTCTGAAATTTAAATACAGAGTTTTTACCAATTTGATTTTAACTTGATACGTCAAAGTTTGGAGGACTAAACTAAAATCAAAGTTTGGGGGAAAGATGGCTCAGTGGGTCGAGGGACCAGAGGGTTGTCGGTTTGATCCCCTGTCAAACTGGGGACAGGGGAGTTCATGCCTTGATATCCCTGAACAAGACACTGAACCCCCAATGTCTCCTGATGGTGGTTTACACCTTGCATGGCAGCTTCTACCATCAGGTATGAATGTGTGTACTTAGAGTGCCAACGCAGGTAGAAAAGTGCTGTGTAAGTAGAGTTCATTTACCGTGTTATACCCACAACCAAACAGGAAATGGTTTTAACGTTCAAACACACTGATCTAACTGCACAAACGTGTTCATGGAGGACCTCAGTCCCCATTCTGATTGCAAAAGCATGTAAACATTAGGCCGATGCCAAAGCTTAACCATTTCCAAAAAGTTTTACTATAAAATAATGAAAATACGGAACTTAAGGAAAATATTTTGTGAATAGAGGTCAATTTAAATAAATTTGTCATTTTTGTGTGAACAGTGCAGTTGTGGCATCATATTAAATTCAACATAAATAATTTATGAATCCTAACCAGATTTTATGATAATGTCCTGTTAGCTGTAACTCCGCCCACTTAGAAGAAAAAGTTCTTGTTTTTTAGTCTTCGCTGTTCTATTATGTTATATCTATATATATATCTACATCTATAACTATATATATATATATATATACATCTATATCTATGTTAGATGGAAGAAACTGACTTGCTGTGGCGACCCCTGAAGGGAAATGCCGAAAGGAGAAGAAGAAGCTGTTCTTCTTTACAGTTGAAGCTATGAACTTAAGAATTCTCTGAAACATGTCAACCATCATAAAACCACATTAAAAACTGAAAGAGAGACAAATGCAACCATGGCAATGTTGAGTCAATGCCATAAAACAGGAAGTTGCAAAAATGAGGACTTTTGGTCTTTTGAGTTCCTAATTTTGCAGTTTTTTTTTTGTATATGTGTTTAAAAAAAGGTGCTTTTTAAAAAAGTAAAAGAAAAATCACTTCTTTCATTTAATACTGTTTTATTTTTGATTCCTAGAAATACATGAGCATTTCAAAAATATGTTGGATTTTTTTGTAATTATAGTAAATATTACAGAACTTTGTATAAAATGTGTGAGGTTTAAAAATGTGTCTTTTTATCTGCTGATAAGTATCAAAAGGATTTTGTGTGGACAGTAATGTACCATAAAGAGGAAGTAATGCAAACATAAAAATCAAAGGAAAGGAAAGAATACAGTTTTTCAGCTTCATGACGCTGACTCATCTATCCAAAAACCCAGAAGGAAATATGGTGAGGTTTTTTCTATTGTTGAATTCTTGGATTGTGCTGATCTGACAGGAAGTAGACTCACTATAAGATATTAGGTGTTTTTTCTGGAAACTTTTTGGTGGTATTTCTTTGTAAAACTCAATAAATCATGACGATTAGGCAAAGACCGATAACAGTATCAGATGGTATCAATACTCTACGGACCGTTACCACAAAACGTTTTTGTAACTTATCAATTAATTTAACCATAGAAACTAACAAAGAACTGCCTCAGCCTCCGACGGGAAACCCAGGCTTATCTCACCCCAGCTGCATCCAACAGCTCCTCCGGGAGGACCCCGAGGTGTTCCCTGTCCAGCTATGACACATAGTGTCTCCAGCGGGTCAGGGGGTTGCCTTTGGGTCTCCTCCTGGTAAGACGGCACGTCTCACCAGCGAGGCGCTCAGGAGGCATCCTAACCAGATGCCCGAACCACCTCATCAACAAAGATCTTTGTTAATTAATCACTATCTGGATTTAACCATGCACAAGTTTACGTTTAAAGATGAGATGTGCACACAAGTTATTCTAGGCCGAGACACACACGTGTCATGAGTCTTATACAGTCAGTTCTTTGAGAAGCTTCAGTTTTATACAAGCTGATTCATAGAAGTAATTCTGTCATGGTGACTACTCCATTCTGATTGGCTGAAGAGTGTTCGTTATTTTAGATAACGTACACCTCTGAAAGATGTTTTTGTTAAATAACCTCAGCATTCTTTATTATTGCTCTTGGCTTTAATGTGGGCTGGTATTCATAACCACAGATGGTCAAAACACATGTGGCTTTAAAGTTAGTGTGATTATTAATCACAATGCTGGTAAGATGAAACAAAAATATGGCTGAGATTTCTTGACATGAAAAGAGTCTTAAAATTCAGCCGCAGACTGCATTTTGAAAGCATCATTTTGCATCATTCTGTGGAAAAAACAGTGGCAAGGGTTTCCCTTTGAAATGTGGATTTATTTAACTTATCTATCCATTTCTTCTACTGGCAATACGTCGACCAGCTATAACCTCTGTGGTCATCATCATGGCAAGAGACACTGACAAATTACGCACCACTACTTCTAATGAAAGCACCTTACACTACAAAGAGTAAATGAACCAAATTATGTATTACAACTGATATAATATGTCTTTACTTCCTAAATGACCATGAACAGCTTCAGTGGCAGACTGCTCTACCCTCGCTGTGTGAAGGAGAGATTCAGGAGGTCTTTCCTTCCTTCTGCTGTGAGACTCCACAATGAGCAATTTTAACCACACGCTCTATATGTTATTTCACACCAAAACTGTGCGGTAGCTCACTCACTTTGAATGCATGTTTTTGTCCTTAGTCTATTTTGCCTTTTTTGTTTTTGTTTTGTTTGTGCATACTTCTTTCTTCCTGTGCCTATTTTGTTGCATACTGCAATTTCCCCGCTGTGGAACAAATAAAGGTATTCTTACTTGCTCACTTACTTATACAAGTGTTTTGATGTCCTTGGAGGTGTTCTTGATCTGAAACGAATGGACTTTGCAAAAGCAACCGTCCAAAGGCATATCCATTCATTTTTAAGAATGGACACCTCTTGGGCATTTCTTGTGTTAGAATAGGAGAAAAATCTTTTAAAAAAATAATGTGATGAAGTGAAATATGTTTTGGTTTGAGTTAGAATATTTTCATTTATTTATTTTTACTCACTCTACTCATTCCTCACCGGGAAAATTTGTGTGCTGGACTACTACACCGCAGGAGGCTGCCACGACAGCACCAATACTGGGAGAAACAGGGGGGTTAGGTGTCTTCTCCAAGGACCCTAGACGTCAACTTAGTGGGAATCAAACCCGTGAACTTCCGGGCGAACACTCTACCACTGAGCTACCGTCTCAGTATAGTGAGTAATAGTTAGTAAATAAAAAAGATGCTCTTGTTTGTATTTTTTGAAAAGTGGCATTGTTTCAACCTGAACGATAATATCATGTGTACAGTCTCTGCGCAAACGCTTAATGTCGTTGGTTGATTGTAAATTCCATCGAATATACTGATATTTTCCGATTGCGATCAGTTTAAAGAAGGTTACATCTTGAGATTATACGTAGTGACCCAATGAGCTGCAAAATAAGAGTCTGACACAGTGACCTATTCATAACTCCTTCCTAAATTAACCGAGTTAAACCCAACATGGAA
The DNA here is from genome assembly GCA_902685375.1 of Neostethus bicornis. Lineage (NCBI taxonomy): Eukaryota > Metazoa > Chordata > Actinopteri > Atheriniformes > Phallostethidae > Neostethus > Neostethus bicornis. The sequence continues at coordinate 3,796,834 of LR738553.1, read as the reverse complement.
AGTCACAGAGGTCAGGGATCATTGTTGTGAGTGTTGCGTGTGAACAAGGAACAGCTGGAGCAAAGATGCAGCACAGAAACCAGCACAAGACCGGGTTTAGCTGGTGTGCTGACAGCCAGCGAGGCTCCAGGATGGCACATGACAAACTGCATGCTTTTCTAATCATGAATGCAAACAGAAAGAGCAGAGCGTAGAGGACGCTGTAAAACAATATGTTCGTTTATGCTCTTGGTTATTACATGTCTACCACAGTTTATAAATTATAATTAGACCTCACTGACTTTATTGGACATAGTTTTCTCCCATTTACAAAGTGATAAAGAACAAACAGCATGAGTTAAACTGCTTTATCACCAGTATACAGTTTAATTTCTATCAAACTTTAAAGTAACCTTAACAAAAGCAGGCTGGAAATTCTGATAAAAGTCAATAATAAGATTCAGAAAAACATATGCTGGAATAAGAAATAAAATAATATATTACATAATCCAGATATCTGTAATGTGTACATATACTCCATTTTTTATTTGCCCCTGGCATCAAGCACACATAACACTTTTGTAAACACATTATCTCTTAATGCCTCATTTTGGTTCAGATCCATCTGTTGCGATTTTCACTCTGTTATGTCACATGTTTAAACAATGACTGACTTGGGCGTGGCACACATAGACATAAAGCGGGCATGGGCAAACTACGGCCAGCGGGCCACATGTGGCCCGTTAAACATTTAAATCCGGCCCGCCGAACTAGAAAATATTAAATAAAGAAACCATGCTGGTTTGGTTTTTCCTGCCATTCCAATCTTCGTCACTAGATAACGCCAAATATACAACAACACTGCTCCCATTAAAATGTGTGTATCTCTGTGATGCCCACACTGTCAAAATAAACAGTGTGCACAGATATGGAAAGCCATCGGGCCCAATACACGCACGTAAACAAGCGTGTTAGATGTTAAAACAAGCAAAATGTTACATCAAGCGCTTAGATTTCAAACCTAGTGTCGCTAGATTTGAAATTTAACGCTCTTGATGTGACATTTAGCGCTTGTTTAAAAACTAGCGTGCATTCTATTGGTCTAATCTAGCGGTTACCAAAGCATGCCATTCATCTGATTCTGGTCCCCAGGGGCGAATCAAGGATTTTCTTAAGAGGGGGTGACCCAAAACCAGCAGCTGTGGTGCTCGCCACAACTGCTGGTTTTGGGCATCCACCCCCGAACCTTTTTGAAGAATAAGTAATTTTTCTGCATTATGGTGCTTATTTTAACCAAAGTTTATAATATTTAAAGTAGTAAGAACACTTTTTTTTGTGGACCTGGAGGGGGGGGGGGGGGCACGCCTCTCTCCCTCACACTCTGGTTCCGGCCTGCTTGTCAAATGTTAGTACTCAATGTGGCCCACGAGTCAAAAAGTTGGCCCACCCCTGACATAAAGAGTAGACCCTTCATTGGCTGCTGCAGCCGCCATCTTGGATCGATAGTCCTACCTGTAGTCAAACCAAACCTGTGGTAGTAGATCCGATGTCTGAGCACTGTGTGGTGGATTCTGGTTCTAATCAGAGGACCATTGAAAGCAGGTGGAGGTGTATTATATAAAGACTTGGTGTAGAGATCTTGCTAATTTTTATGTACACATTTATTCGTCTGTCTGTACATTCATCCAACAATTGCAACGCCATCCACTTATCTATCCAGGAACGTCCATCAGATGGATACCTATTCATTCATCTATCCATTCATTTGTCGATCACTTGCAGAAACCCTTGGTCTAAATGTCGTTTGTCTCTCCACATTACTGTACCAACTTTTTTTTAATCTACTTTGACTTTTTAAACTGTAATCCTAACAGTGGTTGCCATAAGATTTTGAAATGTTGCATTTTTTTAAATGAATCAGCATCAACATACCCGCTTCTCTGATTAACAGTACAGACCTTCTCAGCTTTCACTATGAATGAGAAGAAAGGATGGATAAGGGTCACCATTCCAACCCTAACAATGGGATTAACTGGTAGTCAGAAGCATGATCTTCACAGCATCGTTATCTTTAACATGATTACAACGCTACAAGAAGACACAAAGCTAGTCATGTTTGGGATTTTCAAACAGCCGTGTGTCATGATGAGCTGCTCTCTCCCTCCGCCCCCCTTCGGTTTCTCTAACCACTTTGCGTTTGGACCAACCACATGGAGAGATAAATCTTCCTTAAATGTGTCAGAAGTTTTGGAACTTGTGTGTTTTGTGTGTGTTACTGGCTCTTTGTGAAGGACTTATCTCTGAGTATTAAGGTGATGAACCTTCTTTGTGTCGCCCAGGTGTGTCCAAGGTGAGGTGTCAGGTATCAGAAATGTGTTGACAGATCTATAGGGTATCAGATTCTGCTGGTGTGTGAATGAAGAGCCTGAACATCCTGACACATTAACGGTGGCCGTAGAGCAGAGATGTAACGGATACGGTGCAAAGCACGACTGCTTCCAGGCTCAGCCGCGGAGAAACTCAGTCGTTTTCTCTTCATATGAACTCACGCTTCACATGTTTGTCCGTCTGCATGACTCTTTAACTCTGGAGCTCATTTCATCTTACTTCAGAGGCCAAGCGTAACGGACCCTTAACCCATAAATAAAAACCTAATTATATTGATTAGTTTAAACCTGTTTGTTAGCTTGTTAGCTGAGTTTAACTAAATCTATTTACTTCATTCAGAAATAATTGTTCCTTGTCTTTTTTTTTTTCAATGAAAAACCAAAACAAGACACTGACGCTCACATGTAGAACGATCGCCCGCCGCTCCCCTTTATCAAAAACTGTAACAATAATGTATGGTTTGTGACGTCGACCTTTGTGACTTTGACATTTAACTGCAGGGCTGCATGGTAGTGCAGTGGTTACCACAGTGGCCTCACAGCAAGAAGGTTGGGGGTTGAAAGCCTGAAGTCGGGTGAGGCTTGAGACACTGGCCTTTCTGTGTGTAGTTTGCATATTCTCCAGTGTATGCGTGGGTTTTCTCAAGTTTCCTCACACTCCCTAAAAACCTGGAAGTTAGGTTGATTGGTTGCTATGAAATTGTTCCTAGGATTGTGTGTGTGTGGCAACAGACTGGTGACCTGTTCAAGGTGTAACCTGCCTCTTGCCCGGAATCAGCTGGGATAGGCTCCTGCGACTCCATTAGAAATAAACGGTTCTGAAGATGAATTAATGTATCATGTGTATAACCAATAAAACAAACTGCTTTTCAGAAAGCAGATGTTTTGCAGCAAGAAACCATAACAAACCTGTAAAACAGCTGTCAGATCAGTCAGAATGTGGCTGTTGGTTACACGTGTCCTTCCACATGTAACCAATAGAGGGCAGCAAACTAACACAGTGTTTACTTCAAGAGAGAAAAACAAACCAACTGATAACAAAACATTACAAACGTCCATGGATTGACCTTCTTCACAAAGTTAGTCACCTTCTTATGCATCTATCCATTACGGTGTTGTGGGGGGTGCCAGAGCCCATCCCGGCTGATTTAAGGCGAGGGCAGGGTACACCCTGAACAAGCCGCCAGTCTGTCACGGTGACCTTCTTTTATTCAAGTTAGAATTAAAATAAAAAATAGTTTAAACATGTTTGTTGTGATTTTAAGCACTCATGTTATTACATTTTTATTTCGGTGTAAAATAGAATTATTGAAGAGATTTTTAAACAAAATCTATTATTAAGTATACAACAAAAAAAGGTTTTCATGCCAAAAAAATGGCACCATTTTAAACATTCGGGCAATTTGGACTAAAAATAAAATCACTGTTTTCTTTACAGAAAAAAATCATTTCTGATTTTAATTGATTTTAAATGACAAAAAAAAAAAAGCCTCAGAACAAGTTTTGAAAATTATTCTTTTTAATTCAGGGTTAAAATGCAATTTGAAGAAAAAAGTATTAGTAAGTGAAGCAAAACACATGTTACACCTCTGTAAACAACCTGACATCAAGACCATAAAATTATTATTAAAACATATTAAAAATCTAACCACTGTGATCCTCCTGTTAAAGATAGAGTCCAGACACGCAGGACTTAATGTGAATGCTACATCAACACATACTATAGATAAATGTGTAAAAAAAATATAGATATTTTTCTTTTTCTGGTCATCAATTATGTTTATAATGCATCTAGTTTTGCAAATGAATTTAAAAAATTGATTGATATTTGATCATTTCATTACTATTTTGTGCTTCTTTTGATCAAAATGATAAATTATTAAAGGTTCATATTAGTATCAAATACAAGTTTATGGAGATGATGGAATTCTTAATGAAACAGTAGTTGTACGAGAAACATCAACTCAAATCTAAAATACTGTTTGGTATTTGGATTGATCTTTCATGATGTGTGTGTGTGTGTGTGTGTGTGTTTGTGCACAAAGTAAATATAAGTTTTTAATTTTTACTCACTCGATTCATCCCTCACCGGGAAAATTTGTGTGCTGCACTCCTACACCGCAGCAGGCTGCCCATGACAGCGCCAATGGTGGGAGAAACGGGGGGTTAGGTGTCTACTCCAAGGACCCTAGACATGCACTCCGTGGGATGCAAACCCACGAACTTCCGGTCCAAGGGCGAATACTCTGACCACTGAGCAACCGTCTCTCCCATAGTGAAAATTTATTTTGAAAAGACCCCAAGAAGAAAAACAAATAAAGAAATTCAGGCTAACGGGGAAATTAATAAACAAACAAACACTCCGCTAACATACTGTAGCTGTTTCGTGTGTTGCGTCGCAGGTAGCGCGAACATGTTTTGCTTTGTCTTCTGAACTGCATAACCCTAATAGTGTTATGGGAGGCTACCAGAGCCATTCCTGGCTGATTTCAGGGAAAGAGGCAGGGTACACACCATAAACAAGTCACCACTCTGTTGTGAAGCCACACACACTCAACTATCCACACGCATTCATAGGGACTAATTTCACTGCAGCCAATCAACCTAAAATGCATGTTTTTGGAGGGTGGAAGAAAACCTACACATCCACACATACGAGGAGAACATGTAAACTCCACACAGAAAGAACAGTGTTTTAAGCCTTGTCCTACCTGGGACTCGAACCTCAACCTTCTTGCTGTGAGACCACTGCGCTAACAACTTTCCCACTTTGCAACCCTGTTAAAACCCTACGTTATTATCTGTATTTAAAAAGTTGTTCCTGGATTTTTTTAGAAGTACTAGAGAGTCCCAGGATTCTGTTTGTCTTCATCATCACATCCTTTTCAGCAGACAAACAGAAAAATATCAAATCCATCCTTTTTCTGGTTTCAAACGTCCATCAGTGAACAAATCAATACCTCCAACTTCAAAACACAGCCAAGAGGTCTTGATAGAAGTTTTCTGCATCATGATCGAGCTTAATGCACATCGATCGCATGGATGAACTGAAACTTGTCTGTCTGAAAGCTCAGATTTCTCCTCCTAAAATAGAGGTATTGATTGTTCAGACTCCTTCAGGAGCCAGAAGGACACCCCGTCCTCATCAGGGATCTGGTTTCAGAAGGTTTAGGGAGATTTTAATCTGAGCAAGTATTTATAAAAACCTCCATATCTCACTTTACACAACCCGATCTCCAACCACACCTCTACTCTGGAATATGGATCATGCAAATGACCTGAGGCATGTTCAGATGAGCCGGTGCCGCCTGTCATTACTCATCAATGATGGTGAAAAAGTGTCATTTCACCAAAGTGGAGGTGATGATGCTTGTGCTCTTTGTAAGTCATGCTGGCGTTTCACACGGGTAAAAGATAGCTGAGTGCCAGGCGGCGACCAGGGCGGTAACCACGGCAACTCTGTGAGGCGCGCACTGAAATAGTACAACATTAAAGTAACAACAAATAACAAGTTGAGCGCAACGCATCGAAAAAAAAATACCTCCACCCGCACTGTTTCACAACCTTTATTAATAATGAAGGGTCTGTGACCTTGTCCTTTGGTCACATGACCTTCAGTACCCAATCAGTTCATTTGTAGTTGGTACTGAGTCCATCCATACGCATGGATCTTTGATGGGCATAAAAAGTACAAACATAATCTTAATTCATTTTTTATTTGAAGATTTCTTTTTTAAATTTTGTTTTATTTCAATTTTTTAAGTAAAAATCTGGGCTTGATGAAACGATTCAGCAGTGTTCTGAAAACTGGCAAAGATATTTATCATATTTTATCCAACAGTCGTTTTCTGAAGCGTTCATTTTAGCCTGGGTTTCACAAACTTAATCTATTTTAGATGAAAAACACCCTTTTTTTATTAACTATACTGTCGGTATAAGTATTAATAAAAATAACGTGACATTAAAACAATTTTTTGACATTTAAAAAGTTATAAAAAATACAGTGGGTTTGTATTTATTTAATAAAAAATAAATAAATCTGTAAAAAGAAGTCAAAAGCTTGGTTTGGAATTTTTTTTTCAGAATTTTCTTTTTTCTATATCCTCTCAAAGATCATAGATTCACACACACACGCACGCACGCACGCACGCACGCACGCACGCACGCACGCACGCACACACACACACACACACACACACACATACCTCTTCCTTTCCTGTTTCCTGACCCACCCCTTCGCCTGTCACACACACACTATTGATCTGCCCAGATGGGGGTGGAACCTCTGAGTTAAGTGGTTTGTTTATTCCTGTGGTCACTTTCTACTCAGGCGATGTGTGTGTGTGTGTGTGTGTGTGTGTGTGTGTGTGTGTGTCTGTCTGTCTGTCTGTCTGTCTGTCTGTCTGTACATGGTTTATTACATCAACAGCATTTGTGTTATCATTCTATAATGCACAACATGACGTCACGCTGGAAATTTATTTCCAAAAACTGTTATTGGTGTTCGTTAGCTTTTGTTATTTTCTGTGTTATTTCTGTGTTTTCAGTGTTTTTTTCTGTGTTTCAGGTGTTTTTATTTCTGTGTTTCAGGTGTTTTTATTTCTGTGTTTCAGGTGTTTTTTTTCTGTTTTTCAGGTGTTTTTATGTCTGAGTTTAGGTGTGTTTTTTACTTGTTCTTTCTCGGGCTCCTGTCTCGTGCTCTGCGTGTCCTCTCTGTTTAATACTGAAGGTTTTTGAGCTCATTTCAACTATTTAGTTCCTTTTTGTTTCATCTTTATGCCTCAAATAGCACAGAAACTAAATTGAACTGAGGTTTATACACCGTACGTGTGTGTGTGTGTGTGTGTGTGTGTGTTTGTGTGTGTGCATGTGAGTATTTTATTGCCTCACATTGCTGAGTTTGTCAAGAACCCATAAAATGTGTGATAGGTGTGTGTGTCTCCTCTGTGACCCCAAGACGACCCGGCTCCCCTACACACACCACCAAACACACACACACTCTCTCTGTCTCTCTCTCTCTCTCTCTCTCACTCTCTCACACACGTACACATACACATTCTGCTCTTCATCTCTGTTTTTTTTCTGCAGCTGTTTGTGTATCTGGGCGGGGCACCACTTCCTTATTTGGTTTCCTGCACAGGGGGAGTGGTGGGGGTCACATGGGTTTTTCGTCCAGAAATGCAGCGACTGGAACAAAAAGTCACTCGTTGATCTGTCCGTCCTGCACAGCAGCCAGTTAGTTAGAACAGGAAGTCAAAATGCCCACTAACTTCACAGTGGTCCCTGTTAAAGATGGCAGCTGGAGAGAACAGGAGGATGTTCTAAAAGAAGAAGATCCACCAGGTCAGACCAGAATCTTTCATCTGGGATTAAAACTCTGTTTTTTATCTTAAACCAAACCTGTTCATTCTGTGTAAAACTTTTATAAATTCTGCTCCTCTGGTTAAACCTGCTGAACCTCGTTGGAGTTTTGTCTCTGGTTTATCTCGTCTGGGCTCTAAGTGATGATCTCAAATCTCTCCAGCTCCACATTTTCAACATTCTCTGCTTGTAAGAGGGTCAGAAACACAGAAAAACCTTCTAAAAGGAAAGAGAAAAGCTCCAGATTGTTGTTACCTGAATGTTTCACTGCTTTAGAAAAATACTAAAAACTCTCACGTTAATAATAATGTAATAAATTCTACATTTTACTCCGTTTAGCAACAAAAAGACAGAGGATCGTATTGATCAGAGTGAGATGATCACATTTATTAAAGAAGGCTTTTTATGTAAAAACAATTTTATAAGTTGTTTATGTTTGATGAATTTGTGAGGTTTTTCGCTTATTTCACAGTTAATATACAAACACCGATTTGATCTTGGCCTTGAATTTTGTTCTTCATCACGCCCACATTCTAATGTAAACAGAAGTGTTTTAGTTGAGGTGATCTGCTCAGGCTCAGTCCCAACAGGAAGAGTCATTTTTATCTCAACACAAAAAAACAACAATGTAGAAACAACTGGGCGTATGTTACAGTGAATTTGCAGCCTGTGACGAGATTTACGTTTTCGTGCACACTGCCAGGAGGTGGGACTGAGCAGGTAGCGAGAAGAGGGGGGAATTCACAGTGTCAAAAACTTTAAGTCAAACTGAACAAATGTATTTATGTTTAAAAATGGGGACAAATATTGCTTTTTAGAGCCAAAAAAACAAAAACAATAAAAATCACATGCTTCTTTGAATTGATTTACGATAAAAAAAAAGCATTATAATTAAATTCTTAAATACTTTTAGTAGAAGATTAAATAATATTATTTATTAAGTTGAAAAAGTGTTTAAAAGAAAAAAAATCCAAATTGTAAAATAAAAGATGAATTTTTAAAAAATGTAATATGATGTTTTTAAAATTGTTGATAAAAAACATGTTTATTAAATAAAAATGTTGATTATTGATTGAATTTTTATTATGTTTATGAAATGGTTAATTTGTAATTAAAAGTTTTAAAGAACTTATTTTATGTCATTTATAATATTCTTTTTAAATAAATGTCTGTTTTGATAAAATATTTTACATTATTATAATATTTGAGAAAAATTGGCTGTTTTTTTTTTCCATCACTAACTCAGATCAATTTAATTGATATGATATGATTTTTTAAAATAAAACAGTGTTTAGTATAAATAGTTAATTAAAAATCAATTTAAATAAAATATCTTAAGAAATCATAAAATAATCCCAGCATTTAAATAAAAATGTTTCCAAAATAAAAATTGCAGCTGCTTGAAAAGCATTTTTGTTTCAGTAAAACGTTTAAAAATCTTGTTTGATGTCGGTTTTAGTTTATTTAAAAAGTCATTAAATAAGATCTAATTGGATTCGTTTGAGTGGAATGATTTAATTTATTATGTGAAATAGAACAAATTACAGACGTTAGAAGTGAAATAAGAAGTAAATGACATGAGAAACAAGTGTTTGCACACACACTCACACACACGACATCATGGATAGAAAATGTGTTTTCACTGATGTAAAAGCAGGTCAGAAAAAGCTTTTTTTGTTTTTCTGTGTCTCTTAATGACACTATAAAAGGATACACGTTCATTTAAGTGAAAATAAATCATCGTAATGATAAATGATTGTGTTTTTGTACCAAACACATCGTCTCTCTGAGTGTTACCAGTCCATTTACGTCATGGGCACTCCTGCTTTAGATTATTTCAGAACAACTACTGAGTGTTTTGTAAAGTGTCCCTCAGGACCTATTTACAGTGTTTGTTTTTTTACATCTGCAATTACTGCTGCATGCTGGGTAAAATAGTACACGGGAGTTTTTTTCTTGTATGGACGAGTTTTTGCTTTATGAGTTAAAAAGTTGACGTTTGTTCCTTTTAGGTGTAACGAATCAATGTAGAACATGCTTGTGTTTTTCTGTGGAGTCACTGGTATTGATTAGGCTGCTGGCTTGTTTCCTGTTGGCTGAGTAGGTGGGGGAGGAGAGACCCCTCCCTATCCTGTAACACATGTCCTGTAGGAAAGAAGCTTTGCTCATGGGCAAGAGGGTAAAAATAGAACCACATTCTTCTATAGACATTAACATGGATTTTTTTGGACTAAAAGTGTAACAGTGAAAGAAAAACATTAAACGTTCATATAAAATCTGTGTTTACGGTGACTTCTACACAAAATAGACACTTAAAGATGGTGGGGAGCGTGAACTTTAAATCAGAAGCTGAAATGGTGAGACGTAGAGAAAAAACGAGACGTGTGGACCGAAGCTGAAGTGAACTGAGGACAGTGAAATGAAGCATTTGAAGCAGCGAAGAAACAATTAGAAAACACACATACATACCTGTCAGTGTAGGACCGTACGTACGTAAGACAAGATTGTTCATTAAGATTTATGCACATTGTTTTTCACCACATGCAAACTCTTTTTGAAACCTGTACCCCTGCCTCTACGCAATTTTTTACATCCTACACATAAATCAAAATAATAGGAGTATCATTAAACATTAAGTCGGGATTCACATGAACCACGTACAGAGGCTGATACGGATTTCTGGTTGGTTTTCTTCTCTTTGTCAATACCTAAAATAGAAAAACAGGTTTCTGATTGGCTCACCGACAGATCAGTGGGTCAATCGTAAAGTTGCCACATTGATTGTTTCTTCATCACGCAGGAGCAATGACAGGTGTCACCGGTTAATTAGTGTACCATTGCATTCTCATCATCACATCATTTACATGATCCATATATCGAGTTAAGGAGGTGTGGTTGGGGCGGGGTGGAAATCAAGTGGGTTTTATGTCTGAGTTTTGTCACAAGAGGGATTTATGGAGCTTAATTAGTGCGAGGGGAAATAACTTGGTTTTTATAAATTTCATCTTTGGGTGTGGTGTGAAGCTGAGCAAAAACGCCTGCTTAGACTAAGATCAACACAAATCGCAGTAAAAAAGGCCCCAGGTCTTTGAATTAGTATCTGGTCTCCAGTATCTCATGTGGTTTAGTAACGTGAGTTCTTTCTTGTAAATTAAACCATCTTTATCAAACGCTTGTTTTCTATTTGAAAATTGATTTGAGGAAAACTTTTTTGTGGCATAAATGAGAACTTTTGAAGACACTTTATTGGTCATTTAACAGACTGTTAGAAGATTCATAATGATTAATAAGATCAGTGGGAAACTATGAATCACAGACATGGGGATTCCCAAACGATACCAAGAATAGTCTGATTAAAACGCATCACACACTGTATCCATAATGAATGGTTGGTATCCGAAGGTTAACTGGGTTCAAGCAGCTATCTGTCTGATGTTTTTATAAAGTTGTGACTTTAACCTTTGTGGCCTTGAACTTTGATTGCATGACCTTGAGAATCCAATTAGTTCATCTATAGTTGGTATCAGGTAATTGTGGGCAGTTTAATTGGATTCCCTTTGGTAGTTTGGGAGATATTACATTCACAAAAGTGTGTCAGATATTTATCTTCATTACTGAAGATAAAACTCAACCCATTTATCTCTAAAAGCTAATTTTATATGAATTAACTGATTAAAATGTTAAAGAATTTGGACTAACTTGTGGGAAAACGTGAAAATCCTCAGTATCAGCTTTGGAAACAGATGTGTGGTCAGAGTTAGGGAGTTAACGGAGTCTGTGGGAACGAGTGGAGGAGGAAAAAAATTTTACATAATCGAGAAGGATTTTGTGGGCGGTGTCACATGAGAAAATGACACCCTAAAAATGTATGGTATCCGTTACACCACCAGAACAAACTGGTCCTTTCTGGGTTAGATTTAAATGTCCTCATCTTTTCTAGTGTTTATAGAAGGCTGGTTTGGTGAATGGGTCTGTCGGTCCATGTGTTTCCTGTTTGCTTCCACCCCACTCCCTCTTTCACTTTCTACCTTCTCTCACGCTAATCTAAACAGATAAGTTACATTGTGTAACTCTCTGGAGTGTCACCAGATCCTCCTTCCAATAAGCCTCATGCTCGCTGGCTCTCTGGAAATGATTCAGTTGTTATATTCCACATAAATGACATCGTAAACACAACTTTATAAAAATCAGGCTTTTTGATAAAAAGTCTTAAAAAATAGAAAAAAAAAAAAAAAAGCACCTTTTTTGTTTCATTTTGTTTTCTGAACCGCTTATGCCTATTGAGGTTGCGAGGGGGGGGGTGTCGGATAACATCCCGGTTGATTTAAGGCGAGAGGAAGGATACACCCTGAACAGGTCACAAGTCTATTGCGGGGTCACACACACAGACATCCATCCACACACACACTCACTCCTAAGAGCAATTTCATTACAGTAAATCAACCTCACATGCATGTTTTTGAAGAGTGCGATGAAACTCCAGAAAACCCACAAATACATGGTGAGAACATGCAAACTCCACACAGAAAGGCCAGTGTTTCTGGCCCTGTCCCCACTCCAGGACTCAAACCCCCAACCAATGTGCAGCCATGCCTTTTTTTCTTTGGGAGAAAAAAATACATTTACCTTTAGAAACACTTAAATGGACTAATTGAGTAAAACTTTTTAAAAGTCTAAATAATCCATAGGAGCACGTTTAGCTGTCTTATCTAGACATGCTGATATTGAGTCAATCACATGAGCTATAATGTTTTCAACACAAATAGTGAATAATCAAATATTTCCAGGTGTCAAACATACGGCCTGGGGGTCCATATGGGCCAGCTGTAAGGCCCAAACTGGGTCCCAAAATGGAAATACTAAAAAAAAGAAAGTGTAGTGTGGAAATGAATTTAAAAGAAAAAACTAATAACAGTGCTAGAAAAACTAATTGTACAGTGCCTCTATTCAAAGAAAGCGAAGCAACCATTTAGGATAGAGAGGGTCTTGCGTCTGTAATACTTTTCTGAACTTAATTTCTCCCAAACCATTGAAACAATTTTCTATAGACTAACCAAGTACTCAGTACCAACTATGGATGATTTGAAGATGTTTTCAGGTTCATGCGACAAGGTCAAGGTTAAAAAATGTCCAAACATTGCACATATGACCACCTTGACTCAGTCACACAGACCTCAACCATTCATTAATACAGTTTGCGATAAAAAACAGATAGAAGCATCTTTTTCAACGTCTTGTCGTTAACATCAGTGTAGTTAGAGAAAGGCCACGATTGGAGGGAATTAAAATTCTTGTTACTGTGGTGAGGGTAGGAACGTAGATCCTGGTTACCACGGTGAGGGTAGGAACGTAGATCCTGGTTACCATGGTGAGGGTAGGAACGTGGATCCTGGTTACCGTGGTGAGGGTAGGAACGTAGATCCTGGTTACCATGGTGAGGGTAGGAACGTAGATCCTGGTTACCATGGTGAGGGTAGGAACGTGGATCGACTGGTTTCCCCGGAGCTTTGCATTTCGGCTCAGCTCTTTCTTCACCATGATGAATCGACCTAGCGTCCTGATTATTGTGGACACTGTACCAATCCAGCTGTTGATCGACCCCGCCATCCTTCCCCCATGAGACTCTGAGATATTTAAAAAAAACTTTTTTTAACTAACGTAATCTTTTGCAGCGTTTATGCTGCAGAGAATAAAGTAACCAAAAAATAAGAGTTTTTATTTTCTTTTTGTACATACGTGGGTTTTTCCACCACTGAAAATATTAATGATTTTCTGATTAATTTGTTCAAATTGACAATAGAAGTGAGTGTGAACATGACTGGTTGTTGATTCTTATATTGGGATAAACACTTACTGAATGGCAGGCTAGAAAACAGGCTGGGGTCTGCGCTCACACAGGGCATTTCTATTTCTATTGATTACTGCTATTGTTGTTTTTTATTTGCATGATATGGAATATTTTACTGAAGTAATTTTAAAATTAGTTCAAACATAGCAATTATTAATGTTCAAATATTTTAATGATCGATCTTTTCCATGATGTGCTCCATTTTCTTATGTACGGTCCCACACTGACAGGTATTAATGTGTGTTTAATAAACTTGAGAGAAAGTGAGTTTTAACTCAGAGAAGCTAATAGGCTGTCTGACTTCAGATTCTATTTCCTGTCTGATGATCTCATCCCAACCAGTTGTCTCTTCTCAATATGGTGTGTCTGATAAGCTGCCAAGTCATGAGCGGGTATGTTTCAATAGCGTTCTGTTCCCTCATTATCTGATCCACTCTCTGAGGCCTCCAGAGTTTACATGGTTTCCATTTCAGCTCACAGAACCCTTAGAATTCCATCCCATCACAGCTCCACCACCATGTCCAAACATTTAATGAACAAATGATTGATTAAACAGTCTGATTAGCCACTGCTCTGATCCTGGCTTTACTGCTGTCTGAAACGAGCATTTCTATTTTTCTTTCTGTAAGTTTGTGTCATAAAAACCTCTTGAAGCGGTTTCTATAGTAACCAGCTGGCCAGACACGCTGGGGTACATTCCCAATTCATTCATGAAGCAATCATGACACGTTCATGAAATGCTTGTGAAACATTACAAAGTGTTGCAACGTGTTTAAAAACTTCTGGACAGCATTTCAGAATTTTAATGCCGCCATTGTGAGACGTTTCAATGAATCGCTTCAAACGATTTGGACAATGTTTGGATTCAAAGCATTGTTCAATATTATTGAAGCAGTGAAAAGTGTTGCAAAGTATTTAAGATGGTTGTAAGTGTTTTGTGATGAATGGAGAGTCACAATGTGCTTTTGAGGTTTGCAAGCTGTGATAAAACGTTGTTAAATATTGTAAATGGTTGAAGCACTGTGTTTTATCATATTTGGTTGAGGTTTGGAAAGGGCTTCCACGTTAGAAAGGAATCTGAAATGCTGTTAAGCGTTATAAAGAGTTTTGAAATGTTGTGATGAGTTGCTGTAAAGTGTTGTGAATCACTGTGAGGAATTGCTAAAGAATGTAAAAATGTTGCATGTATTACAACACATGCACCGTGTTTTATTATTTTTTCCCAATATGGTATAAACACTACAAATGGACATTTACATAACATATCCACATTTTTTTTTAAATGACATATTTACTGGTACTTTTGTGTCGCGGTGAGGGTGCAGAAGGAGGAGGAGGACCCAAGTGCAGGACAACAAACAGGATTTATTTAGTAAAGGAGTCGAGTAAATCTGTAGGAGAAATATTACATGGTTCAGATGAAGGCCTAATGGTAAATGTTCCCAGGCGTGTCCTGGTCAGGCAGCCAGGAAGAACCTGGCTGGAGGGGATGATGACCTGACATTGAATGAAAGGCAGACTGCCTTTAAATAGGCAGCAGGGCAATCATCCTCAGGTGTCCCAAATCAGGAAGATGAGGGAAGGTCCAGGACTCCCTCTGGTGGCAAGCGAGGGAACCATGACACTTTTGTCCTGCACTGCTGGTGATTTATTTTATTTTGCATACAGAAAATCAGTTTTTTAAACAAATGATGAGAAAACGGTTAGATTTTAGAAATGTGCTTTAAACACACATGTTATTACAACTCTAAACATAAATATTGTCGCATTTACATCATGCAACATGACAAAAAAATGTCCTTATCTGTTAGTATCACACTCACAAAATAATAAAAGCAATAAAACGGGTCTGTTTCTGCTTTCTTCCTCTGTTGGAGCAGACTCAATGTTACTTCAAGTGTGATTCCAAATGGAGGTGCTTTTACAGGAACTCTGGAAATTTAACTGTTTAGTCGACAGGTTTTCAGGCAGAAATCCATTTGGCACCAGTTTTGCTAATTACCGATGTCTTCATACCTGTCAAGGCGTTCCTCCTGCTTCCTGTATCGGGGAGGCTATCACATCATGCTGAGCACATAAAAAACATAATTAATAGACACTTTGAAAATCATGCGCATGCGCAGTCAATTTATAATGAACCAGAGCGATGTGAGCGGAAGCAACTAGTCCAGCTCTGACTGTGCCGTAAGAACGGCTGCTTAGAATGTACCATAATCAGCTTGAAATCAAGTCATTTTACAGGTGTTTTAAAGTATGACAAGTTGAGAAAACAAGATGTGTCTGATTTTTATTTTTTTTAGCAATATTTTTTTGGGTTTATATAAAAATGACAGGACCCCTGTATTTGATAAAATGGCATTTTTTTTCGTTTCAAAATACAGCAAAATTGTATAACTTGACAAGTAAGCCTCTCAAAAGAGTTTAAAATCAACTGATTTTATCGGCAAGGGAAATATTTTTAAAATGTCTACATAATTACGTTCAGTTAATGCGTAGCTTCATAGCAAATCAATAAAGACTTTTAGCATACAATACATTTTGTTTGATGGATTTCAGGATTTTTATTTTTTGATTTTTGTAAAGCCTTTTTTTTTTTTAAAAAAGTACATTTTTAATATCAAATATCAAATAAAAATCCCGCCATCAAATAGGAAAAAGTGTGATTTGATATTTATTCCATATCTCCACATTGTGAAGAACTCTCCAGTGCGGTATGAAACATTTTTTTAGTGTCCCAGAAAAGTTTGTCAAGACTTTTTAAAGCTTGTTTTAAACCTATCAATAAAGAAAACTTAGAAAATTTTTACTCATTCTGGAGGAAACAAAGAGAAATCTGAGAGCGTTCCACCGTGTTCCCTGGTGCAAGTAACATGCTTTCTTAGAACTTCAGATCAAGTTCGTTCAATAGAAAGTACATTGTAGTTTGATAAGATGAATAAATAATAAAGTTTTCAGTGAAATAACTTTATGCAACACTCATAGATATGAAGAACACGGCTTTGTTTCTGGAGCTGGCTGAATAAATACAGGATTAGAAAAAAGAAAGTGAAAAGCACATAGTGTACCTGCTGGGAGAAAAACAACCCTTTAAAACACTTTATTTTAACATATAAAATACTGTAGGTCTCGAGGGTGTTTTTTTTTTTTTTTTTAAAAAAAAGGCACTTCTCATGGTCCTATTGGCTTCGTCGGGCTGTGATCTCCAGCTCACTCTGGACCAATTTGTTGCCGAATGTGAAGTGGCCGGGATGGGAATTAGCGCCTCCAAATCCAAGACCATGGTCCTGGAAAAGGGCGGAGTGCCCCTCAGGAGTGGGGAGAGGGTCCTGCCCCAAAAGGAGGAGTCTAAGTATTTTGGGGTCCTGTTCACTGTGGGGAAGAATGGAGCAGAAGATCAACAGGCGGATCGGCGTGGCGTCCGCGAAACTCAGGACGCTGTATTGCTTTGTCGTGGCGAAGAAAGCGCTGAGCCAAAAAGTAAAGCTTTCGATTTACAAGTCGATCTACTTTCGAACCCTCACCTATGGTACCAGCTGTGGGTGGTGACCGAAAGAACTAGATTGGGGATACAGATGGAGGGAAGATCTCTGCCATCCGTTGGAGTAAAGCTGCTGCTCCTCCAGTTTGAGAGAAGCCAGATGGGCTAGTTTGGGCATCCAGTTAGGATGCTTCCCAGTTGCCTCACTGGTGATGTATTTTGGGCATGTCTCGCTCTCCTGCTGGAGAGACTATGTCTTACAACTGGAAAGGTAACACCTCAGGATCCTCCCTGATGAGCTGGAGGATGCAGCCGAGGTGAGAGAAGCCTGGGCTTCCCGTCTGAAACTGTTGCTCCCGGGACCCGACCCCAGATGAGCAGTAGACGACGAAACTGAACGGTGTTTCTCATTTGTTTGTGGTTCAGGACTGATGAGTTTTTCTAGGATTCCTGAAATCTCTGCTTGTTTCTGTTCAAAAGACTAATCTTTCATCCTGAATGTAGAGCGATGCATTAGCATCACCAAACAGAGCTAAACACCTCACTCCCAGCTGGTTTTTACCTCGTTAACTGCAGGTCATTCACCAAATTATCACCATCAACTGGTGCTCAAACTTGCACTCAAGCAGTGTAAATTTTAAGTGTTAAAAGAAATACAACAGAGGTCACTGTGGCGTTTATAAAAACCCTTTTAGACAAACACAAAGCGTAATCTAGGTAAACAGGGCGACTGAAAACAAGCTTAAACAAGTGGCTTTTTTTTTTTTTTGGTTGGCGGATTAATTAAGTCTCATCAGACATTGGTAATTGATGAAAAAAATTGCAGATTGGTGCTGATGGATTTCAGTTCAAAATATTTTCAGGATAAATACTTCCTCAGTGCTGCCCCTACAGGCTAAATAAAACCGTCCAGGCGTTCATAAGAAATCCAGAGGAGATAGATACAAAGATGTGATACAACATCTGGCCGCTCAGCGTTCACACATCTGTTTGGCCTGCAGATGTCGGATGGAGATTAAAACAGATTATGACAGTTTCTGAATATCATTTTGTACATGTTTATTTTCTTAAAAAGGCTTCTCTTAATCCGCTTTAACTGGAGTTGTGTAATACTCTGATCTCTATATGTTAGAATTTAAAGGTTCTTTAATGGACGTTTATTATTTAACATTCCTTATTGTCACTATTCTCAAAGTGAAATTTAGACAGACTTCAGGCTAAAAACATATTTATCAGGGGCGGATCCAGGGGTGGTCGTTTCGGTCGTTTTAGTTCACAAAAAAAAACAGTGTTCTTACTACTTTCATTATTATAAACTTTTGGCAAAATATGCACCAAAATGCAGAAAAAATTACTTATTTTTTCAAAATGCTCTGGGGAGGAATGCCCCCAGACGTCCCTATACTGTTGAGCACCACTGGTGTTTGTTTTGTCTATCATCTCACGACCCCCAGCCCCGCTTTTGAAAATTCTGAATACGCCCCTGTTCATACACCGGTATATGTGTGTGTATAAGAAGTAGAAATATCAACAACAAAACCAGTATTTTATAGTATTTATTTATAATAATTAGAATGATTAGTGTGTTAATTACTAATTATACAATCATGCAGGAGAATTTATTTTGCTCGGCGACTCATTACTGTGCGGTGACACATCTGCTCGTTCCAGGATTTGAAATGATTCTATATGCGACACAAAAAAAGGAAAAAACAAATTTTACCACATCTTTTAATGCTGTGTTTTTACATTTCACACCCATTTTTCCAGATATTTTTCAAACACAACTTTTCATTTGTTTTTGGTGATGAAGCTGCAGCTTTAGGTTGTAAAAGGATTGTTTGGGCCATTTTTGCAAACAAATAATTTGCCAAGTTTGTGTGCAAACAGCTGTGGCAGTCATGTGCACCGTGTTTTAGATTCATATATATCTGGATTCAACTGATTGGCTGATTTGCTCTTGTTTGCTTTCATTGTTAACTGGTGAGGATGTCAGGGATTGGTGCCAATAGATCCTATAAATTCACTGTGTAGAACTGACTCTGCTCCCTCCTGGAGAAAGAAAGCAGAAACAGACCTTTTTCATTTTTTTTTCTTTGTTCTGTGTGTTGTATGAACATACTGTGTGTGTTTTATGTGTTTCATTAGTTGAAAAGACAAAAAAAATGAAACAATGTCTTTTAAACAAGACCTATAAAAATGACATTATTGTGTGAAGTTATAAACATAGAATAAATAATTTAATTTAGATTATTTTAATGATAATTTGAATTCTGATACAAATTTTATATTTTATATGTAAAATATTCACACGTGAAAACTCATGACTGTTTTTTACTGCTGAGTTTTCTAATCTAATGTTTTTTTTATTTTCTCAGCATTGATTTTGACACATTTAGACCAGAAATAATAATCAAATATATTTATATTATTTATGAATATAATTTTTTTAAATTAAAATGCCTGATTAATCGGAAATCAACCTTTCTTTGATCCTTTAAATGAATAACGTCAGGTTTTGTTTTGTCTTCTGAACCACTTCTACCTGAAAGGCCACAGGGGGTGCTGGAACCTATCAGGGGATTACAGCAGAGAGGCGGGATACACCTCGAACAGGTCGCCAGTCTGTTGCACAGTCACAGTCTGACAACCATTCACACACACACACTCAATCCTAGGGGTAATTCTGTTGCAGCCAATCAACCTAACATGCATGTTTTTGGAGAGTGGGAGGAAACGAGAGAAAATCCACACATACACAAGGAGAACATGCAAACACCACACAGAGAGGACAGTCTTTCTAGCCTCGCCCCCACTGCAGCACTCAAAACCCCGGCCTTCTTGCTGTGAGGTCACAGTGCTAACCACTGCACCACTGTGCAGCTCATGACAAGTGTCTAAAGTATAAATGACATAGTTTTTATTGGAAACGTTCATCAAAGATCAGACTCATTGGAACCCTTTCCTCTTGAATAAACTACTCTGTTCTTTCGTTTTTCCTCTGAAGGACAGACAGGATGTTTCAGGATGTCCGCTTGTTGGAGTGAAAAAAGTGAAAAAAGAAGTTCTCCTTCGTGTGCTCGCTTTAAAGCCATATCCTCCTCCACTTCCTGAGCTTGGATGTTTCGTCTTGTTTTATAAAAAGTTCAGGATTATCCTAATCTGGTTAAGTGATTAGGAGACACTTCACATGCTCTTAGACCAGCAGATTAGATGGTAGCCGAGCAAGGAGGCAGCACAAGTTCATCCAGGTGGTGCCGGTTCTCGTCTCTGCACAGTCAGAGTGGGGTTGTTTTACTCCCGTTTCTCCTTCTCTCTGTGTGTGAAGTAGAGCTTAGGGACGCTGTTGTGTGTATTTGTGTGTGTGATGTACGGCAGATGACATCGGCGTCACAGGCCACTCTACACACACATACACACACGCTGTCACAGAAATAGCTTATCTCCACTTTATCCACACGGCGCAGCAAGCATTCCTGACTTCAGCACGTCACCGGCAGCATCTCTGCTCCGGAACATCTTTTTGGAGTTCCCCTGGGACCATATCTAGGACCCCTACCACCTGTTCTATACAGTAGGGCTCCTCAGGATGGAGAGCAGGGGAGGCTCTCGTCGGAAGGGTGAGTTCTTATTTCTTACCCCGATTTTATTCCCTACCGACCCACCGCAGGACCAGTCGGACTGTAAACTCCGACACGACTAAGGAGATCATCTTTTCAGTAACTTGACTTGTGTTTTTGTTTCGAGTATTTTAATTAGATTGATATTAAAAAAATTGCTTTACTGGTATAAATTGAAAAGTTTTATTGGATTATAACTTTACTGCATAAATGAGTTGTTTTTATATCTTTATTTTGAATCCAGACTAGTTTAACCTTTGGTTTTTGACTCGTCGCTGTATACTTTATCCTGACGAGCATCAGCCGCCACCTTAGGCAGCTTACTGCGCCGTCACAGTGTTCGGCTTAGCGGTTATAAATAGGATGCATGGTCATTTATTACTAGACTGACCAGAGAGCCACCAGCACATCCGTTATTTCCCTCTGAGATCTGAAACACTTTATGCACAGTTTTATTTAAAACATAAAAAAAAAAAAAATGATGATCAAACATTTCTGATGAGACGAAATGTTGGAAATGGATCATATATTTTTATTTTAGAAAAAAATTGTAAAAATGTAAAAAGTTTTGAATTTGTTTGGTTCACAATGGTGTTGCAGAGACACCATTTTTTCAAACCAATATGAGTGCTTTTGTTTGAGTATTTGCTGATAAGGAATACCAATAACGATGTGCATCCTATTCTAAATAAAACATTTAACTTCAATACATTCATTTTGAAATATTTTTTCCCTCTGACTTTAAGCAAGCAACAGTTACATAAGATGAAATGCTAGCCGACACATGTCGTCCATTTTTTTAAATGAATGGACGTCACATCAGATGGTCGCTTGGAAGTCCATTCATTATGAATGACTGACATCTCAAAAGATTTATTACTCCACTAAAGCAATGGATGCTTAAGAAAGAAAGAAAGAAACTTTCTAAGTCACTTACTTTTTTTACCATTTGAACCGTAGGTTTTGTTTTCTTAAGAAGTAACAGCAGACAGTTTGTTGTCGTTTGTTGCCATAGTAATAATTTAGCTGCAGACAAAAGACTCATATGCATGTTACTTATGTAAATAAAATAAAGTGTCCTTTCAAAGTAAAAGGACAACTTTAGTCCAGAGGATGATGGCCTTTAGGCAGTTGCAAAAATATGGAACACTTAGGTTATTTAACCGAAACATCTTTCAGAATGGTCCACAATCCATAAACAAGGAAATGACCATTTTTCTCACTAGAGGTTTGGAACAGTTTGTTCACTTTAAAAGTTTAATTTAACCCTGAAAAAAAACCAACATTATCCAATAAATTCTGATTAGTCAAAATGGCTTATTTAGTCAGGAATATTTTTTCATCGGAACACATTAAAAAAAACTAACGATAGATTAGATTTTTTATGTGTTTGTGTAACTTAAATAAAAGAAATATGAACATTTTTAGGTATTAATGTTTAAAATAAAGCAGTTTGATCTTCGTTTATGGAACTACTTGAAATCGACAACAGGACCCCTACCACATTAAAGGTTTATACAGATGCTGAAATTTATTCAATTTAAATGAGTTAAAATGTTAGAATAGTTTTACAGGTTAGATCTGGTTCTTCTTTTGGAACAAATTAAAATGAAAACTATAGAAAATATCCACTTTCTGTGTTTATGTATTTTAATTAAATGAAAACAAAACATTTCTTAACCTCCGTTTTCTTAATAAAGTTATGGTTTTGGTGGTCAGGTGATGAGCTGTGAAACATTCAGCACCTGCAGTCATTTATCAGGCAGGTCTAACCCCCCCTCCCCCCACCACCACCTCCACCAGGACCCGTTAAAGCACCCTCCCCCCTCTATCTCCGAGCCATAAATCACCACTGCGTTACCTCAGCATCATTTGAAAGTCGTTTATCTTCCCAAAAGTTGCATCTGTAATGCTGTGAAATGGATTTACCAGATGGATGATCTGGTTTTATAACCACATGAAGGAGTTTAATTTGACTTCGAAACTAGGAACATGGTAGACTTTACAAAACAATTTATGTGAACATATCTATATGTGTACGTGCAGAGGTCTTTGTAACACAGTTCACTCTAAAATAACACTTTATTTTTCCATTAGTTTTTAATGAATCTGCTTGACGTCCCATGGCTGCTGAATTTTTACCAGTGGATATTCTAAAACTATAAAACTGGATAAATTAAACTTAATATTTGTTTTTGTAATATTTTTATTTAGAAAATGCACACTAACCGCACATGTCCCCCTGATGCGACTGATGGTGTCACTGTTATAACTTTAGTTGATTTTTATGAAGGTTTGATGTTTGAAAGTTTAAACGAGAGAAGTGTGAAATTTTAAAGTGTGTATTGAGAAGTTTTTACATCCTTAAAACATTCATAATGATTTAAGAAAAAAGACTTTTGAAATCTTGCCCTCTTCTTAGACAAATAACCTGCTTCTTTTTTATCTACTTACTTTAGAATAAACAAAAATGAGTCCAAAACAAGACGTCAAAGAAAGTCTCACAAACTGTAATGGTTGAGTCTTTGGAGAAACCGGTTTAAAGCAGTCATATATGTAAGGTTTTTACATTTTGTGGCCTTGACCTTTGAGACTTCGCCCTCTGGTCAGATGACCTTGAAAACCTACTCAATGCATATACAGTTGGTTCAGAGTAAGTTTAATTAAAATCACTTCATGTTCACACAATAGTTACGAATCACAAAAATATTTGACGCCTCATCCACATTCTGTAGTCAAAGAAAATGACATAAATCAGCAACGTTAAAATTCTTGAGACTTGATTCTTTACTGATCACTGCCTTTAAGAAACTGAGGACAGGTGTTATAAAGTTTTAGCCTTTCAAGCAACCCAAACGTTGACAAAGTCCCTAGAACCATAGTGAGTTAAATACAGACACCAATATCAATAAAAAGGGGGGGGGGGGGGGGAGGAACAAGCTTAAACCAACACTTAAAGTTAAAGTCTAATTTTATTATTACTTAAATCTGGTTTCACATGTTGAACGAATGCTTACAAGAAAAGAAAAGCCTTTGCCAATAATTTTTTGTATGGTGAACAAAAAGTAATTCTAATTGTCTGGTTTTGGCTACAATCAAGTATTTTAATCAATTGGAGATGGAAACAGAGAAAACCAGAAAAAAAATCATTAGAGCTTAATGATTACTGTCCATTATTCACAAAAAGATGCTATTAACTCTTCCATACAGCCTTTAAAAGTCAGATTGTTTTACATTAGATCAGTTTCTCACAACCTAACCAGACCAATTATTTGCATGACAACTTAAATATATGAATAGTTTGGTCAAGCTTCAGCGTAAGATCCAACAAGTTCCACATTTTCACCTCATGGTGATGTAAAAACTTTGACAATGTGGTTTAAACTTAAATAATGAGACATCATCTATGTATGTTCTGGTAAATACTGGTTTCATCTAAAGAAGTTTGTAAAAAGATGCAGGTCACACTGAGCATGCTCCGTGAAACCCACCAACCATTTGGGCTAGATTTACAAGAGAGCAAAGTCTTCCCAAGTCTTCTAGAACCATACGCTCAAACAATATCTGAATCGCAATCTGTCATTCACATTTTGGCCATTACAATTAAAATCCGTTCTATTTTTCTTTAAAGCAGTCATTAAAATTTATACAATATTTCATTCTGTCCATTTCTTTCAATGGCTTTTCTGATGGCTGTGCTGCTTTTTGCGCAAACGCATTCAAACAATCACATTCCAGCCAGCATTGGTTGCCAGGTAGACTAAAATTCCTGAAGCTTCTGTGAAGGCCTTAAAAGTCCCATTATGTTGGGTAAACTTGTAAACAGCGTCAACGATGGGCAACGAGAATGGAAATATTGTTTTATTGCAGTAAACTATATTTTGATCAGCAAACAACAATTGAAGAAGGAAAACAAATAGCTTCGGAGGCTGATTTACCTGAAGGGTCAACTTTTCTATCTCAGCAGCTTACGACAGAACAGGTGTCCTGGTGTTTAGTAAGATGGTTTTATTACCATAAAATATTTACTGAGGATCTGATTGATGCAGATGGAGCACTACTGAAGGTTTAAGTGGGAAATACAGGGTCTGACCCTGCATCCAGGGGGTCAAATTCAAAAACTCTGTGGGTCAAAATGCAAGATTGTGACAAAGTCATGAGCCAATTTAACAATGAGTCTTCATACACGGACCTACATGTTTGGCTTAAAAATGTACTACTGAAAAATTTAAACTGAATGCTACTATCTTGTAAATTAACATTCTCAACACAAAAAATTGCACAAGTCGCCTTAAGAATGGTCAACACAGGAGGGAGCGTTAATATCTACTGTTTATCGTTGCTTCAAAACACCAGCATTTTGGGATTTGTAGTAGCAGTGTTACTCAAAACCAGTAGACCAGCTCAATATTTACTTTTATAACTTTACAATATAAAATTTTACTGCAAACCAGAGTTTGAATGTAATGCTGTACATGTATAACCTGTACAGACTGGACCTGAATTAAACTTTTCCAGAATGTGAGGCTGCATATTCACAGATTAATGAACAGACACACATCTGTTAAGGAGGCCAGCCTCTCCTACTGTACATGAAACTGGACCATGTCCCTCTGGACTCATGGTCACAGCACACAAAGCTCGTGTTTACATTGCAGGCCTACAGCGTGGCAGATATTCAGACACATGTTCACTTCTTCCCCTAAAGTCACCTCGGCTGATGTTTGAATCTACATGAGACATCTCATAGTCTGTAAGTGGTTGTTTTGGAGGTTTAAAGGTCTTCAGAGGGTTTGAAGTTTGATTGTTTTTGTCACATCAAAAGCATTCCTGAATTAATGTTTTTATTTCATTCAAACACATTTAAACAATTTACACCTTCTCCCATCCAGTATTTGGATATGAAACACCAGGTGGATCTTGGCCATTGTTTTTGATTTCTGCCCTGCCCACATTCCAACATAAGCAAAAAGTGTTTTAGTGCACGTTCTCTGCTCATGCTCAGTCACCCCCTCTAAAAATTGGAATATGTATGATTCTACATAATACACGGTAGTATGTATTTGTATATGTATTCACGGTTATTTGTGCACTCAAAGGAAACTTATGCTGTGTCGTGTATGCGTCCACAGGGCGGAATTTAGTGGGCAACGGGAGAATGAGGAAATTCACAGTGTAAAAAAAAAAACAACAGAGAAACTGACTATTTGTATTTATACTGTAAGCTTTTTTGGCCGATAATGCATTTCTGTGCACTTGTTCCGGATGTTGTTTAGTCGTCTCTTGTTTTTGAGTAGAGTGAAAAAAATACATTAAAACCAAGTTTTATATACAATATATATACATATATATATATAAAACCAAAAAAATCTGTGATTTTATTTTAAGGGAACCACCCAGCTGTGGTTCCCTTGAGCTGTGGGGTTGCAGGAGTGGGCTTGTCAATGAGAAAACTAGTCGATCTGATCCACGTTTGTCCTCTTGACTATTTTGACATTTAACTAATGCGATGCTCTGTGGGTGGAAATGCTTGGCAAGTAGTACGACCTAGCGTGATACTTATCTCATTGCTTCCTGATTGACTTCTAAACCACCTTACATGTCGGTCCTCTCTATAACAGGAAGCCTTCCCAGTTTGGAAACCTGTTTAAGCCTACTGCTAGCCTCAAAGAGGATTTAGTTCGTGTCATTGGAGAAAATGATTACCTGTGGTTGTGTGCTGTCTGAGGGAGCTTAGCAGATTCAATGAGCCGCCTCACTCCTATCCAGCACTTTATTCCCTCTTTACAAACCTAACTTACCCACCTTGCTTGGTTTTTAAGGAGTGTGGTGGAACAAGGACATGATGACTTTCTCTGTGATTATCAGCGAGCTAAGCCATGCTGCAAGCCTCTTAATGCCCCCGCAGCTGGATCAGGAAGGAAAAGTTTCCCCTGATGTCAGAGTTCAGACGTCCGATGATGAAAGCTTGAGGTCTGGTGGAGTTTTTAGAGGGCTTATCAGTCATTACTTTCTGCTGATGGAGATTTGGTTCACATGAGTGGGTTTGTGTTGTTGTGCATCAGTATCCTCTCACTACTTATTTATGGAGTTTTAATGACTTGAAAGGACCTTAGTTCGATGGCATAATCCAAAACTTTTTTACTTTCTGAAGAAACTATGAAGGACCCAACATAAACATCCTATAGTGGCTGCCATCTTGATTTTCAAAATGGCATTAATGGCAAAATTCAAAAGAATAATCTAATCCTAATCTTTTAAACTATGAATGATAGAAACATTATGTAAGTGGCTAAGCCCTGTTTTAAAGGACATGTTATCAAACCTATAAAATATCTGGATGTCCACCATCTTTGAAGATAGCCGACACCAAAAAAGATGACATTTCAATATCTCTACATTTTATTAAAATGTTCTGTACTTCTATATAAACCTACATTTTTAAATTAAAGAAGATTTATGGAGTTGTTTTCTTAAGTCATCATCTTGTTAAAAATCCAAAATGTCCGCCTTGCACCAGATCCCATGTTTCAAACAATTTGACACAAGGTGTCAAGAAATATGCATTTGCCTGCCATATAAATTTGTGATCTTGAACTTTGGTCAACTTTGGTCACCAGCTGTGGGTGGTGACCATAAGAATGAGATCGTGGATACAAGCAGCCGAACTGAGCTTCCTCCGCAGAGTGGCTGGGCTCTCACTCAGAGATCGGGTGAGGAGTTTGTCATCCGGGAGGAGCTCGGTGTTGAGCCGCTCCTCCTCCAGGTCGAGAGGAGCCAGACAGGGTGGTTCAGGCATCTGGTCAAGATGCCCGCCGAGCACCTCGCCGGTGAGGTGTTTCAGGCACGTCCCACCGTGTGGAGACTGAGAGACAGACCCCGGTCCCGCTGGAGAGGCTATGTCTCACAGCTGGCCGGGGAATGACTCGGGATCCTTCCGGGTGAGCTGGAGGATGTGGCCTGGGTAAGAGAAGCCTGGGCTTCCCGACCCAGCCCCGGATGAGCGGAAGATGACCAAACTAAAAGGGAACATAGGTCACATACTGGTTTTGAGGATGTTTTTGTTTTTTGGGCAGATTTTATGACGTTTTCCTTATGACCAGTTTTATTTATTTATTTCTTTTGATATCCATCATCATCAAAATTGAGCAGATTGTCTTCTTTCTCCTTTGTTTAGAGTTTTAAGCAAACTTAGAAACCACATTTTTCACTTTAAATGACATCCAGAAGATTTTATTGTACTTTATCTTAACAGCGAGTAAAAACAACTGATTGTATGAAAGATATTGGGTTTGTCTGATTGGTGGGTTATTTTAGTAGTTGTTAAATCTCATTTTTTTTAAAAAAATAAACATATACTTTGCTGTCTTCTGATTGGGATGCCTTCCAAATTTTATCATTCTGGATTTAGATTCTAAATTGCATTAAGTTCCAGATAACATGAGGGGTCTCTTAGCGTCAGGTTAAGTGTCAGCCTCATGCACTTCCTTCTGAAGGTGGGAGTAGCATCTTGTATGAGCAAGTTTTGTGTAAAAATAAGCTTTTATTGCTTCATTTAGAGCCATTTAAATAACAAATAACTGCAGACTGAGAGCTGGGATGACTATGTCAGGGAGGTTAAGATTAGCATTCGGTACTAGCTGTTATTATCAGATCGTTGCCATGGTTATTGCTTATTTAATGCTTTTCCTCTTGTTAAACCACAGTAACTAATGAAAAAAAGAAAGCAAATGATCAAACAAAACCAGGTTGAAAGCTAGCTAAACCTCTCTGACGTCAACAAACACAACACTGTCAGGGTTCCAGGTGGGAGCTGGTCTTTTTTTTTTTTTCCAAGTGTTTTCAATTGCTTCCTGTTTCATTTTGGAATCAGTGATGTTCTCATTTCAGCTGGTCATTACCTGCTCCTTCCTAATGTGTCTTACCCAAGTCACATTATGTTACTTCCTTCTGCATTTAATGTGTGTCTTTTCCTCCTCTTCCGGCCAGTTTGTCTTGTGTTTCCCTAAGCTTCCCAGCTCTCTATATTTCAGACTCTTTGATTACCTGTGTTTTGAAGTTGGACTGTGTTTTTGACCTCGTCTGTTTTGGATAGCTGTGCTGTTTGGATTGTTCTTTGAGAATAAACACATTTTAAGTGAACTTTCCAACTGTCAAACACAGGTGTCTACACTCAAAAAAATCCTGACAGGAATGTATACAATAGTCTTTAACATTTATGAGGTGAAATAAAAATATATTTTGTAACAAGTCAAACTCAGAGGAAGCAGTGATATCATGTCCTAAAGCCAGAAAATGGGCGGTGCCCATTGGTGCACACAGACGCTTCAAAATTTTTCTGATATTTCAAAAGTAAAATAATAAATAAATAAAACACAGCTGGTCAGCATTCGAGCAGCCTGCCTCTTATATAACTTTAAAGGTTATTATTCTGCAAGTGGCATTTTGTTTTATTTTATTGGTGTTTATTTTAACTGAAGAAATCTTTCATGTTATTCTAAAAGTTTTTTCCCCTCATACGGGAAGAGGTTTTACTTCAAATGATTTTGTTTACATATATTCATATTTTAACTCCTGTCACGAACAAATGTCATGTACAAGGCTCTCAAAGCATCAAAGCATCAATTTGAATCATAAATAAATTTTTCTAATATTCTTTTCTAGTCCTTTATAGTTAAATTTTTTAATGACTGAACGCCTCACCGGGTTGTGTTCGGGTCACATAATGAACTCCTTTATTTTACAGGTGATGGCGCTCCAAAGGAAAACAGCCCTTTCATCAACAACTCCGACCACGATAAAGGCAACAGCTATGATGGCACTAACATGGCACTTTTTGAGGTAAGCGCTCCTCGTTGTGCCTGTTTGTTTGTTGTGGTGAAACATCACCAGGATGCAGAGAGGAGGCCATAATTGTCACCACACAGAGAAATGCCTCACAGTACGACGAAAGAGAAACATGTCAGATCAGAAGTGGATATTAATGTTTAATTAAGAAGCTATTTCCTAAAGTTGGGAAACAACCGACAAATCAAATCCCAGTGTGGCCAGTAAAATCAGTAACATACTTTACATGCTTAACAATATGTTTTACTGTGTAAAGTGTTCTAACTTGAGTCCAACCAATTTATTGTTTGGCCAATTAATTGTCTGGTATTAAACTCTCGGGAAAGATTGATATACTACAAAAAAGGACACCAATTCTTTTCTGTTTGAACTTCTGCCAAACATTTGTTTTAACAGAGTTTTCATAAACGCATCGTTAGGTGACATCACACTGTAGTTAACTCTGACTCTTTACAGAATTTAAGTAAATAAAGTTTAATATGAGTCACAAATACAGAGTGAAAAATGGAAGAAAAAGCCAGCAAAGCAGGCCAATGGAGTACCTGACAATGGAGTACCATTGGCCTGACGTGATGACGTGATGTAATTACGTGATGTAATGACGTGATGTAAACGCCATTGTATTCAAATGAGCCGGTCAGTGACTTTTTTGGCTTCAGTTCATCTTCTGAAAAATTATTTTCACAAACCTTCCACATGAAAAATGGGGAAGAAGATTATCACAACTTTTTAATGTCGATTCATCATAAATCTGCTTTTCTTGGACACTTTAAGTTGTTATCGTCATCAGTCTGAGAAAACTAAAATTGTCCAAACACTAGTTACTAACAGCAACCATTGGATGTGAATGATTTAATCAAAACATCCTTTGACCCTGCAGGAGGAAATGGACAGCAACCCCATGGTGTCGTCTCTCCTCAACAAACTGGCAAACTACACCAACCTGACCCAGGGAGCACAGGAACATGAAGAGGCTGATGAAGATGAAGGGCCAAAGAAGAAAGCAATTAAGGTGAGGGGGAGGGGGTTGTGTCTGTTTGGGGTTTTGTCAGTGTCAGTTGTGATGCAGTTGAGACCCTGGTAATGGCTTGATTTGTAGATTTATTCTTGATTAGTTTCAGGTGAAAGTCTGGGGCGTTCATTAGGGGCTCAAAAAAGGACCCAGTGGGCACCACTGTAACTTTCCTTGCACAGCATTAGCTTCATAAGTTCCGTCTGTAAAAGATCCCAGATGAAAGCAAACGTCACAAAGGCCTCAAACGGGCAGCTCAGGCCTCTCTCTCCCCGGCTGCATCCTCTAGCTCACCTGGAAGGATCCCAAGTCGTTCCCCGGCCAGCTGTGAGACATAGTCGCTCCAGCGGGTCCGGGGTCTGCCCCTTGGTCTCCTCCCGGTGGAGAGGAGACCAAGTGAGCTGGTCTCCAAATGAGCTGGTGGTACCTTTGATTGGTAGAGCACAATTACAAGATGTTGTCTTTGGAAAGCCACCCGCAAGCGAAACTGAGTAGGAGGAAGACCATGCCAAAAAGTTGGCTTGGTCACTAAGCCAAGGTATTTTTGAGTGTTTTCTAATTGTTTCATCACTGCTTCAAATGCTTCGTTTCACTGTCCTCAGTTGACTTCAACTTCTGTCCACAAGTCTCATCTTTTCCCCATGTCTTGAAATTTGCATACAGCAGCTCCTGAGTTGCGTTTAACTTATGCAACGCTGCTCATACGTACTCTGCTACTTTCACAAATCACACGATTTGCGTAGAAGTTGGCATACAAATTAATTGAGCGTACGCTTGACAAATATGGCCCCTCATCAGTACCTAGTGTTTCCTGTATTTTGTCTAGTATTGTATCATGAAGTGATAAAGTTCAATGACGCAATGATAGGGATTTTGAAATTGGGCATTTGTTGTGATGATAACCAAAGGGCTAAGACACATGTCACAGTATTCACGGCCGATAAATTATATTCACAAGCTGTTTGGTCTAGAGACAGTGGCACTGAGAAAAAGACAGGAAACAGAGATGGAGGTAGCAGAGAGGAAGATGCTGAGGATCTCTCTGGGAGTGACCAGGATGGACAGGATCAGAGGAACAGCACATGTTAGAGGTTTTAAAGTCAGAGAGACCAGACTGAGATGGTTTGGACATGTGCAGAGGAGAGAGAGAGAGTACATCAGAAGAAGGATGCTGGATTTGGAACCACCAGGAAAGAGGTCTAGAGGAAGACCAAAGAGGAGGTTCATGGATACAGTGAAGGAAGACATGAAGATAGATGGTGTGACCGAAGACGATGCAGCAGATAGGGTTAGATGGAAGAAACTGACTTGCTGTGGCGCCCCCAAAGGGAAATGCCGAAAGAAGAGGAAAATATTATATTCACAATCTGTATATTGGACATTTTTAAGTTCCTTTTTGTTCATATCCAGTCATTAAAGCTCATTAACTAATTTCAGTAATTCTTCATAAGGTTGGTTTCACATATAGATATTTCTATAGCATTCTATTGATGGGGAAATGAATCTGTTTGAATGTCACTGAACCCAGATATTTTTAGCTTCTGGTAGTATGCACCACTTAAGACCCCAGGAATCTTATTCCAATAAGACAATATTTATTATTGTATTTAATTATTTAAATAATTCACAGACCAAAACATTCAGAAACAGATACTTGCATAATGAGTATTACGTACAGCTAAGATTGATTCATTCTACATTAGAAAAATTTTTTATACATTTGTGGGGAAAATGAAGAATATTTTAAGTTACTGAAAGTTTCCACTGCTTTAGGCTCTGACGAGATGGTAAATACCAGTATGTACTGGTAAGTTAAAGTCGGTGTATGCACAGAGTTAGGTGTGAACATGATTCATAAATAAGTCTCCTGGTCAGTGGGGATCCTGTTGTAGACCTCTTGTGGCCTCATTGGGTGTATTTGTGCCGTGTGGGGGGATTTGTTGGGGAGCTGGTGGAGTCCTGTTGGAATTCCAGTGGGTGGGAATCTTGGTGGGGCCCTGGTGGGTGTACGTATGTGTGCCATGTGGGGCTTGGCAGAGTTGCATATTAACTGTTGTTCTTGTGAATGTGCTGAACGAGCGTTACGTAAGACGGAGGTCTCTGACCTTCCAATCCGTGCTGTTTATTTTATCCTCCAATCCCTCCCTGGTCCCAGACCTCCCTCTCTGTCCCGTCTGTCATCCCCTCATATTTTACTCCTCTGCTGATGGTTTGTGGCACGTTTAGAAGCGGAGACATTTCAGTTCCTGTAGGGACAGACACAGTCATCTGTCTTTCCTCCATGCTTCTGAAGCAGGTGTTAATTACTTTTGATAAATTGATGCCGATGAGACACGTTTTTTTCTCACTATTGTCACACTAAATCTTACAATCTCTCCTTCATTCATAAAACTAAAACTATTCATGCAGCAAATTGATGCTGGTCTAAAACCACATAGACACACATCAAGAAGGTTGCTAGTTCAATCCTGGCTCTACCCGTCAACTCCTCCATTGGTCAAAAAGTGGACCTACTGCGTGATTAAAATGTCATCTAAATGAAGTCGATTCAGTCACAATTTTTCGGCGATATGGTCGGCGACATATTCAATTATATGAAGGGATTCATTTGCTCTGCGTTCACCGGACAATCCTCTTGCCAGCCAAGGGGATTGGGTTACCCTACCCACCTACCCTGCTCGGTGGGTAGGGTAACCATCTTGTAACCAGAAGGTTGCTGGTTCAATCCCCCACTCAGTGTGCATGCTGAGGTGTCCTTGAGTAAGACACTGAACCCCCAATTGCTCCAGATGATAGTGATATGCACTTTGCATGTTAGCTCCCATCATCAGGAATGTGTGTGTGAATGGGTGTGTCTGGTAAGGAGTGAGTGAATGAATAAGACATGTGTGAAGTGTCTTTGAGTTTCCAGAAAAGTGCTCTAGAAGTACAATGCAGGATTATAAACAATGGTTGACATATTTTCAGTTGAAGTCTGACTGCTGAGAAAATTTTTAGCCAAAGAGTCTTCCTATTTGGCACACCGGGAGGTACAGCTCGCCATGTACATACAAAAAGGTCGCTCTTGATTGTCAAGGTGGTTGCCGTGTTAACACAGACTCGGACCAATGACTGCATATTTAGGCTCTGAAAATGAACGTCGTTCATACAGCTAAGAACGACATCTGTACTGGCTTCATTTGGATGGAGCTGAAGGTCTGTAGTTTGTGTAAATATACAAACACATTTAATGAGCTCTAAAATGATAATAAATATGTAGATTATGGTATGGACAGTCATTACCTCATTATTTAATAGACTTACCACAACATATTTGATTAGAACAGGCACATACTGTAACTGTTCAGTATCATTAGCAATGAAAGTATATCTCTGGTTGATAAGGAGGAAATGATCCCAGCGAGAGTCAGAGTTGTACCAAAAAGTGACGCTCTGCTGTGGGAAATGTAGCAGTGACACTAAAACGTGAATAAAATGCTAATACTATGAAACAGTGTTTGTTCCGTTCCGTCATCTTCCGTTTACCTGAGGCTGGGGTGTGAGGACAACAGCCTCAGACAGGAAGCCCAGGCTTATCTCACCCCGGCTGCATACTTCAGCTCACCCAGAAGGATTCTGAGTCATTCCCCAGCCAACTGTGAGACATAGTCTTTGCAGCAGGTCCGGGGTCTGCCTCTTGGTCTCGTCCTGGTGGGATGTGCCCAAAACACCTCACCAGCCAGGCGCCCGGGAGGCGTCCTGACCAGATGTCCGAACGAATCTATCTGGCTTGTCTTGACCTGGAGGAGGAGTGGCTCGACACCGAGCTCCTCCCGGATGGCAGAACTCCTCACCTGATCTCTGAGTGAGAGTTCAGCCACCCTGCGGAGGAAGCTCATTTCGGCCGCTTGTATCCGCGATCTTGTTCTTTCGGTCACCACCCACAGCTGGTGACCATTGATGAGGGTGTATTCAATACAAAACAGAGGATTTAAGTATCAAGTTCATTTTTTACTTGATTATTTTCTGTTCGTTTCTGATGAATAGATGTTTTTTTTACCTGCAAAAAAGTGATCAGAGTGTCTTTAACTACAACCAGATGTTTTTTGAGATCTGGTCGTATCGTTTACCATCACAGTCCATCTCTTCTTCAGCACTTCAGTGCTGAAGAAATCAAAAAAATTAACTTAACACATTTTTTTGATAGACTTTTTTCTTTGAACTATTTTGCTGTTTTTTTTTTTCGAACAGCAGTTCAAACGACACGTTTACAGACTAATCACTTTTTGGTAAAACACCGCCAAAAAGTGACTCACTATTGAAAAGTGATTCACACTAGTCAGTGAAATTTTTTATCCCTCGGGTGGAGGGATTAATCACCCGGTCAGTTTGTGCTACCTCAGAAGGGATTTTAATCAAACTACCCACAGTTACTCACTACCACCTATAAATGAACTGTTTAGATTTTCAGGCTCAGGTTGACCAAACATCAATGTTACAAATCCACAGGGCAGGTGGGGGGGTCGACTTATTCTTATTGGGGTAAGATCGCTCAGTGAGTAGGACGACTGTCCTGTAACCGGGAAGTCGCCGGTTCGATCCCCGCCTGGAGTTCACGCCCATGTGTCCTTGAGCATTACCATTTGTAAAGTTTACGTTTCATGTAGGCCTAAAAGAGACAGGTCCATGTTCCTTCATAAATGCCAGGCATCTTTTGGTGTAGCCTTTATCTACACCTAAAACCTCCACCATTTTGTGCTCAACATAGATGAACGAGGGCCACTCTGTGACATTTATTCCTAATGGATTTTATCATCGCTTCAAGGGAAACTGATTTGGTTCTATTGACACTTTTCTTTCATCCTAATCCAGAGCCCTCAGATGGGGACCTTCATGGGGGTCTACCTCCCGTGCCTCCAGAACATCCTGGGTGTGATCCTGTTCCTGCGTCTCACCTGGATCGTCGGCACCGCCGGCATCCTGGAGTCTCTGGCCATCGTTGGACTGTGCTGCTCGTGTGTGAGTACCGAACATGGCGCTGAGGGATTTACTGCCTGTCATTACTGCAGTAATGTACAAGATTATAGAAGAGGGAGGCGCTGAGTTAAGATGAGAGTGTGACTTCACGCTCTGCTTCTAATGGCTCGCCGGTTAATCCGTCCATCTGTAAAATGTCAGAACCACTGCCCCGCCCACATCAGCTAGATCTGCAACAATGGATTATTTCAGATTAATCATGGAAAGTAGAGACCTGGAACCTGAAAATAATCTCTTCGGAGAGCTTTTAACCTCTCATTTTATTGAGATAGGAGCATCTCTGCTGGTTTTTAATGGCTACCATCCTGGTTGGAGAGGTAATCTCCACCTTACACCAGGATTCCCATCACACTTGACAGTGTTTGAACTCTTTACCTCTTTATTTAAAACTCTCCAGAGGGGAGCTGACACACCCACTCATTCCTGCTGTTACATAAGAGCTCTTTCACAGAGATTACAGATCATTTTTTCTGCTCAGAGCGTGTCTGATCATCACTGATCTGCTGCTTGCTTATAGAAAAGAACCATTACTTCAAACAGAATTCATCTTGTTCAGTGCAGCAGCAAACATTTCCACAGCTTGCCTTTTATTTCTCTGTTGGTAAACGATCATTTTCCATCATGTCATTGGGTTGGGAATCCACTGGGACTGGAATGAATTTACAACAGCATGATTCATTTTTCCTACAAAGCAACAGATCATCAACATGAGCGACTTCCACTGCAAAAAACACAGGACAAAAAACTTATCGTTACTCTTAAAAACTACTTTATTAAAAAAAAAAAAAAAAACTCTGGTCATCCCTCACAGGGGAAATTTGTGTGCTGCACTCCTTACACCACAGAAGGCTGCCCTTTGACGGCACCAATGGTGAGAGAAGCGGGGGGTTAGGTGTCTTCTCCGAG
The DNA here is from genome assembly GCA_902685375.1 of Neostethus bicornis. Taxonomy (NCBI): domain Eukaryota; kingdom Metazoa; phylum Chordata; class Actinopteri; order Atheriniformes; family Phallostethidae; genus Neostethus; species Neostethus bicornis. Next base: position 3,760,380 of record LR738553.1, on the reverse strand, counting down.
GACCCTAGACGTGCTCTCTGTGGGACGCGAACCCGCGACCCTCCGGTCCGCGCTCGAACGCTCTAACCACTGAGCTACCATCTCCTCCCATTCATATATCCAGATATTTATACTCAAATACTGCCAGTAAAGCTGAAGGAAAAACTAAGTGGTAAATATACCGTACCTGTGAGTCTCCTAGAGCATGGTTCCTCAAATTCACCCGTTCAGTGTTGTGTATCTGACCTAAAACATCTAAATATTTACATTACAAGTTACTTCTCCTAAAAAGTAACTCAGTAACTCTGTTATTGTAAAAGTAATAAGTTACAAACTAAAGTAACTGTAATTCTGATACCTCAGATATTTGGCAAAAAAGAATGTATTTCATGCTGTTTTATTTATACAAAACATAGTAAAACCACTTTTTATTCTCAGAAATGTAACAACGTTATAACTCAAGAAAAAAAATAACTAATTAAATTCTTAAAATCTGGTCCTAAACATTGTAAATCATTCCATTATACTAAAACAGCATCCTTCACAACATTGATCATTCAAAGCTGATAATTGAAATGTGCAATACGAGGTGCTAACCTTGACCAATCAGGAGCAGTTAGGGTTTAGGTATCTTGCTCGTGGACACATCAACATGGCCTGATGGACCAAGAGTCAAACCTGGAACCTTCTAGTTACAGGATGGCTGCTCTACCCGCTGAGCCAGGATTGAGTTGTTTGAGTATATACTACATGTAGATATACATGTGTATATCTATCACACAGAATGAAGAAAAAGAGTTAAAAGGAGGGATTAAAGTTTTTTTTTTCTATACACATTATATTTCCCAAATTGAGTAGCGTCATGCATGTGTGTTTTACACCAGGCATGTGCAAACTCCAGCCTGCAGGCCACATGTGGCTCGGTGAATGGTTTAATCGGGCCCACCGAACTTGAAGAAATTAAGTAAATAAACCATGTTGTTTTATTTTCCCTGCAACTCTGATGTTTTCTCACTAGATGGCGCACTCTAGATATATTGGCTTTGTTGAGAAAACAACAACACTGCTCCCATTATAATGTGTGTGTCTCCGTGATGCGTTGTCAAAATAAACCACGCATTCACGTATAGAAAGCCATCGAGGCCAATACACACACGTAAACAAACGTGTTAGATTTCAAACCTTGTGCGCTACTATGGAATGCCATTGGGGTCACTACATGTGCATAATTTAGCGCTAAATGTTAAATCTAGTGTGCTAGATGCACAATTTTTAAGTGCTAGCGCGCTAGATTTGAAATTTAACAACTTGATGTTTTCAAATGTAAAAAAAGCCAGTCAGGAGGAAAGTGAGGGTGATATCCTGAAGGATCAAAGAACTTTCAGTGTTTTAAAATAAAATAGTTACTGTATTCATTTAATTTTCAGTGTTTAAAGACATATTTCAAAGTTAGAGATTTTGTTTTGATGCTTTTCTTCATTTTTATTGGAAATTAAAGCACGTGTTTTCTCCACATCCCAAGATATGTATTTTTTCTCCAATAAGGTGACGTTACCAAAGCATGCCATACTTCTGCTCCTGTTCGGACCCTTTGTCAAACGTTAGAACTCAATGTGACCCACAAATCAAAACGTTTGCCCACCCCTGGTTTACACCAACATGGAAACTCATTCCATCGAGCTCTATGTTCACGAGCTACTCTTTCGGAAACATGAAGTTTGGATGTCTGTACGGAGTGACCCTACAGAGAGTATAATCTCTTTCTTGGATTCGTAGATTAGATTTCTTAGATTAGTTGGACAGATGAATGACTATCACTGAGCTATTCTAGAACTTACCACAATCTTCAAGCCAACGCACTCATTTTATTCTATAGATGGAACACCAGAATGTCAGAGCAAATCGTTTTGACCGTATCCTAATGTTTTATGTTCTTTTTCATCCACAGACCATGCTGACAGCCATCTCCATGAGCGCCATCGCCACTAACGGCGTCGTACCAGGTAGGAACTAGGAATCCAGATCAAATGGTCACACATTGAAAACTGTGTCACACGTTGGTCCGGGCAAAGTTATAGTCATTTTATTTTTTAAAAATTGCAGAGTTTAGTAGAAAACCAAATATTTGTACAGAGAATTGAATGAACTTTATTTCTGACTTTATTCAGAATATGCAGAAAGAATTAAGCAGTCAAACTATCCTGTCCATCTGTGCTTCTGTAACGCTTTCTCAATATCTCTCGAACGACTGACAGATTTTTAGTGAAACTGCCCACAGTTACTCGATACCAACTATAGGTGAGCTGATAAAGTTTGTTCTTACGGGCAGGCGGAGGCATTTTGGTCACCACCGTGGCGTCAGCTTGTTCTTGTCTGAAAAAAGGCCCACAGTGGTCTCAGGATCAGGGTCTCCTTTAAAGTAACTACAAAGTCTGATTTATAAAAACAACCTTTGGGCAGAATTCTATTTTGGTAAAGGCCAGTAAATTCTACTTTCTAAAAATAATTCAGACAGTAACGCACTCTCGCCAGACATCGTAAGTTACAAAAATGTTACAAATAAACTTCTATTCGGCCATTTCTGCTGAAAATTTTGGTTACAGGATTTCTGAAAAATACATGACCATGTGACATCACACACTGTAGGCAGCGTTAACTCCGCTCCAACATGGAGGAAGAAAGCAGAAAACAGCCCTTTTTAATCCTGTCCGTTGTTCTGCAAGCTTTATGTGAACAGACAGGAATAAATCAGTGCAATATGTCCCCACCTGCTCTTGAAATTTGTGACCTTGACCTTTGTCATGACTCTGAAAACCGAATCAGTTCATCCATATTTTGTACTGAGAAACTTTGGGTAGTTTGATTAAAATTTCTACTATAGCTTGCAAGATGTCAAGTTTGCAAATGGAAGCACAGATAGCCCGAGTTTTTAATGCATCTTCACATCCCATAGGCGGATCCATAATAATTAAAGATTGATAATAACAATTAATTAATATGATTTTAAACATAATTAAAACTGAATATTTGTCATGATTTGAATGGTGGAATGCTTACGTTTAGATTTGTTTGATTGATTGTGTTGAAGTCGAGATACAGTCGAGAGATCCAGATACGTCTTAGCACGTTCGCTAACGCTGACAACTTCATCAAAATTTATTTTCACTGTTTAAGTAAATAAAGTTTTATATGATTTAAAAATACAGTCTGTACAATGGAAGAAACAACGTGGACCAATCACGCTTCTGTTTTCTCTTCAGCTGGAGGCTCCTACTACATGATCTCCAGGTCTTTAGGTCCAGAGTTTGGTGGAGCGGTGGGTCTTTGTTTCTATCTGGGGACCACTTTCGCTGGCTCCATGTACATCCTGGGTACTATCGAAATTCTGCTGGTGAGTCTAACTCCGTCAAACAGAACTTAGCTGGAGCTGGGAATGTATTCATCTTTTTATTTTTGTCCTTAGACCTACATTGTACCCAAAGCGGCCATCTTTGTAGCAGAGAGGAAGGAGGATGAGGCCGACGCCCTGCTGAATAATATGCGTGTCTACGGGACGTGCTGCCTCGCTTTGATGGCCATCGTCGTCTTTGTCGGGGTGAAATATGTCAACAAGCTGGCACTTGTTTTCCTGGCGTGTGTCATCCTTTCCATCCTCGCTATTTACGCAGGAGTCATTAAAACCATTTTTGAGCCTCCGGATTTTCCGTAAGTCTTTACACATAACTGCGAGGTCACTTTGATCTTTCATAAGAACATTTTAATCATTTCCTGGTCGTTTACTCTTTTAGGAACGTGTTATGTTTCCTGTTCCATGTAAAATATTTCCCTCTGGTCCTGCAGGGTTTGCATGCTGGGAAATCGTACTTTACAAAACCACGACTTTGATAAATGTCTGAAGACGGATGTTCTCGACAACGCCACGGTGACCACCGCACTCTGGAAGCTTTTCTGTGACGGGCCCGAACTTAACGCCACGTGCAATGAGTACTTTGACAACAACAATGTGACCCTGGTGCAGGGCATTCCAGGACTGAAAAGTGGAGTCATCTCAGGTTGGTCTAACAGTACCTGCTGAGTGACACACACTCACCCGTACAACTATCACACACCCTCTGGGTTCATTAAATATTCATCAGTCCATAAACAGTAGTGGAGTAACGGTCGACAGAAATCACAGTTTTCAGTACAGAACTGGAGCAAACAGTAAAACTCTTTGTCCGTTGTTTATTTCACTGAATATTAAACAAACTATCCTCATATTATGATTAATCTTTGTTAATAATGGCCACCGTAATAAAGAGGCATTGCCATGGTAACAGTGGTAAAAACACTGGTAAAGTTATTGTCTAAATTCCAGTCACACACCATTTGTGGGTGGTTAAAGACCCCAAAATGACTCCTTCCAAGAGACACACTTGCGAGGCAGAGTTCAAACTGAAGGCTATCAGTCATGCAGTAGAACACGGGAGCAGAGCAGCAGACAGAGAATTCAATATTAATGGACCTATAATTGCGGAAGTGGGTGAAGCAACAAGATGACCTGTCCCATGCAACTCCAGACACTACACAGCACCCTCTATTCAATGCACCCTATAAATCGATGTGCCTTATAGTGCGGAAAATATGGTAAACTAAATTTAAACTAAAAGTAAAATTTTCATAAAGTAAATGCAGCAGTAACAGTTCAATTGAAGCTTAGATTCTATGTTAGAAACGGTTCAATCTTTGGCCTGATCCGAATTAACAGATACAGATCGCTTGACTGCTGACCAGCTGAGTTTCAACTTTTCTTATCCCTTTCTAACCCTAGCCTTCCAGACTAGATCATCTCTGCTCTCAGTCTGTGACTGTCTGCTATGTACATGGATCTAAATTTGACAGCTGAAGACAAAAAAGTTCCCTTTTTTACAAAAAACACTGTATGTTACAGTATGTTTTAAACTGCAGCACCTGGCAGTGTGAATACCGTAAACTCGGCAGGGTAGTTTGAGAGGGAGGGTTCCCTCGATTTGGGTTGTAAACACACCCAAATGGTGTGGAATCATTTGCACCAAACCAAACGTCCTGTTCTGAAACAGTTCACTATGAGTACACCACTTGTTGATGGCTGTCTTTATGTAGTTCTCTGCTCTGGTAAAAGTCGTTCTAAATGTGCTTTTATTTGGTCTAAATATAAACATTAGTGCAAACAATCCACTTTATAGATTCAGTTTGCTCTGTGGTTCAGATACTTTGGTTGGTATCTGTCCAGTCCATCCAGCAGCCATCACTCCTCTTTACCAGACAGTCTGATTGCTCCCATCTAGAAGATTTACTAGTCAGCAGAAGAGATTTTCTGTAATCTGAAGCTTGAAAAGCTCTGATTTTCACTATCAGTCATGCAAGGATAAGCTCTTCATTTCTCTTCTGTAATCACATCCTCTCTTGATCCATCGTCTCTTTCAATCAGCTTCTCTTTTTAGTGAAACTTCATTCTGTTGGAGCTTGTTTGTTGATTTGTTTGCGCGTGTATAATTTGGATTTAAACACCACAATCCTTGAAAATTCCTCAGTGTGATTAGTTTGGGAAAACCCCAGTTTAGAGTTTTCTATCTGTCTCTCCCTCTGGTGGCCGCTCTGTAAAGCATGAGAAATCAGGCGTCATAATCTGATCCAGAAATCTGAACTTTTTTAACCTAACCAGTTTTCCCAGACACGAGGTTTTGTCTCTGAACCAGCAGGTTACAACCCTGAGGCCCATATAATTGAAGGCAGAAGGTTTTTTTTATAACGCAGAGAAAACCGTGAGCTGTCAGTGTTATGTAAGCACTCTCTGTGACCATGCGGAGTCTCTGGCAGCCAGCTGTACGGAGGCATTCCACTCATATTTCCTGTCAACTGGGACAAGCCGGTGCATGTGCTGGTTGGCCCCAAACGTGAGCACATTATCCTTCCTCTCCAACCGCCTCTGAAATATTCCTTGTTCTAAACTTCTACTGTCTTTATTTCTTTTGAACACAATCATTTGTACAGTTAGAGATCCAAATAAAAACAGATAAGCAGCTAAGCTTTCAAAACATTTCAAAACAGGTTAAAAGACTATGTAGTCAATTCAGAAAATACACTAATTAGTAGCAACAAATTAATTTGGGCAAAGTGAATCTTAACAGATCAGACAAAACTAAACTTGAGAATTTTAACATTCAAATTATGTAACAAATTAAAAAACTTACTTAATTGTTCTTAAAACTCACACAAAACAATAAAACCAACAAAAAAAGATCTGTTTCTGCTTTCTTCCTTTGTTTTGAAGCCAACTCAATTAAATATTTTTTTAATACTGATGTCTTGTGGGAACGCAAAATCGGCCGATTTAATTATCAACTCAGTTGAGCTGGACTCATTTGAAGTGCGGCCACACTATGTCAGACCTTCTGACAGATTTTGCCCCTAAACTATTACATAGTTCATAGTTCCTATCAGGTGAGGAGATGAAAGATCAGGTTTGGTCTCAGGAATTGTTTTTTGCTCAATGCAGATAGTCACCAACCCTCCCCGGGGAGGGTTGGTGACTAAAACAAGATGGCTAAAAAAGAAAATAGACATGAAGCAGCTATCTGCTGAACACAGGGTTCCAGAAAACCTAACTAGTTGCCAAATCATACTGAAAACAAATTAAAAAACAAAACAAACTAAAAACAAACCAATGTCCAATTTTAATGGCAGTGGGAGCAGATATGGCCTCTGTTTAAATAGCATGTAAAAATGGAATTCACATTGGACATGTACACGGAAGGCATGTGGTGATGTTGCTCTCGGCTCCATGTGCCTACACCATGTAGTCTTACAACAGTCGCAGAAAATGCTGCCAGCTTTCACACCAGCCGGGATAAGAACCAGAACTTCTCAAACTGAGATCTTGATCTTTAACAGGATACATTGGGGACCTTTTCTCTGAAGGATATGAAAACTTCTTCTTGAGGATAGAGGTGTGGTGTACAGGTGGATTGATTGGGAGATGTAGAAGACACTGGAGATAAACCAAGCAGACAATTAGAAAGCACATACGTCAGGGTAGGACTATACGTGAGAAAACTCAAGCACATCATAGAAGCTACTTCTTTTTTTTATTCCCACTATAAGTTCAGAGTATAGATCAATGTTTCAATCCCACAGTTGCCTTGATGACCGTTTCCCACTCTCTTTCTCTTGAGGGGACGTTAATGCAGCTGCTCAGAGGCAACTTGAGTGATTCCAGATTCCATCAGGTCATTTGTGTACCATTGCATGTGCATCACATCGTCTTTAGGATACAGCTGAGAATTGTGGCAGGCATGAGTTTGAATTTTTCAGGGCATAATTGGAGTTACGGTGGTTCTGATAATCTTGCGTTGTTCTTGTGTGATGTATCGCCAAGTTGGTGAGAACAAAGACTTGTACAGCCTGAGATCCACACAATTCGTACTAAATAAGGAGCCAGACGTCCAACAAGTTTGATGAATGGAAGAAATGAATGGGAAAAGAAAGGTTTAGGTCCCCCAAATTTTGTGATCAAACTCCCCTCATGCAGGCAGTAAGGTAAAGATGATGGATGAAGATGGTATTTTAGGAACAGGAAACCAGCACTGGAGTGGCATTGCTTTTTAAAGTTAATCTCCGCCTCTTTGTTTTCCTGCTGCACTGTGAAGGCGAGGGGCTGCTCACACTTTCTCACACACATTTCAGAGTCTTTACGCATCTCTCCATCTCCCTGCAGAGAACATGTGGTCCCAATACGGCCCCAAGGGAATGCTGGTGGAAAACCAGAAGCTGGACTCTGTTGGAAGCAGTGACCCATCTCTGGATATCTACTTACCGTATGTTGTCAACGACATCACCACCTTCTTCACGCTACTGGTGGGCATCTACTTCCCCTCCGTCACCGGTAAGGCTATGATAGCTGGCTGTGAAATAATGCTACTGCGAGAGTTTCTCAACCAGGAACCATGCGATATGCAAATTACTATTTACTACCTACGCCAGTTGTTAATCAATCTAATGTCGTGACCAATCAGCAACTGACCATAATGCTAACATTGGGAATGCTTCCGTTCCTGGAGGGTGGTGTCATTTTCCTGTAACAAGTCTACAACAAATTACACTATCGTAATACAACCTTGAATGCAGTTCCATCTCAGAAGAATTGTCTAGATATCATGGGATGTTTAGTTTGGTGAGAGTCACCGTTCAGAGCAGCTATGGGATGAACCTTGAATTTTGACAATTACTGGGACATCAACGACCAGTAAATCCTTACTGCAAACACCATCAATACAGCATACATATGCAAACAGTGTATTTAGCTGACCATAGAAAATTTAAGATTTTAATTTCTTCTGTTGTACGAGCGTTACACTTTTTCCATCAGTGAAGAAAGTTTTAAATAAACATTAAACAAACTAACAGTCTGATTCTAATAAAATTGAAATCCCACAAAAAAATAAAAATGTAGATAAACTTCTCTGAAAGCAACAGCAATAAATGCAGAACCCAACCTCCCGGACTAGGTCATCCCTGCTCTCTTTTATGTAAATGGCTCCAAATTTACATATGAGCTGATGCCTATTTGACTGAAATGGGTTGTTTTCACGTCGTGATATAATTAAACATATAAGCAAGAAAAAATTACAAGCTCGCAGAGAGGATAACTTTTTTAAAAAAAATGGGCACCAAAAAGATTTCTTGAACCCCCTGTATTTGCTGCCTGAGTTAAGATTTACACTGTGTTGTTCACGTGTCCAGAGGGTGGCGACTAGCGGGGAGCAAGAGGAAGAGGGAATTTTCTGTGAAAAACAAAATGAAATAGAATAAATGTATTTATAAGCTTTTTTTTTTTTGGTGAATTTGGAATTTCTGAGCCAACATAAGGCACCATGTTTATCCATTTGCGCATTAAAAGAGAATTATAACAAAACACAGCATCTCCTTGTTTCAAAAGATGTAGAAAACACTTTGTTGAAACATCTGTTTAAGCTTTTCTTCTTGTTCTCAGGTATCATGGCTGGTTCCAATCGGTCCGGTGACCTGAGGGACGCTCAGAAGTCTATCCCCATCGGGACCATCCTGGCCATCGCCACCACCTCAGTTATCTGTATCCTGACAACATTGATTTACATTGAACATTTTCTGCATTCCTTGGCTGATCATTTTATGTCAAAACAAACATATTTAAATGGCCAAGACTCTTATTGACTATTTAATGCTTTTCAATCTGATTCAATCTGTAGCTTTTCAAAGTGCAACAAGTTTAAAAAACAAAAATTGATTACATTTTTAATTATAATTGCGATGAAAACACACAATAATTGCAATTTGATATTTTGTCAAGATGGCACAGCCTGGTTTCCATGTGGATTTCATAATTCTTCCTAAGCTTTTCCTCTCAGACATCACCTGTGTGGTTCTATTTGGAGCCTGTATAGAAGGAGTCCTGCTTCGTGACAAGTAAGGAGCCTCCCATCCAGTCGTCTAACTAACCTGAACCAGGACATAGGTCTCCATAGAGCCTTCTTCTTGGGGAGGAAAAACCTCTAAGAACCTAAATAGAAGAAATCTGTGGGCAGAGACGGACAGGCAGAAGGTTACTAGGACTGGGATTCCAGATTAGATCATCTACATGGCCCATCCGTGGATGGGCTTTATTCAGACGGGGGAGTTCAAAAGGTCTAAATAAAATTAAGTTCAATCTCAAACAAAATAATCTGTGGATACAACCGTACCTACAAGAGGTGTAGAAACCAAAAAGTACATCATAATTCATCCATCTTCTCACCGTCACTGACTAAAAAAGGTTGGGAAGTCATGAGCCAATCCAGTTGCCCTTTTCTGGCCATATAGATAGCGCCATGTTGAATCAATGGAGGTGGAACTGTGTGAACATTTTTCTGAGTCTACTTTGGCAGGGCAGCACCATGCCAACCATGCCAGGAGCTAGCTTTTTGAGGGTGCAAGGCCCTGCCCCTGGAGCTTCTCACTGCAGCCAGTATGTTTGATTTCATTCACTGTCTGGTTTCATTGACTGAGTCAAATCTGTCTTTAAAACCTGCCAAACGTCTCCTCATTAAGTGAACATTGTACTTAAATCACTTGTACTGCAGAGCAAATAACAAAATAATTTAGGTCTGTCTGGAATGCGTTATAGCTAAGGTAAACAAAACCAGAAGAATAGTAACGGAGTAAAAGCTATCAACTTTTCATTTGATAGTCTCAGGTGCTGAGACTTTGAAACCAGCGATGCCACTTCTGTTTGGGTTTTCTCGGGGTACTCCGGTTTACTCCCACCCTTCATAAACATGCGTGTCTGGTTGATTGGCCACTTAAATTGGAAATCAGGCTTTATGTAACAAAATATGGCATACTTTATTTTCAGGCTGTATTTACCTGCTGTAGAGCAAATCCGACCCCATGGTCTCTCTGCAGGTTTGGTGACTCTGTTAAAGGGAACCTCGTCATTGGCACGTTATCGTGGCCCTCACCGTGGGTTATCGTCATTGGCTCCTTCTTTTCCTGCTGTGGAGCTGGTCTGCAGAGTCTTACCGGAGCGCCTCGCCTCCTCCAAGCCATCGCTCGGGACGGCATCGTACCCTTCCTACAGGTCAGTGGGTGGAGCTGGGAGTCTTCCTAAACTGCAGCTGCTAATGCTCCATTTGGATCCAGGTGTTTGGCCATGGGAAAGCCAACGGGGAACCCACCTGGGCTCTGCTGCTGACTGCCGGAATCTGTGAGATTGGGATCCTCATCGCTTCGCTGGACGCTGTCGCTCCAATCCTCTCCATGTCAGTGGACAGATGTTGACACCTGCTGTGGTTTGTTTCTAATCCAGATGTTTAAACGCTGATCTTTTTTCTGCAGGTTCTTTCTGATGTGCTACCTGTTTGTTAATCTGGCATGTGCTGTCCAGACGCTGCTACGCACGCCCAACTGGAGGCCGCGCTTCAAGTACTATCACTGGTAGGTGTGGCGATGTCACTAGTGGGTAAGGTGATTTATTATCGGTTGCCGTGGTTTTAAAACTGGCGGGTCAGGCTGTAACTATTGATTATTTGAAAAATCAATAATTCGATTTCACAACAAACCGTAGTGCAGAGTCCTTTGCACATGTGGCTGCGACTTTCAACGGCAACATACACCTCACTTAAACAGTATGTCTGCCTCATCTGGTAAATAGATGGATGCAGCACCATCTTAATTTGCCAGTTTTATATCAAAATGACTACAAAATGGTTCTAGAGTTGCTGGTTCATGCATGGGCAAAGAATTTCTCTGCAACATGGTGTCATCAAAACAGTTACATCTGGTTCAGGAACCGTAGGTTCCTGCACTAGAGGTGTGAATATGTTCCCTGGTGGGTGTGGCTGTGACACTTTTGGGTGTGGATGTGTCATTGCGTTTTTCTCTCGCAGGGCGCTCTCCTTCCTCGGGATGAGTTTGTGTCTCGCCTTGATGTTCATCTCTTCATGGTACTACGCCATTGTTGCCATGGCGATTGCCAGCTGCATCTACAAATACATTGAATACCGAGGGTGAGACATTCTGTTTTGTTTGTTGGTTTTTGTCCCCGTCACGGAGCCGTTTCTTATCTTTGTATTTTGGTAAACAGGGCAGAGAAGGAGTGGGGCGACGGGATCCGTGGACTGTCCCTGAATGCAGCACGATACGCACTCATCCGGCTAGAAGAGGCGCCACCACACACTAAAAACTGGAGGTAGGAGACAGGGCTGAATATAGATTTAAATGTTACCCTCCACTGGGTGGCGCACAGTTTCTGTGACCCTGATTAAGATCATCTCTTAGTTTAAGAGGTTTTTAATTCTAAAAGCTTTTTGCTTCCCTCAGGCCACAGCTGCTGGTCCTGCTGAACCTGGACTTGGACCACGCAGTGAAACACCCCCGTCTGCTGTCGCTCACCACGCAGCTGAAAGCAGGGAAAGGCCTCACCATAGTGGGGAACGTTTTAGAAGGAACGTACCTCACCAAAGACACGGATGCTAAGAAAGCAGAGCAGGTACGAGAACGAGCACAGCTTTGAACATATCTGATGTCCTAATGAGTTGAAATGGAAGCTGAACTGCACATCAAACGCTCTGAAGTTCAGCTTCTTTAGAAAAATATCTGCAGACATGCTGATTATTTGCTTTTAGGAACATTTTGTTACAACAATTTTAAATGAAAATAAAATTTCTACCTAATTTAAAAGCTAATTGTAGGATTAAAACTGGGTGTTATTGTGGATTAAATAATTAAACTTCACACCCTGGTTAAATAATTAATAGATTGCTAGAGTGGGAGAGGTTGGGCGACTACGGCCCGAGGGCCATATGCGGCCGGTCAACCTTTTTAATGTGGCCCACCAGACTCGAGGAAACTTCCTCTTCTTCCTCCTGCAAGTCCAGTCTTTCCCGATACTTGGTGTTCTGCGGACACTCATTCATTTGTTGTCAAAATATTGGATTTTCTACGTTGTTTTCTGCAACATTTAAAGGTGTTTTCATAAAATTTCCCAGCTTGAAAATGATTTTTGAACACATTACGGAGGCACCATCTCCGTAGTTTAAAACATTTTTATGCACCGAATAAATACTTTTACAATCAGTTATTGGACTGAAAATCCAAACAAAAACCTGGTAACGTATCAGGAGCTCCTCTGTGTTTTAGATTGAAATACACACAGGGTGTGTTTGCTAAAAGCGAAAGTCTGTCTCCTAAAGGCTGAACTTGGTGGTTCAGTTTCTTACAAAGGATTAAATCTTTTAGAAACAGATTCAGGTTTTGGGTTTTTTTCCCTCTGGGAAAAAAAAAATAAGAAAAGTTTTACCAACCAGAGATTTTCTTTCAGAAGGAAAAGAAAAGTTTAGGTTAAAAATAATGAACTAATAATAATGAGCTAATTTTAACTCAAATCTTCTCAAATCTTCTACATGTAAAATCCTGGATTGTTGGGAGAATTAAAATATGTTTAAACATTTGTTTTAAAGTCGGAGATTTTTCATCAACATATTTTTTTCTCCATCAGAACATAAAATCATCCATGTCAGCCGAGAGGACCAAAGGTTTCTGCCACGTTGTTGTTTCCTCCAATCTACGAGACGGCATCTCACACCTCATCCAGTCTGCAGGTTTAGGAGGAATGAAGCACAACACGGTTCTGATGGCCTGGCCCGGAGCCTGGAAGCAGGCCAACGACCCGCAGTCATGGAGGAACTTTATCGGTGGGTTTAGATTAATTTACTGTTCTAACAGAAATAAACTCATTAGGGTCAAACACTGCATCCAAATCATTAAACTACCTACAACAGAAACAAAACCGGAGGATCTAACGTGTATCCAACAGTCCTAACCAGAGGTTTTTGCGTCCATGCAGAGGCAATCCGTGAGACCACAGCGGCTCACCAGGCTTTGCTTGTCGCCAAAAACGTGGACAGCTTTCCAACCAATCAGGAGCGCCTGGGGGAGGGCACTATCGATGTGTGGTGGGTGGTGCATGATGGAGGGATGCTGATGCTGCTGCCGTTCCTGCTGCGCCAGCATAAGGTAGGCAGCGCTACTTTTGCGCTGACCACTGACCTCTCGTCCTACATGCCATGCACTGTCTGGTGTGTTCACACCATTTCGTCCTGCAGGTGTGGAGGAAGTGTAAGATGCGTATCTTCACCGTGGCTCAGATGGATGATAACAGCATCCAGATGAAAAAGGACCTGCAGATGTTTCTGTACCACCTGCGTCTCGATGCGGAAGTGGAAGTGGTGGAGATGGTGAGACAGAACCAATCAGATCTTATGATCATCTTCTCAAAGCTCACCCATTCACAGGGTCTTCCTTTCCTCCACAGCACGATAACGATATCTCAGCGTTCACCTACGAGAAGACCCTGGTGATGGAGCAGAGGTCCCAGATGCTCAAACAGATGCAGCTTTCCAGAACCGAGAGGGAGAGAGAGGTAACGTATCACCAAGGATGAGCTTATCTAAAACTCAGTCACCACGGTAACCTGATGATTAACGAAGCTTACTGAAGCTCAGCGACCATTAAGGACGGGGAGATGGTGGCTCAGTGGGTAGAGCGTTTGCCCGCAAACCGGAAGCTCGCAGGTTCACATCCCACTGAGTGCACATCTAGGGTCCTTGGAGAAGACCCTAACCGCTCGTTTCTCCCATCATTGGCGCCGTCATAGGTGGCAGCCTGCTGCGGTGAAATGCAGCACAATAATTTTCCGTGAGGTATTAATAAAGTAGAGCATCATTAAGTTATCGTCCATACTGCTTTTTAATGTGATAATTTAGCGGTACTCCTATCAATACTTTTCTGAAACATGGCGGAAAAACACTTATTTATCACGGCAACATTAATTATGAGGCATAGCATAAACTTTTAGCCTGTCATTAGCACATGATAATTGTTTTTAGCACCTATAGTTTTTCACTATCTTAGTTAATTTATTTTGGATAAAAGACACTTTGCTGCAACATAGCAGCGTTATACGTCTTATTTAGATGGTTCTTAACGAGGTGTTTGGACTTGTAATGACGTCACTATTCTTACAAGTCACGTTTTTATTTTTCTTGAGACAGCATGTGTTGTCTGTATCTGCTTGAAAATTTTGACCCACTTTGGAGTTTTTTGTTAACGGTCACTCTGAAGTTGTTGTGGTTCAAAGTGAGAGAGCGTGAGCAACCCCTCTCCTTCGCAGTGCAGCTGGAACGCAAAAAACAAGAGATGGTTTGTCTTTTTGAAGCACATTAAAACACAGTACCGCAAACTGTGTCACGCTGTTGCCACATCACTAGACCCATTATGTTACGAGTACCATTGAGGCTGAAAATGATCGGCCCGATAAAAATTGATGACAAGGTCTTAGGGCCAAAAATACTGGCCTTTGTGCCGCCTCCACAGGTTTATATATTCATTTTAAAGCAAGGTGTGGAACCAAAGTGTGCAAAGTGTTTAAGTTTCTCTGATGTTTTGGAGAACACGGATGAAATAACAAGGTTTTTGTTGATCCCGTATTTGCGTGGTGTAAGTCCGGCAGGTAAACACTCACTCATCTAAAATCTTTTGAAATAAGGCCCCTGATCTTTGTTTTGAGGAAACTTGATGAGGTGGGACTCCACCAGCTCATTGGTTCATAGGGGTAGTAGTGTTTTTTTGGCTGCACTGTGACCCGCCGGCTGTTTCCTGTCCCCTCTTACAACCACCACAACCCGAATCAGATTCAAAGCATCACAGATGAGTCTCGTAGCTCCATTCGAAGGAAGAACCAGGAGGCCTCAGAGGGCACCCCGCTCAGCCGTCAGTCCTCAGCGGTGGAGGACACGCAAGAGGACCAGGTAGCTGCTTGTTTCATCCCAACACCTCCACATGTTCACAAAGCTCTCCACCTCCAGATTTAGATGTTCTGCTACTGATTGGTTATTGGCTGCTGGTTTGTGAACATCTGGATGTGCAACCCGGTCTTCAAACCCCTCCCCACCACCGCTCAGCCCCTCCCCATGTGAGAAAAGAAGACTAAACCCTCACGGGAGAAATGGTATCTCCATAATGGTGGCATCCATCTTTCTCCTTGCACCATCACATCCACTTGAATGTACCCCTAAACCACCAGGCTTCCAGAAGTTTCCGATTGTGATAGATCCTGGCACGGACATGGCAGCCTAATCTGGATAGTATGACAATGACATCCAGTCATCCACATGTCCTGCATCACTGGTCCCTCACTGCTCCCAGTATCGATCACCTTTCACCCCTTTATTTTAAACCCTAAATATTTTCTGCTCTCCCGAGGAGATCCTGATGTGTTACCATGGTGATTCCATGTCGTTCCCTTTCTTTTTAACACATTATCAAAAAATAAAAATTATCAATTTTATTAGAATGTCTTTTTGAAGCCGCAAAAATGTGTAAAAAACAAACAAAAAAGTTAGAACAAACAAAATGTTGATGAGAAGACGTCAAACCATAATCCTCCACCTGTCTGATATGACTACATATTATATGCCGTATCATTCCATCTGTGTTTGATAGTGTGCCTCTGTGGACAGTTTTACTAGAATCCCTTCAGAAGTTTGGGATCTTAATCTCACCTGCACTCCTTTTGGGGGCAAAAAAGGCTGTTTCATAGAAACATAAGGAATTAATCAAGAATCAAGACAATAAAAAATAAGTAAATATTGTATTTTTGCAGAACTTTCTCAGCTTTTTGTGAAATTCACTTTGCAAATGACGACCGCTACACGTTTTAACTCACAAGGAAATATATAAAAACCTCCAAATTCTTAAAATCTCTTAGAATAACAATCAAACTTTATTCATGAAGCACTTTTCAAAGCGTAAAGTTGCTCAAAGTTCTTAATCGAGTAAATATAAACACGAGAATTAAAATCCAGGTTAATTAAACATTAAAACACTCTTTGACATAACGACACACGTGAACATCACATTACATACATTTATCAACATTCACCCAACCCTGATCTCCCACGACCTGATAGCTACAATCTCTTCTACTGAGTTAAAAATAGCAGTGACAAGGAAAAACATCTGGCCTGATGCTGCGGTGCGTAAACAATAACTGGGGGTCGATCGACACCAGGAGTCAGCCTGCTTCTGACTGCAGAGGTCAGAACCATAGATGCATGTAAAAGAATAGAATTAAAACAAGTTAGAACTGTTTAAGAAAGGATTCTTTAAATTAAATTAGAAAAATAAAACTGGATAAAAAAAGATGACTAAACAAACAGATATAAAATAAATACATAAAACCAGATTAAAACAGGAGTAAAAGTAAAAAAAAAGCAAAACTAAAAAGGTGGGTTTTCAGCCTCTTCCTAAAAACATGAACAGATTCTGCGGCCCTGAGTTTCTCTGGCAGGCTGTTCCCCAGGTGGATTATAATGCTGGAATGATACCTCACCTTAGGTTCTGGGAACAATCAAAAGGCCAGTACCAGAGGACCTCAAAGCCGGGAATTGGAGAGCAGCATTATGGACTTGGTCTGTTTTTACGTAAAATCACAATGAACTGAATAGATTTCTGAAGTTTTGTGACCAAAAGTCATCACAAAAGTCAAGATCACAAATTCTCATAAACTCAATACCAACAGGTCAATACCAACTATGGATGAACTCATAATAAAAGGCAGACAGAGGCCGTTCGACAGCTAGCCTTAAACTCATTCTTGTTTTTTATGTGTGAATGCAACGCACGTGTCTTCAAATGAAAGTCAGTAAGTCAGCAAACACATAAATAAAAAGTTGTTTAGTTCTTTAATATTTCTTTAAACCATTCTGGAACTGGGATTAAACAAAGAAGATGATGTGTTAAAAACAGTTTCCTCCTTTTTATTTTATCTTCGTATTTCCTTCCCCGTCCTTGGTTCCTCCTCTGGCTCGTCCTGATGTTTCTGATCTCCATCCAGGCCCAGCTCATCCACGACCGGAATACTGCCTCCCAGGCGGCGATGAACGACAAGGCAGAGGCAGGACCTGAGCGCGTGCACATGACCTGGACCAAGGACAAGTTGCTCACAGAGAGGAATCGCAACCGCGAGTGCAACACCAACGTAGCCGTGCGCGACCTCTTCAACATGAAGCCGTAAGCATGGCTGCAGTGTAGAAGTCCTGACATGGTGTGGTTTCATGTGCATCGCTCTGAGCAGCGGGGTGGAAAGCTGCGCATGACGTGCAGAGCATGGCACAGTTTTTACACTAACAGCTTCCACCTGTCCAGGAGAACGCTCACATCAAACGGCTCCATGTCGGGGGCAGCTGGAAGCGTGAGGAGGGCTGGAGAGCTGGTGTAGAAACATCTAAGTCTCTTTTCTGTCTTCTTTCTTTCTTTCTAGAGAGTGGGAGAATCTGTAAGTTGTTTTGTCTTTGCCGTGGACATCCCTGTCCTACGTTTGTGTTTGCATGAAGCCTCACGCAGCACGCCGGCCTATCAACATGAACCACCTCGGGCTCATTTAGACTCCTCTTCATTTTTAATTAATTTATTTCTGGATTGTTGTAGGAGGGGTACACCCTGGTCAGATCACCACTCTGTCACAGGACCACACACACACTGAATCATAAGAGATGAATAGTATGGACTACAAAATAAATATTTCAGTAGTTTCTGGCATTCAGTAGCCTGAAGCATCAGATTTTCTTTCACTTGGGGAAAACAGTCTGACCTCGCATTATTAGGATTTGGTCACTAACTTTTTGCTTTAACCAATCACTTCTTTCTGGTCGTGACGTGTGCAATACATTTAAATGAGTAAATAAAAAAATTATCTTTAACTGAATCCGTCCGGCAGCAGAGAACTACATCCTTCCCCTAAACAAAACTCTAAAATTCTCCTTTGTTTTTAACTCTAAATGTACGTAATTTCAACTAGTTTGACGCCAATTCTTACCTTTAAGAGCGTTTAAATTTAGAGTTTGTGAATTTTATAAAACATATTTTTGTTTTTTATATATTTTGCTCCCAGAAGACGTGGGCAGCAGGGTTGTGATGCCACTTATAAAGTGGGTTATTCGGCCTAAACTTTTTAACTGTAACTGAAAATATCCAGAAGCTAAAGCTAATAAACTCTTTCCTTCATACTGTATCTAATCTATTCTTGTCACTATTCCACATGTGTCGGGCTGTGAGTGTGTTACACAGTTAAATACATCAGGTTTTTTTTGTTGTAGGACAGCAAAATTCTTACCACAGATTTTTTTTTTAAAGATGTACTTTAAACTGTGGCATGCTGCCCATTCCTTACAAACACACACACACACACACACTGACTGAGTTTTACAAATCAGTCTAATCAGTCTGTGGTGGACGAGCAGGAAAAAGACAAAGAACCTCATAAACATGGAGAACATGCAAGCTCTACTGAAACAGAAAGTGACTTGAACCAGAAACCTTCCAATCAAGAGGTTGTGGGCTAACTACTCCACTGTTTAGGCCCTCTTTGGTTTTGTTTTCATATTTGCCGGGTCTAAATGGCGCCCCTGGTGGTTTTTGGTTTTATTTGAACCCAAACAGCTTCTATCTTCTTGGTAATGAAGAGGTTGTTTGGGTATCCGCCTCTCCGACTAATCCTGCTTCTGCCCTGTGGGTTTCTGTGTTTGGAGTTAACTACGCCGTGTTCGTGAACCTGAAGGTGTTTTTTGTCTGGTCTGGTGTTAGTTCTAACTGGGATGTAAATCATGTTCTCACAGTAATATCTCCTCACTCCAGGAACCAGTCGAATGTACGCCGCATGCACACGGCTGTTAAGCTGAATGAGGTGGTGGTGAACAAGTCCCAGGGAGCTCACCTGGTTCTGCTCAACATGCCCGGACCACCGAGGAACCGAGGAGGAGACGAGAACTGTATCCTTTGCCTATCTGGGTTTTATCTTCATCCCCTGCTGATGGGTCTGGTTGAACATAAAGACTGTAAGGCCGTGGTGAGGTGTGGTGCATGTCAGCTGGTTTTTCACACTCACAAGACTCTAGTAATCAGCAGAAATATTGCAGATTGGCCCCAACAAATTTTGGTCTTCAGGTCTTTTTATTTTTCATGAATATTAAACTAAATCTTAAAAAATTGTCTGTTTAACCATGTTTTAATGTTTTAAGCCTGACCTTGAATGTAAAACTGTTCCTTAACTGCCGTCTACTCAGACATGGAGTTTCTGGAGGTCCTGCTGGAAGGTCTGAATCGAGTCCTGCTGGTGCGAGGAGGTGGCCGTGAAGTCATCACCATTTACTCCTAAAATAACCCAAAAACTCATGCCCTGCACATATGGCGCTGTTGCCATGGACACCGGTCACCGGGCATTTTTAATCTGGAAGGAAGAAGCCTGCTGAGGGTGTGGCCGGGAGGCGGGACCACGTGTGACTGACTGAAGCGGCTGAATGAGCGTGCACGGCGCGTTCATGCCGCAGCACAGACGCCCTGCAGGGGGCGATAGAGACACTTTATTCCCTTCATCCTCTCTTTCTGTCCTCCGCTCTTCGTGTTTTCCTTTGTGACGTCACCTTGCCTCGTGCACGTCAGCGGGCACTAGATTAGAAGTTTCTCTGGAAGGTTCTGGTCCAGACGCGGTGCAGCACTTTGCACATGCAGCACTTCTCTCCTCGTTTCTGAAAGAACATTTGTGTTTGACTTGTCTCCATGTTTGTGATGTTTTACTCCTCAGCTTCCGGTCCTGGAACCCCGCGCAACCCGCAGGAAGAAAAGTGCCAAAACAAGCGGAAAAGGTTCTGTGGGCGTTGAACGGAGGAAGCTCACGTTTAACTCTGGAAAACTTTTACTAAGTAGTTCCTTTAAAGATCCTGCTTGGCAAAAAAGATTCCTGATTGGTTTCTGAATTCCTCGTTGGTCTCCAGGTTCTTGCTTGGGTTCCTGGTTTCTTTCCAGGTTCCTTGTTGGTCTAGCCATACTAGAACTAGCTTAGCAGCAGACGTGTCAGTGATGTCGGCCTTTATGTAGCGCCAGTCATCTTTCAGTGTTAATGAAGCTTCCAGAGGTGCTTCGATGTGGAGTCGCAGCGTTTGTCCCTTTAATTCTTCTTGTTGTTGTCTTGTTTGCACACGCCACCGGGCTGCAAGCTCCCATCATGCATCCTGGACTGCAGAAAAATGGAAGGATGGATGATGTGACGCGTGGTACCGTGTTCTTTGTTTTAGCTACCAAAGATAAAACACATAATTAAAAAACTGAAAAAAATGACCACTGTTGTTTGCTTGTTTATTGAGAAACACACCTTGGTTTTTACTGTGTCAAATCTGTCGTGTCTTATTTCTATATGAGTTTTAATTAGATGTTGAACTGAAAATATTTGCTGGACAGAAGCAGTAGACATGTGACTGGTCACCATCAAACATACAGATGTGAACAGATGTTCCATGACAATGAGATTTGTTTACTATGTCCAGGTTTTCTTTAAAATTGCTGCCAATAAATCTACCACCAAATTTATTAAAACGTTGGGGCAACGTTGCACCAAAGTTGCTACAACTTCACGTTGCAATGTTTTAGCGACATTAACATCTCGTTTTGTTACGTTTTTTTGTTCAGAATGTTCAAACTGTCCCGTTTATTCAGTGCATCTGGAAGCCGCATCACCAAAATCAAACAGTAGAGGCAGCACTGTGTCTGACGGGTGTCAGCAAACATGTGCTCTCATCCAGAGGGAGAAGAAGAGATGAAAAACAACCAACATGATGAACAAGCACTAAGAAGTTAAAGTCAAGTGGTACAAACGAGAGAAGTAATGTCTGAAGATGACGTTTTCATCGTGGATGGCCTGAGAGACACAGACATCTGTTTGGAAGAGAATTGTCACTCTATCAGCAAGTGAAAATTTAATGTTTGGAGGGCACAATGAGATAGTTTAAAAAAGTCATTTGATCTTGGAAAATATGTGGATGTAAGAATTATTTTCATCAAAATAGTTTTAATCTAACAAAAGCTGTTAGTTTGGCTGTACGTGTTCGGTAAGATACAACCAGTTGTATCTTACCTAACGGGTTAGAGCTGTTTTATTATTACATAACTGCCATGTGGACCCATCAGATCTGCCTGCTGCGGTGCAATGCAGCACAGTAATTTCCCCATTGTGGGACTAATAAAGAAATTCTTGTGTCAATAAAAAGTAATATAACTGCACAAAAGTTCCAGCACAGCAGGAATATTGTTTGATATCTACATGTATTTGTCTAGTTCTGCCACCCATGGTATGGTGGGGATCAATATCCTGTGGTTAGGATCAATAAAGTATTTAAAAATTTATGTTTCCTCGAGTGGGTTAATATTGGATGAATTGAAAACTTGAGTAATTTTATCAACGTATAGAGTGCACTTTTCAACTAGTTAGCCTGAATCGATTGGTGGAACAGTTGTTAGCTCATCTCAACGAGGGTTATGGTTCATTCTTTTCCCCACTAGAGGAACCCTGGATCTACCTTCCTCTAATGATCACCTCCTGATTTGCTTCACCTGCCACCCCAGGACACCTGATCACTGCTTTTAGAAAAGATTTATGACAAAAAAGGTAACTAAAGGTGACCCCAAAAAAAATCAATAATAGTTGATAATGAAAACAATTAATTAAATATGAAAACAAATTTATTGCAAAAGTCTAACTTTATTATCAAATACACATATGAGATTTTTTTTTTAAATGTTCTCTGGTGTTGTTCAGGGGGCCGGACCAAATGTGTAGCCGGACCGCATCCAGCCCGCGGGCCGTAGTTTTGGTACCACTGCCGTACAGCGTCTACCTGTGCTGTTTTAGTTTTATTAGTATTTTTAGTGTTTTGGAGTCTGTCTAAAGTTTACTACCCTCACATTGTTAAAATAAAGAATCTTAATGCGGTTATTTTGTGATATTTGTCTTTAAAAATCAAATTAAATTGTATAAATAAATAGAATTATTTATGGATTAAATTCAGATTTTTTTGATTAACTACAGACCTCATAAACTCACTCACAGGAATTCAAGCGATTATAAGCAGTGTTTACCAGAAACGGTAACCTTTCTGGTAAACGTTCTTCTAGGATGAAGAACATCTACTCATCCCCGTCCTGGACATCTCCGGGCTGAGGAGTCCCCGTGTTTCCATCAGGATGAAGAACATTTATTGACTTCTTTAGATATTTAGCTGTAGATTAGAATAAGCTAATATTTAAACAATAATCTTTGACACATTGTTTGCTCGTCCCGGGGGAGGGATCTCTCTTTCACGTGGATCCCCATGAGGTTTCTTATTTTTTTCCCCACTGATGGGTTTTTTAGGAGTTTTTCCTCACCGTGAAGGAGAGTCTAAGTGCATTAATGTGCTAGTCTTGTTTAGTTACCATTTGTTAGTTATTTTTCTTGTTGTGTATCTGTGTTAATACATTCCTCTTTTTCTTGTGAAGCCCATTGAGACGGACATTCTGTGATTTTGGGCTAAACAAATAAAATTGAATTGAATTGAAAAAAAATTAACCTTCAAACTGTATGAACTGTACGGTGCAGGGGTAAACACTGTGGCCTCACGAGAAGGTCGGGGGTACGAGTCCATGATTAGGGGCGAGGATTGAATGTATGTGTGTGTTTCCTCTCCCACCCTCCAAAAACATGTGTTAGGTTGATTGGCGGCTAATTGTTCCCCTGTGTGCACATGTGAATGGGTGTGTGTGTGGCCCCACAACAGACTTGCGACCAGTTCAGGGTGCATCCTGCCTCTCGCTTGAAATAATCTGGGACAGGTTCCGGTACTCATCAGGAATAAGCTGCTCAGAAAATGAACGAATGAATGCAGCGCACTCTTGTGGACTGATTGGGTAACCACAGCACTGAGTGAGTTTTATTGTGAAAGTCTTTCTTGGTGCGTTTCCGGTCTGCAGTTTCTCCGCATCCTTCATCAGGAGGTGCGGTACGGTGCTTGAGCCTCGATCCGGATCTGGACCCGCCAGGCTGCGGTGGACCAGGACCCGGCGCACGTGCACGTAGGATGATGCTGCGGTATTTAAATGCGTGAGAGGGATCGACCTGCGGGTGGATGCTGACGCAGCGCAGAGAACAGAGATAGAGAGAAGAGGGGACTGAGTGGGGGGCACCATGCTGCCAGGTGTGGGTGTGTTTGGCACCAGTCTGAGCGCGCGTGTCATGGTACCGCTGTTAAAGCAGGAGGGTTTTGCGGTAAAGGCGCTATGGGGGCGCACACAGGAGGAAGCGGAGGAACTGGCGCAGGAGATGCAGGTGAATTTCTGCACCTGCCGCATCGATGAAGTCCTGCTGCATCATGATGTGGACCTGGTTCTGATTAACCTCCCCCCTCCTCAGACCACACAGATCGCTGTCAAGACGCTGGGTGAGTAACACACACACACACACACACACACACACACACACACACACACACACACAGGGTTACACAAACAGGGTTGCACACAGATACCCCGGGATCCTCACACACACATACTGCCATACACACACAGGGTATGGCACACAAGGATACACCCACGCTCACACAGATACCCAGGGATACACACACACACACACACACACAGGGATACACACGCTCACACAGATACCCAGGGATCTTCACACACACACACTCACACACACACACAGATACCCAGGGATCCACACACACACATACTGCGATACACACACAGGGTTAAACACACAGGGTTACACACACAGGGTTACACACAGATACCCAGGGAATCACACACACACACACACACATATACCCAGGGATCCTCACACACACATACTGCGATACACACGCAGGGTTACACACACACTCACAGATACCCAGGGATACTCACACACACATACAGAGATACACACACAGGGATATTCACACACACACACAGTTTACACACACACAGAAGGATACACACACAGGGTTACACACATGCTCACAGATACCCAAGGATATTCATACACATACAGAGATACACTCACTTAGAAACACACACACATACAGAGATACACACAGACACACAGAGATACACACACACACACATAAACAAACTAATGCAGATGTGTTACACACTTATATACAAAAATACATGTTGTATATAAACACACACTAACACAGATAAAAACACACTATAGACACACACACATGCATAAACACACACACATATTCACACACATATATCCAAACAATTGGACACACACACACACACAGATATGGATAAGATACACACATACATATTTACACTCACACATGTATATGATGCTCACATATAGAAACACACATGGACGTGCAGAGAAAATGACACACACATTTACACACAGATCACCTTCAGATGGGTGGGGGAATCTGGGTATATCAGTTTCACTGTCTGGCTTACACATCAGTGTGTGTGTGTGTGTGTGTGTGTGTGTGTCTGTGTCTGTGTGTGTGTGTGTGTGTGTGTCTGTGTGTGTGTGTGTGTGTGTGTGTGTGTGTGTTCAGGTTTTACCAGAACCCAGGTTTCTGTAACCAGTCCCTCTGGTTCAGCTGCATCAGCTGTTGCCATGGCAACAGGAACTCCAAACACACATTTCCTCACTGATCAGAGAGAAATTAAAGTTTTCTCACGATGTGCACAGTCATGTTTATTGAATGGATGGAACAGCGCCACCTATGCTACTGGTACTGCACTGCAGCGTGCTGTGTGGAAAGATGGGTTTCAGGACCCTCAGGTCAGAACGGTATCTCAGATAAGATCAGCTAAGGTGAATTAGGTGATAAGGTGATTTATTCCGAGTTCAGAGCCAGGCAGAAGTATTTAGATTAGTGCCAGGTAAATAAACGACGCGGTCCACAGTCACTCGGTACCAACTAAAGATGAACTGATTTGGTTTTCACACTAATGCAACCAAAGGTCAAGTTCACAAAAATCAACATTTACAGTAAAACTCTTATAATCATAATATCTCTCAAAGTCACTGAATGGATTTTTATGAAACTGCTCACAGTTACTCAATACCAATTATAGCTTGACTTAAAGAATCACTCTGAAGGCGTGACATCTTTCTAGCACTAATAGAGAGGGAACTCAAGTCCTATAAACTGAGCTTTAAAAGTCTACACTAACTCCTCCTACTGAGCTATTTTTAGAAATTTATAAGATAACGTGATAAAAACGTTAAATCTTTACACATAAAAGTGTTTCTCTGGTTTTCACAGAGACCTCAGATGTTCATTATGAATTTTGTCACAAACGACTTATCCTTTGCATTGAAACAAGCAACCATGATAAGCACATACGCAGATGACACCACTTTTTATACATCTGCTTATATTTTCTTATGAGTTGGTACATTCTGAAACTCGTGATGATTCACCAGTGAAAAACTTTTTCACTGTCTGATTTAGACTGGACAGGAATCTCCACCAACAGGTTAAACTGGATCCTGTGTGTGGCCCGGAGGCTTTGTGCTCTGATACCGACGGAGAATCTGAGCCGCGCTGCTGAAATGAAACCCTCTGTCTCTTTGTACACCTAAGACACGGGGGCTACAGGAGGTGGGGGGCAGACAGAACCTCATGTGTGTCTAATAGTGACCCAGCATGTTTGTAAAGAATCCCACATGGTTTTGTTAAAAAACACTACAGGTTCAGTCATTTTTCTGATGTAAATGAATCAGAGTTCCACGCCTGTTATTGAGCAATGCAGGTCACATGAACACACTCGGGATTAATTACAAATTAGATTATCTAATCAAGTTTGGGTTTTAAATTAAACCTGTTTCCATTAGTCGTGTGCGAGGCGTGATCGTGATGAGGACAGCAGATGAAAACAAGCGCAATTTAAAAAAACATGGCTAAATTTATTTAGACTCCTGTATTCAATCACCCGAGGGGACAGAAGTCGTCAAATAGGAAGGATTTTATGAACAATGTAATGTGTTTTTTGGCGGATCATCGTTTGGCAGAAAGTCATTTTGTGGAGTACAAGAAAGTGACTCCCTGCCAAAAAGTGATCCACCAGCAAACACAAGTCAAATCGTTTGTTTTTAATCCTCAAAATTGCACAAAATACTTTTTCAGCAATTAAACATTATTTTAAAACAGTCAGTCACCTTCTTATCCGTCTATCCCTTACGGGGCTCCGAAGGCCATCCCGGCTAATTCAAGGCGAGGGGCAGGGTACATCCCAAACAGGTCGCCAGTTTGTCGCGGGGCCACATACATACATACATACATACAGCCATCCACACACACATTCTTAGGGGCAATTTAGTACCGGCCATTCAACCTAGCATGCACGTCTTTGGAGAGCGGGAGGAAACCCATGCAGACACAGGGCGAACATGCAAACTCCACACAGAAAGAACTGTGTTCCAAGCCTGGTACCCACCCAGGACTCGAACCCGTGACCTTCTTGCTGTGAGGCCACTGTGCTACCCACTGCGCCACCATGCTGCCCTATTTTAAAATAGTTCATTCAAATATAAAAATGTGTCAAGTATATTTTTAGAAGATTAGTTCGCACATGTGTCGATGAAAAGATGTGATTCGCTCATAAAAAACAAGATGGTAAAAAAAATGAAAAAAATGTTGAGCATTAGATGAAAAGTTTGGTTCGATGTTTCTGAAAATATAAAATGATGTAAAATAACATTAAGTTATTTTATCTGTTAAAAGGAGACATCATCTCTTTTTCAGCAGGTAAAAACAGCATCACCAACACTTATAGGACAAAATACTGAATCCTACATATTTAAATTGTCCCACACTTAAAGTATTTTTTTATATTGAGGATGCTTTGTTTGATCGCGTTTGCATTTTTATGAAGGTTTTACATTTTAAAAAAACAGGCTACGCGTTAAACCGTCACTGCATTTTCTCTGAGTCGCCAGGAAGAAACTTTAATCCTCTAACAACTAACTGGAAAATGTATGTTCTGGTAAATACATTGTGGCAAGTCCGTAACATAGTCTGGTAATGACTGTTCAAATCATAATTCACTTGCCATTCTAGTACTTCTTTATTTTACATAAAAAAATATTCAGTTTTTTTACCCCAATACTGTCGATTACATACTGGGTGACTCTCACTGGGGGTTTCCCTGCTTCACCACACGACAGAGGG
Source organism: Neostethus bicornis (assembly GCA_902685375.1). Lineage (NCBI taxonomy): Eukaryota > Metazoa > Chordata > Actinopteri > Atheriniformes > Phallostethidae > Neostethus > Neostethus bicornis. The sequence goes on along the minus strand of LR738553.1, from coordinate 3,732,838 downwards.
GAAGCAGAGCCAGCTCACACTTCTCATGCTGTTTTTATTGACGTGCTTATTCTATTTTAACCATAAAAACTGCTCTGTGATGTGAACTAAACAGAAACAGGGTTTCTGACTCTTAGATAAAAACAACGTTCCCAAGTCCGACCTGGTAAAAGATATCACATGTCTGCGACACACACGGCTAAGAATAACCCGCTCACCAGACAGACTGGAGCAAATTAATGGGTCACATCATCATTTCGGACATAAGAGATGTTCCTTCCTGGTGGAAAACATCAGGCTCTGCTGCTTCAAATGATCAGAAGACGTAAACATAAAGAAACAAGACTAAACCGATGCCGAGGTTTAGAACGAAACGCCTCCACCTGACCTACATCACAAACTATTAATAATGAATGATTGAGGTTGATGTAAAAAAGTCATGAGGAAGGTTTTTACATTTTTTGCCGTCAAATATCAGAATTAATAATAATACCTTATTGTTTGAATTTCCAAAGACAGGGTTTTGTTGGTGAGTTCAAAGGATTCTAGTTTATTTGTTATTAGTGATAAAAAGAAATGATAGTATATTGAAGTATATTCAATTCAAATGAAACTTGGAGGTGTAGCTTTAAGTTTATCTATAGTTGGTACTGAGTAATTGGGGCAGTGGTTTGGGAAATTCTGCAGTAGAAAAAGTTCATTTTGGTTTGTAATCTTCTGCACTGTAATCATAAACTATAGGAATCAATCGTTTTGGGAAGGTGGTGGCTCGGTGGTAGAGCGTTCGCCCTTGTAACAGAAGTTAATCCAAAATTTGCTGGTTCAAATCCCACTGAGTCCACATCTAGAGTCCTTGGAGCTCCTCCCACCATTTGCACCATCGTGGCAGCCTGCTGCGGTGTAATGCAGCACATAAATTCTCCCAGTAAGGGATCAATAAAATATACATTATTATTTTTTTATGTTGAACAAAAGTCATTGGTCCACCACCCGTCAATCACTCCCAACTTCCTGGTTTTGATTAAAAACAAGTATTTCTATTAGTTGAAAATGTAAATGTGGAAGAAACCAGGAGGGATCAAGGTGAACCTTAACGTTCATTCATCCATATTCATAAAGAGTTAAGATCTTTCAAACCGACTTAAAGTTCCCTTCGTCCAATGAGAATGAAGGACTACATGTAGAGGAAGGGCTTCGCTGTGGCTTAGGTTTGTTTGTTTGTTTGAACTGTTAGACACCTGCCCTCCCCGCCACCCAAAGGCAGAGCTATTTATAACCTGCCTGGAAAGGGTGAGCACGCGTCATCATAAATGTTCCACTGCTGATGCTCTTATGCAATGACCTGGCCCAGCAGATCAGCACAGCCATCGCATCCACTAACGCTCAATAATTAAAATAGGAGTCTGAGAAAGCTGAACTAAAAGCTGAGGTCAGACAGAGTCACCAGGAGGAAGAAGGGGGGCTGGTTTCATTCCCACCCGCTCACAGTGGTTTCCCAGACGCCTATTAGCATCTTAATAGTAGGGTGTGTGTGTGAGGAAGGGATGGAGATAGGAGGAAGAAAAGAGCGAGAAAGAAGGGAATTCTCTTTGTGGATGGTGGGTTTCACAGTGACGAGGGGGGGGGATTCTTTCAGCTCACTGCCACGCAGCACTGAGAAGTGAACATTCCTGAGAAAATACTCCCTTCTCCTTCAAAGTGGCGGCATTCCTCAGGTGGGAAGTGAACCCCCACCCTGGGTGGATTACAGAGGCTTTCTGGATAATTCTACTGCATTAAAGGGGCTAAACGCCACAAATTATGTTCAAACTTTGGAGAAAGTTTCTGTTTTCTGATGCAGTAACAATACAAAAATATAAATTAACTGAAGGATCGATACCAGCTGAATATTTGCTTTCAGCTTTCTCCAAAAAAATGCCACATGTAGCCACATAGTGATGCAGGGATAGACAATAAACTCTTTTTCTTTTAAATCTAAGTATCGTTTGCTTGATTTTTTTTTTTTTACTCAGAAATACAAAACTCGATCTAAGATGGCACCACGGAAGGCTGGCCCGGTACTTCTACATTTCCTATTTTATTACTATGTTTATTATTTTGCACATTAGTACCTCAGCAAGTTCCTACTCTCTGAATCGTGTTCACTGACCATGACAATAAAAATATTTTTGATTCTGATTCTGAAAAGAATCTTTTTTTTTTGATCGGTCATTTCTGGTTATTTGAAAATACATCAATCTGCGAGGGTTTTGAAGTGTGTTATACTGGCTCATGTAAAAATACATCATCATTGCCATGTTCTAAACTAGAAAATTTATCCTAACGACAGTGTTTATACTTGCGGGTTTGAAAATGATGTCAAATATCAATATTTTTCAAGCTTATCTCCCAAAGTTAGAAATTTCAGCATCATGATAGCACTCGTCTTGATTAAAGGATTTGGGGATGTGTGGACTTGGAGAAAAATGATTTGATGAACGTTAGCCAGGGGTAAAAGCCTGAGCGTGTGTACACACTACTCATGCTTGCCGTGAAGTTATCCCAGTACGATTTCCTCTCTTAACTCACATAGGGTTTCACCTTTTGTGCCGGACCACACTTAACGTCAGTATGATGCAACAGTTTCATGAGGAACAGAAAGAGTAGAGTCCATCATTCAGGTTACTGAATGATGGACTCAGATTATTTGAATTTGTTTGTTCCATGGTGGTTCACAGACCTCTCACAACCAGTCGCTTTTGTTGCAAGATAAATTGTTTTGGAGCATCGCAAAAACATTTCATTTTTTTATTCCAGTTGGTGCTCCTACCACATTTGAACCATACCTGAGTCCAACGGAAACATGCTCTTCCACACCTCATCCAAGAGGGGCAGGGATGGCTAAGCGATCCGCAATCGTGTACAGTTTGGAACACTTCCAGTTGTCTAACGAATCTCGTTTTTATGATCAAATGCACTCTGTACTGGCTATGTATCACTGCTGTAAATCTTACAAACCAAGTGTCCACCTTGCCATTTGGATGAATGACACAAGTTCACACACATTGTAATCCAAACTGAATGAGGAATCGTCTCTGCCCTCCTGCCCGCTCTCCTCTCTTTACTTTGTCTTAACTATTGCTCTTGGACCTCTTTTGTTCAGTTTGTTTGGACTCTAAAATCTTGGGTAACATTGGATATTATTTATACAGCTGATTCTCTGAGTTGTGCTTCCGTCAGATCGTGATTTAAACCCAGTAGACAGACTCTGTCTGGAGTCAGTGGTGATTTTCTTCAATGAAATGATCCTGTGTACCAGGTGGGATCGATCCTGCTTTCCTTTCTGTGTTTCCTCTCAACCATTAACCATTGATCCCTGACCTCTGGCTATTTCAACTCTGCTGGAATCAATGAGCTATCTCTGGTGAGCCCCATGTGGACTTACGGACAATGTTCCCTCTAAGCTGTGCGCCTGCGCAATTGCGCACTGCTCGCAGGTTAATAGCGCACAGGAAAACCTATGCAGCGCACAAAATAAAAATCCATTTCAATTAAAGATGGTAAAATGAGAAAAAACTCCGAAGCATATCTGTCTCTTCTTTCTTTCTGAAACAAATTGCTTAAAAGCGCTGCTTTGGAGTTTGTCTCGTCACTTCTGCTGACGTCACAAAAGAGGAAAAGTTTTTAGCTCCGCCCCTTTCTGCTCAGGAAGCTTGTGTGGTTTGCTCAGACACATAAAAAAATAGAGGGAACATTGCTTACGGACATGTTTTATCTCTTGTTGGATCAGACGTGGTCTCTCATATGCACACCCAGGATTATGTTTACCTACAGAAATATTTTATCAGCATGAAGGAATCTCATTTAAACATCGAGATTTATATTTTTACCACAAAGTTCCAGAAAATGTTTTTGACCTGATTGTTGGTGCACAGATCCATACTGGAAAACATTTTACCAGACTGAGTTAGAAAGACCAAGCAGGTCCGTATTAACGTACTGATGTAATTCATCTTATGAAACAGCTGCATGACCACTGCACCCTGATAAACCTCCTCGGTGAGCCCACAAACACTCCCACTCTGACTAGACATCCTAAGACATGCTGAGAGCAGTTGTTTGCTTTGGGAAATGACTCCTATTATTATGAATTATGAAGACATATTGTCTTGACTCATAAGTTTCTGCATTGCTTCATGAGAGAGATGGATTAGCTCTATCTGTCTCCTTAACTCACTATCATCTCAGAGTTAAGATGATGCAGTGAAGGTAAAGCTTCAGCAGTTAAACAGCTTCTACAGGAAGTGTGACTTAGTAAACCACAGAGAATATTTCATGTTTCCTGTTGTGTTTTCAGTGGGCGGATAGATGATTCTTTTAAATCATTTCCTGCTTCTGACATTTACTCGTTCGAATCACCGTAAACCATCTTTACATGTGAGACACACAGTGTGTGTCATTAGAAACACAAAGTGAAACATCTTTTAAAACCTTTCAGAGAAAAACAGTCTCTTAATTATTGTAACACCAGAAAAAAACAATTGCATTTAACTTGAATGTGTGTCTAGACTGACTGCACAGTGTGCTCACAGCAAGAAAGTTGGGGTTCAAGTCCCAGGGGTGATGAGACTTGAAACACTAGCTCTTCTTTATGGAGTTTGCATGTTCTCCCCGTGTATGCGTGGGTTTTCTCCGGGTACTTTGGTTTCCACCCACAGTCAAAAACATGTATGTCTGATCGAAATTACTCCTAGGGATGAGTGTGTGTGAATGGTTGTGTGTGTCGCCCTGCAGCAGACTTGTGACCTGTCTGGAGTGTAGGATGGCCCAGTGTGTAGGGCGACTGCCCTGTAACCGGAGGGTTGCTGGTTTGATCCCCCACCAGGAGTACATGCCAAGGTGTTCTTGAGCAAGACACAAAACCCCAATGTCTCCTGGTGGTGGTTTCCAGCTTGCATGTCAGCTTCCACCATCAGACATGAATGTGTGTGAGCTACACTATAAAGCACTATGAGAACCAACACAGATAGAAAAGAGCTGTATGAGTAGAGTCCTTTTACCATTTACCCTGCTTCTCACCTGAAATCAGCCGAGATATGCTCTAACATCAGCCACAACCCCATTAGGAATAAGCAATTCAGAAGACAAAAATGTGCTTTTTTGTCATTTAAAACACAACCGGGGCTTTGAGCTAAACAGGAAACTTTTTCACCACAGGTTTGATAATTGAGTAATAGTATTTTTCATCTGTGCTGCTCAAGATATTTATATTGCGTATTAATTCAGTACAAAAAGATGGTTTAATAAGTATAAAATAGTAATTAAGGGTCTGATTGATACAGATGCAGCACTACTGAAGATCTAAGGTTTCTATTTGTCTGGTTACTCTTTGCTGCTGCTCGGTTGCTTCATCTGTAACTGGTCTGCATTAGTCTCTGTATTTGGTCTGTTTTGCTGTCGTTGCAGAGCTGCTTTGCATTTTCAGCTTATCTCTTCAACAGAAATCAAGAAATAGGCCGACATTAATGAAGCTTTGTGTGTGTGTGGCTTGTCTGGCCTCATATAAGCTTACAATATTCAAAGCATGCTGGGCCTAAAAGCACCACAACCCCTGTAGAAACAAATGAGCTTAAAGGGATGTGAAAGGAAATACTTTGTAGTTGACCTTTTAAGCCGAGTTATTTTGATCAATACGAGTTAATAATTAAAAGTCTGAACAGTCACACTGTGAGTGACTTCAGACCAGTTAAAAATACTTACAAGTCAAACATATTTGACTTACTTTAATGGAAAGCTCATCTTTTACATCGTCAACCATGTTTTGAATTGTAGGGTATTCATGGACTAGATGAGGTTCAAGGTGAGTCAGGTGCTCGTTTGACGGATCAGATTAAGAACTTTTGAACCAGCAGACCGATCGGTCCTGTCATGTTTTAAATGTTAATGTTTGTTTCACATCCTACTCATCCTGGTGAGATGACTTTACTTCCCTGGCAGTGAGGAGTCACTTAGGAATCAACTTACAAACCATCATGTGCTGCAGGTCATGTGCTTCACAAAGAACCAGTGTGTCCATTCAGGCCGCATGAGGACGAGCAACAAAACCATCACCTAAACTCATTTTAGTTCAGGGTCACGTAAAGTCCAAGCAGCAAATACCAGCATGGTAACCCGTTAATCAGGAGGCTCAAACATGTGGCGGATTGTCACCAGTTTTTATAGACTGTAAGTCACACTTTTTCTTGTATTCTGGATGTGTATTATTAGCAGTGGAAATCCCCTTTTTAGCTGTTACACACCATCTGCTCACATTCCTGTTCTGCATCTTCTTCTGCTTGGATTTTTATCAGTCTTTCTTGAGATGAGTAGCAGAGAGATTTTACATTTGAATCAGATTACAACTTTTTAACATACTTTTTGGTGAAAATCTGTTGTGGGCCAGCTCGACCCAGACTCTACCCACAGAGACCCTCTGGTAGACTGAGGTTCAGACAGCTGCTGTAAACAGTCTTTGTTTAGTTTCTGTAAACTTTATTTAAAGAAAGCATGATCAATAGAAAAGTTGTTAAATAATGTTGTGTTAGTTAGACATGCCTTATGAAGATGTAAATAAAATGGATTTGAACTCCTTTTAATACCATTATTTTTCTGAGGGTCGGTGTTGAGTTGTTGAATTGTGCTGCCTCACCGGTAGCTCACTGCCAGCCAAACCTATCGATCCATGCTACTCTGTCAAAACGTCCCACCGCGTACCTAAAGAGGGGATTTTTTTTTTTTTACTTTCTTCCTCTTTTCTTACACTTAAAAAGTGACTGCATTACTTTAGATAACTTTTATGGATACTTTATGGATCTGGTCTTTAGCATATTGTTCGTACTGATCCCAACGGTAGCCTAACATGGTCCTGTTGTGATAGAATTCTAGAAAACAGCAGTTTATATTAGCTAACTTAATGTTTCTGGAGGTATGAGATTCCGAGTTCTGGGCATGCTCAGAAGCGGTAGGGAGCTCATCTTGACGGGTAGCTCAACTTGACAGAACACTGATGAAGTCTCTTGTGAGTTGATTTTGACCCACAGGCCTCGTCTTGGTCACCTATTCCCTTGGTTCACTGCTGCTCATTGGTATTCTAAGCTTTTATCTCTTTCATTCAGTTTTCAGCTTCTGCTTTTGACACAAAGATGCCCTTCATGAGCCTGGGAGGAGCTGAGATGTCCAGACATGGACATTTTCCTGCTTTATGTGATGTTTGATTTCTATGCATGTGAGCAGAAAACTGCAGAACCTTTTGGATTCACACAGAGTAATCATGGTCACAGTATTCATCTAGTTCCACTGTAGAGGCCTCATTTATGAACTGATCACACGTCCAAATCCGTGCATTATGCCTGCTTCTTATAAACAGATCTATCAGTCAAGATGGCGGAATGCATGGACTTTTGTGTAACTTTAACCATAGTCAAAAGCTGCCATGTGCAAATAATATGATGTGGGAAAAGATGCGACTTGTGGACAGAATCTGAAGTGAACTGAGGACAGTGAAATAAAGCATTTGAAGCAGTGAAGAAACAATTAAAAAACACACATAAATGCCTCTCAATGTCTCAGAGGTGTCAAAAGTACCAACATTTTCTACTCAAGTAGAAGTATAAATACCGAGTTAAAAAACTACTTTAGTAAAAGGAGAAGTATCAACTCAAGTTTTCTACTTAAGTAAAAGTAAAAAGTAACCTATTTTAAAGCTACTTCAAGTAAAAAAAGTAAAAGTAATTTTCAGAAAAAAAGGAATATTGTTAACAAAAGCGTATGAACATATTTTTAACTATTATCACATGCTTTAAGGAGTAGAAAATATGATAATAAATGAAAGTGTTGTGGTGAAACCTTATGAATCAGAAACATTTATTTCTTAATAATCTTTATTGGAAATCGATTAATGAACACAATCAAATGTATTATCATAAGCAGGGCATTATGTAACGTCCCTTCAGCTACCAAGCTTCACTCTGCATCACCTAATTTAACCAACTTCAGCAGACACAAACACACTAAATGTAAAAAAAAAAAAAAAAAAAAAAAACACAAACACACTCAATGTTAAATAAATAAACAAATGACCAAAAGGCTTTTTCAAGCCTTGTAGGCAGGTAGTTTTTAAAGTTCTTTGAGGCAATACTGAATAGTCTTTAACAAGTTGATAAGGTTGGGAGTGCCACATACAGCCTGCATGACACCTGGAACCAGCGTTGCCAGGTGGGAGGTGCTGGATTATCGTACTAATGACGTAAAATTATCGTATTTTACAAAAAATATTGTACACACAGTAAAACCACGCCCATTGACAAAATAACACCCTTTACATGCACTCGTAAGGCAGTGGGAGTGAAGGAAACACAGGAGGCAAAATCCTTGGATTCTTTTTCTAAAATTTTAAGAACTGTAAAAATGAAAAAATAACCAGGGAAATAAGATTTTAAGAAACCCAGAAAGAAACCAGTAGGGGCGGGACTTAGGAGACGGTATATATAAATTTATATATATACATATCTACATATATATGCGTACATGTAAGGTTTTTTTAATGTTAACCCAAACATCTACATTATACAAAATCTAAGCGATGTGTAGTTTTAATCTCCTCAGTCAGTCTTTATAAACTAATCAATAACATTTTGGAGGCTTTTAAGCACAAATACTTCATCCACTACTATTTATGGATTAATCAGTTCGATTAGCTTTGTTTCTAAAGATAAAATAGTGCGTCACAGATCAAAGTTATTTTTATAAAAATACCATCTACAACATTTTCAGCAAAGACTTTTACAATAACCGCAGACTGAAAATAAAAATAATAATAAAACATTTCTTTGCTGTTGTTTTTTTTTTAAAAAACTGATAATTCAATCAAAGTTCAGTGTTGCAGCATCAGAAACACTTTGATTTCCGAGCCCGAGTCTCAAACACGGAAATTGACGTCCCTGCTCTTTAAAAGTTTGTGGGCGGGGCTACTCACCCCAAAGTAATGATTGACTGGACCTTTCAGCCAATCATTCATCTGTTCCTTTGTTTGATGCATTCAGGGTTCATAAAAAAAAAAAAACTCCGACAAACAGTCGCGGATTTTAACGGTGACAAAATGGAGAAAGTAGCAACTACTTTTTATAAAATGAACGAAGTAAAAGTACAGATAATTGCATAAAAAAGTAGTGAGTAAAAGTAAAAAGTAGACAAAAAAATAATTACTTCGTTAAAGTAAAGATAACGAGATTTTCTACTTGAGTAAGGTAACGAAGTAGTCTTACTTCGCTACTTGACACCTCTGCTGATTATACATGAGAAAATTGAAGCACATAATTGAAAAAATGAATTAAAATACATGCACATCATCAATCACCTTATTTAAATTCATTTTAAAACGTGTCATGCACCTGCTTGTAGTATGTAATATTTTACATCCTACACATACGTACGGCAAAGGTAACAATAATGATATTATCATCAAAACATCAAGTTGGGAATTACTCAGACCGCCTTCAGCTGCTGTGCGGATAGTTTCTTTTGGTCTCACTTTAAAGCCTGTCCAATTTTTTTATTATTATTTCAGTGACAGATCAATGTGCGCCACTCACAGAGTAACTGTGGCGACTATCTCCAGCTGTGCTGTCTTTTGCTTATAGCAGACGCCTCCTTTTTTGTGACTTGCAAGGAGCACTGCTTTGGGCTCCTCCAGCATCTCCACCTCCACTTTGATGAGAGTACACTAACAAGCAGCACAGGTTCATGTGAATCGCATTAGATTTGTATCCCGTTATTTGGATGATCCATATTTAGAGTTCTAGAGAAGTGGTTGGGGTGGGATGGAGACAAAGTTGGCTTAGACCTGAGAGTTGTCGCAGATGTTGTCTTTGCGAAAATGCTAAACTTAATATCTACGAGGGTCTTGAAAAACGAGGCCCTGGTCGTTATATTTATCCAGTTTGGTTCTTTATTAACAAAAAAGTGTTTGACATTAAGATGCAGGTAGTGGATGCTGCTTTATTGCCATGGTAACCATCATCTTTAATGTGTGTTGAGGAAGCTCTTCAGCTTAATGAGACCCCAAAGAAGTAGAGAGGAAGTCCATATGGGAGGAGGGAGTTGGGTTGCAGTGCTGGAGAAATGATCAGCTGGAGTTAAAGGAGAAATGGAAACCAGGACCGGACTGAGAAACAGAACTGGAACCAGATCAATGAGGATATGGAAGTTTATACTGGGAACCATAGAGTGAAAGGTGGTTAGTATCACTGCTGCACACTGAGAACCTTTGGCTCGACCTCCTCCCTCCCCCAAACCCTCTGGATGATGGATCCACTCTGTGTCTATGTGATCTACATCCTGTGGCCTGAACCATCCACCACATTAATGGATGCTCCATCAGCCTTTATGGATCCTTCTCATCACATAAAGACATTAATATTGGACGAGGTGCTTCCTTTGGTGTCACACACATAGAAAGGGCTTCACACTCCCCACCCCGTTACCACCCAGATCCACCCTCATGTTTGCACATATTGTCTGTGGGGTTAAAAGCAGCACTCAAACTGATCTCAGCACATTAAACACATCATGGTCCAGGTCTGAGCATGTCTGAGTACAGATAATGATGCTCATCATTCTTAATTGGCTGTGAAACAGAGACAACCTACGCAGTATGTTAGCAGTTTTTCTTCCGGAGAAACCTGGACAGACATGGTGTCCGATGCACGCATCAGTCCTGGGTGGGTTTGTGTCACCGGCAGGCATGAGTCGTTTCAAACATGGGAAAACAGACACCATTACAACAGGAGATGAGCTGACACGGGTTTATATGTATAATAAAGGGAAAGATGAGACACAGGTGAAACCTTTAGGGAGACGCAATTGGGACCAAGCGTAAGGAATTACAGCAAAGGCCAGAGGGAGGAGGAAGTACCAGAACCGGGGAAGGTCATGACTCTTAGGTGTTGAAAGTGAAAAGAGAAGTTGAGTTTAGGTCTTTGTGGATCTTCTGTGTAACCTGATCACCACCTCAGACCTTCAACCTGTTATTAAGCTGGAATTTAAGTCATAAACACATTCATTATGAAAGTATCGAGCTGAAAAAATACTTCTTAGATCAGCTTTACTATAAAAGCCTGATATTCTAGAACAAAACTGATGTGTTTGGTCCAGACGGTAATGAACTCACAGGTCATATGAACGATGGAATCTCAGAACCTGATTATAAAAATCTGATTAAAGTTTTTGATAAAAACTCTGAATTGTCCGAAAAATCCCATGTACATACGTTGTCTAAATGTATGCTGTGCTGCACGTCAAACGTGTATAATCTTGGGGCACTGACATGGTAAGGAATTCTAAAAATTGATTCTTAGAATTGTATTTGAGCAAAGAAACTTTAAAAAACACAATTTTTAATGCTTTATAAATAATATAATACTGCCACTGCTGTAGAAAAAAAATTAAAAATTAAACACATTGTATTGTATGGGTGATGGTCAATTTTTTGCATATTTAGAAGAAGATCAATTGTGTTTACGATGAACTGAAATCTTTCCATTTTCATTTTTATAAAAGCTTCTCACTTTAAGAACCCAAGCTAAGTTAAGAATAAAACAGCTGCACTGACCTGGGAGAAGTCAGGCACATCTGTAAATGGCGTGTTTTCTTCTCTCTGTTGTCGGAGTGTTCTCTAGGTCATCACATGTCTCTGCTGTCTGTTTTATAATCACTTTAAAATAAATTGAATTTGGAATAAGTGACAGAAAGATAACTTGGTCATGGGTTCAGTCGGTGTTTGGCTGCAGCTTGTTAACATAAAGGTGGGACGTGTCACCATCTGAGACAGTTCGAGTGGACCGAGAGAAGCTAATCAGAAACTACTGAGTACTGAGATACTTTCTCTAAAACTATAACCCGTCAGATTTACTATGTAATAGGTTCTTAATAAAGATCAGTAATCTTGGGTTTTCCATCTGAGGTTGTTGCACCCCGCGACCCAGCCCTGGATAAGTGGAAGACAAAGGAATGAAACATATTTGTATTTTGATATTACTGATTTAGGTAGCACGGTGGCACAGTGGGTAGTACAGTGGCCTCACAGTGAGAAGATTATGAGTTTGAGTCCCAGGTGGGGACGAGGCTGGAAAATGGGTCTTTCTGTGGTTGATTGGCTGCTACTTGATTTCCCCCAAGAATGATTGTGGCCTCTGCTCCCTTCCTCCCCCCTGTAAGGGATAGACGGTTAAGAAGCTGACTGACTGACTATTTAAAATTAGTTAGGCTACTTTCAGTTAACCAAACTTGCGTTTGATTAGGTTATCATATGATTCTGATGATATTACATCTACCTTTGTACATGATTTACAGAATACCAATTTAAATATGTAACACAATTACATGTTCCCACATTAGCATCAGTCATATCTTCATACAACGTGCTAAACCAGTAGTAGTTCCTCTTCTACACAGCATTTTAGGTTTGAACTTTTTTTGAGCTATTCGGAACCACCAGGAAAGGGAACAAGAGGAAGACCAAAGAGGAGGTTCATGAACGGAGTGAAGGAAGACATGAAGATAGTTGGTGTGACCGAAGAAAATGCAGCAGATAGGGTTAGATGGAAGAAACTGACTTGCTGTGGCGCCCCCTGTAGGGAATTGCCGAAAGAAGAAGAAGAAGTTCCCAAGAAAATATCATAATATCAAAATACCTTATTGAAATAAGTATATACTGTAAATGTGGATCCAACTGTTACTGTTCCAGCCCTGTTCCACCAAGCAGCTGTACCAATTCTACCCCACCTTGAGAACACCTAGCAGGTCCTCCCCCTTTCATCATGAAAATCACACCAAAGAGTTTATATGATGCAGGTTTTAAGTCGAAGACCATCGATCACACTACCCAGAAAGCAAACCGTGCTGTTTTTTTTTTTACTCTTGGTTCTGATCTATTTTAATCAGTGAAGTTCCCGCCGTTTGAGAAAGCTCTGTTTAAAGAATCAGGTACAGGCATGTACATTTACGGATCAAAATCTTTAGTACATGCTGTACATATCTCATTTTTCAACCAAGATATTGGTAGCTTAGAGCGTTGTGCATTGTGCGGCTTGCTTATGTTTGGGGGTATTTTTTATTGAAAAAAAAAAAAACAAAAACAGAGTGAATACGGCCCACTTAAAGGTCCACTCTGTTGACCAGAAAATCCAGTCTTTATTTTTATTTTTTGACCATGGCTTAAGGTGGCCATGGGCAAACTGCAGCCCGTGGGCCACACATGGCACATTTAACGTTTTAATCCGGCCCGCCAAACTTGAAAAAAATCAAATAAATACCCTTGTTACATATTTTATTTCCCCTGCAATTCTGATGTTTCCTCATTAGATGGCGCACTCTATGATATGGAAAGCCATCTGGCTCAATACACGCATGTAATCAAGCGTGTTAGATGTTAAAAAAAGCAAAACGTTACATCATGCGCTTATATTTTAAACCTAGCGTGGCTAAATGCATGCTTTTAAGCGCTATCGCACTAGATTTTAGATCTAGCGCGCTGGATTTGAAATTTAAAGCTCTTGATGTGCGCTTTAGTGCGCCATTCTATCGGTCTAATCTAGCGGTTACCAAAGTATGCCATCCATCTGATCCTGTCCCGCCCCTTTGTCAAATGTTAGAACTTAATGTGCGAATCAAAAAGTTTCCCCACCCCTGGCTTGAGGGGAGTAATTCTGTTTGAGGAGTTCATTATCTGAAATTTATGGTTGACTTTTAGACGTTAGATGACTGCTTTCACAAAGTCAGGTGTTACCTTTTACATTATTTAATTTCCAAGATGGCGTAACATATGTTTTCATTAGTTTATAAAATAAATTAGCCATAAAAAAATGCAACCGACACATGCTTTTTGTTCCTAATTATGCATTTTTAACCAAGTATAACTCAGACTCCAGAGCAAGTTGTAGTCTGGGAAGTATTTTTTTTAATGCATTACTGCAACCACCATCTAATTAGAGTCTCATGGCATCAGCAGCTCTGATTCAGGAGGTTTTACAGACACAAACAGCAGAAAACGACACATTTCTCTGTCTAATCAGTTCCTTCTTCGTGCTCATGCAGCACAACCAAGTATTTCCAAATGGTTCTGCTTTTCTAATTCTGATTTCTTGTCTTTGTGAAACGTTTGATTATACGTTTAATCCAAATTGTGAGCTTGTGTTTCTGGTTGAAATGAACTTTTGTGGAGGTCGATGTAAAGCTGTTTCCATCTTTACATAATGGAAAGAATAAACAATAAGTAATTAGAGCAGGGCTGAGCTTCCTGTTGGATCACTTCCTGTCTTGACTTCCTCCACCTGGTTTCAAGCGGGTCTGAATCAAACCAGGTTCTCAGAAGATCTGTTTTCTGTTGGATAGTAATTATAAGAATAATTTATTAACCTCCCTGGAGGATAAACCATAATGTCACTGGTGTAAAACTATTTTTATAACTCCACGATGTCCCAAGATATTTCAGAAACCGCTGAAAAGACTGTAAGAAAACTGCCCACAGTTACTCAGCACCGACTGTGGATTTACTGATTAAGTGGAGGTCACAAATTTATAGGGCAGGCGTTGATTAATCCTATTTTTTGAAAGTTTGGTCACTTTCCAACCCTGAAAAGTCTTTTCTTGCCTCGTCACAGTTAAATAAAATTTATTTAGAGCATCAAATATTCAACAACTTTTTTTTTTTTAATGAAGCCAGATTTCTGTGTATTTTTATGTTTTCGTACATTTTTAAATCAAAACAAGCATAATTTTGTAATTTTTAGTGGCTTTAAAAATAATTAAATATAAAAAATCCAGTATAAAGAGTTTTTAAATGTCCAATTTTTGAATTTTAAAAAATCATTGAAATAAAGAGCATCATTAAGTCAAGTTATTAAAAAAAAATCTATAATATGAATAAAAATAATGTCAAACTTTTGTGACGAGAATAACGAGAACAAATAATACCTAACTAAACATGCCTGTATGTTATGTTAGGTGACATATTCGAGGTTAATTTCTCTAAAATACCTGCCTTTTCTTGTTGCCATGGAAACGCATGGTCTCTGAATTAGTTTTCTAAATAACAACTGGATTGAGGATTTATCTGTTTTTAAATCTGAACTCGAACAGCTGCTCCCACCTAGTGGGGGATTCTAGTTTTCACTCACAGTTTTTTTTTTCTTTTGTGGATCTTTCATAAAGTAAACAGAAAGACAGACATTTATTTTAGTCTGATTAAAACTTTTAGTACCGGGTTTAAAACGACATCGTGAGTCATTGTTTTCAGTTTGGATTTCAAGTTGGTTGAACTACCGGTAAAAAGTCGCCACAGATTTAAACAATGCTTACTAACTGAGGCCCCTGAAGTTTTACTGTCTCTCCTGAAGCTCTGCTCGCTCGGCCAGTGAAATTATCTGACATCGCTGACTTTAAACCGTGTTATAATCCAACGGGATTGATACTCTAAAGTCTCGATGATGTCATCTTCAGTCTAGAATTGCTGCAACCTTTTGAACTTTATATAAAAGTGTTCATTTAGAATCTTAATCCTTTTAATCCCAGTCATCGTATTTACACTCCCTCACTTCCTACTGGGTGAGTGAGAATTGTTCCAGATTGCTGATGGTGGACGTCCCACTTGTCTTAGTTAATCCCATCTTCATTCAATTTCAATCTGTGAAACGTTAATCTGTTCTTCTTTACTTTCTGAACCATCACTTCATCCCACTCCTCTCGTCTGGATGAAGCCCATTTTTTTTACTCCAACTGGGTTGATCAACACGCAAAAATAATTGACTGCAGTTTTCAATGTCTTTATTTTATTTTCATTACTCTTACTTACAAGCACAAGTCCAAACAGTGAAGGCAGATTGAAGTAATATTACAAACACTTACAAAGGTTACACCTTTATGGATCAATAATGTAAAAACTAAATATCAGTGGTCTGAGAGCAGATCTCTGTGGGACTCCAGAAACATGTTAAAGTCTTAAATAGAGAAAAACTAGAGTTTTATTTGGGAATTATGTGGAAAGCTTGACATGAACTGATTCCTGATCACAATAGAGGACTCATGGAACAACATAGTTTAAACATGTATTGGCTCAATAAACATGAGTGGAAAGGTTTGTGTTCCAATGATGGACAAATAGATGGGAGATTAAAAGGATGGACACGTTTATTTTGCTTTTTATTCTCTAAAGTAACTACTTTGTGTCTCCTGTTTGAAGGGATTGGAAAGAATGTGATCTGTGATCGGACGGCCACTCCCCTGGATGCCTTCAGGATGATGTCTGCTGCCCAGTACTACCCGAAGCTGCTTAGCATCATGGGAAATGTGCTTCGTTTCCTGCCGGCTTTCGTCCAGATGAAGAAGCTGTTGGAGGAGGGCTATGTTGGTGAACTTCTGGTCTGCGAGGCTCAGGTGTGACGCTAGTAAAGAATACAACAAATTGTATTGGTTCAGGTTTCCAGAGAAAAGTATGAACAAATGAAAATTTATTCAGTGACTCTGAACGACAAAACCAAAAATATGCAGCGCTGATGAAATAGTTTTAGTTTATTTGAACTTCGACAAAGAAAGTATAAATTGTTGAGGCTGAAAATGGAGTGGGACAAAGTAAAAAAATATATATTTTAACCAGGTACAACTCCAGGAGAAGACACTGGAGGAGGACCAAACTCGGCCTGTAAACACAGAGCTCTGTTGATCCCAGAGTCTCTCCTCCTGCTGGGCAGTCTCCTGGTGCACCAGTTTTGTACAAATACTGTGGTTATGCTCATGAGTGACACTAAAAAAATCTGAGAAAAAATATTTTACAATAACAAATGACCATCTTTTTCAGTGTAGAACGTAATCTGTGATGCATCATCTACAATGTAAATCAAAACCAAAGATGCATTCAAAAAAACATATATGAGCTTTATATTTACAAAATCTTGTATCATAAAATCTGGATCTGGACATACAGTCAGAGGGTGTGCCAAATAAGAAGTAGCTACTGGTTCCTAAAATGAAATCTATTCTTAGAAAAATCAGATGGCAACATAACTGTTGTCATAAAAACTTTTCTTTTTTTTTTCCTCTTTTTTTTATGTTATTTGCTACTTAGCCCAGCTTATTTAAGTTAATTACTGGCCAATCAGATGCCGCAAAATTACATGTTTGGTTGTTACCATGTGAACGCAGAACCGAATCAATGACCGCTTATTTCCGGCTTCAAAAATTTGACACGGTGTAATCTGTAAGGCAGAAAATAGCAACTGAATAGGCTTTTTTTAAATGGAGTCAAACATTGTGTGATGTCACACTCATTAGGAACTTGAGTATCATAACAAGTGTAATCATTAAACACCACAAGAGTCATCAAGTATACTGTACATTCATAGAGTTAAACTGCACTCTGTTTTAAGAACCCATGTTTAGTTTTAAAAAAGATATAAAACTATCAAAATTCCAACTTTTCTGATTGAAGCCGTTTTTTTTAAAGGTACACGGTGGCAGCCTCCTGGGGAAGAAGTACAACTGGAGCTGTGATGACCTGATGGGTGGGGGTGGCCTTCACTCAGTGGGCAGCTACATCATAGACCTGCTTACTTTCCTGACCGGCCAGCGAGCCGTGAAAGTCCACGGCTTCCTGAAGACCTTTGTCAAGCAGACGGACCACATCCAGGGAATCCGTCAGATCACCAGCGACGACTTCTGCACCTTCCAGATGGTCCTGGAAGGAGGCGCCTGCTGCACCGTCACGCTCAACTTCAATGTGCCTGGGGAGTTCCGGCAGGAGGTGGTCGTGGTGGGGACGGTGGGGCGGTTAACGGTTACTGGTACGGACCTGTATGGGCAGAAAAACCACAGTGATGGAGGAGGTGCTGAACTCCTGCTGAAAGACACCACACCTCTAGAGAAAGCCTCTTTACCTGAGAAAGCCTTCAGTGACATCCCTCCACCCTACCTGACTGGGACCATCAGGATGATCCAGGCAGTTAGGGAGGCCTTCCAGGACCAGGATGACCGCAGGACCTGGGACGGGAGGCCCCTCACTATGGCCGCCACTTTTGAGGATTGTCTCTATGCTCTGTGCGTGGTGGACACAATCAAAAAGTCTAATCAGTGTGGAGAGTGGCAGAAGATTGTGGTGATGACGGAGGAGCCGGAGGTCAGCCCGGCGTACCTAATCAGTGAGGCCATGAGGAGGAGCAGGATGTCGCTGTATTGTTAACAGACTCCAAGATGCTCTGTTTGATTCATAACCAGACCCTTATTTATATGGAAGCATACCAAGGAAATGAACAGATTTAATGATGAAGGCCAGCATGTGCTCTCCGCCTCTCGTGGTGTAGTTTATGTATCATGGGGTCTTCATCATGAGTGATGGAAGGATGGAGTGTGAGATCGACAGACGGTTCGCAATAATCAGGAAACTGAAACAGCTTTTTTGTGGTAAAGAAATAGCTGAGCCAAAAAAGCAGAGCTCTTGATCAAAATATCGATCCATGTTCCCACTAGAGCTGCACAATATTTACAAAATATCAAATCACAAATTTTCTGTTCGATAGTCTGGTTTCGATTTTTGTTTTACAAAAATTTCAAAATGAACTACATAAGCTATATAATTTAATATATGTAAGCTGATAACTATGTTTACCACCAGGATGACCTACTTCCTAGTGGGGTCTTCTGCCCTCCCCCCATAACCACACTACTACAAAACAGATTGGCCAGCTGCAAATGGAATGACAAATCAGTTGGCTGCTCAGAGTCATACAAAGACAGTCACTGTGTGAGAGAGATGTGAAAACTGGGAGTGACAGAGCAAAAACTGGAAGGAAAATTGTGTCTCTCTGATTGGTTAATTGCAGGTGGTTTGATATTGATGTATGGTGCAGCTCTAGTTCTTACATTTATTACAGAAGCTCTGCCAACTGGGAGAGGAGGTAGAAGGGGTGGTCAGCAGACCCAGGACCTGATGGTGAGACCATGGAACACCTCAGGATCCTCCTGGCTGAGAACTAGGGAAGTCTGGGCTTCCTTGATGAGACTGTCACCCCTAAAACCTGACCCTGGTTCAGCAGAAGAAGACGATGTGGTACCAAGGAGATCTCCTGTAGCATCTGATCCCACTCATCCCGTTCAAAGACTTTCTAAGACTTGCTGGTCCTCCATGTCACTATAAACTAAAGTGCTTCTAGTTTTACAAAGTGAATGATTACTAAGTTATAATATTTGGCTGTTCGCTTCGTATTTGTGTGAAAAACCAAGAAAAATTCCGGTGTTTGGCTGGTTCATCAGTTTAACCTCCTGCAGAAACATGTGGACCCCGAACTGCCCCTCACCATTTTTATGGTTAACTTAGCTTTTTTTATGCAAAGAAACATCAGAAGTCATGTAAAAACATCCAGATGTGAGACTGAGACAGACAGCAGAATCCTAGTTTACCTTCTGCTTCACAATGAGAACGACTTGACTGTCTCAGAGTGAATCTTGTATCCCACTGGAACAAAAAGAATTCAAAAAGCAAAACAACATGAATAACAATAGAACTAAAAAAAACAGACTCTATCTTCCCTTGTTCAATTTTTTAAAAATCTGTTAAATTTTTATTTCTGGCTGCTGTAAAGTGCCACCCAAAGGGCAGAAAATTCTACAGAATCTTCAAAGGTTTAACATAGAAAATTGTACTCATAATAACCTGTCTTCAAAAAGCCTCAGTCGGCATAGGTCATTCACACCAGAATCAAAAGGGTCCACTTATGATACAAAATCAATTATATTAGCATGTATTCAAGTCAAGCGATCGTTTGTGACTTGATTCCACAACGTCAATGCAGGGCACTGCATCCTGGTTGGAAAATTTAGCTTTGTACACCAAGTCACAGGCGACAAACACTCACAGAGCACGTGGCGGTGACGTGGTGGCACTATCATAGACAAACTCTTTGACAAACTGACAAAACGTATGAATTTGTTTTAGTGAAATACATGGAACTTATGAGCCTGTAGAACAAGGAATTCCAGTGTAGATGCACCTTAAGAGTCCAAATGAAGACAATGTGGGTGTTTCGATTGAGCCCACAGTCTCAGAATACATAGGTATTCTTCAGTATTTTCCATCCGGACATCTGTTTCCCATTGTGTACACTAGATTATCGCAGATATGAAGCAGCCGAAAAGCAGGGTACACTCTGGCCTTAGCTCTCTTGTTAATGACCCAATGTTGTGAATGAGTACTCATGTGGTGGAGTGTAAGAAGTGACACTATTATAAAGTTCATGTCTGGAAGTAAGTGATGCAGAGCCATCACATCCTAAACCTGCCTACAGGGTGTTAGAAGCTAAAGTTGGCGTTTCCATCGCTTCACCCAAATATCTCCGTCCAATCTCAGCAACACAATTTCATCCGTTCTCCAAACAATCATCTAGACTAGAAGCTAAACACAGCCACTAAATAACAACATGTTTCACTGCTCAAATAAATCTTTATTTCTCTTCAGATAATAATCAATCTCACTTCAGTCATCAGTCATTCTTTTAAATGATGAAACATACATCTCACATCATTGTTCACCGTCTTTGTTCGTTCATACTGCAATGGCTGAAAGCTGCCCAATATAAAGACACAAGTTGTAGACCTTTGGGAACAAGGTGGACAGGTGGTGATTGGAATTCGTGACCACAGAACAGCTAATCCATGAGCCATGCCCCGCCTGAAAGTGTGTGAATATTGGCAAAGGTGCACGCAAACCTGAACTTAATCTGAGCATTAATCAAGTTGATTTGAAGAATCACAGAGAGGGAATTAGTTTGGAAACTCCGAGCCTCATGTGAATGCTTAAGATCTCAATGTATACTTGAAAGGAAACAAACTTTAATTTTGATGCATGTTGTTAAGAAGACACGCCTGATACAAAAAAGAGGTGAACACAGACCCATGTCAGTGCTGTCCAGGAAAACCAAATGAGATATTTTTGGAGTTTTCTTTTTGAACTTGTCGGGTTCAACCAGAGAAGAGCATGCTGCAGGAGAGACTCTGACCTCTAAAGCCAAACCCTGATTTTTCTTTTTGTTTACGGTGTTTGCTGAGCCGCCGTGTGCTTCCTGCTGTCTCTGTATTGACTACTGAACATGTAGATAGAAGAAGTGAACGTGTTGAACATGTTGAAAGAGTGTTTGGGTATTTATTGTGGTCTGACCTGCTGTGTATTTCTGAGATTAAAACACACACACACCTCTGATGCAAGCTATATGTCCTCACAGTAGAATTGAGACATCCATTTTGCTGTTTTTCTTGTGAAAATCAAACAGCCAAAGCCGAGAATAGAACAGTGGTGAGCTTTCGGTGAACCAAACATCTGCTCCACGTATCGAGTTTCCCCCTTTGGTAACCTGCGGATGGGAACTGGACTGTTTCCTTCTGGGATCGTTTAGCCAAGGAAGGAGAATAAAAATTATTCATAATCATTTATTTAAATGAATCCATTCATGATTGCTTGAATGTTTTTGCTTATTTAAATAAACATCCCATAGAGATAACGACATATTCTGGTCGTAAATGTAGACTTGCATTCATTAAAAACATGTAAAAGGGTGGGTTAGTCTGTCAGGGGGGTCATTTTGTCCCACCAGAACCTGCCCAGTAATTCTATTTATTTTCAAGTCAAAATATTTCAATAATTTCAAGCTCAAATGTTGGCAAACCTTTAACAACCAAAGAGTTTGTAGGACTGTTACCAGAGAAAAAAGTACTTTTTTACACCCAAACAGAGAATTGTAGAAATTGGGATTTTTTTTTAGCTTTGAATTTCATTTGAAGACACTGATCTTTGTGAAACAAGAATAAGTCGACACCAATGAACTGAACAAAATGCCTCGTCCTGTCTTTCTGTATTCGACCTTGAGTCTGTAGTAAAGTTGATGATGAATCACAAACTGTATTAATGATGAATGGTTGAGGTCGATGTGATAACTGGGTTGAAGCAGATACCTGTGTAAGGTTTTAAATTTTGTAACTGCAACATTTTTTACTTAACTTTTGGTCCATGATGGAGACATAATAAAAATAACGAGTCATCTGCATAGAAGTTTCACCTGAAGCCAAAGTTTGTGTTATTTCTCCACATTTTTATGCTGTAGCTGTTTGTTTTGATCCCTGGGTTCTTCTGAAGAGTCTTAAAAAACAATTATTTGCTCCAATGTAAAACTAAGATTGTTTAGACTGACGTTTTCTACCAAATCACACATAAGAACATTGTAACCTAGTTTTCCTACGGTCTCCAGTAACCTGCCAAGGCAGATATTGTTTTAAATCAAGATTAGTGAAGATTTATTCATGGATTACTAACTAGGTAACGATCTGAGGAATCATCAATTAGATTGATAGGTGGCCTGTCCTCCTGTAAACCTAAGCCTGTGCTTCTATAGAAACATCCCATAATCTGTGCTCAAACTGAACCAAATCACACCGAGTTAAATGAGACTGTTTCTGATGCTGGAGCAACATCTGGACCACCCAGCTGTGAGGATGATGTCTGTTTTTATCTCTGACTGATGTTGCTTTTCCATGTTTCTGTTTACAAGATGTCTGATTTTATGTTTCATATTCATGTTGTGAGATGTTTATTTAAGTCTGCTTGTGGTTTTAAAAAGAGAGGAATAAAGACCGGAGCTGCTACTCTTTCTCCAGCTTGGTTTCTTCTCCTGGAGCCTCATGTAAAAAGACCTGCATGGATTTTAAGATGAGTCAATGTTTTGCGCTGCTTACACATCTCGGACATGCCATGCAAACTTGAGAATTATAAAAACACGAATACTTCTGAAACTCATTTAATTGTCTACTGACTTTAAAATAGAGCTTCTACAGTAAAAATTACCATAAAAAAAAACTGAAAAAATGATGACTGTGATCCTCCTGTTAGAGAGCGAGTCCAGACACAGAGGATTTAATGTGAACTGTAAACCATCCCAAATGACTATAGTGCATGCCAAAGTTTCTTGATCTGTAAAATTTCTGGAGCTCATTTTTTGTATTTACGAAGAAATGAAATAAGAACAAAGACAGTGAGTGACAAGGTTGAGAACGTTCCACTTCTTCTTGCACCTGGATCTCAGGGCAACCTAAACAAAGAACATCAAACATGTTTATTTTAGATCTGAACAGAACCCACATTAAAATATCACATCTTCTTGGTATATAAACTCTACACAAACATTGTACTATACATCACAGAGTTCAGATTTTACACAAAGTTTAGGTCCCAAGATGAGAAAAAGTCAAATTGTTGGAAGAAAATACAGCGATATGCAGTACTTTCGTTTCGTTCCATCGTCGTCCGCTTATCCGGGGCTGGGTCGCAGGGGCAATCAGACAGGAAACGCAGGCTTCCCTCACCCCAGCTGCATCCTCCAGCTCAGCCAGGAGGATCCTGAGGTGATCCCTGTCCAGCTGTGAGACATAGTCTCTCCAGCTAGTCCGAGGTCTGCCTCTTGGTCTCCGAGTCGTGACCGAAACACCTGACTCCTGGAGGAGGAGCGGCTCGACACTGAGCTCCTCCCGGATGGCAGAACGCCTCACCTGAACGCTGAGCTGTCTCGTTCTTTCGGTCACCACCCACAGCTCATGATCAGAGGTGAGGGTGGGAACGTAGATCCTGGTTACCATGGTGAGGGTAGGAACGTAGATCCTGGTTACCACGGTGAGGGTAGGAACGTAGATCCTGGTTACCATGGTGAGGGTAGGAACGTAGATCCTGGTTACCACGGTGAGGATAGGAACGTAGATCCTGGTTACCACGGTGAGGATAGGAACGTAGATCCTGGTTACCATGGTGAGGGTAGGAACGTAGATCCTGGTTACCACGGTGAGGGTAGGAACGTAGATCCTGGTTACCATGGCGAGGGTAGGAACGTAGACCCTTGTTACCATGGTGAGGGTAGGAACGTAGATCGACTTGTAAACCGAGAACTTTGCTTTTCGGCTCAGCTTTTTCTTTACCACAACGGACCAATGCAGCGTCCTAGTTATTGCTGACGCTGCACCGATCCGTGTATCCATCTTCCGCTCCATTCTTCCCCACTCGTGAACACGACAAGATACTTAAACTCCTCAACTTAGGAGGAGATTAAGCAAGCAGTACTTTCATTGATACAAAAATAGAAATGGGTCAAAATGACCCATAACATAATAGAAAGGTTATGTATTATTTTGTTTTAAAAGTCTGGTATTCTGCATTAAACATAGAGTTTATTATTTTTAGTGAGTCTTCGAGCTTAAGAAGGTATAAATATCATACAAATATGATCATTATCACACACCTCATGACGATTCAGTGAGGAAATCATGGTTTTAAAGGCAGTGGTGATGAGGGTGTCCAGGTGTGCTGGGGTCACAGGTGGTCACATTTGTTTTTAATAAATGTTTTGCATCTCTGAGGTTTTTTTTTTGCTTTATACTATTTTTTAGTTCACTTTTTTAAAAATAAATGTGATAAACTAACACACAGATGTTTCAGTTTATTTAAGCTGTAAAACATCAGTGAAGTAGAACTCTGAGCTCATTCCTATCCTGTCCACACGAGGGCGATGTTTTCTCTCAGCTCTAAACTGGAAAAATAAACTTAATGGCAAAATATTTCAGATTTTAAAGCTTGAACTGAAAAAAATGTAAAAATGTTTTCACAAAAACCCCCACAAATAACACACATATATATATATATATAAATCCAAATATAAATTATCGATACATATATATCTGAGGCTTGATTTCAGGTGTAGAGTGCATTACAAATAAAATGTATTATTATTATTATTATATATGTATATATATATATATATATATACATATATGGCATCAACATACAACAGTTAGTCTACCATTGCTCCCCCATGACTCATACCACATATCATTTGCAGCAAGTGTGGTAGGAGCTGCAGCTCCCGCATTGGCGTATTCAGCCACTGCCGACTCTAATGGATTGGATTTTATGAACCTATAAATCAACCGTTCATTTTGAACGTTTTTTTAAATTTAGGTTAGTAATTATAATTTACGAGGGTGGTATAAGTTTGAACGTGTTAAAGTAAGAACCTTGGTAAAATCAAGATGTGTTTCAGATAGGCAGTTATAAGGGTCTTGTTCACGAGTGGGGGAAAGATGGAGCGGGAGATCAACAGGCGGATCGGTGCGGTATCAGCAATAACTAGGACGCTGCATCGGTTCGTCGTGGTAAAGAGAGAGCTGAGCCAAAAAGCAAAGCTCTTGATTTATAAGTCGATCTACGTTCCTACCCTCACCTATGGTCACCAGCTGTGGGTGGTGACCGAAAGAATGAGGTCGCGGGTACAAGCGGCCGAAATGAGCTTCCTCCGCAGGGTGGCTGGGCTCTCACTCAGAGATCGGGTGAGGAGCTCTGCCATCCGGGAGGAGCTCGGTGTCGAGCCGCTCCTCCTCCAGGTTGAGAGGAGCCAGATGGGGTGGTTCGGGCATCTGGTCAGGATGCCCCCGAGCGCCTCGCAGGCGAGGTGTTTCGGGCACGTCCCACCAGGAGGAGACCATGGGGCAGACCCTGGACCCGCTGGAGAGACTATGTCTCACGGCTTTCCGGGGAACGACTTGGGATCCTTCCAGGTGAGCTAGAGGATGCAGCCGGGGAGAGAGAGGCCTGGGCTGCCCGTTTGAGGCTGTTGCCCCCGCGACCCGACCCCGTAACAAGCGGAAGATGACGGAACGTAACGGGTTTCGTGGGTCATGTCATGTCAAGTCACTATTTCTTGTGAACTGAAGAGATTTTAATGAAACTACTCACAGTTACTCAGTACCAACTGTGACAGGAAGTGTTGTTTGATCTCTGTGCGTCAACTTGTTCTTGGTTTATTGTGTTGGGTTTTTTGTTTTTTTTTGCCGAAAACCAGATTATTCAACCTGCGTTTCCAGGTATCCAGCAATCAAAATTCTTCCTTTTTGCCGTCTTCTGTCCCTCAATGTTGTAAAATAAGTATGTGACTGAGCATGGATCTGAATAAATGTGGGTGTGTTTGTTATATTTACACTGTTTTCAGCTGCTGTGTTCATCAAAATCACACCATGTGTACGCCTTCAAAGGTCAGATGCACTTCTTCATAAACACACCCTGCAGTGTATTTTTAAATTTCCACCGTTCCGTTTGTTTCTTTGATAATAATTATTATTTTTACATCTTATGAAAATCATAAGTTTCTGTTTAACATCTAAAAGTCTGCCTTTATTTTTTTGGGTGTGAAAGATTCCAATAAAACTTATGATGAGTTTCTATCATGTGATCTGAACCATCCTCTGTTCTGCTTCATCACAGTTTTTATTTTCAGTCTGTGTGAGACGCGTTCTGCTCTAACTTGATACCAACCTGATGGCAGTTCATAGTTAGTCTATTTTTAAAAGACATTTAATGTCTTTTCTTTAAGTTTTATAGAAATAATGGAATATCTTCATTTTGATTTAATATTTTTCATTTTGAATTAGTTGTTTTTTTTTGTTTTACTGACTCTTTATGTTTATTTATTTAGTCAAAATTTTGTAGAAAGTTTTTTTTTTTTTAAGGATGGCGGACCCTGCAGAGACCACCATAAAGGTGGTGTGTCGGTTCAGACCGTTGAACAGTTCTGAAGTGGCCCGAGGGGACAAATACATCCCAAAGTTTCAGGGAGAGGACTGCGTACAGATCGGGGTGAGTCTGGATTTTAGATTTAAAAGAATGGCCATCATATTGGTCGTCAGACTCTGTTTTAGGCTTTAAACACAAAACTTATAATAAGACGAAACATTTGATTGAAAGTAAATGAGAACTAAACATTTAAATCCTGCTTAACAAAAGAAAAAATTAAAAAATATAAACTCGTTTAAAATCCATTGATTAGATTTAATGCTCTCAGCATGTAGACAGCTGAAAACAAGAGGCGGAGGCAGTGTCGGTTTTATAATCCAGTTCAAAGGACTGTAGTTCACTTGCTTAGTGGTAGAAAGACATAAACACTTGGAAATTGTCTTTAGAGTGCATCCAGATTTGGTACTGACTAACTGTGAAGATATTGTGTTCATGAAAGTGTTTAGAACGAATGGGAAGCCTGAATCAATTCCTGTCTGACTTTCCGTCAATCTGAGATCAAATCGACCAAAAAACTCCAAAACTTCTGGTTGTGTCCCTAACTGAGTGTAGAAATGTTTCTGGAGTCCCACAAGGATTTACTCTCAGACCACCGTTATTTAGTCTTTATATTATTTATTTGTACATGTTGATAAAGTCTGGAAAATATCCTGGAGACATTTTAATGTGATTAAGTTGAAGATGCAAAAAAGTATATGAATAGACAAAATAAACCAACAAACAAAAAAGATGGGTCAGTGCGACGTCTGCAATAATTAGGATGCTGCATCAGTCCATTGTGGTGAAGAAACAGCTGAGCCAAAAAGGAAAGCTCTTGATTTACCAGTTGATCTAAGTTCCTACCCTCACCATGGTAACCAGGATCTATGTGCCTACCCTCACCATGGTAACCAGGATCTATGTGCCTACCCTCACCATGGTAACCAGGATCTATGTTCCTACCCTCACCATGGTAACCAGGATCCAAGTTCCTACCCTCACCATAGTAACCAGGATCTACGTTCCTACCCTCACCATAGTAACCAGGATCTACGTTCCTACCCTCACCATGGTAACCAGGATCTAAGTTCCTACCCTCACCATAGTAACCAGGATCTACGTTCCTACCCTCACCATGGTAACCAGGATCTAAGTTCCTACCCTCACCATGGTAACCAGGATCTAAGTTCCTACCCTCACCATGGTAACCAGGATCTACAGTACGTTCCTACCCTCACCATGGTAACCAGGATCTAAGTTCCTACCCTCACCATAGTAACCAGGATCTATGTTCCTACCCTCACCGTGGTAACCAGGATCTAAGTTCCTACCCTCACCATAGTAACCAGGATCTACGTTCCTACCCTCACCATGGTAACCAGGATCTACGTTCCTACCCTCACCGTGGTAACCAGGATCTACGTTCCTAACATCACCTGTGGTCACCAGCTGTGGGTGGTGACCAAAAGAACGAGATTGTGGATGCAAGCAGCCAAAATGATTGTCCTCTGCAGGGTGGCTGGTGTATCACTCAGACATAGAGGGAGGAGCTCTGATATCCAGGAGGAATTTAGAGTACAGCTGTTGCTTCTAGAAAACCCAGATTGGGGGATTTGGGCATCTGATTAGGGTGCCTCCGGAATGCTTTGCTGGTGAGATGTTTTGGGCACGTCCCACCGGGAGGAAACCAAAAGAAGACCCCAGACCTGCTGGAGAGACTATGTCCCACAGCTGGCAGTAGAACGCCTTGGGATCCTCCAGTGTGAGCTGGACGATACAGCCGGGTGAGAGGTACCAGGGTCTCCTGTCTGAGGCTTTTGCCCCTGACAACCTTGGGCAGAGTAAGTGGAAGACAACGGAAATAAAATGTTTTATATAAAAAGTTAAAATCCTTCCAATGGGTTGCTCGGCTGACATACAGGTTTGTCTCCTCTCCACAGGGTAAACCATATTACTTTGACCGTGTTTTCCAGTCCAACACAACGCAGGTCCAGTTCTACAACGCCGTGGCCCAGAAAATTGTCAGAGGTAAATTCTGCCTGTACCATCAATGCAAAGAGTTACGGCCTCTTTTGTAAAGGCTAAAAAGCTAACACTGGTGAGGCTAACAGTGGACGTGTTGCTTTGTGATGACATAACAGATGTTCTTGAAGGATACAACGGAACAATCTTCGCTTACGGGCAGACATCTTCTGGAAAAACACACACAATGGAGGTGAAAGAAAGCATCTGCTGTTTCTCTGCTTAAAATAGGAATGAAAACCAAGAACTTGTGTCATCTCACTGCTCTTTTTGTTTGATCGTCTCCTTAAGGGGAAGCTCCATGACCCAGACATGATGGGAATCATTCCTCGCATCGTGCAAGACATCTTTAACTACATCTACTCCATGGATGAGAACCTAGAGTTCCACATCAAAGTGAGTTCAGCTGCTGTCTCTGATGGACGTCCAGAAAGTCATTTGTTTCCTTTGTTCTTTGCAGGTTTCATACTTTGAGATCTACTTGGACAAAATAAAGGACCTGTTAGATGGTAAGGATCAGGGCCCTGTGGTCCATGTAGTTTTAAAGACTTAACCTGGGCAAGGTTTTAGCTCAGTTTATACAACATAAATTCAATTTTTAAAAAATCCCTTCATAACAAACTATAAGCAATCTGAGCTGAACTCCAAATAAAATCATGCAAACAAAATGGTGTTCAGATGAGCCAACGCCACCAGTCATCACTCATGCACAGTGGTAAGATGGGCATGAGTGATGTGGTGGAAACTCCTACAAGTGAAAGACAGCAAAGATGGAGGTGGTTACCACGGCGAAACTCTGTAAGTAGTGCAAATTAATCTGTCACTAAAATGGAAAAAAAAAAGTCCGAACCTAAAGTTCTGACAAAAAAAAAAAATTAGCTTCACCACCGGGAATCCATGCCACATGGTGGAGGCACTCCATGTAAATCATAGATTTATGTTTTAAGAATATTGACTTCACCTTCTTAACCGTCCATCCCTTATAGGCTTGCAGGGGGTGCCGGA
The DNA here is from genome assembly GCA_902685375.1 of Neostethus bicornis. Classification (NCBI taxonomy): domain Eukaryota; kingdom Metazoa; phylum Chordata; class Actinopteri; order Atheriniformes; family Phallostethidae; genus Neostethus; species Neostethus bicornis. The sequence goes on along the minus strand of LR738553.1, from coordinate 3,703,197 downwards.
GCCCATCCCGGCTGATTCAAGGCAAGGGGCAGGATACACCCCAAACAGGTCACCAGTCTGTCACAGGGCCACACACACACAGTCAGTCAGTCCTAGGGGCATTTTGGCACCAGCCAATCAAACTAACATGCATGTTTTTAGAGTGTGGGAGAAAACCTTTGGGGGAGATGGTGGATCAGTGGTTAGAGCGTTTGCCCACGAACCGGAAGTCAACCAGAAGCTCGCAGGTTCGCATCCCACTGAGTTCACGTCGAGGGTGTTTGGAGAAGACAACTGACCCCCCGTTTCTCCCACCATTGACGCCGTCGTGGGCAGCCTGCTGTAGTTTAGGAGTGCAGCACACAAATTTCCCTAATGAGGGATGAATAGACTGAGTAAAAATAAAAAATAAAAAAAAACATATATACACAGGGAGAACATGCAAACTCCACACATAAAGGACAGTGTTCCAAACCTCATCTCCACCTGGGACTTGAACCCACAACCTAATTGCTATGAGGCCACTGTGCTACTCCACATTGCCGCCCTGTTTTAAGAATATTAATTTTATAAAATATATTTACATGTACAATATGAAATATTGGTGAAAGTGTGTGAACGACAGGACACGTTTTTTTCAAATGAGTTCAAACATGGTGATTAAACATGTGCATTTATCTTAATTAACATTCTTCTGTACAGTCTTACTCTGACAGATATTTATGTTGTTTTCTATCTGTTTCTTTTCTGCTTCAAATGCTTCATTTCACTGTCCTCAGTTCACTTCAGCTTCTGTCCACAAGGTGTCATCTAGACGTGTCATGTCTAAGATTTTTTGGCTTGCATCTTTCTTAAATCATTTAATTTGCGTAGAAGTCACCGTGGGCAAAAATTTGGGTGTAAGCACAGTTTATAAACAAGACCTCAGGTTTTTTATGGTATGATGTCATAAGAAAAGCAGCGGAATGACATTTATTATCTCCACGCAGTGTCAAAAGTCAACCTTTCTGTGCACGAGGACAAGAACAGAGTTCCTTATGTGAAGGTAAGATGTGGTCAGTGGATTTACTCCAACCTGGTTTTAAGACACACAATAAAACCAGCATGTGCATGATGTCCAGGATGATGGTAGAGTTGGTTTATTTTCTGTGAGACCATCATTTGGTAGGAATGATCCAGTATTTTCTGTCCATAAACATCTCTCTGTAGTCTCTCTCTCCCTTGATGAGCTCTGAAGACAATGTTTCCTTGTTATGTACGTGTGTCCCCAGGGCTGTACTGAGCGCTTCGTGTGCAGTCCTGACGAGGTCATGGACGCCATCGATGAAGGCAAAAACAACCGACACGTGGCTGTCACAAGTAAGTTTGCACACTGAGAGTCTCTCATCAGATCGACCTCAGCAGGTCTCCTGACTGCCACCATATTGGCCGAGAGGCTGCTTCCATCCAAACACGGTCTCCGCAGGGATCAGTTAGTCATTATTAGCTTATGTTATTGAAACATAAAACAGACTCAAAGTCATTCTCCACAATGGCAAGATGAAGTGATTCAATTTTGGGGGATGATTAGGGTCACTGTTTGGGTCTAGGAGTATTCTAAAGAAAGTCTTAGCTTTTTTTTTTTTTTAGATTTTAATCTGACTTTATCTTTTTTGGCTTTTCTGATGCATAAATAAAAGAAAATAAAAGAATTATTTTGGAGAATTATTTTATTTCCATTAAAAATAATGGAAACGTGAGGTTACAGGGAGAAGAGATGAAGAGGGTGGAAGATTTTAAGTACTTAGAATCAACAGTTCAGAGTAATGGAGAGTGTGGAAAAGAGGCGAAGAAGCATGTGCAGGCAGGCTGGAACGGGTGGAGAAAAGTATCAGGTGTGATGTGTGACAGAAGAGTTTCAGATAAAATGAAAGGGAAAGTGTACAAAACCGTGGTGAGAGCGGCCATGCTGATTGGTCTAGAGACAGTGGCACTGAAGAAAAGACAGGAAGCAGAGATGGAGGTAGCAGAGATGAAGATGCTGAGGATCTCTCTGGGAGTTACCAGGATGGACAGGATCAGAGGAACAGCACATGTTAGAGGTTTTAAAGTCAGAGAGGCCAGACTGAGATGGTTTGGACATGTGCAGAGGAGAGAGAGAGAGTACATCAGAAGAAGGATGCCGGGTTTGGAACCACCAGGAAAGAGGACTAGAGGAAGACCAAAGAGGAGGTTCATGGATACAGTGAAGGAAGACATGAAGATAGTTGGTGTGACTGAAGAGGATGCAGCAGATAGGGTTAGATGGAAGAAACTGACTTCCTGTGGTGAGCCCTGAAGGGAAATGATGGAAGAAGAAGACAAGGAAGAATAATTTTACTAACATCGTTTTTAATCTGAAACAGTCAACATTTGAAGTGCATTAATGTGCCTGAATTTTTTTTTTTTTTAAATTCTTGTTTAACCCGTAAACATTTTTATCAATTTCTTGCATCCCTTCGTTTGAAGAATAAAATTAAGTCAAATCAATAATTGTAAAAAATTCAAATTATTTCTCAACGTCTATTCCCTTCCAGGGTTGGGGGTGGGCCGGAACTCCAGCAAAAATAACTCAGGAGCACAATTTATAAAACCTAACCAATAAAACAAAAATTAAAGCAATTTGTTTTTTTTTCTTTTTCTTTAAATCAAAATGAGAAAGACAGGATTAAATGGTGACAGTGAGCACAGCTTTTCAAAGCGAAGTTTGAAGCATGATGCTGCAACTTTCAAAATGTCTTCCTGTGGTCTCGTAAGGGTTCCATTACTGAATCCATAGCGCCCGCTCTTTGCAAAAAAATAAACATACAGAACTAAAACTCTTGTGCACATTCTGACAACGAGAGCACTACTGCCATTTACTGTGGTGAATCTGTAATTACACTTTGTTCTACTACAGTAAAACAAACAAAAATACATTTTCTTCAGAGTCACACATGCACCCCCTGGATACACCCCACTGTTTAAGAAGCACTGCTGTAAAGTCTCTTCAGTTCCAGTCAGTTGAGCGTGTAAGAGAGTGGAAGGCGGTGGCATGGTTCCTTTCACAGTCTGTAAACCACAAAGTGGTTGTCTTGACGGTCCTGTACCACTTCCATTTCCTGGCCGGGTGGGCTCAGTTGCTATGCATCTGGGCTACAATGACAGATTACAGTGCCGTGCGCAGTCCCCTCCATCTGGACCAGGTGGGAGACAGTGGATCAGCGCTAGAGCGCTTGCCCACGGACCGGAAGGTAGCGGGTTTGATTTCCACTGAGACCACCGTCTAGTGTCCTTGGAGAAGACACCTAACCCCTGCTTCTGCCACCATTGGCGCTGTCGAAGGGCAGCCTGCTGCAGTGTAGGGAGTGCAGCACACAAATTTTCCCGGTGAGGGATGAATAGAGTAATTCATTTTTTTATTTTTTTTTATTTTTGTCTTGTGTAGTGCACCTGCCATACCACATAGTCATGCTGAGAGACAGAATACCCTCAATGGTGGCTCTGTAGAAGTTTATGAGGAATTGGGAGGACAGAACTTAGGACGGCGGTGCTACTGAATCCACTATTATCGATTGGCCTGGATGGGTTTTGCCCGCTCTCCCTATTTTGTACACAAGTTGTCATAAAACAGAAGCTGGATAAAATGGGGCTGAATTCCGTAAATGGCAAAATCATCATCAATTACTTCATGTAACTTTGAAGTTCAAGGAAAAGATTGGAACAAACAAGCACAGATCTGACTGTATGTGCAGCGGCTGTGTGCCCTGAATAACGTTTAGGATTATCACAGATGATGTCATTGGCTTGATGGACATTTCTCACAGTTTTAAAAAAAACAACTTCATCTCAGGATTTAAGTTCCTAAACAGGCAGTTTTCATTTATTTTTTAACTTTGAAAAGTTTCTTGTACCATCAAAGTTTACATTACTGTTTTGTGTATCTATTCAGTTTGTATGTTTTTTGTGTTTTATTTGCACATCAGACATGAACGAGCACAGCTCCAGAAGTCACAGCATCTTCCTCATCAACATCAAGCAGGAGAACACTCAGACGGAGCAGAAACTCACCGGGAAGCTGTATCTGGTCGACCTGGCTGGCAGTGAGAAAGTACGTCTCCATCTCTCTTTTGAAAAAATAAAAACAGCTTGTTTCTTGTCATGCTGAGCTCGTCGTCTCTGAGGTCACCATCATGGTAAAACACAAGAGGAGTTTCAGGACTAGGGTTTATTTTACGTCTTGACTATTCATTTTCAAGGACATTCAAGGGCAGTGGCACGGTGCCAGTTGGTGGGAGCAGGAGGGGTCGGGTGGTGTTAAGTAGGTTGAGGGTTGGGCTCCCTGGGTAAACACCCTGTCACTGTGGCTTACCTGTCAAGACATTTCTCCTGCTTCCCGTTTTGGGGATGGTTTACCCCTAATATTGGTGGTGAGATGTCCCCCCATATTAAGGCTCAGCCAATCAGAGTGACTTCCATGCTGCTCAAATGTAACTTTGGCTTCATTTTGAGGATCAGTAAAAGGATCACCTTCTGACACATAAAGCACATCATCGTGTCTGATTAGGGCGATGACAGAGTACCTAAAACCGTACTCATTGGCCTATTTGAAAATCACAAAAGATTATGCATAAGCAGGATGTGATATGATATCACTGACAGTGTTGGGAGTAATTTATTACAAATTCAGTGTGTTACTGTAAACATTTTTTTTTTGTTGTTTTTTTTTTTTTTTTGTAAAAGGCGGAACTCCTGAGGAACTCCTGAACAGATCGTTGCTTAAGCTTTGAAAAGGCAGCAAGTATTGTTTTCCTGTTTTCTCTATTTTAGCCTCTTTTTTTTAAAGCGATTTCAGACCAAAATCACTAAAATGAGTAAAATTTTGGTCCCAAAATGCTTCTTTTTATTCTTTATTGATTCAGAAATTGAAAAAACATCCATAACTCCATCAATTTTTATCTTACAGTCCCAACTTTTGGCATCCTAATGTAAAAATTTTGTCCTCTAAAAATAAACTTGATCTAGATTTTTATTTAAGCCGCCATTTTCCTTAGTACAGCACTCTAACCAAGCCAGACATGACATTTTGAGAGAGGCTGAAAAAAAAAATCTTAGGTTGTTTTTAAATTAAATTTTTTATGCCTAAAAAAGTAAAAAATACTGTATATTCCTGGGTAGCTCAAACCCTTGTGCCTCTCACAGTCAAAGAATAATTTTCACAAGTTTTGTCTTTTTTTATAATAAGTGACAGTCCTTACTCTGTGGAATATACAGAAGTACGCATGCGCCAACTAACGGTGTGAGCAGAGTCCACTCTGAATCAAATGTCCCCCACCTCCTCCGGTATCCGTGAGAAGCTCTCCCGGAGGTGTAAGTTGAAACTCTCTCTGACGGAAGCAACTACCACACGTTCCCAGCAGACCCTCAAGATCGTTTAGGCCTGCTAGGTCTGACTGGCTTCCTCCCCCACCATCAAAGCCAACCCACGACCAGGTGGTGATCAGTTGATAACTCCGCCCCTCTCTTCACCCGGGCGTCCAAGACATGCGGCCGCAAGTTTGATGAAACAACTATGAAGTTGATCATGGAACGGCAGCCTAGAGTGTCCTGGTGCCACGTGTGCATGTGGGCACTATTATGCTTATGCTTGAACATGGTGTTTGCTATCGACAATCCGTGACGAGCACAGACGTCATCTGGGATCGGTCTTACTATCTTCCTATCTCTGGTGCCGAGGTTGCCGAGGTGGTCAAAAAGAGCTGCGGCGGCCGTGCTCCGGGGGTGGATGAGATCCGCCCAGATCTCCTAAGGGCTCTGGATGGTGTTGGGCTGTCCTGGCTGACACGCCTTTGCACCATTGGACATCGGGAGAACCCCCCACAGAGACTCCTGTGGGAGGTGCTCAGGGAGAATGGAGTTTTGGAGCCCGTGGTATGGGCTGTTCGGTCTCTGCTTGGTCCGTATAGCTGGCAATATGTTGTATCCATTTCCAGTGAGAGTTGGACTCCGCCAAGGCTGCCCTTTGTCACCGATTCTGTTCATCACCTTTATGGACAGAATATCTAGGCGCAGCCGAGGCATTTGGAGGGATCCAGTTTGGTGACCTCAGGATCGGATCGCTGCCTTTTCGGGTGATGTGGTCCTGTTGGCTTTATCTGACTGTGATCTCCAGCTCTCGCTGGATCGATTTGCTGCTGAGTGTGAAGCGACCGGGATGTGAATCAGCGCCTCCAAATCTGAGACCATGGTTCTCGCCCGGAAAAGGGTGGAATGACCCCTGCAGGTCAGGGTCACGGTCCTGCACCAAGTGGAGTAGTTTAAGTATCTCAGAGTCTTGTTCACGAGTGGGGGAAGGATGGAGCGGGAGATCGACAGGCAGATCGGTGCGGCATCAGCAATAACTAGGACGCTGCATCAGTCCGTCGTGGTAAAGAGAGAGCTGAGCCGAAAAGCAAAGCTCTTGATTTACAAGTCGACCTAAAGTTCCAACCCTCACCTAAGGTCACCTGCTGAGGATGGTGACCAAAAGAATGAGATCGCGGATACAAGCGGCCGAAATAAGCTTCCTCTGCAGGGTGACTGGGCTCTCACTCAGAGATCGGGTGAGGAGCTCTGCCATCTGGGAGGAGCTCGGTGTCGAGCCGCTCCTCCTTCAGCTCGAGAGGAGCCAGATGGGGTGGTTCAAGCATCTGGTCAGGATGCCCCGTGAGCGCCTCGCTGGTGAGGTGTTTTGGGCATGTCCAACCGGGAGGAGACCAAGAAGCAGACCCCTGATCTGCAGGAGAGACTATGTCTCACAGCTGGCCGGGTAATGACTTGGGTTCTTTTCGGGTGAGCTGGAGGATGCAGCTCAGAGGTGAGATCAGGCCTAAAATATCCAGCCCGACCCGACCTGAGCCCGCGGATATTAAAACCCGACCCGGCCCGAGCCCGACCAATCAACGTGATTTGAAACAAGTGCTATTTATAAATTGCAACATTTTGAAGAACACGTTTTTTAATGAAAAAAAAAATCCCACTATCGGACCCCTAACGCGCTTGTCTGTGATGGCCTGCTTAGCGCGAAGAGGAGGGACGGTCTTTGAAACAAATGATAAAATAGATCTTTAACGATCATCACTTTTAACAGTCTAGCTGTTTAAATGCCTGCTCAGCGTCGAGGTGCCAGTCTTTTTTGTTCTCGTATGAAAGCAAAGCGCCACATTGACTACATCCAGCGAAGCCAACGCAAGTTTTTGTAGCATTTTGAACAATAAATTTGAAGCTTTTCCACACCTCACTCTTACCGGTGTGAGTTTGATGCAGGAAGATGTGAGGAAGATGCAGAACGCCAGGCCCAAAAACACAGAAGAGTTGAAGGCCACTATCGGAGCAACCTGGGCTCTCATAACACCTGAGCAGTGCCAGAAACTCATCGACTCCATGCCACGCCGCATTAATGCAGTAATTTAGGCAAAAAGAGCTCCAACCAAGTATTGAGTATTGTACATGCTCATATTTTTCATTTTCATACTTTTCAGTTGGCCAACATTTCTAGAAATCCCTTTTTTGTATTAGCCTTAAGTAATATTCTAATTTTGTGACACATAGAATTTTGGATTTTCATTTGTTGCCACTTCAAATCATCACACTTAAATGAAATACAGATTTGAATGCATCAGTCTGTGTGCAATGAATACATAGAATGTACAAGTTACACCTTTTCACTGCAATTACTGAAATAAAATCAAGTTTTCCAAAATATTCTAATTTACTGGCTTTTACCTGTATGTGCGATGTAGTTGACCATATGTTAGAGTTTATAACCATTAAAATATGTAAAGAAAAGAATAAAAATGTTACGATTAGTTGTATTTACAGAAAACCTGGGTCTAATATTCATTTATTTACAGAATGGATGAAACAAATGTATTAAAAAGTAAATCGGAAATCATCATTTATTTGTGGAGATTTTAATATTGACTTATTCAACCCCAGTAATCATAAAACAACAGATGCTTTTGTTTCATCAATGTATAGCATGTTTTTTCCCCCTAGAATTACTAAAGCAGGCAGGTTATCAGCACATTGTGCCACACTTATCGACAAAAGATTTACAAAAACAATGACTGATGATGAACAAAATGGATTATTAGTTTGTGACGTTAGTGATCATTTGTCATTTTTTACCGTACATGATGCCAATTATTGTACTAAATATTTAGAAAAACCTGAGAACTACAAACGAATTAAAACAGAAGAGGCCATTTTTAGTTTAAAACATGAGTCAAATATATCAAATTGGGATTATGTGTATAAATAAAATGATGTAGATGTTGCATAGAATTCATTCTTAAGTATATTTGATTCAATTTATGGAAAAAAATGTCTAATAAAAAAAATATATATATAAACATATGAAGAAATGTAGTCCTTCGTTTACGGTAGGCCTGATGAAGGCCTGTAAGAAAAAGAATAAAAAATGATAGAAAAACACATTATTTTAAACATAAGTTTAACAGGTGCTCCGACTGAGAAGACTTCATCTGCATTAAACCAATGAAATCCTACTAATGAATCATCTCTGACTGTTTTCTTTCTGTAACCACTGCTCATTGTGACCTCTCCATCTTTCATAGGTGGGTAAAACTGGAGCAGAGGGTACGGTGCTGGATGAAGCCAAGATGATCAACAAGTCTTTATCATCACTGGGGAACGTCATCTCGGCTCTGGCAGAGGGTTCGGTGAGGTCCACCACAATATACTAGAGCGAGACAGTGTGGCCTAAAAATAAAAGCTCCAATAACTAAAGAATAAAACTAGTACATTTAAAACATCTTTCTTTGGTTCAAACACCAGCTTTCTTTCCATCAGTCGCTCTCATTCATGTCAATCTACAATGTTTAGAAACATGACGGCCCAGTAGCTCTAATAGCATGAAAACATTGTTTAAGAATTAACTTCATAAACATTCATTTTCAATTTCATTTTCAACATTTCAATTTGAGCAAATTTTTTTCTATCAAGTAAAAACATTCCTATTTACAGCTTTTTTCCCCAAAACTATTTTTATTCTTCTATGGAAACTAAATTTTGTATGTGAATTAGAAAGTATTGTGAAGGATTTTTTTTATTGCAGACACTTTACTTAAGTGGTTAGCACGGTTGTCTCATAGCAAGATGGTTGATGGTTCAAGTCCTGGAATGGGAGCAAGACTTGAAACACTTGTCTTTCTGTGTGGAGTTTGCATGTTCTCCCCATGTATGCGTGGGTTTCCTCCCACCTACAAAAACACGTATGTCAGGTTGATTGGCTGCTATGAAATTACCCCTAGGAATGAGTCTGTGTGTGTGTGTATGTGTTAGTGTGTGTGTGTTGCTCTACAGCAGACTGATGACTGATGTTCAGGGTGTATTCTGCATCTCACCTGAAACCAGCTTGATAAACTCTGCTACACGGTGACCATACTAAGGATAGGAATTTATTCATTCAGTTTGAAATACCGGTGTGTCATTTCCAGTGGAAATATTCTTTCAGCACCAAGGATTCCTCTCCGGCATCTAAAACAGAACGTTGAACGACAAGAAAACAAAGCTTCAAGGCACAAAAAAATTATGTAGAAATTTTTAAAACCGTAAAAACCCCAGAATCCCTCACAAAAAAATGAACATATTAATAAAAAATCATATTGAAAAAAAAAACATACTAATGAAAAAAAATGTGCTCATAAAGTATTTTTTTAATTGAAAAACAATCTTTTGCTAATTATTATTGATTGAATCCTTTGGATAAAAAACCAAAACAAACTGGCAAGAATCAGCCTTGAACAAATCAGATCCAGGTGGAGATGTTTGAATCATCGTTGGCAGATCTTGAACAAGTTGCACCAGTCTGAACCTTCCTGGCATGACTTGGTCTTGTAGGAACCAACTTAGTACAGCATAGGCCACCCTGGATCAAATGGTGTAGACTACCAAGCAGTCTACCAGTTTAGACTGGCTGCAAACAACTTGGGCTGATCTGGACTGCTTTGAACCAGTTCAGTAAAACCTTTTACCTGCTTGCTTCAGTGTGACTGAATTGGACTAATTTGGATCCGCCTGAAATGTCCGATGTATACGTAAAACAATCCCGTTGAGATCAATCTCTGTTAGTCAGTCCTTGCTTTTACCAGTCTTAACTGGCATATACCAAACGGTCCGTACAGCGTGATGAGACAGCTTTGAACCAGTCTGGAATGATCTTTACCAGTATGGACCAAACTGGACTGATTTGCCTTAAGAATCTGGGAGATGTTGTTGGACTTTCGTTGGCTCAGATCCTACCTGCTGCTGGTGTCCAACGAGGGTTTCTGTGTTGAGATGGTGCAGACATTTGAGTACTTGAGTCTGGAGCTGGGCATCAGCCTGGACTGAACATCGACACCCTCTACAAGAAAAGACAAAGCCAATGCTACGTCTCGAGGTGGTTGAGGTCCATTCGGTGTTCGCCAGCACTCTGTTCTACGCTGTGGCGCGCTGAGGAAGGACACCATGCGGCTGGACAAACTGGACCTCTGCAGCAGTAAAGAAGATGTTCTCTATTCTGAAGAATGGTGACCATCCTCAGCAGCAGATCATCACCAGACAGAGGAGCTTCTTCACAGGCAGAATGTCTTTTACCTGTATCACGGACACTTTAAGGAACTCCTTCGTCCATCACGTCGAACAGCTTTAGGGACAGTTTGTTTTCAACTCCATACAATGAAGAATGCTAATGGATATTGGATTTTTTTTTGGATTTTTATTTGATTTTTTTCCTCGGGGATTGATAAAGTATCAATCTGTTTATCTTTCAATCTGATTTGGATCAACACAGTGTCTGGTGGTTGTTATGTACCGTTGTTGCTCTGAACAGTAAAACATGTTTTATTTTATTTGAAGTCACTGCTTATTATGTGGTGAAGGAGTTTGAATGCATCTGTTATGAAATGATTTAATGAACTAAATTATGTGTATTTAAAACACTTATCATTTGCCTCGTCTTTCAGAGCTACGTGCCCTACAGGGACAGTAAGATGACCCGGATTCTTCAAGACTCGCTGGGGGGAAACTGTCGAACCACCATGGTCATCTGCTGCTCTCCATCCTCCTTCAACGATGCAGAGACTAGGTCTACACTGCTGTTTGGACAGAGGTATGCAGGAGACTCACAGATTGCTGAGACGCTTCTAAGAGCTGGGAAGTGTTTTAATTTTAGGGGGTTTTTGCCAAAGGGTTTTTTTTTTGTGCATTTAAAGGGTTCTTCTTGTCTTGATTTGAGGTTAAAATCTGAGAATTAAAATGACATTGTTGCAAAGTGAATCCTCAAACTTCGTTCAGTTGTTTCTTTTTACTGATAATTCATTTTTTCCACTTTATTTGACCAGAGCTAAAACCATAAAGAACACGGTGTCTCTGAATGTGGAGCTGACTGCAGAACAATGGAAGAGCAAGTGGGAGAAAGAAAAGGAGAAAAACAAGACCCTAAAAAACACTGTTACCTGGTTGGAGAACGAGTTGAACCGTTGGAGGAACGGTGTGGACATTATAGTTCTTTTTGTCTTCTATAGAAATAAGAATCTGCAGCTTTTGGCTTTCACCGACCACATGAAACTATAAGTCATGTTATTGCCAACACTTCCAGATTGCCGTCCACCCATTTCTTAATGTTTTCTCTGCTTCCCTCTGCAGGAGAAAATGTACCAGTGGAAGAACAGTTTGACAAAGAAAAGGCCAAAGCAGAAGTCCAAGCCCTGGACAGTGCTCTAAATAATGATAAGACCCCACCTAAAGCAGCCCTCAGCACCCTGCCGGGAGTTAAACTCACTGATGCTGAGAAGGAGAAGTGTGAGGCAGAGATGGCTAAACTCTACAAAGAACTGGATGATAAGGTGAGGACTCTATGTGCTCCCCATGTTGCAGAAACACGGTACACACAGTACTTGTTGTGAACAACAGATGGCACCTCATGCTCTTCATGTCACAGAATCACAGACAAAGAGATGCTTGTTTAGAATCTATTACATCAACCCTGCGTGTGTGTGTGTGTGTGTGTGTGTGTGTGTGTGTGTGTGTGTGTGTGAGTGTTTTAGATGGATTATGATTCAATTTTCAGAATATATCCACAATGGGAGGATCTGTATAAAATCAAAAGTCTTGTCTCTTTAAGAGGCGGAGCAGAGAACATTGGAACTCTGGTCTCTATAGAAACAGTAGAATGTGTGAAGTTCCTATTGGCTCTGTTAGTTTGTTAATCTGCACCGATTGGCTGGGAGGAAAAGAGTCTGCAAAGGAAAACCAAAGGATAACGGAATCTGGTCCACTGGTTTTACAGCCTACAGTGTATGAAGTATTTATACTACACATCCCAGAATGCTCTGCAGGTGTTTTGGCAGGAACCATAAATGAATTCTAATTTGTAGATCAAATAGCATTTTCCTGTAATTTACTGTGTTTGGATGTGTTTTAGTTTAGTTTGTATAAAGTTTTATTAAGCTTTATTGTCGAGGTTCAAACAGGTTTGTTTACGTTTACAGCTCACATGACCGCTTGGAATTCTGCAGCCATTTTAAGGTGTAAACAAACAAACAACCAAAACGCACTACATGACTCATACGCAGTAAGATAAACAGTTAACATGAAACCATGATAACAACAAAAAAATATTTAAAAACTACAGTGGTTAGCACGGTGGTCTCACAGCTGGAAGGTCAGGGGTTTGAGTTCCAGAGTGGGGGCGAGGTTGCCCCTAATAAGTGTGTGTGTGGATGGCTATGGGTGTGTGTGGTCCTGCAACAGACTGGCGACCTATTCAGGGCATATGCTGCCTCTCGCCTGAAATCAGCCGGGATAGTGTCCGGCACTCCCCGACCCGTTAGAGATAAGCTTTTCAGAAGACAAAACAAAATATAAAATTCTAGTTACCACTTAAATTTCAAGCATTCATTATTAATGCAGTTTGTGATAAAAGACTTTGACGTCATGTCTTTTATTTATTCTTGTTCTTTTTTCAGGATGAAGAGATCAACCAACAATCTCAGCTGGTGGAGACACTGAAGGAGCAGATGCTGGACCAGGAGGAGGTGCCACCATCCTCCCTACAGCTTCACACTTCTTTCTATCTTCTCTTCACCTCTAAATGAGATTTCTTTTCCGACTCTTTCTTTTAGTTACTGAATTCCTCTCGCCGCGACCACGACACCCTTCAGACGGAGTTGAACCGCTTGCTGGCTGAGAATGAGGCCTCCAAAGAGGAAGTGAAGGAGGTGCTGCAGGCGCTGGAGGAACTGGCCGTAAACTACGACCAGAAGAGTCAGGAAGTAGAGGACAAAACTAAGGAGTTTGAAGCTCTGAGTGAAGAGCTGAACCAGAAATCTGTAAGCACCTTTAAACCCAACATGTGGTGAGTCAGTCTGAGATGATCTGAGTCTCTCTGTGATTTCCTCCAGAGCTCTTTGGCCTCCATCGACAGTGAGCTGCAGAAACTGAAGGAGATGACCAACCACCAGAAGAAGAGAGTGACGGAGATGATGTCGTCTCTGCTCAAAGACCTGGCTGAGATCGGCATCGCGGTGGGAAGCAACGACATCAAGGTTTCAGCAGTTAAAACTTTATTATTCACACACCTGAGAGTAAAAACCAGAGACCTGATTGTCTTGGCCTTCTTGATCCAATCATTTACCCTTTAGACACCCATCCCTCTGCAGGGAGACTGTTTCATGACTAGTCAAAGAAATCAAAATCTTTATTCTAAAAAATTTGATTTTTTTTAGTAACTGACATAGATTGGGTTCCATAAACTAGGACTAGTTTCCTTAAAAGTTCCATCTCATATAAATAGTAAAGCGTCCATGTCTGAGTGGCAGTGTTACTGTGCTGGTTCTGCAGCAAGAGAGCAGCGGTCTGATCGATGAGGAGTTCACCGTCGCTCGCCTCTACATCAGCAAGATGAAGTCCGAGGTGAAGACCATGGTGAAACGCAGCAAGCATCTGGAGAGCACGCAGGCAGAGAGCTCACAGAAGCTGGACGAGACCGAGCGGGAGCTGACTGCCTCTCAGCTTCGTATCTCCCAGGTAAACACAACAACACAAGAGTCCGATGGGCCGCAGGTGTTCTGACTCATCTGTCCCGGTGATGTTCAGCACGAAGCAAAGATCAAGTCCTTGACAGAATGCCTGCAGAATGTGGAGCAGAAGAAGCGGCTGTTGGAGGAGAACGTGGACTCACTGAACGAAGAGATAGTCCGGATCAAAGCTGAAGGTGAGCAAACTTTTATCCTACTGTTGTACTTTGCTCCATCTGGAGGTTTAGGGCCCTCTGCCAGTCAGAGTACCGGAACACCAATGTGTGTAACACTCTCCTGGCTCTCAGAGCAGTGAGACAGCTCGTTCACAGTATTTGTGACTAAAGTTTATTTTAACTAAACTGAAAAGAACCATTGTTTTCTTTCTCCCTGCAGAGAAGGTGAACGCCATGGAGAAGGAGACAGAGATCCAGTCTGCTAATGAAGTCAAGGTACTGTGAAGCTCCAGCAGTCAGATCTGCTCTCCAGTCAGTTACAAAAAATGATAATGCTCATGTGTGCCAGAGGGCGTGAACTTTAGCGTAACTCTGAGCAAAGCCAGAAGCAAATGGTCAGATGTGGGGAAAAGATGAGACGTGTGGACGGAATCTGAAGTGAACTCAAGCAGTGAAGAAAACAATTTGAAAACAAGCCTAAATACCTGATTAGCATCAGGCTAATCAGCCGGGTGTTTAGAATCAGGCTGGAATCCAGGACAGGGAGGAAGGTCCGGGGCTTCCTCTGCTGCCAGGTGAGGGGATCATGACAATTACATGTGCATCACATCATGATTCATAGTGTTCTGGACACGTGGTTGGGCCGAGATGGCGATCAGGTAGGTTTACACCTAAGATTTGTCACATACAAAATTTATAAATATTAAGGTTATTAAAGAGAGTTCTGGGAGTTTTCATAAATCTAGAGTTAGCGTGGTGTAAGCAGTTTGAGTAAACAGAGGAAAAACCCCACAAATGAGGCTCCAAATTCTGTCTGATTGTGTGTTGCTGTGGTTGTTTCAGGAAGCCGTGGAGAAGCAGATCCAGTCCCACAGAGAAGCCCATCAGAAGCAGATCAGCAACCTGAGAGACGAGCTGGATACTAAAGAGAAGCTCATCACAGAGCTGCAGGAGTAAGTGTGTGTGTGTGGTTCCTCTGTGGCCTCCTGGGACCCCCTTCTCATGGTGTTTTCCATGCAGTCAGAACCAGGAGATCATGCTGGAGCAGGAGAGGCTGAGGGTGGAGCATGAGAAGCTGAAAGCTGCCGAGCAGGAGAAGAGCCGCCAGCTGCAGGAGCTCACGTAAGCTCAGTGTTGTAACGCTGTCTACGTCTAATGGAGTAACTAACAATGTTACTTTTTACCACAGAAAAAAAGAATAGCTGCTCTTTAAACACACATTAGGATAGAGTGTCAAACTCAGATCTTTGAGGGTCTTACGGTGTCCTGAAGGTCTTCCATGTGTTCTTACATCTACACACCTGATCCAGGTTAACGAGTCATTGTGCCAAATTCTATTGGCTGTTGATTTCACTTTATGTGCATCAATGGTTTTGAATCAAGAACACAGGAAAAACCTTCAGGACACCGGCCCTCGAGGACCTCAGTCGCCCAGGTTGTGTGTGCGACACCTAATGACTGTTTGCTGCTCTGCAGGGTGCTGCAGGACAGGCGGGAGCAGGCCAGGCAGGACCTGAAAGGTCTGGAGGAGACTGTGGTTAGTAAACATGTCATCACAGTTCCACCCTGCCTGCACATACTTCTTCACCTCTTTACACACTGCTGTGGAATTTTCTTAATAAGATGTCACACAAATGAGAAGTTAAAAATAGAATTTAATGAAATAAAAAGATTAAACTCTGCAGCATCGAAAGTTCATAAAAACCAAAGTTTAATCAGCAGAAGTTCAACGATTTAACCAAACATCCATGTTTTAAGGACCTCTGTTGTTAGGGTGGGCTTTTCTGTTGCTAGGCTAAATGTCTCATTCGGATTGGCTATGCAAATTTGGTCGCACAGAACATTATGTTTGATTGGGTAATATTTTATCACTGGGCTGAACAAACTTCATATATTGTTATCTTGCACCTGCAACTTCCTGGACAGAGGCTGCATTGTTTGGATAGAGTTTATAAAATGTATCTTTGCTTGTCCTTGAGCAGCTCGGAGTCTGTGTGAACAGGCTGGAACAAGATTCTCACACCATGGATGTGAGATAGATGTGGTTTCAGGTTAATTAAAGATACCCATTGTCACTAAGATGTTTTCAAAGTCAATATCAATCTTACTTAATCCTAATTTTTCTACCACAACACTCTCCATTGATCTTAAGTACTTCAAATCCTCCACACACATACTCTGTTTCACTGCAGCTAACCTTCATTCACATCACTTCCCTCATTATATCTCACAATATCATCTGCAAACATCAGAGTCCATGGAGATTCCTGTCGCCATCCATCGCCGTAAGAACAGGAAGGAACTGAGACTAAATCCCTGATGCACTCCCACCTCCACTCTGAACTCCTCATTTTTATGTTGTAAATGTTAAACAGGATCTGGACTCATGGAAACTGCACCGCTCACTGTTTTTTTTCTCCTTCAGGCTCGCGAGCTGCAGACGCTCCACAACCTGAGAAGACTCTTCGTCCAGGACTTGGCAACCAGACTGAAAAAGGTCTGTGATCGAACGCGGTGAAGTCATTTTATTGCTTCTATTCTGCTTTCTGATTCACGAATGGCCCCATTATTCTATTAATTGTCTGAATCCTAGTTTATATGAGGTTTGTTTTATTTTAACATTATCACTGATGTGATTGAACTTGTTCTAACTGGTCTTCAATAAGCTTTTCTAAAGCTTGGAAGCAGGATGTTCCTTCATAAACCAGACTCATTCATCTGGCTGCTAATGCCATCGTGTCTTTTGACCCTGCTACATGCTCACTGAGGTTCTCATGTTCACTTCTTTGCTTTGTGTGATCAGAACGCTCAGGACTCTGAGGACTCGGAAGGTAGCGCTGCTCAGAAACAGAAAATCTTCTTCCTGGAGAGCAACTTGGAGCAGCTGACCAAAGTTCATAAGCAGGTAGAGCTGATGACCCACTGGTGTCGAGGTTTCTGGTTGGATCTGATTCCTGTTTCTTTGTAGCTGGTGAGAGAGAACGCAGACCTTCACTGTGAGATCCCTAAAGTGGAGAAACGTCTACGTGCCACAGCCGAGCGGGTCAAAGCCCTGGAGACCTCTCTGAAGGAGGCCAAAGAAAATGCAGCGAGAGACCGTAAGCGGTACCAGCAGGAAGTCGAGCGCATCAAGGACGCCGTCAAACCCAAAAACATGGGCAGGAGACCCTCTGCAGTCATAGGTAGGTGGGTCATGGTTTCTGGAGGGCTCACTGAGTCCGTGTACTGCAATGACAGACTGAGCATTTCACACCTTGACCTTCAGCAAGTAGAAAAAACCCTCCGCAATAGAATTTACTCATTAAACAATTCAGTTTTAAAATCAGAGAAACCAGTTCAAAAAGCCAGCAGAGGTTTTGAAGACATTTAGTTGTTACCCCTGATGTTCTGTTTTTTGGAAATCTTTATCCATGTACTTGTTAAATTTGTTTAAATTATGAAAAAAGGTAGAACAAACAAAAAAAAAAAGCCTCCGACCGGCCCGGGCCACAAACTGTTTATGATGAATGTTTAGATCTAAGGGATGTTAGCTTAAAGCAGTCGTATGTGGAAGATATTTATTTTTTTACATCGTGTCATCTTGACTTTTGGTAACACGAAGTCGAGACGCTTATCAGTTTTGTTGGTACCAATAAATTATGGGGAGTTACAGCAAAGATCTGGATTAGAGTAACCATCTTTGAAGTGTCTCAGGTTTGATTCCCACCACTGCCTCATGCTGAAGTATTCTTGGAGAAGAGACCGAACCCCCAGTCTCTTTCACCACTGACACGTCATGGCTGCCTGCTGTGATGCTTTGAACTGGAATTTTCCCACAAGGGATAAATAATGTACAGTATATATATATGAAAAAAAAATGAAATGCTGACAAAGCTAACGTTTCAGAAGAAAGAAAAATGCTGGGATTTAAATTGATTTTTCATATTAAAACTTTTCTCTTTGTGTAAAACTTATGTGTGTCACAGCGAAGCCCATCAGACCCGGACAGCTACCTGGAGCTTCTCCACTGATCGGCCTCAACAGGTCCAACCTCATCCAGTCCGGCCTCAGAGGAGGAGACGACAGGTAGGAAAACATTTAGAACTCATGACAACAGCAGAATATTTCACCTGCAGAATGTGTGAAACATGAACAGGTTAAAGGTGTTTAACTAGGATTATTTAAAGATCAGGATGAGAACCGTTCCAAATGAAGGTTCCATACTTAGAATTTTTTTGTTGAAAATATAGGGATTTATATAGAAGTATTATTTATTTTAATCTTGATATAAAAATATTTGCAATAAAACATCCAGAGTGGTGGCCATCTTGGATTCTAAAATCAATGATGGTCAACAAACATTGAGAAAAAAAAATCCCACATAGTTTTGTAATTGTTCTTTATTTAAATTTTTTTTTAAATTCTGATTATCAAAAATGTTAATTTCTTTAAAAGCAAAACAGATATGAAGAAAATTCTAGAGATTTAAAGAACTCTAAGATTTTGGTGCCAGCCATCTTAAAATGCAAGATGGCCGACAAGATCCAGATATTAAAATAATTCCAGTGGTTTATCGTATTCTTTTACTAAGTTTCATCATTTCTTCACAACCTGGACCTGGTTACCATAGAAACAGTTACTCAGAGACATCCCAAAATGAACAGTGTATTTTTAATCTTTAGATAAACACTCTGCCTAAAATAATGTCTTTATTTCTGTGTTTGTGAATTATTTTCTTGTGTTTTCTGCAAACAGCAGCTAAAAATGTTCACAGACAAACCTGGACCTCCGAGGCCTGGGATTCTGTACCATGTGTGTCTCTGTGTGAGGATCTGATATGCTGGACCTGGAACCTGAGGACCGGAGGACTGGTCTGCTTAATCTGAACAAAGATGGAGTCACAAGAAGAACAAGACATGAGATGTTTAAACTATATCAGGACCATCCTCCCATTCCTCCAGGATCTGGATTATTAACGCTTAAAGTCTAAGTTCTTAGTGGCTTGTTTACATGAGAAAATAAAAAGTATTGGTTTCTGTTAAATTAGCAGATTTATTCAAGATTTAACGTCACAAATAACATCTGGTTCTAGATGTTAACAAGCAAACCTTTCAACATGTGGGTCACAAAGTGTCTAAAATGTGTCAAAAGGAGCAGAGAAAATACGTATTTGGATAAAATTGTCTCATAAAAAAATCAGATCATCTGCAAATGTAGAATTCTGTTCTGTTCCATCATCATCTGCTTATCCGGGGCCGGGTGACGGCAGCAACAGCCTCATATGGGAAACCCAGGCTTCTCTCACCCCTGCTGCATCCTCCAGCTCACCCAGAAGGATCCCAAGGTATTCCCTGTCCAGCGGTGAGATATAGTCTTTCCAGCAGGTCCGAGGCCTGCCTCTCGGTCCCCTACTGGTGGGACGTAACTGAACCAGCGAGGCGCTCGGGAGGCATCCCAACCAGATTCTTGAACCACCCCATCTAGCTTCTCTCGTCCAGGAGGAGCAACATCTCTACTAGGCACTCCTCCTTCTCGCTCGGAGTGAGCGCCCAGCCACCCTGTAGAGGAAGCTTTCGGCCGCTTACATCTGTGATCTTGTTGTTTTGGTCATCACCAACACTGGTTACCATGGTGAGGGTAGGAACGTAGATTCTGGTTACCATGGTGAGGGTAGGAACGTAGATCCTGGTTACCATGGTGAGGGTAGGAACGTAGATCCTGGTTACCATGGTGAGGGTAGGAACGTAGATCCTGGTTACCATGGTGAGGGTAGGAACGTAGATCCTGGTTACCATGGTGAGGGTAGGAACGTAGATCCTGGTTACCAAGCAGAGGGTAGGAACGTAGATCCTGGTTACCACGGTGAGGGTAGGAACGTAGATCCTGGTTACCATGGTGAGGGTAGGAACGTAGATCCTGGTTACCAAGCAGAGGGTAGGAACGTAGATCCTGGTTACCACAGTGAGGGTAGGAACGTAGATCCTGGTTACCACGGTGAGGGTAGGAACGTAGATCCTGGTTACCACGGTGAGGGTAGGAACGTAGATCAACTTGTAAATTCAGAGCTTTGCTTTTCGGCTCAGCTCTTTCTTCACCACGAGGGACCGATGCAGCGTCCTGATTATTGCAGATGCTGCACAGATCCATCTGTCGACCTCCTCTCCATCCTTCCTCCACGGTGAACAAGACCCCAAGATTCTAAAACTCCTCCACTTGGAGCAGAATCCTGACCTGCAAGGGACATTCCACCCTTTTCTGGTTGAGAAGGCTTGCTCTCTGCCCCGAGCCACACCTTCACAAATTTTCCCTGTGTGGGATCAATAAAGTATATTCTGATTCTGAGTAACATTCACACAAAGTTTTAAATGATCCTTAGTTTGTTGTTTTTAAATAAAAACATGAATTACGATGTTTGTATGAAAGTCTTTATGACATTTTGACGACATAAAAAGAAGCTTTAATGTTCACAGAGATGAAAGAACAATAACATCACTCACATAGGATTTCACTTAAGATAAAGTGACACACATTAGCATTCATAAATAATAAACCCCTGACGTAACAGGCCATGATGTTTGATGGCATAAAAACTTAAAACTATAAACTATTGCTGGTACTGTGGGCTGTTACAGAAGGATGGACGCCTGACTGTCTAATGGACCCAGGCCTGAAAGTCAGACTATTAATGAGAGAATGTATTCTTTTCCTAAAACTCCACATTTTGGAAAAATTTAAACTAGCATCAAGAAAAGTTATTGCCTTTCAAACCACCAGAAGGCGCTGCAAGACATGTTGAAGGTCTTTTTTTTTTCCTATTTTAAATAAATATTAAACAAACTCCTGCAGAAACAACAAAAGAAAACATGAAGGATTTATTACAATAAAAATGAATTTTTAAAAAGTTTTAAAAATGAATTTTAAAAGAACTGCAGATAAACATTACCTTTTTGATTTTATGTGATTTGTATTTTTGTGAAAACAATCTCTTACAACAAACCACTTAAGTGATTTAAACAGCACACAGTAACTCAGTACCTGCTGTAGATGAACTCATTAGGTTTTCAAGGTCATGCAGCCAAAAGTTAAGGTTCTTGTGAACGCAACTCTTTCTAAACAAAAGAAGGAACATCAATGAGTTTCCCACAGGTAACTGGTACCAACTATAGATGAACTGTAAGGAGATATGCACGTGACTGCTTCAATGTGGTTTTTACATACATTTGTGATAAAAGACTGGTTGTGTGTGTTTGTGTATACATTGTGTGTACATACAGTATGTGTTCGTGTGTACGTACAGTGTTTGTGTACAGTGTGTGTATGTGTACGTACAATATGTATGTGTGTGTTCTCTCAGATTAACATTCTATGAATTTTCAGGTCTTTATGTGAATGAGAGGAACCCAAATGGAAAAGTGAGGTTACAGGGAGAAGAGATAAAGAAGGTGGAAGATTTTAAGTACTTATGATCAACAGTCCAGAGCAATGGAGAGTGTGGAAAAGAGGTGAAGAAGCGTCTGCATGCAGGCTGGAACGGGTGGAGAAAAGTATCAGGTGTGATGTGTGATAGAAGAGTTTCAGATAAAATGAAAGAGAAAGTGTACAAAACCGTGGTGAGACCGGCCATGCTGATTAGTCTAGAGACAGTGGCTCTGAAGAAAAGACAGGAAACAGAGATGTTTGTAGCAGAGATGAAGATGCTGAGGATCTCTCTGGGAGTGACCAGGATGGACAGGATCAGAGGAACAGCACATGTTAGAGGTTTTAAAGTCAGAGAGGCCAGACTGAGATGGTTTGGACATGTGCAGAGGAGAGAGAGAGAGTACATCAGAAGAAGGATGCTGGGTTTGGAACCACCAGGAAAGAGGACTAGAGGAAGACCAAAGAGGAGGTTCATGGATACAGTGAAGGAAGACATGAAGATAGTTGGTGTGACTGAAGAAGATGCAGCAGATAGGGTTAAATGGAAGAAACTGACTTGATGTGGCGACCCATGAAGGGAAATGATGGAAGAATGTTGGATTTAAAACAAAAAATTGCTGCAAAGAAACAACCAAACGTCTGATTTTAATTAATTTATTATGTTTATTAATCACATCACTAATGAACAAGTTATTACAATAAACACTGTCATCAAACCAAAAAAAAAAAACAACAATAAGAAAAACAACCTCATTGTTAGTAAATGCATGTTGTTCTGCCAAACCTGGCGGCGACGCCCACTTTACTCCCATCACCTCGTTACCAGTCAACATAAAAAACATTCTTTACAAGATCATTAGTTAAATACTGGATCCAACATAAATACAAAAGTCTAAAAGACATTCTCTCTCTTTAGGGGCCTCTTTTTGAAATGAAAAAGGCCAAAAAACATTTATCAGAATTCAAACGACAACCAGGATCATCATGGTGATAAAACCCGTCGTTAAAAGCAAAGCAGTGACTCCATAGCAACACGTTATTAGGAGATTAGAATACTACGTCTGACCCCGCCCACATCAGATCCGAAGATTACAATAAGGTGCAAATTAGTTTTTATCAAAACTCGTTAGAAATCAGAACAAAAGCAGCCATTTGAAGACAAAACAAGGATTTTTTGTAAATAGTTTGACGTCATCTGCATAAAAATGAGTTTTTAATAGTGTTCAGTTTTTACTCCAAAACCGGCTTAAACTGGTTAAAAAACTGGTTCTAGACTTCCTCCAAACCAGTACACTGTCCCAGACTTCCTGCAAACCAAAAACAATGGAAAACCAGTACAGTTCAAGACATCCACTAAACTAGCAACATGCAAACCAGTAACTTAGAAACCAATAAGAACCAGTTTAGTTAAAGAAACCACTTACTTTTAAACCATCAAACTAACTCCACATCGACACCTGACCAACCAGTCCAAACCAGTCCAACCCTCTCACCTTCATTCATAAACATCCATTTAACAAACAAACTTTAAGACAACGTCCTCTTTTGGTTCCGATCTTTGGATTTTTTTTGGACCAATCGGTTTACAGATTTGATCACTTACTGGTCTAACTGGTTTCCAGGAAAAAGAAAACCCGGTAATGATGGGTGAACAGCCGCGTTTCGTTGGAAAGAGAAAGAAGTTTGTTTTTCACACAAATGTCACAAACACAGAGTTAAAGTCCTTCAGGTTTCTTGGTGGAGGGGTGCAGACCGGGGGGGGACCAGAGAGAACAGAGTCCACATCATGCTGGGAGGTCCAGAGAACCACTACGGAGATTAAACAGCCGGGGTGACCAGGAGGAGGCGCTGTGAGGAGGCAGGGGCGCTGGTCCGTGCCAGAGCGAGCGGTCTCGCGGAACTTGAGCAAGAAAAACTTAATCTGCAGCAGAGAGGAAAGGAGGAGGAGGAGGGGGGAGTAAAAACAGAGAGAGAGAGAGATGGGGGAGGAGGTGGGAGGTTAGAGGGACAGAAGAATTAGATGCCTGAAAGATAAGAAGCCAGAAATGAATCAGTGAACATGAAGCTTCTAAACGTAAACAACATGTAAACCTGCAGAACATCACGAGATTCTTTCAGAAAGACGTGCTAACGCTAACGTCTCCGCTAATCAGCGATCTAGAAAGATGGCGGCATCCGCAACGCTAAGTAAAACCAGAAGCTGCTGCACGCGAATCGTAAGACATGAGGAAGAGACGGCACCGCAGGACAGAAGCTAACAGTGAAATGAAGCTAACATTTGAAGCTGTAAACACACGTAAATGACTGTTGTAAGAAAAATGGACCACATCATGGAAAAGATTCACCAGCTGACGATTAAAGAGTTGAGTTAGAAGGATCTCGTTCATCTTAAATCTCACCTTTCACACTGTTGACTGGTTTCGAATGAATTCCTTTGTAGCTGCTCAGTTTGCCCGCTGTAAAATGTTACTGATTGTATTTATTTTATTGTATTTATTTCAAGCCTGCTCGATTAAAATGCCTCTCAGATTTTGAGAACAAAGATTTGAGAATTTACAAAAAATTGAATGACGACATTTTTTTTGTTAGATAAAACTCAATCAGGACCCCACGTACAAACTTCTACTGTTATTAGAAGTTTAGAAGTTATTACTAGCTATTGTGATTTCCAGTGCCTAAGCCGAACTTTTTTCATGTGCTTTCAACCCTGCGGCTTATGCAGTGATGCAGCCTATTATGGATTTTTCTAATGGCCGCCAGGAGGCGCTCAAGCAGAAACGATACGACGAAACGCTAGTGTAGCCAGGTGTTTATATTTGCACCATTCGGAGAACAACAAGGAACAATCTACCGGTGTAACTTTTTTTCCCCTTTCTGAACTCCACTACCATCCACCACTTCCTGTTCTAAACTTATCACAATAAAAGACCTGGAAATACAACTCATTTCCTCTTCTACGCTTGTAAATGAAAACGTAAACACACTCTCATCATGGAAAATTCTACAAAAACTGAAGCAGTTTTTAAGTTAAAATTAACAGAGCTGCTGATAAAGAAGTAAACAGAGCAGCTGCATGTAAACTTAGTAATAATAGTGAGATGTTTGGAACGTGAAACGTTGCCATGGTGACGCTGTGTTACTGCAGCGTTACAGACTCTGTTTGGTATGTTATTAAAACTTTGAAAACTCTTCCTGTGAACCGCTTTTCTTTGTAAATATTTCATATTACAATGTGGAGCTCCTGCTGCTTAAAAACAGGTAGGGCTTATACTCAGGTGCGCTCTATGGACCAGTAAATACGGTACTCTGCGAGTCTTGACTATCGTGGTTGTAATATTTACCGGTCAGCCTCAGATAGTGTGACTGTAGCTCACTCAGGACATACTGACCAATCAGAACGCCTGCTCAGTTTAAGGTTTACTAAACAAGTCTTTCAGAAAGAGACCCTTGATTTTCTACATGTTCTAATGCAGGACAAACAGGAAGCAGATGAGGAGAATCGGACACTTACTTGTCTCTGGGATGCATGGGTCTAGGGTCTGGGGCTCTCTGAGACCATCACCAGAAGCTAGGTCCTTCAGCCCGTTTTCATGGGCAATGGGACCCTCGGCCTGCTCTGGCTCAGGGTCTTGGTTCAGGACAGTCCCAGGTTCCTGAGGAGGGGTCTCCTGGGCGTCTTCAGCCTGATAAAAATATCCCAACATGTTACAGGATGTTAATGGAACTCAAATTTAAAAAGAAAAACAAATGAATTGAAGAGAGAAAAAAACATTTCTGCTCCGTTCCAGTGATGAAAAGAAGAAATCACTGATGGTTGAGGGGGTGGAGCTAGTGAGCGTGACATCACCTATGACATTTGAGTCTAACCAAATCGAGCCAATTCTATCAATAAGAAAAGCCCTTAAGTTGAATCGATGGAGGAGGACTTTGTAATCTCTGGTCTTAGTCTGCGTTGGCATGGCAACTACCCTGCTGATAAGCAGCGAGTTTTTTCCTTCAATAAGTGCAAAAAAGACAGTGAACTTGTGAAGTTTCTTCCAGCGTACAGAAAGAAAGTCTAAGCATTAATCTTCACAGATCCCTTTGGGATCTTTGAGCTAGTCAACCTGACAGAACGAGTCCAGGTCTGAGGAGGTCTGAAGCATCTGATCTTCAGTCAGAGATCTCAGAGCGGCCAAAGCAGGAGTCTGGGATATCCGGGCATGTGAGACTGTTTCTTTAGAACATGTAAATTGTTCTTCTCTCCACTGGATTCGGGTACTTTTTTGGTTTAATTTGTCACTGCTTTCTGGTTTGGACCAGGTGGGATGTGGGTGATATGCCCAAACAGTCAGTGAGGAGCGGAAAAAAGGGTAAGCACGAGTGTCAGCGTCATGAACAGAATAAAAACTGTTAAATTGGGGGTAAAGAATCTGATATACAACTTTGGTCACACCGCCCAGGACCAACGTTCACATGAGTCAGAATGCCGACTGGACTATATTATTTATTGTTTAGGAGGTATGAGGGTCCTAGAGTGTAATCATCTCTGTATACCAGCAGTGAGGAAGACTTTAACTACCAAGTGAAAACTGAATGAAGATCTCACCTTTCCTCCAGCAGGCAACGAGCTCAGATTCTCTAAGGAGCCCACTTTGGCCTGAGCCTGGTCCCTAAAGTTCACCTTGTGGGACTCGATCTTCACGCTTCCTCCTCCTGCCATCAACAAAAACAAGTTATTCAGAGACAGAAAAAAAATATAATCAGAGAACACATGATCACATCTTTACAAGCAGAGGAAGAGACTGGTTTCCAACAAGCTCAGAAAGTATTTCAACTCATTCAGTTTGTTTTCTCAGTCTTCTGGTGATCCAGCTGCATCCGTTACTCACCAGGTTTGTGTTTGATGTTGTCCTTCGAGCCGCACTTTGATGTCACTTTACTTAAGTCCACCTTTTTGTTTAGAATCTGGACCTGTGAAGAATTCCAACAATGTTTGATTAATAATCCTGATGAAGGTCAAAGTTTTTCAACCAATAGAGAGTTTTTTGTTGCTGGGAAACCAAAACTTTTTAACAGAGACACTTGGGAGTGGGATTAGAGTTTAGTGGGTTAGATTAAGAGCAGGAAACACGAGGACAGCTGAAGGAAGCAGAAGCTAGGAGCTAGGTCACAATTCCCGCACTTCTAACGTCACACCTAATTCCCCTGCAATAACATTCAGAGATTAAAATTAAAAACCCAACAGGAGAAGTTTAAGTTTCCTAGGGTTTTGTTTATGAATGAAGGGGAGAGATTGCCAGACAGGTCAGCACAGCGTCTGCAATAATTAGAACACTGCATTAGTTTGTCTTGGTGGAGGGAGAGTGAAGCTCTCAGTATACGGTCACCAGGATCTACGTCTCTCAGTGCTAGGATCAAAACGGTCACTTATCTGGTACGCCTTTTGAACTATATAACTTTGATCAGCTGGTCTCTAACTGCTAACGTTTCTTTGACCTCTAGAACTTCAACCGGGGAGCACTCATGTTCTGATGGTTCATTACCAGCAGGTTACGTTGTGGACCCCTATGAGCAGTGTTAGAATCTCGTGTGCCTAACGCTGGTGGTCGTTGGAGACATAAACATTTTTGAATTATGAATCCTTAGGTTTCTATTCACTGATTTGGGAAGTTTTCTAACGGATCGGAAAGTGCGGCAGGTCTTAGCGGTCCTTGGTCAAGCTGTCTGACCTGCTCATTAGAGATGATACCCGCTCTCATCACTCAGACTAATAGAAGTGAAACGTAGACTGGAGGTCATTTTAGAGGCCATGTGGGTTTTAAATGGCGAATCGGCCAGAGTTCAAAAACTACTCTATAAAATGAATTCAAACATCGAGAAGAGTTAGATTCAACTTCCCTTCTGGTTGCTTGTTTGTCACAAAGACCACTGAACAGACTCAATAATGTCAGAAAGAGCTCGGCTTGTTTCCAAAACAAAGCTGTTATGTTGTTTGAATCCCTCTCCACACACTTTGGATCTAATTTTCCCCTGTGAGGCGGCACATGCCAGAGGCTCAGCATTCTTTCCCTCCTTTAACCACCGCACTACGTCTGGTAACCCCACGTTACTTATTGTCGAGTCTACATGCTGAAACCTTTAGCAGTATTGGTGCAGTGCGCCCTGTGTGTGTTATGAAAAAACAAGTGAAGCAGGTGAACACTACGCTTGTTGTGATTTCGGGAGGTCCGACAAAGAACTCCAACTACTGGACATCGGCGTGAACCGACCGTTCAAAGTAAGGCTGCGAGCGTCGTGGGAACGATGGATGACCAGAGGAGACCACAGCTTCACGAAGAGTGGAAGGCAGCGCCAGGCGAGTTACGCCATAGTTTGTCAGTGGATTGTAGATGCTTGGGCTAACGTGTCTGCTGGCACTGTTGTCCGAGCTTTCGCAAAAGCCAGCATCCTTTCCGAGGAGCTGCACGGTTCAGAAAGTGACTCTGACAGTGAGGAAAGTGAACCTGTGAGGTTGGATTTAGAGCAGCTGTTAGATTCTGAAACAGAGGATGAGGACTTGGATGGATTTGATAAATGAATTTATGAAGACTGTAACTAATATTTAAATAAAGACAATCAAACTCAGTTTTACTCCTGATCTATTTTTAAATACACACACTTGTCTGCTTGTGTGTGTGTTGTTGTAAGGCGGACGTACGTAGTAGAGGACATGTATAAAAAACCCGCGCCCCATCATCAGGAGCACCTTATGTGTGTGTTAAATACAGATCACGCAAAATGTGGACTGCGCCTTTTATTACGGTGTGCCTTTTGGTCGTGAAAATACGGTAGTTACAAACTAAAGTAATTAAGTAGTTTAGTTACTAATTAAGTTAGTAAGTGATTTTAAAACCTTAAAGCTCTGATAATAAAAATGTCCATCTTCGATCTCTTAATCGATGGTCTGCTGATGAGTGTAATTATAAAAAAATAATAAAAATAAATAATAAATCTTTCAAATATTGTTTAAAGCTTTGACTAAATCATGTTACAAATCAAGTTTCACAGTGTACAGTATAGGATTAAAATGTAAAATCCTGATTTAACAGCTTTTTGTTACATAAAACACTGGTTTTCACGAGTGATTTTTAAAAGCAGAGCTTTTATATTAAAAACCGGTATAAAAACGCTCTTTTAAAATAATAAACTGCCTGTTTTAGAGCAATATTTCACACTTTTCGCCTCCCATACGTGTTCTATGTTCTAACAAGACAAACCTAAAAACTTTTTTAGGGACGGCAGCTCTGAGCATAATCAATTCCACGATACGTCAGGGAGCGCTGCGGGTCCTCAGGCTCTGTAATTTGCATGTAATTGTTTTTGCACTAGAAAATTGATCCCCTTTTGGTTCAATAACAATAAATTCTTACCATCACCAACTCAGAACGGTGACTGAAGGAATACTATCCCTGATACTAGCTGGCACTACCTCAGAGATAGAGAGAGGAGTTCTGCTCCAGGAGCTGTTGCTCTTTTACCTTTAGAGATAAAGTTCAGGTTCTACCGGAAATGAAACAGGATTTATTTGACTTATCTACACCTCTGGACATCTTGCTTCAGTCTTTCTGCCTTCACCTCTTGTTCTTGGCTGTACTTACATTCCCTCCACCAGGAACATGCTTCATATTCTCCTTGGAGCCCAAGCGGGAGGTGACGTGGCTGAAGTCCAGCTTTTTGGAGACTATCTGAACCTAAACCGACAAAGTAGCGAGGAAGAGAGAGCAGAGAGGTGTGGAGGAGGAGACAGGAAATGAAAAGCACAGGGTTGAGGAGAAAAAAAAAGCCATCACCAGAGCGAGGGTTAGAGAGGACAGGACAGAAGGAAACTAAACCTGGACTCATGCACGACGACGTGCTGATCCTGCTAGCTTTGTTAGAACCAGCCCACATGCACGTTTAGAACCCTTTCAAACAGGAAGATGAAGAACAAAACCAGCTCATTTAAACAGAAAATTCACTTCAAAACTGCTGGTCTTCATTAAAAAAATATTCTTAGACAATCAAATAATTACTATTTAGAAAAGAACAATTATTCTTAAAGAAAAAAACTTTCAAAATGATTTAAAAGAGCATTAATATCAGAAAAATAAATCTATAGGAAATACTCAAAGATCAAGTTATTAGGAACCTCAAAAAAAAAAAAAACACCCCATAAATAATAAATACAAGAACACAATAAGTACAGGAACACCTGTGGGATTAGATTAGATTTTTTGAGGCTACTCGCTGACGTTTTTTTTCTAACTGAATGGTGTGGATGGTTTGAGATGAAGAGAATGACGACAAGACTCACTCTGGACTGGCTGCCTTCTTTAGAGACCCCCACCCTGTTCTGAGAGGAAGCCGATACCTGAGAAGACAAGCCCGTCCCCGGTTATTCCAGATTAGCTCAAATTATTCCAGATTTATCAGGAGGAAAGATTCCCGATAGATTAGAAAGTCCAAGAAATGGAGCTTTTTGTAGAGGGGGTTCTAAGAGAAGAGAGCCCCAGAAAAAAAATGGGATTTAGTCAGTTTGTGAAAAGATTTTTATGTTAAAACTTGATCCTTAAATAAATGCTATCAGTAAATCACAAAAATAAATAAATAAATAACCGCTGTTTTAAGTTTAGAAACAAGCTTTTTCAATACTTTGAAAAAAAAAAAACACGTTTAAGTGCAACGTATTAAGTTATAAATCATTAGAATCACGATTTTATAACTTAGATTATAAAAGTCCGATCCTGAGGTCACCGAAAGAATGAGATCGTGGATACAAGCGGCCGAAATGAGCTTCATCCGCAGGGTGGCTGGGCTCTCACTCTCGGATGGCAGAGCAGCTCTGCCATTCGAGAGGAGCTCGGTATCGAGCCGCTCCACCTCCAGGTTGAGAGGAGCCAGATGGGTTGGTTCGGGCATCTGGTCGAATGCCCCCCGAGCGCCTTGCTGGAGAGGTGTTTCGGGCACGTCCCACCGGGAGGAGACCAAGGGGCAGACCCCGGACCCGCTGGAGAGACTATGTCTTACAGCTGGCCAGGAAACGACTCGGGATCTTTCCGGGCGAGCTGGAGGATGCAGCTGGGGTGAGAGAAGCCTGGGCTTCTCATCTAAAGCTGTTGCCCCCTGCGACCCGGCCCCGGATGAGCGGAAGACGACGGACCGGATTATAAAAGTATGTTCTTTGTTTTTTTTTTTTTTAAACGGCTGCTCCACGCTTTCATATTTTTGCAAAATCTTTTAGCTGAAGTGAATGTTTAAATTCTTTCACTGGATGTTTTAAACCTTCATTTTGTAAAACTGAATATGAACCGATTCAAGCTCCCGTAGACTCACAGAAACCAGGCATGGGATCGAGTGGTGGTAGAGTAACAGTGAAACACCGAGGTCATGTCGCTTTAAATACGTGACTGATAACTGTCACAGTTTTTAAAAAGGAATCCAAACTATTCTAATACCAGCAATTTAATCCAAAAAAGTCTAGGTTTTGGGGTTTCAACCAACTCCAATGGTGCGAGGTCAGACTGTTTCCACGGAGTGAGAAAATAACTGATTTTTCAGGCTGTCTATGATTGTAAGGATGAAAAATCCTGAGTTTTTTTAGTTTCCTGAATTAAATTTTCTGAAATGGTTGGATCAAAGCTCAGAGACAAGATGGAATGGAGAAAAAAAAATAAAAAAATCAGCAAATATGACAAAGAAAAGCAGAATGATATGACCTGAACCTGAGGAGCAGGGTGTAGGATGGGAGGTAGGCTGTAGGGGGCAGTGTTGTATGTGTTTGCAGACGAAGGAGTTCAAGGTCAGAAACCCCATGTGATGAGATTAAAAACCAGCAGGACTCACCTTCCCCCCTCCAGGCTGGTGCTTCATGTTGTCCGTGGAGCCGATCTTAGAGCGGGCGTTGCGGACATCAGGAGCTGGCGCGGCATTGGGTCGAGCCGGTGGCCTGGAGGTGGCCCCCGCACTGCTAGCTGTGGCTGGGCGGGAGGTCCGGGGCACAGTGGGCTTCTTTTCTGGAGAAGTGGGTGGTTTGGCTGCTGGGGGGCGTGTACGGGTGGTAGTGGGGGCGGCGGTGCGTGTGGTGGTGGAGGGTTTAGGCTTGGCTGAGTCAGCTGGAACACAAACACACAGTTCACATTTATAACCTCATTTAAACCAGAACGAAACAATTCACTCACATTCATAAAAAGAATCAAAACAGTTTGTTTGTGGTCAAAAAAAATTCAACAAAAAGAGAGTCATAAAAAATAAAGTTTTGCAGGTTTTTAACTTCATTCTCACGTTAAAATATTCCATTTCTTAGGAATTAGAGAGGTCTACTGTCCGGGATACAAAAACTATAAAAAAAAAAAAAAAAAAAATGGGGCTAGTCTGGGATGCCCCCAGAGCCCGTCGCTGGTGAGGTGTTCCGGGCTCGTCCCACCGAGAGGTAGATTCTGGACCCGCTGGAGAGACTATGTCTCACAGCTGGACAGGGAACACCTCGGGAGCTGGAGGATGCAGTTGGGGTGAGAGAAGCCTGGGCTTCCCGTCTAAGGCTGTTGCCCCCGTAACACTGCACCAGATAAGCGGAAGACGATGGAACGGAAAAAAACAAACAAAAAAACAGGTTGTTCTTGGCCATGAATTTTGCTCTCCCTCATGCCTACATTCTAACTAAGCAGTTGGGGTGGGCAGATCAATCCTAATATCAATAAAATCGATACCAACGCTAGTATTGATATTGATCGATACTCCAACTACAATATCGATACTTAGGTTGAAGTTTTACCCCTCGCACTTTGCTTCCGTTTTTTTTTTTTTTTTTTCAAAAAGGCAACCTAACTTATCTGTCTGCAAACTATGCGTAAATGCTGTGTGTCGCGCCTGTATTCTAAAGCGAGGCGGCCCCGCCCCCTCCCTCCTCTCTTTCGCTTTGACTTGTCACATGACTCAGCAACTCGGGGCCAGGAAACAAAAAAAAAACGCAAGTCGGTAAAAGTGGAGAGAGATGGAAGGAAAAAAGAGAAGTAGCGTGTGGCTGTACTTTGAGGCTACCCTGCACCATGTGCAGAAAGGCTGTTAAATATAGGGGTAACACTACAAATTAAAGAATCACCCCAAAGAAAAACTTCAGAAACATTGAGTGGAGGAGAAAACCCTGACCCCTTCTGTTTCCCAGAGGCAGCGCTCATTAACAGAGACGCTCCAAATTTAATTATGAAAGTACAACATAATCATCTTTAACATTAGTTAACATTTGTTTGTAACTGGGCACTTATATCGATCTATCTACCAACCTGTGTTTATACATATGGTCATACTATATATATAACCCAAACCCTTGATGCAAAACTAGTCATTTAAAAAATTTAAATATCGGTATCGATATCGGCGATATTGGTCTTGTGTTTACTTGGTATCGGATCGATACCAAAACTTGCGGTATCGCACACCCCTACTAAGTAGTAAATCCTTTAGAGCACAGGCTCTGCGCACACTTGGTCCCTCCCCCCCAACAGGGAACACCATTTTTATGTAAACGCACCAACTTAAGAACATAAAAGAGAATACACACCTTAGGCCGGTATTAGCAGTGTTGTATCAAAACTAAATAAATTCCTTTTTTTGGCATTTCTGAGTTAAATAAATTATCTTTACCATATTTTCTAAACTATAGAGCGCTCTTTAAAGTCTTAAGTTTTCTCCAAAATGTACAGTCCATCCTATGGAGTGGTGTATCGAGCAGGGGTGTCAAACTCCAGTCCTGGAGGGTCGGTGTCCTGAAGGTTTTCCATGTGTAGCTGGTTCAATACAACTGATGCACAGAAAGTGAAATCAACAGCCAATCAAATCTGGCACATTGATTTGATAACCTGGATCAGGTGTGTAAATGCAGGAACACATAGAACACCTTCTAAAACTGTGTCCATCCTCCATGTTTGTAGTTCTGTAGATCAACCATGCTATCTGGTCCGTGCTGGTAACAATTCCCCAGATTCAGAATTTAAACAGAGTGTTTAGAAAGTTTATTCAGGAAAATTTTTGATTTTGAATTTTTTGACCCTCTGTTTTCTGGACGACAATGACTGTTCGGGTGTGTTACATACATCATGTCTGGTCTCAAGAAGGGGATGAGTTGATGAGTCAAAAAATGTACCCGCCTACTGTGGAGTGGGTGAGCTGCAATGCTGCGAGGTCAGACTGTTTCTACAAAGTGAAAAGTGGAGTGATGACTTGTGCACAATAACCATGTGTCCAAACGTTCAAAAGCACGACGTCTTTTTAAAAAACTGAAAACTAAAAAGCTCTCAAATCTACAGGTTTAGGCTTTGGTTTGAGAGTAGCTGTGGAATGTTTTAAAGGTAGAACAGAGCACCGTAAAAGAAAGGATTCAGAGCTTTTAGAGTAAAACCCAGATGCATTCTGGGATCTCCTTCAGCATCTTAAGCCTCGGCTGCTGCTACATCCCTGCCAACTTAAACCCGTCGCTTCACACACATGTTGACAGAGTGCTGAGGCACGCTGAATCCTCTCTGAGCCGTTACAATATCAGCAGCTCCCTCTCAGACGTGTTTAGAGGGAGAAATCCTGCTTTCTAAAGACTACTTTGACTTTTTGTGAACCCTGATAGATTAGTGGTCCACAAACTGCTTCAATGGGAGCAACACACACACCAACAACCGGAGGAGTGAAATCCACAGGGTGCTGTGCTGATGGTTTTTAAGTCGGTATAACCAACTGAATGTGAACCGCTTTGTCATTAAGTGTTGAATACAGTACGATCGTGTGTTTCACCAGGATGAAATGTTTGGTGATGAATCACACAATGAAGCTAACGGAAAGAGTTGTTGAAGCTAGACTTAGGACAGAAGTGAGCATTTGGATGCTGAAAGAGAAAGAACAGGGAAGCTCAGAGGGAGCTGCACTGTGTCTGTGTAAATCCAGCAGTGGCGGTCCGTGCATTTCACACCTAGGCCTTCGGTGATGTGCTACTTTGTCTGACTTGAATAAATACCCCTCAAATACCATCATTAATGACACCATGGCTGGAGAAATCATATACAGAAGCAGACGTAGGCACTACTGGGCGTTACATCACCTTAATTGTGTACAACAGGGGTCCCCAATCTTTTCTGCGCCACGAACCGGTTTAGTGTCTGATATATTGTCATGGACTGGTCTTAAGGTGATGAGACCAGCCTGAAAAAACTGGCTTTTAAAATCAATAATAATAAACTTAAATGCACTTTGTCTTCATGAGAAAATTTATTAGCAGCGTCTTTATAAAGTGGAAACATTCTCTCTGCTCGAACGCACTCTTGTTGCCATGGTAACGGTAAACATGTACCTTCAAAATAAAAGACGTCACAAAAACAAAGTGAATAAAAATAACAGTTCTGTGCGGCCCGGTACCACATGACCCGCGGCCCTGTACCAGTCTGCAGCCCGGTGGTTGGGGACCACTGGTGTACAACACAGGCTATTTTCAAGAGCATTTAAACATCAATAAACCCGTATATAAAACATATACTCACCAAAACAGCTGTCCCCCAAAACACTTATTTCAACACAAAATCCATTCTCCTTTCTTTCCTCAAGAAGACGTGAATGACAGTTTGTCTGTGCATCTCAGTTTGAACAATAAATCCTTTTCTATCGACATGTGGCGGCCAATAGAAAAGGCTGTTTGCGAAAATTTTCTCCGGTATGTCTGAAAGTGCTGAGAGTCAAGAAGGTAGAGAAACAGTCATTTTTTGTGGTCTTGAAATCGATTCTGCCATTCTGAAACCCTTCTGCCATTGTTGGTGAAAAAAACCGAGTAGATATTTCAGATTTTTCTGTTAAATGTTCTGGGTCTGGCTCTAGTGTAAATTTTGTTGACATGCTAAGGGTTGCTTCCGCTTACGTCAAGCGAGTATCCAATCACAAGACGCGTAACCTTTGTGAAGGCTTAAACGTCAACAACTCATGATCTGATTGGCTGCCAGAAACTACAGATGCCCATTTACTTTGCAGTAAGCAGAGCCCGCACTGCTCGATCTGAAGGCAGATTTCATACAGCCTAGCGACACCAGCGAGCTGAATTCTGATTGGATAAAAACTTTAACCTAACATTACAACACTGAAAGCTGTATAACCAAATGGAAATAATATGACATGAAAAAAAACTAAATATGGAGAATAATTATATATTTATTCAGAAAAAATACATTTAAAAAGAAATTGACTTTTATTATAATTATGATAATGATGTCTGGTTAAGTTAGGCCAGCAGAGAAGGCTCTGCTGGCTCTGACCGCCTGCCACTGAAATCCGGAGATATGTTTCTGTCAGGGTGACCTGAGTGGAAGTGTGGTATGAGGAAGTCTGGAGTGACAGAGAAGGATGTTAAAGCAGTGCAACTCCTCTGTCACACCTACAGCACACCTCACCGCTGTCTTACAATCTTAAGAGTGGAGGTGGAACTGCATCAGAGATCTGCTCTGAGTCCCTTCTCATGGCTATGATGATGGGCATGCCGACAGCATGCGTCCCTCTCCACTGTCTTTCACTTGTGGGTGAAAGAGATGCCGTCATGGAGTAATGACAGGCAGCACCGGCTCGTCTGAGAACTATTGAATTGAGTGTGGCTCAAATCATTTAAATGATTCATATTGGAAGATTTAGAAGACGATGAGATTTGTTGCAGTTGGGATTTATTATGCATAAGTTACGTATCGGGGTAGCATGACTCGTTGGGTAGAGTGACCATCTTGTAACCAGAGGGTTGCAGTTTGATTCCTGGCTGGGAGCTTATGTAGACTGGTCCTTTTGTAAGAGACAAAACACCTATTTGTACGTATTGGCTCGTGGTTAGCAGCTTGTATGGCAGCTTTCCACCATCATGTATGCAGCGTGACTGTGAGGTACAAGTTAAAGTACTTTGGGGTACTCTCACGCCCTGGAGGTGCTGTATAAGTAGAGTTCATTTACCCGAGAGGTTACAGAGGTTTTTACAAGTTACCAATTTCAGTGGCAAATAAGGTGTGTAAGCAGGACAAAAAGACTTGTTCACCTGAAAATCGATGCCAAACTTTCTAAAAGAGCCCGTTGGGGTTTACCTGTGGAGGTCTTCAGGGTGGTGGGCTTCTTCTCTGCTCCCGGCTTGCCGTCCGTTTGAGTGGCTGAAATAAAGGTGATGGTTAGTGGTGTGTGATTTAATCCTTCTTAATCCTTCCCTCTAACATACGGACACTTCCTACCTGGAGGCTTTTTGGCTGCAGCAAGTGTAGCAGTGCGAGCAGATGGAGCCGGTCGTGCACTGGTTTTACTGGCAGCTGTGGCAGCACTGGTTTTACTGGCGGCTGTGGAAGCACTGGTTTTATTAGTGGCTGTAGCAGCACTGGTTTTACTGGTGGCTGTAGCAGCACTGGTTTTAGTTGCTGCTGGTCGAGCAGCCCCATCTTTGGTGATGGAAGTGCTAGCCTTTGGCACCAGGGGGCGCTTCTCTGCGGTGGGCTGTGGGGGGACAATGAGGAGTTGTGTCAGTTTTTACTCAAACTTAGGGTGGAAAGTACAGTCTGTTTTCCAGAAACCTGGAGGTGTGATGTCATGTTCATGTTGGTGCAGGATTTGGTTCAAATGATTCCCCTAATTTTGTGTGTTTACAACCCGCCACTGCATGTGTGATGCAAGACATGAGGCCCGACTCATGGTGAACAAATCACAGATTAGTTTCCTCGAGTTGTCTCTCCCAAAATGCCCTATATCTTAATAAAAACCTTTAGTACAAAATAACTTTTTGAAGCTCATCAAATACTGATTTTTGATTCATTTACATGGCGGGCAGCTGCAGACTGAGAGCAGGGATGACCTAGACTGGAAGGTTAGGTTTGGTATATGCTTTAGCTATCAGCTCTGGTTGTGAGGTTTAGCTTTAGCAGTGTTTTCTGTATTTTTTGAAGCCATGAATAATCTTCTGGGATTTCTTTACTATTATCAGCAGTTTTTATTCATTTTATTTTACAGACTGAATGTTAAATAAAAAAAAGGTTTAAAAAAATATCAGACATTGTGTCATTGTTTTCCATTTGTTTTCAAAACTGCACTGAAAATGAACTGAACTGTGACCTCAAAAACAGAGTTTTATGTACCCGATACACCCCTATAGAAACCTACTGAGTGCCAAAAGGAAGTGCTAAACGAAGCTCCCCAATGCCCGTCTTGATCCATGGCCACTTACTGTGAGCTGCGCCCAGTGACAAGTGCTTACCTTGGGTTTCACCTCCCGTGCAGAAGTGGTGGTGGAAGATAGTGGGCGAGTGGTGGTAGTGGAAGAGGTAGGGCGGGTAGTGGTAGTGGAAGAGGTTGGGCGTGTGGTGGGTGGGGGGCGTTTAGGCCCGGCTGCCGTGGAAGGTAAGTTTGTTTTTTTGTCTGAGGGTGTGGGTCGCCGTGGTGACGTGGTGGCTGCAGTTTTGCCAGTTGGTTTGGTGACCCCTGCAGCAGGCTGCAGAGCCGGAACATGATCAGGTGGGACGGAAAAGAAAAAAGCAAAGGAAGCAAAAAAATATGAAGGAAGCTTTAAAAGAAGATAAAAAGAATTAAAAAAAAAAAGAAAACATAAAATCACCCGTGTTTGCTGGATAAGGATCTAGATAGACAAGAAAAAATGTTTATGTATTGTCTGGTAGTGGTGCTGATTTAATGTGTGGAAGTCACGCCAGCAACAACAATGACGTTTGGCAAACACCAGTCTTCAAAAAACATACTGGTTTACGTGTAGATGGGCACGAGAACCTTTGTGTTTCACAGAAAAATTTATGTATCAACAAAACCAGAAAGTCAGAACTACAGAACAGGTTCTGGCCAATGGTTTTTGTTGTAATGTTTGCAAATCTGAAATATTACTTTGAAACAAGATGCTGGAAATCTGGTCAGTTTCGGTTTATCAAGTTTGGGTTACATTACAGCAGTACTTCTCAAATAGTGAGGCGATGCCTGGGGGGCGCATGCGACCCTGTGAAACATGTTTTTTTTTTTTACATACTAGAATAAAGTGTAATTGCACATCCACTACAGTAGTTTGTATTTTTTTTTTTTTTGTATTTTGAATTACTCTATTCATCCCTCACCGGGGAAATTTGTTTGCTGCACTCCTTACACCGCAGCAGGCTGCCCTTCAACGGCGCCAATGGTGGGAGAAGTGGGGGCTAGGTGTCTTCTCCAAGGACCCTAGACGTGCTCTCCGTGGGACGCGAACCCGCGACCTTCCGGTCCGCGGGCGAACGCGCTAACCACGCGGCCACCGTCTCCACCCATTGTCTCCTCTCATTGTCAGTGTGCGCGGTGTGCTGCACTGAAGACCAAGTACAGGGCCCAGATAAACATTCAGCAGGAGCTGAGAGTTGTAGTATCATGCTTCAAACCCCGCTTGGAAAAGCTGTGCACTGCAAAACGTGCTCATTGTAGCCACTAATTCTGACTCTCTCATTTTCAAGGAAAAAAAAAGTACAAATTGTTTTGATTCCTTTTTGTTTTGTAGATTAAAGTGTTTTATAGATTGTGCTCCGGAGGTAATGTTGCTGATCAATTTAAATTTATTGATTTTATTTCATTTATTTTTCAGTATCAAATGGTTCAATTAGTCAAAAATGTTTTTAGTTTAAATAAGAATTATTTTTTTAATTTCAAGTTAGAAATAGATGTTATAGGGCTGCCACGCTGAGTTACAGGGTGGATGCTTCTCCATGAATTGGGAAAATAAGTCAGTATTCCTGATCCGCTCCACATCCATTCCATCACCTTCGCCAAATCTTAAATCTTTTCTGTTACAGATTAAAAAAACAATGTTAATAAAGCTGTTCTTTTTCTTTTTTTGTTTTCTTTAATGTTAATAAGGATACAATGTTATGCAGAGGTGTACTTAGAACAATTTCATATACCGATGATACTAACTATAGTCATGATGGAGAGTGGGGGGGGCGTGAAATATTTTCTTCTTCCTAGAGGGAGGGGGGGACAGGAAATAATTGAGAAGCACTGATTTACAGTAACCCAGGTAGTTTCTTG
Organism: Neostethus bicornis; assembly: GCA_902685375.1. Taxonomy (NCBI): domain Eukaryota; kingdom Metazoa; phylum Chordata; class Actinopteri; order Atheriniformes; family Phallostethidae; genus Neostethus; species Neostethus bicornis. The sequence continues at coordinate 3,663,554 of LR738553.1, read as the reverse complement.
CTTGTCAAAAACACTACAGCAAGATTGTTGAGTTTTTTCTCAGATTGTAAGAATGGACATTAGGGTTAGATGGAAGAAACTGACTTGCTGTGGCGACCCTTAAAGGGAAATGCCGAAAGAAGAAGAATGGACATTAGTCCAGGTCTAGTTATTGTGCCAATTGTCGGTTTCTGTCTAATTGAGATTTAATCTAAATGTGTGAAGCTGTTTAAAACCACATTATAGTGATAAAGGGGTGCAGCAATAAAACAGAACTGAATAAAAGCAGCAACATAAACAAAAACGTTCAATGTGCTTACAAAAGAAATAATGGCTCAATGGCAAAGTTTTACATCCGAACTTTGTTAAAACTGGACTGGTATAAAGTTGGTTCCTTACTGGTAGCATCTGTCCTACCTTGGTCTTGGTGGCCTTCTCTGCTCCATTTGCTTTCTCCATCTTGGCGTCCTTCTTTTCACCCATCTTCCCATCCTGCTTCTCCGCCTTTTCAATCTTCTGTGTAGCTAATTCTGCAGATAGGTCAGGGGAAGCTTCGACTTGCTCGGACTCGGTTTTGATCTTTTCTTGCTCTTGTTCCTTTGTCTTCATTTCATCGTCCTCCTTCTTCTTGGCCTCTTCCTTTGCCTGTAAGGCATCCTCTTCCGCCTTCTTCTTGGCCTCCTCTTCCGCCTTCCTCTTGGCCTCCTCTTCTGCCTTCGCCTTTAAGGCCTCCTCTTCCGCCTTCCTCTTGGTCTCCTCTTCTGCCTTCGCCTTTAAGGCCTCCTCTTCCGCCTTCCTCTTGGTCTCCTCTTCTGCCTTCGCCTTTAAGGCCTCCTCTTCCGCCTTCCTCTTGGCCTCCTCTTCCGCCTTCGCCTTTAAGGCCTCCTCTTCCGCCTTCTTCTTGGCCTCCTCTTCCGCCTTCTTCTTGGCCTCCTCTTCCGCCTTCTTCTTGGCCTCCTCTTCCGCCTTCTTCTTGGCCTCCTCTTCCGCCTTCTCTTCCGCCTTCTTCATGGCCTCCTCTTCCGCCTTCTTCGTGGCATCCTCTTCCGCCTTCTTCATGGCCTCCTGGGCGCCGTCAGACTTGTGAGGAGTCAACTGTTGCATTGTCCCTGGAGCTTTTTCTTCTACCATAGATGTCTCCTTTCTTTCAATATTCTCAACATTTTCTTTCTCACTAACTTTCAACCTCCCTTCCTTTTCTTCTTCTTTCTGCATGTCCATCATTTTTTCCTCAGGTTCATAAACTTTTACTTTTTCTCCCTGCTCATCCTTCTCTTTTATCTCCTCTTTCTCCTCCTTGGCTGAAGTCTTCACGTCCACAGCCTTCTGCTCGGGTTTGATTGGGGACTCGTCTGGTTCTGTCTTCAGCTTGTTGTCCTCCAGCTTTTCTTCCTCCCTGTTGGATAAAGCTGGAAGCAGACGAACAGAGACAGCTGGATTAATTGAGTGAGGGACAGACTTATGCCTCCATATCTAGACACATCACAATGTGGCACACACTGATCTGTCACTGAAAAAAAAAATGAAATAGTCCAATCTTAAGGTAGTGATAAAAAAATAAACTGGTCACAATCGGAAAAGCTATGTCAGCAACTGGGGCTGGTCCAAGTGATTCCCAGGTTGATGTTTTAATGATGCTCGTGTTTAGGATGTCACTGCGTAGAAGCAGGTGCAAGACCGGGCACAGTTTTAAAATGAGTTCAAACACGGTGATTAACAAACTGAGTATATCTTAACTAGAAAATCACTGGGCCAGGTGTTCACTTTAGAAGCTGGAGTTTTATGAATTTGCCCAGATTTACGCTAAAGTCCACACACTCCGTCACCTTTACTGGAAGCTCGTTTTACACCGAAGTTGACATATGCATAAATTTTGGCACAAGTACGCTTTATAAATGAAGCTCTGGACTATTTAACCCACCTCTATAGAACAATGCTGAGAAAGATACATGGTAACCTGAACCTATGTGTTTGTCATGCTCCAAACCAGAATCAGAAAAGCAGGACAAACGAGGACTCAGGAGACAACCCGATCTTTTAATTAAAGTAGAAACCTGATCTGGGTCTCAGGTGTGGGTGCAGGCAACATCACCGCACCACTCTGTTCTTCAACACATCATCTATCTATGGAGGGTGAACCAAGGTCTTCCTCATTGACACTCTTTGTCTCTATCACGGTTGTTTTTCAGGGACACAAGACAATCTCTTCAGGCTTTAGATAAACAGACACGTAGCGTTAATTATAGATATTTGTTGTTTTTTTTTTTTTAGGAAAATACCATTTGGAAAGCAGTAAAAAGTTGCAATAAGATGTAGCAGTTTACCCATTTCTAGGTAGCAGTCCTGCAGAGTTAGACGAAACCCCACATGAGGCTCTCAAAACTGTAGATGTTCCACCACCACCCGGAAGCAAGATTAAATCACTGTGAGAGTGTTTGCTCTTCAGGTTGTTGAAACTCTTTTTTTTTTCCCCCTTTTTGAATCAAACTGGCGTTATGTTTGTGAAACGGTGTACCGTTACTTCCTGTAGGGGAGTCGCCCAACTGTCACCTGTATGTAAATCACCCCATACCTAAGCTGGGGAATTTAAGCTGCCAGGACACACCTTCAGTGTGCGGGCTCGCTGCCAGCAGCAGCAGGGTTGGGTAGAAAAAGGCGTGGCACGGGCAGATGTGCTGTGGTTTTACTGCTTTATTGATTATTTAGTTGTATTTGTTCTGGAACCTCAAAGGCTTTGTTTAGTGTTTTATACAATGCTATTAAATTCTTCAAAAGGGTTTTTTTTTTTTTTTTGTACGTAGTTTGTCTTCTCTCAGTATTTCACCAAGGGATGAATAAAGCCGATTGAATATTTAATCTATCAATAAGTGATTTGTTGGTTCATATTAATCTACTTGATTAGTCTCACTGCTTTTTCTATTAAAAGAATAGGTTTGAAATTCAAATTTATAATTATTTACCCATACTTCTTCACAATAATTAAAGTATGAGGGAAGAATAAAAACAAATAAAGTGAGTCTTGATTTGGAGGAATTTTCAATTTGAACGTTATTGCAGCAATTTTTGGGGTTTTTTTGTCCTAAAAAAAATGTAAATAAAATTCTCAGCAAAGCTCATCATTATCAATACTGATACCCAAACGTGGGTATCCACTTAGACATCCACTTAATTTTGTTCCGTTCCATTCTGTCGTCTTCCGCTCATCCGGGGCCGGGTCGCGGTGGCAACAGCCTCATACGGGAGGCCCAGGCTTCTCTAACTCTGGCTGCATCCTCCAGCTCACCTACAAGGATCCCGAGTTGTTCCCCGGCCAGCTGTTAGACATAGTCTCTCCAGCAGGTCTGGGTCTGCTTCTCTGTCTCCTCCTGATGGGACGTGCCCCAAACACCTCATTTAATTTCACTTCATTGCCCTTCCATTAATCCTAATTTTGTTGATCTACCTTTGGCCAAAATATTATACCATGTTTAACTGAAGTTCATTAAAATTTAGTAGACGTCGAGCTATGTTTTTTTTTAGGTTATAAAACTCATTTTCTACTATATACAGAAGTTGCTCTATATTATTGGTGTCATCTGCAAACAAAATAGAGGCGACCTCGTTTAAGACATCATAATTATTTATGTACATAACAGTGTGAACTCCAAAACAGAACCTTGAGGGACTCCATGAGTAATTATTTTCATTTCAGAGTTAATTTTATTCATGTAACCAGCATTTACGAGTTAAGTGTAGTTTAAGTGGACTGTTGTGAGGATGGGCAGTGAAAAGATAAGGCTGTCTGCTACCAAACAGGATACTGATCAGCACAGATATATTGGTCTTCCTGTGGATGATGTTGTAAATAAGTAACTATTATTCCTAACCAGGGCACGGATAGTTCAGTTGGTAGAGCATCAGACTTTTGGACACCTAACCCCCCGTTTTCTCCCACTATTGGTGCCGTCGTGGGCAGCCTGCTGCGGTGTAAGGAGTGCAGCACACAAATTCTCCCGGTGAGGAATGAATAGAGTAATTTTTTTTTTTTATATCTCGCATGCTGGTGTTTACAGAAAACACTACCCCTAGTGAGCAGTGCTTGTTACTGCACAACATGTTCAAGGGAAGATTTGGTCCACTTGGTCAAATCTGAAGCCCAAACTAAACGAAAGTGGACTTTGGTATCACCATTAAATCCCCAAGACAGTTCCGGGGTACATTAGAAATGTTTTTCCACTTTCTTAAACACACATCGGTATAATCTCAGTCACCAAGGTCACATTCAGGCCCCAATCCAAAAAAGAAATTCAGACAAGTGATTTTACAGATATTCCCCACTACTATCTCACTACAACCCAAACCCTCTCACTACATGTTACTGCGACTGTATAACACTGGTCGGAAAGCAAACAGATTAATGCTGCACATTATAGAACAACTCTGGTCCTAGGGGGTGACCCTCACAATCATTAGATCTTGCCTTGGTCACCTCACACAACTGTTCGAAGTTATTGAGTCATTGTGCCAAATTTGATTGACTGTTGATTCCTGACTGTTGATGTACATCAGCCGTAGTGAACCAGGAACACATGGAAAACCTTCAGGGCCCTGGCCCTCCAGGACAAGAGTTGCCCACCAGGACTGGAGTTGCCCACCCCTGTTATATATTAATATTAAATTATTAATTTGATATAACAGAAACAGATAACAGAAATTCTCTGATGACTCTGCAGTTATGGGGTGTATAAGTGGTGGGCAGGAGGAGGAGTGCAAGAGGGTGGTGGATGGATTTGTGGTGTGGGCGGGAGAGAATCACCTGCTGCTCAATGTAGACAAGACCAGGGAGATGGTGATTGACTTCCAGAAGAGGACGACTGCTTTGCAGTTGCTCTGCATTCTGGGTAAAGATGTGGAGGTGGTGGAGGAGTACAAATACCTTGGAGTGACCATCGACAGTAGACTGAGCTGGAGGAGCAACAGTACTGCTGTGTACAAGAAGACCTGCAGCCGAGTTTACTTCCTAAGGAAGCTGAGGTCCTTCAATGTGTGCGGCAAGATCCTGAAGACCTTCTACCAGTCTGTGGTGGTCAGCTCCTTGTTCTTCTCTGCTGGGGGAGCAGCATTGCAGCCAGTGACGCCAACAGACTGAATAAACTAATCAGACTGGCTGGCTCTGTCATTGGCAGCAAACAGGACTCACTTGAGGCGGTGGTAGAGAGGAGGTCACTGAACAAACTTTTGTCCATCAAGGACAATCATGACCATCCTCTCTATCCACTCCTGGACGAACAACGGAGCTCCTTCTCCAAGAGGCTCAGACAGCTCCGCTCGAGAACATCTCGATACCGGAGGTCTTTCTTTCCGTACGTGATTGGGCTCTACAACGACTCACTTAGCAGATAGGAACTTGTTGCTGTGACACACAAATTTCCCATGTGTGTGATCAATAAAGTATATTCTGATTAAAGCAATAACATCTGTGATTAGCTGATCACAAAGAGATTGTTTGCTCTGTTGTACAGCTGGCCAATCAGCTTGGTTATAGCAGGGTCACCGCGGCCTTTAAAAACACGGTTCAGAGCTTTTAATACTGTACAAATTTAGAAAAACTACAAAAGAGCAGTTCTGCACAATGAAGATTTTAGAACCTATTCGGGGTGTATCCCACCTCCTGCCTGAAACCAGCCAGGATGGGGGCTCAGACAGCACTAATTATACCCCAAAACAAACATGTCAAGATAATTACTTTCAATTGAGATGAATTGAATTCGGAGGTATTAAAACTAGCAGGGAAGATTTATTTATTAATAGTAACATATGAACTTAGACAAGTTTAAAACTGAGTATGTACGCAACATGCAAAGATTAATATCACTGGAGATAAATTAAAATCACCAACACACAAAATTCCAAGCAGCTTGTAATACGACACCAGCACCCAACAAATGATTGAGAGAGACATTGATTGGTTCAACAAACTGACATGTTACTACACCAGCTGAGCATTCTGGGATTTGTAGTATGAGTGCTAAAGCAGTGTAGGCTGTAGTACTGGTGAACCAGATTCTATCATCATTTGGTGTTGCGCTGGTCAAAAGACTGATTGTACTTCATTGAAAAACTCAATCTATTTGGTACGGTGAACAAAAACCAATGGCCCACAGCCTGTCAGTCACCAATTGGTTAGAGAGGCTGCAGTGCAATGCAGCAAAAGTAATTTCCCCATGAGGGATGTATGTAGTATGTTAAAAATAATCAAAATGCTTACGCAGTATTCACAAAGTTACTCAAATATCTTCCGTCCTACCTTTAAGTTTTATTATTAAGTCTCCATGAACCTACCATCTACGGACAGGAAGGGATTCCTGCTGGTATCCAGTCCCACGCTGGTGTAGCTCTCACAGCCTTCATTATTCACATCCACTGCTAAGTCATGGTGGTCCTCCATGTGGGGGTCCAGGGTTTGGGTTCCATTATGAGACAGAGCAGCATCACACACAGAGTCTGCAGTCAGATCAGAACTGAGAGGCACAGACAGGTCGATGCCATCAATCTCCTTCTCTGCTAGAAGGTCCTCTGAAGATGAGGGAGGACGGCCGGTCTTAAATGGGGGTAGTGGGAATATTCGGGGCTCTGGGGGATCCTGCCGGAGGTCCATGTGTGTGGTTCCGGCTGCTGAAAGAGAGGGCGGGGCAGTGGGTGCCTGGTCTTCAGCTACGGTCAGTGAGCGCCTCATAGAGGTGGCAGACCGACGAGAGCCTCCCATGAGGGGTGGTAAACCTACCAGCTGGGGGTCTTCCTCACCTGCAGGGTATTTATCTGGCAGGTCCAAGCTGGAGGGGACGGACAGATGTGAACATTCAGACATAGCTCGCCTCATTGCCTTCCTCTGCTTCTGAGCACGTCCCATTAAGCAGGGATCCAGATCCTCATCGTCTTCCTCTGAACCGGACGCATCCTCGACACTCAGGTTCGCTTGGATTACACAGAAGTTGGGAGCAACCTGAGGCATGGCAATTTTCGGACTGAACTCAGGAGAGGCTCCCATTGGCTGTGTCGTACCACTGGTCAGTTCTAGATGCCTGCCTGGGAGTAAGACCCTGCTGCCTGGGGATGGAGAGGAGGAGAGGGGACTGTCTGGACTCTCTCCTGCGCTGCCCAGCAATCCTCCAGACATCTCCATATCTACACTCCGTCTCCCGGCAGGCTCAAACAAACACAACTTGTCTTCATCTGTGAGTCCACCTGTAGCTAAAGATCCGGCCCCCAGACTGCACGGGGTCCCCTCAGGGGGCTGCCAATCCCAGCTTTGAGCCTTACACAGCTCGTTGTACTCTGCAAAAGGAGAAGCAGGCTGCTGATCAGAGAGAGACGACATGCTGCCAGACGCGTCCTCACTGGGAGACCGTGAGTCTCTGAATTCACTCTGCAGTTCATCACACCAGACATGTGACACAGTTGTAAACGCTGATTGGTTGGCTCTAGTTTCTAGACTCCACCCGTCGAGGTAGAGCGAGTAAACTCGCCCCCCCCCCCCCCCCCCACTACTCCTCTTACCCCTTCTTTTCTCTCTTGTTCTCCCTCCCAACAAACTGACAGTGAACACAGACGTTCAGTCTTTTACACCGCAGGAAAAAAGAGATGCAGTATCCATCCTTCTGTTTATCTGTGTATTCATCCAACCATCCACCAGACTGCCATACATCCAACCACGCACCAACGAGCCTGATTCATCAGATTGTTGTCACAGTCACACCTCGCAGCATTATGGTTTGCTTGGTTCACTGTGGCGAATATGTGCACCCGAACAGTCGTCCGGAAAACAAAGCATATAAAATAACATTTCCAAACAGGTCTTTTTTCTGAAAAAACTTTCTAAACACTACCTTTACATTTAAGGCCAAAGACAGAGGCTTTAAAGTGGACTGCACACCTGTGTTAAACCAAGACAAATGAAAATGTGGGAATGTTTGTATTGGAGTGCTGACTATGCTGAAGAATGGCAGACAGGCTGATTTCTGCAGATGTAGAACTAATGTCACTTTTGGTGGAGAGTTTTTCACAATATCTTCATGAAAAATACTAAACATTCCTGATGTAAAAACATGCTTAAACATGAACCAATTCCATCATTCACACACACCCCATTCAGGCCAAATCAGTCAAGCCTGAAACTGTTTAATTCAACCGTTTGTCTTCAAGCAGAATTCAGTTCAGTGAAGCGTCTTTAAGTTTCCCTCACAGAGAAGCTTTTACCAGATACAGTGTTTATGTTCCAGTAAGTCCATTCATGTACTAAACATGTACATGGACTGATCTGCTCAATCAAATAATTGGATAACCCCATGACTTGAAATGTAGTCCATTTTAATTATAATAGTTGATATTTGGCTGCAGGCTGATTCCTAATTTTCCTGTTCAGATCTCATCCACTATTCTTAAAGCTTTTTTATTTAGTGTTCCACACAACCAGTGAGTACACATCGTCACCGTCTCTCTCTCTGTAACGACAGATCAGCTGCATTGCCGTCCTGGGTATCGCAAGAATAAGGAGGTCTCGGCACTTGGTGTATCCTCATCTCTGCTTCCTGTGTCTGTGCTCAGAGTGACTGCACAATTTCAACAGGATGAAGCTGTTATTCTGATTACTTCAAATATGCAGCTGTAGAGCTGATACGTAGTTATCTAACAGTCTTTGATACATAGTCATTTAAAAAAAGCGCTACTCGTGATGGCAGCAAGTTCGTGTAGCACTCCACATTTTGTTGGAATTTTTAGTTTTGATACACCGGAGCTTTCAAACATTGTTACCACGGTAAGCACATTCCACCCATCGCAGAGTCAGCTGTCGTGTGTTCCACCTACCAGTTGCTTTGAAGCTGTTTTAGAGCTCTCTGTAGGACTGTTTGGAGCTACGGAATGTACAAATATTCACAGGAGGGGATTAATAAAGTATCTATCTTTATCTTTCCCCCACTTCAAATCCAGAATTCAGTTAAAATCTGCCTTCATGCCTCCATGCAAAGTATATAGTGTACTATCCCTACTATAGATGAAGTGCAGGCACTTCATCTATAGTAGGTGCTTTTATTTACTGTATTGAGCGTTTTATTTTTTGTGTATTATGTTTAATCTCTATGTTGGTAAAGAAACCTTCAGAGGTTTTAAAGCTGCTTACAGATAAAATCTAGCATTATTATTATTATCCATTGGCCTGTCCTGCTGGATCCCTCCTTCATCTGGATCTCCAAAAGGTTTCTTCGTTTTTCCCACGCCGCTTCTTTTCTACTTTATTTTCAGAAGGCTGCTTGTTGGAGTTTGTTTTTAGCTAGATTTAAAATTGCTTGAGTTTATCTTAAACTAATTTTTGAATGCTCAGTGGGGCTGGATGGAAGCCTAAAAATAAAATCTTTTTTTTTTTTTTAATTGATTTTTTTTGGACACAAAACTCCTTTACTGATGTCAATTTTTTTCCCACTCTACTCAAAAACAAATCATAGCAAATTGTCTCATTTTGGTCCGCTCATGTAGACACTGTGATGAACTGAATCCCAACGTTCACAAGAAAAAAATCTCCAAACTTTATGTCCAACTGTTGAGCTATCAAGAGGGTCTTTGTGAACTGGTGAGGGTTGATCATGGTGGGGTCGTCAGAGAAAGTCTATTTATAGCTACCACCCATCTACCCCCATTCAAACTAAACAGCTTTTGTTTTTCATGTCACCCTTCTTCACTTTTGTCGCTAAAGCAACTGCCTCCAGTTGCTATGGTAACAAGCTCCTCATCGGTGCACGTGGGGGGCTCTGGGGGAAATGGTGTGGGGAGTTAGTGGGATTAGATGGTGGCATTTAAAAGCAGCATTGGGAGGGTTAATAAAATCCTACAAACCCTTTTAGGGGTTGAGGTGCTCCATTGTACGTGTTGCTATGGGTCACCAAATGTTAAATAAACTTTTTGTCCGTTTAGAACATCTTTGAATGTTTTCTTCAGATTAAAACTAAAGTGTTTTTCTGTACAAGGATGCTTGAGTCATTTTTAAGCCTATTCAACCAGTACTCAGGTTTTAACCCCAGGTTGTTGTAGGCTTTGGATTTTGCTCTCCGCCACGCCCACGTTCTAATGTTAGCAGGAAGTACTTGTTTACGTGTTTGAAAGCAGCGATGAGTTTGGGCAGAGTGTGTTAAGTGAGTCCTACTACTTCAAGAGTCAACGATGTGGTAAGAGTGTCCTCAGCGTAGCGACAGCTTGTTCGTTGTCATGTGGAAGAGGGAATGAATAGTATTACAATTCTTTCAAAAAGTGCAGAATCATTCTAAAAAACACTAAAAAAAACTTGGGCATCCAAAATCCTGTTAGAAGGAGGAAAACTTTGACATGTTGATCTTAAGAAGATGGGACTCATAAAAAAATGTGTGGCATAAACAGGAGGATTTTCAGCACAACAAAGAACATTTGACCAGTTTTGTACTTAACTGGTTGATTCCCATCACTCCTCCTCTGCAGTATTTTCAAGAGAAGATTGTGTAATAATAATTCTTTCAATGAATGGATCCAGAGAACATAAAATGAATACTTGATCCTCATCTGCTTTGCAGTCAACAAGAAGCCAATCCAGAACACTCAAACTGAGTTTTCAAATTAATGATAGCACAAAGACTCCAGTCTGAAGCTCCTTCCTGTTCCACCTGAGCTCAGACGGCTGAGAGATTAATGTCACATCCTTTAATACACAGCTCTTCATTTCTTAATAGTTTTCTTTCATATCTATCGGATGCACACCCTCAGAGGTTCAGAGATGCCAACTAGAAACGAGATCATCATTTTTCTTCTGCTTTTACTCCTGGCTGTGATGGCATGGCTCCATTGTTCCAGAAATGCACCAGAACTGTCTCATTTACTCGCATCGCATCATTAAGATGCTAAAAAAGGAAGCAGAGATGTTCCAGCTACCTCCTATGGAGGCTGAGCCAAATTCCCTGCTCTTCTCCCAACACTTTCTGCAGCAAATCAGACCCACTTTTATTGTCTTTGTTAATAAAACACAACAAACCACAGCTGTCTGATAACTTGTAGAATGATGGTGGTCCACAGTCCTGTCTGCTTCATCACATATGTTTAAAATCTGATGCTGTGATCCTAGCTGATCTCTGGTCTCCATGGCAACCCTTTCTTCATCCCCCACAGCATCTCCATGTCTCTGCAGATCTGTCAGACTCTCACACAGAGTCTTCAAAACAAGTAAACAAAACTTTGACGACCTTTGGTGACATTTTGAATGCACTTAAAAAAAACAGAAATAAGAGATCAACGGGAGGGAACGTCATCCGGAGTGACTCAGACAGGAAAATGAGCTGGAAATGTTGGGAGGAAGAATCATCCATCTGATGGATGAAGAAAAATCTATAAGGAAGTAACACCAGATACAGGTCCACAGTCTCACTAACTTCTGTCTGGACAAAAAGTAATGATAAATAAAGATGATCTGGGAATCATTTGTTGTGCGGATCTAAAGCTGAGAAAGTCTTTACATCCCCTCCAGAATTTCACAAGACTTTTCGATGATTATTTGCCTGATTTTAATGCAATTTTTAAAAAGTTGCAGTAAAAAGTTTGCTTTTTTTTTTTTTTTTTTAAACTTCTCTGTTCACAATTAAATCAACTGTTTCTGACAATTTTTACTCATTTTTCTTTGCTTAAGAACAAAGATGTTGTCGCTTCTAAACTGCTCGCGTCTGTGTGACTGAGAAGCCAATTGATTTGACGGGACAGTTACAGCTGGCCAATCAACTTGGTTGTATTAGTGAGGATGCAGGTTCTGCAACTAAACCAGGATGTAGCTCACGCTGCTAATAAGCGTAGTTCAGAACTTTTGAAAGTTATCAGTTTTACATGATGAAGAGAAGGTTTTGGAAACAAATGAAGGTGGAAGCTTCATGTTGGAAAGTTGTTTTTAATTTACGATGACGATGTTATCCAGAGAACTTAGGATCAACAGTCCAGAGCAATGAAGAGTGTGGAAAAGAGGTGAAGAAAAGTGTGCAGGCGGGCGGGATGGGTGGAGGAAAGTATCAGGTGTGATGTGTGACAGAAGAGTTTCAGTTAAAATGACAGGAAAAGTGTACTAAACCGTGGTGAGAGCGGCCATGCTGATTGGTCTAGAGACAGTGGCACTGAGGAAAAGACAGGAAGCAGAGATGTTTGTAGCAGAGATGAAGATGCTGAGGATCTCTCTGGGAGTGACCAGGATGGACAGGATCAGAGGAACAGCACATGTTAGAGGTTTTGGAGATAAAGTCAGAGAGGCCAGACTGAGATGGTTTGGACATGTGCAGAGGAGAGAGACCGAGTACATCAGAAGAAGGATGCTGGGTTTGGAACCACCAGGAAAGAGGACTAGAGGAAGACCAAAGAGGAGCTTCATGGATACAGTGAAGGAAGACATGAAGATAGTTGGTGTGACCGAAGAGGATGCAGGAGATAGGGTTAGATGGAAGAAACTGACTTGTTGTGGTGACCCCTGAAGGGAGATGCCGAAAGGAGAAGATGTTATCCAGAGAAACGCATTACAACGTATTGTTTTCTTTAATTGGTACAGTTTGGCATTTCCCAACTGGTCCTGATCAGGGTTTACATATTTAATCGATTCTTAAATCTTTAGATTGTATTTCCATGTGTCCATGTTTGAGCTGAATAAAGAGCTGTACGTCTTGTTATGAAAAGCCTTCATTCAAACAAATTGAATTTATTTCTACCTGATGGCGGAGGAATACTGAAGAGTAAACCGAGCAGGTCTGAGAGAGGGAACAACATGAGACAGACATTTCTGAGCTGCATCCCAGATAGCTAGAAACACAGCACAACATTCCCACCAGCCTCCTCTAGAAAGGACTTAAGGGATTAACGTTGACAGAGCTCTGATGTATAGCACACAGGACGGACCTACTTTTACATTCCTTTTCTGCTGCAGGAAAAGCAAAGCTCGGGACATAAAGAGGCTCTTAAAAAAAAAAAACTAAAATCAGGTCACCTATACAGTAGAAAAGTTTTCAAAGTCAGTTCTTATCCATCTGAAAGTCTCTGGTCATCCTTTTATATCCACAAATATCAAACCAGAGAATCGCATGAACGCGTTGAGTCGTGTGGATCACGTTGTGTAAACTCTTTAACAACTCTTAACTGTTCACGCTGTAACTACGAGACAGTACGATAACAAATGGACATAATTCAGGATTATTTTATGGTCTTTAAGTCTTCTTCTTCTTTCAGCATTTCCCTTCAGGGGTCGCCACAGCAAGTCAGTTTCTTCCATCTAACCCTATCTGCTGCATCTTCTTCAGTCACACCAACTATCTTCATGTCTTCCTTCACTGTATCCATGAACCTCCTCTTTGGTCTTCCTCTAGTGCTCTTTCTTCCAGAGAGATCCTTAGCATTCTCAGGATCTCTGCTACTTTCATCTCTGTTTCCTGTCTTTTCTTCAGTGCCACTGTTTCTAGACCAATCAGCATGGCTGGTCTCACCACGGTTTTCTACACTTTTCCTTTCATTTAAACTGAAACTTTTCTTTCAAACTTGGTCTTAAAGGATGTAAAGATGCAAAAAAACAAATAAACTCATGGATCAGATCAGATTTACCCGTCAGATCATTTTTTGTTTTAACAATAAACTACAAAAAGACCACCTCAGTATTTCACTGACAGGAGGGAAAGATGAACAAATTCTAACACAAAGGGAAACGTAGCACATTTTTACAACATGGTATCTTATAAATGTAATTAAATGATGAACTTAATTAAAACCCTTTCATTGTGAGATGAAGCCCTGCTTTTGCGTATCTGAATATGCTGTTTAAATGCTGCAGTGATAAACGGTAGTGGAGCAACAGTGAAACAACGGGGAGATGCCGCTTTGAGTAAGTCACAGTTTTATCCTCTGACCTCTTTCTTTCATCAATAAATTTGACAGGGAAGCCAAAATGTTTCGGTTTGAGCGACTAGAATGAGGTGGGCGTTCAAGTTCTTCAGCTCACATTGCTAATTTTCTCCTTAAATCAACCTGTGGATTATTTGAGACTTGAACCAAAAATGTCCAACCTGAAAGGTTCAACGATGATCTGTAAACATTCTGGATAGTAGCTTTACAACGCCACAATGAGGGTGCTAGTTTATAAACGTTAGCCTAATGGCCTAGTTATTTAATCACCTAATTGTTTCCTTTAAATTTTCTCGGCAGGACAGTTTGAATGAAAAGCCAGATTATTCAACTCAAAAAACACCATAAATTTAATAAATGAACATTAACAGTTTTCCATAAACAAAACTAGGTTTTAAACCTCATTCATTATTATTTGTTACAGTACCATGTCTTTAAATACTGTTATCATTTTGGGGGTTCATTCAATCAAATGAAAAGATGTCCGTGTGGATCCTTTTGAATGTGGGTTTCTAGGTTTAACTTTCTTGATAAAAACTTTCTCTTCATTGGCCAATGAATTCCGTAGTAAATGTCGATGTCGGAACAGATTAAACCCAAAGTCCACCCGTCAGGCCGGTGGCCGTCTCGGTCGGAGTGAGGATAAGTTCCTGAGGAGTTTTGTCTGGGATTATTTATCTGAATATTTACTGGACTTATATAACGCAGCCACAATAAGCTGTTGGCTCAAAAATGGTCCCAATGAGGCAAAATCTGACACTCCCACCAAAGCCGTCAGGAGGCATTAGCTCAGCCTAAGTCAGGGACCCCTCCCAGCATACCGTCTAACAACCCAAACAACAGAGGTAAAAATAGACTGCTGAGCCAGGATCTTCACGCCTGCCTGCTTTTCCAGGATTTCTGTTTGTCCTTGAATAGCTGTAGTGACTCAGTGTGGCGCTGACAGCGGGGTAGACGGGGTCTTCACTGCCCCGCATCTATCCAGGAAAGATGGAATGAGGTTACTCCTGATTGACTGAAGATGATGACATCATGACTGGAGCTGAGAAACTAGTAGAGAAAGATTCTCTAGAAAGGGGAATGTCAACAAGGGTTTTTAAAAGCCTTAATGACTGAATCATGTCCTCAAAACCCTTTTAAAAGTCTGATTTAAGTCACTCTACCAGAAGCTAACCAGGTATTTCACATGTTGGCCTTCAATAGTGCTCCATCTGCATCAATCAGTTCCTAAGAACTGTTTCATGTTCCTAAAACATCTTGCTAAACTGAATCAATATGGGAGGTTAAAGCTTGAAACACTCCATATTCAGGGACAAATACCCTTTGTCATCTAGGCGCAGGGTCCTGTCCCAAGTGAAGGAGTTTGAGTATCTTGGGGTCTTGTTCACGAGTGGGAAAGGATGGAGCGGGAGATCGACAGGTGGATCGGTGCGGCGTCAACAATAACTAGGATGCTGCATCGATCTTTCGCGGGGAAGAAAGAGCTGAGCGAAAAAGCAAAGCTCTCGATTTACAAGTCGATCTATGTTCCTACCCTCACCATGGTAACCAGGATCTACGTTCCTACCCTCACCATGGTAACCAGGATCTACGTTCCTACCCTCACCATGGTAACCAAGATCTACGTTCCTACCCTCACCATGGTAACCAGGATGTATGTTCCTACCCTCACCATGGTAACCAGGATCTACGTTCCTACCCTCACCATGGTAACCAGGATCTACGTTCCTACCCTCTTCATGGTAACCAGGATCTACGTTCGTACCCTCACCATGGTAACCAGGATCTACGTTCCTACTCTCTCCATGGTAACCAGGATCTACGTTCCTACCCTCACCATGGTAACCAGGATCTACGTTCCTACTCTCTCCCTGGTAACCAGGATCTACGTTCCTACCCTCACCATGGTAACCAGGATCTACGTTCCTACCCTCACCATGGTAACCAGGATCTACGTTCCTACCCTCACCATGGTAAACAGGATCTATGTTCCTACCCTCACCATGGTAACCAGGATCTACGTTCCTACCCTCACCATGGTAACCAGGATCTACGTTCATACCCTCACCATGGTAAACAGGATCTATGTTCCTACCCTCACCATGGTAACCAGGATCTATGTTCCTACCCTCACCATGGTAACCAGGATCTATGTTCCTACCCTCACCTATGGTCACTTGCTGTGGGTGGTGACTGAAAGAATGAGATTGTGGATACAAGCAGCCAAAATGATCTTCCTCCGCAGGGTCGCTGGCATCTCACTCACAAATTGGGTGAGGAAGTCTGCTATCCAGGAGGAGCTCAGTCTCAAGCCGCTCCTCCTCCAGGTTAAGAGAAGCTAGAAGAGGTGGTTCGGGCATCTGGTCAGGGTGCCTCCCGAACGTCTCCCTGGTGAGGTGTTTTGGTCACGTCCCACCAGGAGGAGACAAAGAGGTAGACCCCGGACCTGCTGGAGAGACTATGTTTCACATCTGACTGGGGAACAACTCGGGATCCTCCCGGGTGAGCTGGAGGATGGAGCCGGGATGAGAGAAGCCTGGGTTTCCCGTCTGAAGCTGTTGACCCCGCGACCCGGGCCCGGATAAGTGGAAGACGACGGAATGAAACACTCCATATTACACATTTACTTAAACAGTCTCATAAAGACAACATTAACTTCTAAAACAGGTTCCAAAACAAAATCTTAAAATCTTTCTCCTCAGCGATGCTCAAAGTCCAGCATGTCTGATCAAGTTTTGCTGTCCTGTCCCGTGCTGCTCAGAGTTCTTTACTTTCTTCAACTTATTGCCACCAATTTTTTTTGTTTACTTTCTTTTCTGATAAAACAATTTAAAGATACGAGAGTAAAAAAAATACCCACATATTGATAAGTATCAATACTATTTTCCCAAAGTAACGATACCAGCCATGCTTTCACTTTTCTTTACAAACACACTGCACCATGACCTATTATCTTTTAAATAAGACTTTAAACACCACACTGGGTGACAAAGACACACTAATAGTTGGACACAAGGTCTAATTAATGTCAGCGGAGCCAGCTGCAGTCAGCACTGCTTTTCAGCTCAAGTATTCCACAAAATCAATCCAGCCAACATGTGCTCATAAACAGTGAACATCAGTTTGTTGCTTCAAAATCTTCAGAAAATTAAGTTGGAATTCATCTGAAAGAAAAAATCTATTGTAAATGATTGAGTGTAGTAACACACACACACACACACACACACACACACACAGGCTAACAGTATAAAAAGCATGTTCTAGGACATCAACTTGTGCACTTATTGAGTGTGAAATCTTTTGGCTCCAAAAGAAATTAATTTAGTCGCCATTTTCTGTCTTGCAAAATTGTGACACCTTGAATCCCGGGAGGCGTTGGCCTGGTGGTAGAGTTACTGTCTTTCTATTGAGAGAACCTGGTTCGATTCCCGCTGGGCCCAAGCCGTCCTTGGGACCACAGAAGTCATACAAAAACAAAGAAAAAATTTTTTTTGCAGACATCGGTCCAGTCCGATCTGATCAGAATCTGTTCTGTATTTCATGACAACAGCTTAGAACGTCGTCTCTGATCAGAGAATGTGCTGTTACCATCCAGGTGTTGGTTCTGTGTACCACACACTCAAACAGTCTAGAAGCTAAACGAAAGCCAAACTATAGTTTAATTCAAGATGGATTTGGGACCTTTGGATTCAACTTCTTCCTCTAGGCCTCTTTCCTGGTGGTTCCAAACCCAGCATCCTTCTTCCGATGTACCCTCTCTCTCTCTCCTCTGCACATGTCCAAACCATCTCAGTCTGGCCTCTCTGACTTTAAAACCTCTAACATGTGCTGTTCATCTGATCCTGTCCATTCTGGTCACTCCCAGAGAGATCCCCACCTTTGTATCCGACTACGACATATTTATCATTCAGTCTGGCACCATGTTAACTAGGAACTAGCTTTTTGAAGGTACACGCTCCTGCCATTGGAGACCATGACTCCAGCTATTCCGTCTAATTCATGGTCTGTCTTCCTGCTCTCGTTGGCAAAGTGATATTTGTTGATCAAACGACCCTAAAGGCTACGTTGTTTAATCGCTCCATCTGTTTGAATTATTTGTGCTATGTGGAAAATAACAGTAATTGAGTGTGAGATGAGAAACATGACAAATGTGTTCTAAGGTCCAAAGAGACTGGTTTTTACAGAATCCTGACCAGAAGAAACTCAATCACTTCAAAGAAAAGATTCTCTTTAGTATCCGTTCAGAGACTATTCCTGGCTGCAGCTGACTGAACAGAAGCAAGAAACTGCAGAGTTAGGACTTAGTGATTCTACCAGAGACAATGGAAACCCAGGAAGCAGCAGAGTCAGTGATGGTGCTAAAATGGGACAATGAAGCACTGGCTGGAGCGGGCGGGCGGGGCAGGAGCTGCTTTGTAGCTAGAGAGGATTTACCAGCAGTGATCTAATCAATCCTCAACCTGCACCACTTGCTAAGCAGCCTGAGGTCACAGTATAGGACTTATAACCTGCTAATCCTACACTCAACTAAAAAACACAAAATGTTTTATAAAAAGACACATTTTTGGAGGAAATCACCATATTAGAAAGCGCAATGCCAAACTTTAGTCTTGCACCCATTCACAAAAATAATTAAACCCCACATTGGCTGCTGAAGCCACCATCTTGGACCAGAAGTTTTACCTTCAGACAAACCAAAACTGTGATTCATGCCTCAAAAACCTACCACTAACTTTAAAATACAGACAACATCTGACTGGACAATTGTTTGCACAGTCTAGTGTGTTTATGTCTGTGGTTGCTCAGGTTAGAAACACAAAAGTGGGGGAGGGGTGTGAAGTAACTCATTTGTATTTAAAGGGAGCAGCGCAAAACAGGGTGCGATTTGTAACAAAATCACATAATTTTGAGAAATTAAGACCAGAGGAAATAAAATGATAATAATTAGATATAGAGGTGTTTTAAAATTTGATGAAATTCAGATATTTCCCTTTTCAAGTCTTTTGTTTGGGTGAATGGCATTCTGAGATAATCATCATGTTTATTTAGAAATGTAATGAGTTGGAGTTCGTTAAGTGACCCCCACTATCAATCCCATGGAGTCAATATGATGTTGGTCCAATTTTACAAGGCTGTGAGGGAGGATCTGGTCTATTTGAATTCAGTTATTATTTTGGCATCAGTTTTGTGAGGATACCAACTGAATTGAATTGTGTTGAGAAGTAAACAGGACTTACCAGGTGAGGAAACGACACCGGCTGGATCACAACATGAGGAAGGAAAGAGAGAAAAACAATAATTAGATATTTATTTATTGCTGAGTTTATTTCCTGAATACTGAGGTGTAGCAGACAACAGGAAACAAGTAGAAGAGTTAATCAGAGAGGAGACAAATTAATCCCCCCCCCCGGCACTGAAAGCACATTGTTAAACATCTGGACAGAAGAGGAAAAGGAAGGCTGATTGGATGATGGGAATACGGTGTCACTAAAGGCTGACTCTAGGATTAGTAGGTCCACAGCAATAGTGCTAATTAGAAGAGCATTCCACAATCCCAGGAGAAAACCCAGCTGATCAACCACTGAGTCCAGGTTAGTCACAACAAGTCCAAATTTGACAAGCCAAGCAGCTCCAACGGGGAGGGTTTGAATCCTAATCTACTCTGGGATGAGTAAACACACAAGCAATCAGTGGCTCTACTGAAGCTGCATCATGCACGGCGATCTCTTTCTACGGTGGTGACTACAACCAACCTTCCATGACGGGTACAGCTGGATCTTCCAGAGGATCAGCAAAGCTGGGAAAGAAAGGCTTAGCCGCAGGATTCAGACCGGACCCTCCTGGTCCAGGAGGGGTGAGTGATGGTGGAGAAGACGGTGCTGCTTCTGGGGAGGTTGGACTCTTTGCAGATGGAGAAGAATTGAACTTCTTGGACTGAGTTTGGCTTTTTTTGGCACCTCCTGGTTGGAACTCTTGTGCGGTTGTTTTGGGGGAACGTAGAGGCGGGGGACTTTGAGTATCGAAGGATAAAGGATAAGCTGAGCCGGAAGTGTCGCTGCTGTGGGAGTCATTGAGGAGCCAGGAAGCATCTGAGAGGGTCAGGGGAGGGGCCTGGGTCTCTCCTATTGGGGAGAAGCTTGTCTGGGAGTCGGGGCTGAAAGCAGAGGTGTCTCCTCCCATGAAGGAGCTGCTGACATCAAACATGCCGCTATCCAGCATGTCTCCTGCTGCTTTCGCTGGAGAGAAGGCCTGGTTGCTTTCAGAGTCCATAAAGAGTTGGAATGGATCTGTTTGGGGGAAGGCTGCTGTTGGCATTGTGAACGGAGCCGCCGTAGCTTTCAGGTCACTGTTCAGGACCAGTGGGCTGAAGGCCTGGTGTGATGGATCGACCACGTCCTTTTCCAGATTCACACTGCTCTGAGATGTTTCTGCAGGAACAAACGGCTCAGCCATCACTGACCACTCTTCTGGAATCTTCTTCCTGTTTTTACTCTTCTTCCCCCGGCCTCCACCCTTCCCAAGATGCTCCTCCCAGCCGCCGTCTCCTCTGTCCCTCCTTGGGCCGATCCGGTGGTACACATCCTCCGCTTCACCCAGCAGCTCCGGCTGACCTTCTGGGTGTTCATTAGATCCCTCATCTTTCTGCCGTCTTTTCTTTTTCTTCTTCTGCTGCTGTTTACGGTCCGATCCCTCCGTGTCCCTTTCATCAGAGTAGGCGCCGCTCTCACGGCCGGGCCAGTAACCAGGTAGGTCCTCTTGGTCAGCTGGTTTGGAGAAAGTTGGGGTGATGGGAGAGTCTGCTGTCCACATGTCACCTAAAGCACCTTGTCATGGATGAAGAGGGGAGATGGTGGGTGCGTGCATGTGAATGACTTCCCTGCATCTAACTAAACACAACAAAAACTTCAGAGCATATCAGAGAGCAGCAGAAGCCTGAAACCAGACGACCATTCAAAAAAAAACAGAGCAGTTACACTTCAAATGACTTAAATTTAGGACAAATGTTTTGAGGCTTTGATACATTTTATTTTCATCAGGGGTCTCATTTACTAAGAAATACATCCATTTTGGCACAACGCTGTTTACAGCACACAAACCACTGGTTTGATTCTCGCCATGAGCCTTACGCCGCAGTGTTCCTTTGCAAATCTTAGGGTAAACTGAATCTAAATCGATCCCACCCCCCACCACGGGTTTAAAACTTTGAATATGAATCATGCAAATCATGTGACACCTATCCAATGGTCTTTAAGTGAGCCAGTGCCGTCTGTTGTTATTGTAGTGTCTGAAAATACATCATCATTTCAGAAAAAACTCTAGAAATACTTAGCTTTAATAACCATGTTACGATCTCTCTTAGGCCCTCTTTCTTACGATCACACACGTAGCCGGGTATTTTTGAAAACGTATACCCGCTGTCCTTCGTTTTAGGAAAACGCTCGCGTCCACACGGAGTCGTATAAACACGCTTCTGAGTGCGATTATGAGCATGCCAGACCAGTAGTTGGCAGTATTGAGTGGAAGAGGGGGGAGGCTTATGTGATTAATAATCACCGATTGCAACACACTTTTCCTCCTTTGCTCGTCAACAAAAAGCAAGAGCAGTTGAGAGTGGACAAAAAGAGGGTCTGCAACAGGGTCCGTGGATCCATGCTGCCCAGTGTCTGCTTTTGTAAACAAGGACGCACACGAATGATGTATGTGCATTACTTGTCGCAGGTAGTGATGCATAAAAACACAAATCTCTGTTTTTGCACATCGACGCGCAAACGCAAAAATCTCCACTTTGGCCGGAGTTTTAAAAAACGCCAGTTTTAAGTGAAAAAAAAACTGGACGGCAGAATGAATAAAAATATATGCGTTTTTAAAAATACCTGGCTACGTGTGATCAGAGTCTTAGATTCCCCACATTTAAAGTCGTTGCTGTGATTTTTCTCTAATAAAAATAATTTTTTTGAGACTAAACCCATCGTTTCTTTTTCAATTTTTAAGGTAAAACCCACAACTTATAACAACCACTACTTTACTCCTTCATTTTAGCATCGTGTCCTGACCAATAGAGTGGGAGACTGTCACCACGGCAACTCTGAGTGGCGCACACTGATTTGTCACTGATGTGCAAAAAAAAAAACTGTCCAATCTTCGCCGTCTTGTTACATCGCTCAGTTTGCGTAGAGGTTGGCGTACGCTTCATAAATGAGACCTTTGATGTTTGAACTATAAATGGTTGATGTTCTTACCAATAATAAAAATAAGCTGATGCTGTAAATAATGTTTAAAAACTGTAAAAATAAAGTCTAGATGAGAACAACAAACAGAAGGTCTAGTTTTTATTCACTGAAACATAACGGCCATAAGCAGTCCGTTTATTTCCTAACAAGGTTTCAGGTCGAAAGGGAAGTCGGGAGGAGAGGTGGACGCACGGTAACGACACTGCAGTGGAAATTGTCCACTGAGGCGTGGTTTCACTCTGCTGTGGCCCAGTTTGTCTGCAGCAGAGCGAGGACTGGGTCGCTCATCAGGATTGCTCCACCACAGGAGTTCAATGCAGAGCCAGATTTCAATTTGACCCAACAAGAGCGGGCTCTCCGTCTTCTGCATGACGGGAGCTGATTACCGGCGCTTGTTAAGAATAACTACTTGATACTTTTTAAGCCGAGGTTAGGATGCTGCATCATGGGAAGAATATGTTCTCTATTAAACCAAGTTTTACTCCTAGCGGAACGTTTGTCATTTAGCATGAACTGGGAAATAAGAGCCGTATCCAAACCTTCAGATTTTCAAATAGAACAATTTTCCTTCCACCGTTCTTAGTTTACGTCATGCATTTAGATGATATGCTTTTAGATCCTTATGTTACTGAAATATAACGCCCAGTTTGTAGCACAAAAAGCAGAGTTTATATCGTACACTGAAACATGTTTAAATAAAAACAATTACATCCCGTTTGATCTACATTTCAACCCTCACCTATGGTCACCAGCTGTGGGTGGTGACCAAAAGAATGAGATCACGGATACAAGCGGCCAAAATGAGCTTCCTCCGCAGGGTGGCTGGGCTCTCACTCAGAGATCGGGTGAGGAGTTCTGCCATCTGGGAGGAGCTCGGTGTCGAGCCGCTCCTCCTCCAGCTCGGTGAACTCCAGGATAAAAGTGTGATCAGATAATAAAATGCTCCACGATCGGTTGTGTTGTAAGAACTTTGTCTAGTTCAACAACTTTCTATGATGTTTGTTCCTGCAGGCCTGAGAAATTCTTACAGCTTCCAAATTAAGTTGAGTGCAAAGCTCTGAAAACTTCAGGGAATGAATTCCCATGGCGACCAGCTAGCAGCCAAACCTTACATCTTCAAGCAAGTGTCAAAGCAGCGGTGTAAAGCTGGAGCAGGACGTACTTGCAAGTGTAGTGTCTGAAAATAACCTTTTAGAAAGACATTCTCAGAGAATTCCCACCCTGGGTTCAGCTACCAGACTCTGGATTTTGTAGAGACTCAGACTGTTGTGGTACTCCCAATCTATCTGATAAATTCATCTAGAGTTCATCACGTCACTTTACTGTCCACCTAGATGCCTGATTGAAACCTGATGAAGCCAAGGGGTTCTCTTTTTCTGTCTGATGTTAAACAATCACCTGGTGCCAAGCTAAACAGTTAGCCAATGGCGACGCGTTCACTCCGGGTGATTGGTTTTTCTGAAACCGATCATTTCTGGTACAAACAATTAAACACTAATCGCGCTTTCCAGATTTTCAGTTTTAAAATACATATTGTTGTTCTTTTCTCAGTTTGTACCATGTTCCACCATCTACCTCAGTGTAAGCCCTTATTTTTAATGCCTCACATAAAGACATTGTTGGCATCTGTTTGTTCTGACCAGCAATAATTAGCTGCGTGGCTAATCAGCAAAGCTTCTCATACGTCCTGATCCATCAAAACAACTTCCTCCATGTTTTGTTTAACCTAATGTAACATTAACTCATTTTTAAATTTTGGTTTGTACCTTTTTAATTCTACGCGTCCTAGCCCCACGTACGTCACTGTAGTGACATCACCTATAAAGTGGGGTATTCAGCCTAAACTTTTTGACTTTGAATCCATCACCAAGAGAAAAAATAACTAAGATCTTCTTTCAGAATAAACTCTTCACTATATGACGTACATGATGGGCTGCAAGCTTTTATTGTGAAATGACAAACTTTGATGGTAAGGTATCACCCATCCCTCCCACACCAGCACTGGAACTCCACACATCATTAGCAGTGGTTGGAACTTTCTGTGTTTCCATTCGTCAGAAACTGGTTGAAAAGGGCTTACATTGGTCTCAGAAATGGGGGCGGAGCGTGAATGGTTTTCATCTGCATCAGCTGACCAAGAGCTTGTGCATCACATTGGCATCACAGGTCTGTTTGGGTATCAGAGCTGTGATGCCAAACATAGATGACTCATAGCCGTGCACTGATGAAAGATGACCAGCGTCAGACACTGATGCAAGTTGCTTTGCAGCTTTTTGGAGTTATCTGTAAAAGATGAGTTACCTGCTGTCAGATCTGCGGGGCTGCGAGGAGTCTGAGGTCCCGGCTTCCCTGGGACATCGGACTTTACTGGAGTTAAGGGATTCTGAGGTTCACCGGCACCCATGAAATTCTCGGAGTGAAAAAGGGCAGCTCCCACTTCCATGTTCATGCCCATTCCGCCGGGGTGAGAGAAACCTGGACACAAAACAGATGAAAAAGTGAGATCCTGGACCAGAGACAACCTGTGGCCTGGAGACGACCAGCATGGCAGTGTGTGTGGGGTACAACGGAGACTCTTTCAAGAATGGTCTGCCGCTAACCAGCGACACATCACCGCAAACTTTTCCCCCAAAAATTCACAAACACAACTTTAAAGATCCAATAACGATGAACTCAAACTTATTCAGAACTTTTCCACCTGCGTTGGGCATTTATCAACTTTACAATTCAGCTCACACTCACAGCGGATGGTGAAAGCTGCCATGCAAGGCTGCAGCCATGACCCATCAGCAGCAATTAGGGGTTCGCATATTGCTAAGGGACACCCCAGCATGGTGCATGAGAACAAGAAATAGCGTTGTTCCACCACAGTGAAAGATCAAGATGTGGAGCTTTTAGTGACAGTTTAAGATCTTATTAGCATTCACTGGAGATTCAAACATCGTTGCCACGGTAACCCACATTCCACACAGATCAAAGCCAACTGTTGTGTGTTCCACCAACAGCTGCTCCAGCTCTATTCCACCAAGTAGCTGTTACAGCACCACCTCACCCAACTTGGCACCACTTAGAAGTTGATCAGAAGCTGTTTGGAGCTCTCTCTTGCTTGGAGCTGCTGGACACACAGACGTCCCCATCAGTGGATTAATTAAGTATTTGTATCTGACTGAATTTGCATATTTGCCAACGCGAACAAATTTATCGTCATTTGTTTTCAAAATTTTATCTAAGTTAGAAATGCGGTGTGAAAACTGGAAAAAAACAGCCGACAGAGCAGAAGTAGGGTATCAGTAAATTTGGAATTATTTTTATTTTGGCTGTTACGTTTAAATGACAATTTGAACAAATTAATAAGCAGGATGTGATGAGATAAAAAATGATAAACAATCTTAAGACAAATGAGAGAATTTACTTTATTGTGTGACATCACAACCATAAATAAATAAAATAGTTTAATAGACTGTTTTAAAAAAGCAATTTCAACTCTAATTTAAAAAATTCTAAATGAATAAAATTAATTTAGAATTAAAAAAAAAAACATGGACATCCTTTTGTGTGTAAATCATGACACATTTTTGCTGCTTTGATCTGATTTTATAGTTTTTATAAACATCATTTTGAAGTTTTAACATGAATAATAAATGAAAATATTTTTTATTACCTTAGAAAAAAAAAGACCTTTTTAGAAACTGACCTTTAATGAACCCTTTCAATCGATATCGGCATTGGTCTCATAATCAATACTGTCAGGCCCTTGTAAAATAGTCCGAGTAATGACTTAAGGTTTTCTTTTAGGGATAATTTAGGTTTGAAAACTGAGTAAATAAATCCTACGTGGATGAAAGGCTAGGTTTAAACATCCTCTGTCCAACACACCTGAGGCCCACAGGTCCAGGCATCATGCAGACACACTGAACAAACATACAACATATGTATGATCTCTCACCTTCCAGGTCGATTCCTTTTGGTTACACTCGTCTGTCCTACTGCAGCCTGGCTTCCAGACTCACAACCACCACAACACCGCCACACAATCACAGACAGGAAGTCTGGCTGACGTTGTACTGCCTGTCTGGTTTAGGTCCTGGATCTCCACCAGTCTCTCTTACAGTCATTATTCCTGAATGTACAACCCAAACCCACGTGGTCTCCAGACATCCAGGTGGGCCGGTCCCAGTCGAAGAATGGATTACGGAATCAGAAAGAAGAGGATGGAGGGAGGGATAAACAGGAGAGAGGCACTGATGGCAACCCTCTCCCAGCAGCATACATAGAGGGTGACACTGAGGCGAGCAGACAGGTTACAACCCAAAGTCACAACTGCTTTCATGTCTGAGCTGGAGTTGGGGCCGTAGTGGGGTGTCTGAGGAAAAATCTCCATTGGCATGGTCACAAACACGCCAAGATAATCCTCAAATTCTCTGCTTTCTAAAAAATAAGTTTATCAAACACATGAAAGAATCACAGAGATGTTCAGCCTCGTTTAAAAGGTTCTACTTCAAAAGTTCATTAATACAAAGTAATAACTCGGAATAAAATCCTCACAAACTGCCGAATTCCCAATGAGGTTAAGCTAACATGTCAGCTATCTGAAAATGTTAAGAAATATAATCACTATTTTAGTGAGTACACTTATTCACATTCTCCCAAAGCAGAGGTCTGTGGAAGCCAGGCAGCAGAGGTGGGCACACCAGGAAAAGTGTCATGTCCATTTTCACTCCTAAGGAAAGGAGGTGTTTTTTTGGATCAGGAGGAAACATTCACAGAAATCTCCCTCAGCCTCCTGTAGGTGCGCTCCGGGAGTACGTAACCAGCCAGACAGTAACCTCTGACCGGTCATTGCTGGTAGGGGTAGCGATGACAACTTTCCAATTCCAGTGAGAGTCGGACTCCGCCACAGCAGGTCTTATTCACCGAATCTGTTCATTACTTTTATTGAATTTAAAATACTTTATTAATTCTTGAAGGTAAATTTGATGCTGTGGTGCCAACACCTCGATGCCTTCCTGATCCGCTTACATGGTGTAAAAGCTGGCGACTGAACAGTTAAAACAAAAAAGAGTCCATAATGAGTCCACAGAGTTAGGCTTCAATGACGGACACCAAAGTGGCCCCTCCACATTCCTGCTGTGTCAGAACGAGCGTCCCCAGTTCATCCATTTTGCCAGCAACCGTCCGGATGTTACCCATGACAACCGCAGGGACATTGGGCTCAAAACGCCTCCTTTCTGATTGTCTCCTTCTCAGTTCTGTCTGGACTGCACCGACTCCGCCAACCACGGTGGATCTGGTTCCGAGAGCTAGCTGCTGGTTGAGTCCACGCTAACGAAGCAAAACGACTCCATGACCAACAAAATGGAGAGCTATGAATAGAGTTTCTAGGTGCAACCAAGGTGCTGGGGAGGATTGGTTACATATGATGTGGTCTTGTTGGCTTCATTGGGCCGTGATCTTTGACTTTCGCTGGACCAATTTGCTGCCGACGGTAGGGAATGAGAATCACAGCCTCCAAATCAGAAACCATGGTCTTCATCCAAGGGGGCCCCCTGCAGATCAAGGGCAGGATCCAGCCCAAAGTTGAGGGGATTAAATATCTCAGGATCTTATTTAAAAAGTGAGGGAAACATGGAGCGGGAGGTTGACGGACAAAATTGGTGCAATCAACGCCAGGACGCTGCATCGGGCCCATCTTGAATAGAGTGCAGAATTACCAGTTGATTTAGGTTGAGAAAATTGGCGGGTTCTCAGAGGAGCTCAGAGTAAAGAGAAACCAGATGTGTGGTTTGTTTGTGACGTTTATTTTGTTTGTAGTTTGGATCATCACCATGGCTTATGAAATAGAGACAGTAATTTTGTGACGTTATTAGGCTTTATTTTATTTCATTTTTTATCATACTGTATTAATCCCTCATGAGGAAATTCCCCAGGTTTTGTATTTGTAAAGTTCTTTACCCTTCAGATTTGAAAACAGGGACAGGATCCATCTTGGAGGAGATGGCAGCTCAGTGGTTAGAGCGTTCGCGCGGACCGGAAGTTTGCGGGTTTGCGTCCCACAGAGAGCACGTCTAGGGTCTTTGGAGAAGACACCTAACCCCCGCTTCTCCCACCATTGGCGCCGTCGAAGGGCAGCCTGCTGTGGTGGAAGAAGTGCAGCACACAAATTTCCCCGGTGAGGGATGACTAGAGTAATTCATTTACTTGTAATCGTATTTATCTCAGAGATGCTTGCTCTTAGATGTCTGGCTAGTCGATAAGTGATTAAATTATTGGAAACTATAAACGATTGATAAAGATACTTGATGATGACTCTGTTGAACTGTGAGCGCTCAGTCTTGTTTACAGAATCTGCACCAGTTTAATTCCCACAAGTGAAAACATTAAAAAGTGATTTCTAATAAAGTTTACTAAACTCTGCCAGTCAAGTTTGACTTTAGCCACTTGGTTTTTAATTTATGTAACCAGCAGCGCTTGCAGCAGCAGACGAATGGGGAGAGCTCCCACTCTGACAGATGAACTTTCCCGTCCATGAGGAACGAAGGGATATGCCCTTAGAGATTCTTTGTCATGCCCGCCTCTTTGAGGACACCGACATAGACAAACGTGGTTGTGTTTGAAGAGCCAACAGGATGGCAGACAGAAAGCCAAACCCTGATTGAGCTGACAGAATCCACTGGATGGCCAGAAATGAAAAACACATTCTGCCAATCATAGATGTCAGGAGTGGTTGGACTCAGCCAGTAACCAGACTGGCTTTAACCCAGTCATTCTCACTGGGAAACAACGCGTGTAGCCTTTAACATCTGATCTTCCTCTTTGAAACCGTTAGAAGTCTAAATGAAGAGTGTCGGGTGATATGTATTCTTGGTAGAATTATTGTATCTGCTATTAACAGTAGTTCACACACCCCTCAACACACTGGGAACCTGTTTGGGGTGTACCCTGCTACTTAGTTGAGTTAGAAAAGCTGTACAGGTCAGGAACAAGGTCCTGCCCCAAGTGGAGGAGTTTAAGTATCTCAGGGTCTTCCTCACGAGTGGAGGAAGGATGGAGCGGGAGATCGACAGGCGAATCGGTGCCGCGTCAGCAATAACTAGGACGCTGCACCGAAAAAGGAATACTCTTAATTTACAAGTCGATCTACGTTCCTACCCTCACCGTGGTAACCAGGATCTACGTTCCTACCCTCACCGTGGTAACCAGGATCTACGTTCCTACCCTCACCATGGTAACCAGGATCTACGTTCCTACCCTCACCTATGGTTACCAGATGTGGGTGGTGACCGAAAGAATGAGATTACGAATACAAGCGGCCAAAATCAGCT
The DNA here is from genome assembly GCA_902685375.1 of Neostethus bicornis. Taxonomy (NCBI): domain Eukaryota; kingdom Metazoa; phylum Chordata; class Actinopteri; order Atheriniformes; family Phallostethidae; genus Neostethus; species Neostethus bicornis. The sequence continues at coordinate 3,634,111 of LR738553.1, read as the reverse complement.
TCCTCCGCAGGGTGGCTGGGCTCTCACTCAGAGATTGGGTGAGGAGTTCTGCCATTTGGGAGGAGCTCGGTGTCGAGCAAGGTTCGGGAATCTGGTCAGGATGCCCTCCTAGCACCTCACTGGTAAGACCAAGAGGCAGACCCTAAACCTGCTGGAGAGATTACGTCTCACAGCTGGCTGGGGAACGACTCAGGATCCTTCCTGGTGAGCTGGAGGATGCAGCCGGGGTGAGAGAAGCCTGGGCTTCCCTTATGAGGCTGTTGCCCACGCGACCCGGCCCTGGATAAGCGGAAGACAACAGAACAGAATTACATATTAAAGTATGTTCAATTGCTCAGCTTGGCTGAGTAAGTTTTAAAGGAAGCTTTTAGATTTTGATCGTTCCCTGTTCTAAAACTTCTGTTTAGTTTGTATTTTTGCTTATACATTTTGAATAAAGGTTATTGAGAATCAACATGTTTCTGAAGCATGAAGTTTCACACTATAACACACATGCGATAAGTCATCGTTTGAAATATGTTGAGAGTCAAGACTAAACACAAAATGTCTCCATGTTTTATTTTTGGATTAAATTTATTTTTCCCAGTAAATGACTTTTTTTCATTGATAGGACTCAGAAGTGTTTCTGCACATCAATTCTAGTCGAAGAGGCCGGACACCATGTCATCATCAGATTCCTCAGACTCTTCCTTCACTTCCTCTTTAGCAGCTGGAGCTGCAGCAGTTACTGCAGCTGCTACAGGTGCTGCTACCGCAGCAAAGGCAGATGGGTCGGCTTTAACCTTATCTGCAGAATAGTTTAATCTTTGAATAGTTTGGATTAAGTAAGTTACTTTTATTTTTACTTGAGTAAACAAACTTCAGTTGATACTTTTACTCTTACAGAAGTAGGTTTAAAACTATCTACTCTTCTTCTTCTTTTTCCCCCATCTCCCTTTAGGGTGCGCCATATCAAGTCAGTTTCTTCCATCTAACCTTATCTGCTGCATCCTCTTCAGTCACACCAACTATCTTCATGTCTTCCTTCACTGTATCCATGAACCTCCTCTTTGGTCTTCTTCTAGTCCTCTTTCCTAATGGTTCCAAACCCTGCATCCTTCTTCCAAAGTATCGACTCTTCTACTTGGTTAAAAAAAAATCTGGAAACTTTTAACACATCTGACAACAGGTTCTAAGTTGGTGGCAAGTCTTTTTGGTTTCTGGTGATTTTGGTTTCCTTTAACTTTCTAAAACAATGACCAGTTCAAGTTACCTGCAGGAATGAGTGTGAGTGTTTGTTTGTGTAGCCCTGTGATGAACCGGTGACCTGTAGAGAGTGTACCCCACCCCTCAACTGCTAACTAACCAGACAGTCTCTGGGACTTTAACAACCCAAAAATGGACAAAGCAGTTAAGATGATGAGGGAAAAAAATGTCTTTTTATTACTATATTAAAATTAATAAGGTTTTTTCATCTCTACCGGCAGGATTCACTGGTTGGGACTCGGGCCAGGTCCTGTGTAAAGGTCAGGATGTGGAACTCCTAAGTTCTTGATCTCAGATTTTGAATCCAGCTCTCCAACATCAGATGACAAACATCCTTGGTGTCCCCTACTTGACCTCGGAGCAGTCTTCCTCCAGTAAGACGCCCAACTGCTACTGATTAACAACAAGGCCGATAACCAGACCAGGAGGCATGAAAACCAACAACCTCTCTATGGACCGTCATCTTTATTTCCTGATAGAACCAGACAGGAGAAATGAACTGAAGACATTCAGACTAATCCGTTTGATGAATACACTTATGTTTTCAAGACTGTCCTTGTTTCCCAGCGTAGCCCGATCAATGTCACACCCAAGCTGCCCGGCAGCTTTGCCCCTCCATTGCAGGGCTACTTGCCCAAACCTCTGGAATTGCTTCTGACTCGACAAACCCTAAGTCTACCGGTGATAAAAAAAAAAAAAAAAAAGTAATCTTCACGTAGGCCCATCATCGGGGGCCTCATTCACTAAGAATTACGTAGAGTTTCAGTTGAGCAAATGTTTTGCTTGGTTCAAGGACTTTGTTTACGCCATACAAACTTGGGATTTATCAAAACCGCCATAACTAACGTTAACTAACGTTAACTAACGCCATAACTACGTAAGTCAGTCACACACCGCCTTACAACAATACACACGCAAGCATGCAAATGTGCGTATTGAAAAAATACATCGGGAGCATAACTGAGTTTGGTTGTGCTTTATTTAAGTAGTAACGATACTAAACAAGCACATTACCGGTAATCATCTTTATTCAAATCCGTCAAAGTCCTCATCCTCTGTTTCGGAATCAAACAGCTGCGCAAAATGAGCAGGTCCCATACGCTCCTTGCTGTCAGAGTCACTGTCTGTACTGTACGGCTCCTCAGAAAGGATACCAGCTTTTGCGAAAGCTCTGATAACAGTACCAGCAGACACGTTAGTCCAAGCATCTACAATCCATTGGCAAACTGTAGCGTAACTCGCCCGGCGCTGCCTTCCACCCTTCCACGGCTCGATTCCCATGTTCCTCCGCGTAGCTGATTGTCTTCAGCTTAAACTGAGCGTCATAAGCGTGTCTCTTTGCCATTTTCAGGGTTAAAACAGCAATGTTGTGCATACAGCACATACCTTTTTTATACACAATCCACGCCCACACTTCACTCTTTAACGTTCTCATGCTTTTCTTTCAGGACCGCCTCGCCTCACGGGCACCGCTTTTTCTTTTAGGTCCACCTTTTCTCACACACAAGGCGCACCGCACGAAAGGGCGCACCGCTCATTTTGAAGAAAATCTAAGACGTTTATATGCGCCTTATAGCAGTGAAATTACGGTAAATTAGCCGCATCATTGCATAAGCGGCAGGGTTGAAAGCGTGTGACTAAAGTTGTGGCTCATAGTCTGGAAATTACAGTGAGTCTTCACCTCAAGATTGGTTTCTTCCACTTTTTTGGAAGAAGAAACGGGGCACGGGGAGTTTAAGGACTCTTATGAATGGATCTTTATACGACTTGTGAAAGCAGGACTTTTTAACAATGTCTGATGTCCACCCCTTCAACAGGAAGTGATAAAAATACCCTCCTCCCTGCTGCTCAGGAACAACCTTAACTGTAAAACATCCAATACTAGTGATAAATTATTACTATTTATTTTCTAACACCTGAACTCTACTCAATGTTTGTGTTTCTAATCTACCAAGTTTTTTTTTTCTAAACAAACTTTAATAACTCTATCCCACTAACGGGACAACTTTCCCGTTGAGTTACTGTAGCTCTCCCAGGTTTGAGAAGATAATCTGGTATGAACAGGGACCACGAGACGGATTCCTGTGGCCTTCCACAATCTGACTTTGTCTTCCTCTCACTTCCTCCAAGTTGTAATCAGTAAGTGAGCTGGGTTTGCGTGGCTGCGGGACAACAGAAGTACGAGGATAGTTCACCTAGAGGACAGTCATAAATGAGGGTGCTAGTGTCACGCCGAGTCAGTAACACCTCTGCTTTACTCGTGCTACGAGCTTGAAGCTGTCCCCCCTCATCTGCTACACCTAACCACAAAAACACCAGCCGGGCCGCATGAGGTAAGCAAACAACAGACGACTTTGGAGGAACATCAGTTCCTCTGTCGTCGTCCATATAAGAGAAAATCATCCTCATACGACAGCGTCAGCAGTTAAAAGGATTTTACCATCCCAGTATCACCACAAAAACCTCATAGAGCTTTCTACATTTGATCAGACAGACGTACGGTTCAGGTGGTCTATGTGAGGTCTTTTAAGGTCGTGTTGGACACTGACAGTCAATGGAAATCTAAGCAATGGAGACGGATTTGTGATTCTCTCCAGATGTTACACATCCTGATGTTTTAGGTTTTTCTGTCTTTTTTGTTGTTTTTGCCATTCTGTGGTCCCAGGGACGGCTTGGACCCAGTGGGATTCGAACCAGGTTCTCCCAGTCGAAAGACAGTAACTTTACCACTAGGCCAGCACCCCTTGGACCACCCATCCTGATGTTTGACCCAGAATAAAATTAGTCAAATTCAGAAAAAAGTCCAATTTAGGATAAAGTCAGTAAGATCTAGAAAATAAAGAGTCAATTCTAGGGTTAAATCTAGAATAATCGAGACAGAAAACAGTCCGATTCAGAATAAAGTCACTATAATCTAAAATAAAGTTGGTAAAAATGGCATAAAGTAAGAATTTTCCAGATAATTACAGTTATTAATGTGCCCTGGAATAAACCACAGACAAATATTACAGGTTAATGGGGGAAATAAAAGTTCTATAAATTCCAATCTTAAGGTGTTTATTTGACTAAATTAGGGGTGTTAATATCCGATCCTGATGCACATACTGTAAAGTGATTTTATTTTATTTACTCACTCTATTCATCCCTCCATGGAAAAATTTGTGCGCTGCACCACTACACCGCAGCAGGCTGCCACGACGGCGCCAATGGTGGGAGAAACGGGGGGTTAGAATCAGAATATTCTTTAATGATCCCACACATGGGAAATTTGTGTGTCACAGAGACAACTTCCTATCTGCTAAGTGAGTCGTTGTAGAGCCCGATCACGTACGGAAAGAAAGACCTCCGGTATCGAGATGTTCTCGAGCGGAGCTGTCTGAGCCTCTTGGAGAAGGAGCTCCGCTGTTCGTCCAGGAGTGGATAGAGAGGATGGTCATGATTGTCCATGAAGGATAAAAGTTTGTTCAGTGACCTCCTCTCTACCACCGCCTCAAGTGAGTCCTGTTTGCTGCCAATGACAGAGCCAGCCAGTCTGATAAGTTTATTCAGTCTGTTGGCGTCACTGGCTGCGATGGTGCACCCCCAGCAGATGACAGAGAAGAACAAGGAGCTGACCACCACCGACTGGTAGAAGGACTCCAGGATTTTGCTGCACCTCAGCTTCCTTAGAAAGTAAAGTCGGCTGCAGGTCTTCTTGTACACAGCAGTACTGTTGCTCCTCCAGCTCAGTCTTCTGTCGATGGGTTAGGTGTCCTCTCCAAGGACTGTAGACAAGAACTCAGTAGGAAACGAACCCACAAACTTCCAGTTCACTTCTGGTCCGTGGGTGAACGCTCTACCACTGAGCCACCGTCTCCCAAATCAAAATCAACAGTTAGTTAAAGATGGCACATTGACTCAATAACCTGGATCAGGTGTGGAGATACAAGAACACATGGAAAACCTTCAGGACACTGGACCTCCAGGACCAGAGTATGACACCTCTAGACTAAATGATATAGAGAGAATCTGACCAGGAAGAACAAATGAATACCATAAATGAACTACTGGGAAAAGCAGATAGAATGGACTCTGAACTGGAACCGTAAAGAGCCTTACCCAGAACAACAGCATAAAATCAAGGTGAGCACAAACAAAACATTTACTTCCTGTTGATTTCAGACACATTATGATGTTAGAATGAGGACACTGAAGCTCATTTCTAGAGATTAATCCAAAAGCTTAACGGACCTGGACATTTCTACACCTCTCAATCCTCACCTTCCTGTCCTAACACCGAAAGACAAACTGGTCTGGGGTGTTGGGATGTGGCTGGATTTTAAAAATCACCTGTTTTATTATGTCAACGGAACATTTCACAGAGACTTAGAAGCAAATCTGAAAGCTTCACCCACACGCATGCCGAGAAAGAGCGAGTGGAAAATGTCTCTGCATATGAAAAGCTTTTCGTCTACAGAGACGTCAGTGAGAAGGAATTATTTTATTTTTCAGCTCATGGATTAAAGTTGGAGCATAAATATGTAAAGAAGATTTATTCTGCTTTCAGGACGTCATCCTCTCCAAATTTTTGCTGCGGCTTCATCAAATCATCTTTCAGTCGTCTCCCAAACAAAACACAACTTCCAGACTAAACTTTTCCACATCACTGTATGATATGAATCATATCCTGCGATTGACTGATCAAAGCTCCACCTCTCCAGAGCTGTCCGTAAAAGTATTGGCTCGCCAACTTCAGTACAAAGATGTTAAAACTGCAACCACTGTCACCGACATCCCCACACAGCATGCTAAAGCTTTCCACAGCTTAAAAACGCAAATACGCTTAAATAGACTGGGAGTGGGAAGCATGAGATGCATGAGTAATGACAGGTGGCACCATCTCATCTGAGTACCACTGCATATGAATCATGTCATTTGCATAGTTTGGGCAGGATGGAGATCAAGTTGGCTTACACCAGAGATTTGTTGTGGGTGTGATTTATAAAGCGAGGGGCCAGGTTTTTTTTTTTTTTTTTATAAATCTTGAGTTTGCATGCCGTAAGTAAGGTGAGTAAACTGAGCAAAACGTTATGCTTAATGCCAGATCTACACAGGACATTCTCCTCATGCCTGTCCTGACCCGTCCTCATGCCACTTCAACGTGCCTTTTTTCTTCTAAGGGATTTCCGAAGTGCCCCAAAGACCTCATCAAGAAGGTGTTTTTATGGAGGCCTTACCAAACGGCCAATCCACCTTATGTGGAGGAGCAGGAGCTCTATTCGATCTCCTCCAGAAAGAAAGGGAGAACCTGACCCCCATGTAGAGGACACTTATTTGGAGGATTTAGATTTAATTAACTGGTTCTTTGGGAAACCAAACATGGCTTTTGATCGTTGGGTGCAGGAACGTAGGTCTGATTAACTCAGAGCTTTGCCTTTTGGCTCAGCCCAAAGCATAGTCCTGATCACTTCAGACGAGACCTCTTCAACTCTAACCCAACAGGATAACTTCACCCTTCTTCAGTGGAAGACCATGGTGTAAAAATTGCTACGGCCATTTAATGAAATCAATGCAAACTTTAAATTTGAATTTTATATTTTTAATCTTTATATACTTAATTCATCCCTCAACGGAAAAATTTGTGTGCTGTATTACACCGCAGAAGGCTGCCGTGACAGCGCCAATGGTGAGAGAAACAGGGGGATAGGTGTCTTCCCCAAGGACATCTAGATTGATATAAAGCGAGTACATCAAAAAGGTGCAACCATTGGACCGAGTCAGAGTGACCTCAGTCATAAAGTTTGGCTCCATTACAATGACTATCTCATAATTTATATTTTTATCACCATTGGGGGAGGCGGTGGCTCAGTGGTAGAGAGTTTGCCCTCAGACCGAAAGTTCGTGGGTTAGAATCCCACTGAGTGCACGTCTAGGATCCTATGAGAAGACACCTAACCCCCGTTTCTCCCACCATTGGCGCCATCATAGGTGATAGCCTGCTGCGGTGGAATGCAGCACACAAATTTCCCCGTTAAGGGATCAATAAAGTATAAATTATTATTATTATTGCAGTGCCTATTTAATTAGTTTGTGCAACGTCTCAATCTGGCACAGCGGCTTGTACACATCATATGGTTAAGTCTAAGATAAATCCGGATGAAGGTATTGTTTTAACGGTTCACCTTTACACAAAAATTTTGGACATACACATCTTTGATAAATGAGGTCTAATGTGGGAAACACACCCCGTATTTTTTATCTATTTCAGCTTTTTTTATACCTAAGTTTTTGTCTCTTCGTCTGTTCCTGTTGTGCCTGTGCTGTTCCACATTGTAATTTTCCCATTGTGGGACTAATAAAGCTTTTCTTAATCTTCAGTAGATGAGGATTTCTTAGTTATAAATTGTCTGAAGAAGGTTTCAGAGTTGACTTTTCTAAAAGGGAAAGATTTAGTCATCAAGCGTACTTTTCCTTTTTGGAAAACTGACTGTTTCCTGCTATAGAAACCTCCAACCAACAGCAGAGATTCATGCACTCCCTAATCTCCTCGCCATTTACTGCTGCTTTCTGAATCTTCTTTTCTAAGGAATCCCAGAAAATTTCTATTTAAAACCAGAGATAGGATGCAAGGGTAAATGTAAAACGAAAAGCAGGAGTAAAATCCTTAGCAGAGTGAAAGAAAACAGAAACCAGGCATTAGTGTGTTATAGATCATTTATTAGCACAAGGTGCAGGCAAAAGGATTTATCTATAAAAAAGAAAGAGTAGGTGAGACTGTGAGGTGTAAAATAGAGCTGAACGAGTAAACACAGTGGTCATTCACATCAGGCGTTGCTGTGTCCGTGGCTTACCAGCATTCAAACATACCGTCTATAGCTCGTCAAAGGATTGATTAACGACTTAACGGATTGTATCGTATTCTATAGAATTTGATGTATTCCTTTCTAAGATTTACCAAATTTCCAAAATAAAGATTCAAATGTTTCTTGAAAGTGGGCGTTGCCCTTTTCACAGAGCTTTACCAATCCTAGACGTGTGGCTTTGATTTACTGAGATGTAGATTTGTGGGTTGGTCTGGATTAATTTGGTGTTTTTGGTTTAAGGAATGGCAGACCAGTGAATTAGCACTACTACTGAACACTTATTCCTGATGGATTCTTTTTGTTTCTGTCCTGGGGATCGCCAGACCGAGGAAGACTATGTGCTTCATCTAATCCTCATTTCCATCGGGATGAAGCCCAACTTTAAATTTCTTCAAATGTATTGCTGTAGAGTTAGATTAGCTAAGATTTAATTGACTGCAAGATACATTGTCTGTCTGTCCCAGGGCAGGAACAAGGGGGGTTCCTTTTTCATGTGGATCTCCATGAGGTTTCTTTTCCTCCCCCACCACAGCTGTCCTGTTACCAGTCTTTCCTCATTGAGAAGGAGGGATAATCTCAGTTTAGCTAGTTTTTATCCAAAATCTTTTGAATTTTCTTGAACATTTTAAAAAACATGTAGTTAGTTTTTAAATTAGCTATTTTTTATCTTTAAACTAATTTGTATCAATTGGGTTTTTTTTTAGTATTTTTGTTCAATTTTCTACATGAAGCACATTGAGACACCGCTGTTGTAATATTGGGCTGAACAAATAAAACAGAATTGAGTCACTTTGCTTGCTGTATTTTGTCTTGTCATGATTATGAATTATAAACTTCTCTTCTTATCAGTGCTTCTTATCGCTGCCTGTTTGGTTTTATTGGACGAGTGTTTCCGTACCAAAGCTTCTTTATCTGTTCACCATTCCCTTTAGTCTTAAACTGTAAGCCTCTACAGGTAAAATTTATTTTAGGGGGAGCTAAAGGAGAAATTTTCAGGGCGACAATTCCTCACATTCACCAACCACAGTCAGGGGTTCTGTGTGTGAAGACTAAATGAGGTTTTTTTTTTTTTTTTAAATGGGACATCTGTTTAGGACTTCCATCCTTGGAGAGCAATGTGTGTGTTCAACCTAGAGATGACTTAAAAAAGGACTCCCTGCGGAGCTTCGGAACTGAAGGATACATGCATTGAGCTGGAGGAAGTTGTGCAGTGATCAGTAAGGCTGGCATCTGGGACTAACTTCATGTCTAAAAATGAATGGGTCAACAGTTGGGATGTGATCAGTGTTAACCAGACTATTGCTACACCCCATGCAGCCATGAAGCCATCAGGAAAAGGAGGATATATGAGGTTTTTTTTTGTTTTATTGTTTTTTTTTTTAATGATGATGACCTCGAGGCTGAGTGGATCACATGAGCTTAACTTTAGTTTTATTACGGTTTTATTGCAACGGACACAACAACAGATTGATTTTGAACTGCCTGAGATCACAGCATCTGGTCCATGCGTGTCCCGATTCATCAAGTACCGGATTAAAGATGTGAGGAGAGTAAATATTTCAGGCGTGTTGAGGTGATGACGGATGAGCCTCTCTGGACTGCTTGCACCTCATCGCTTTAGGACCCTTTACATGTCATCACTTCTTCGTGCCTCATCTGGCTCTCTAGTGGTGCAAAACTGAGCTGGATCTTTTATTTTTAGGGGAAACGTGGCTCATTGGATCGAAAGTAAATCTTCTCTTTTCCAAACACGACTGTGTCACAGTGACTCGTTCGTCCAGCAGACTGGTAAATATCTACAGGTGTGTGTGTGTGTGTGTGTGTGTGTGTGTGTGTGTGTGTGTGTGTGTGTGTGTGTTGCATAGGGAGGAGGTGCTAAGAAGCTGATTGACAGTCATCAGGACGACGGAGGCGGGTTCTAGTCCTCTGAAGCATTAAATCGGGGGAAAAAAATTATGTGGAGAGGATGGAAACGTAAGAAAAGCAGGAACGAAAAAGAAAAATGACCATAAAATAAAGAAGGAAACATAAGTATGAGCAAAAAAGATGTAAAAGATGGTGGGATGAGGGAGGAAAAGGAATACAGCAGGTTAGTGGCGTCCAAAAACCAAACAATCAACTAAACAGAGAGCATTTATTCTTTATAGCAGCCATGAACGAGCAACATGCAGGGCATGCGGCGTTGCAAAACACACACACGAATACACAATATGCCAATTTTGGGCTTGTGCTCAATTCTCCAACCCAGTTTCTACTTTTACCTCCCGCTTCCTCTCTGGGGTCTACTGGGACAGCCATGATGGATGAAGGAGCTGCACCTTGTTAAGGACACATCTACCGAAGCAGGCTGGAAGAACTAACTGGAAGCTAGAAATCATCTGATTAACTAACGCAACAAAACCACCTCATTACTCACTAAATAAACCAACTATGACTAAAGTCCTGCTCACATTGGATTAGTAAAGCCTGTAAATAATCCAGACATCTGATTAAAATTCAGCATGAATCAAACAAACTAATAAAAACCCTCCAAAAATCCCCCACCATAATTCAGCAAACAGTAAAGTCTGTTAGTAATTCTGATCCCATGTGGATCCCTAATGTCTGAAAGTAGAAATAATCTGTTTACGTCTTTATTAAAAACTAAATAACCAACAGTTTAGTTTTTAATCTATAAAAAGGCAGAAAATAAAATCCTTCAAGTTAAACAAAACTCTGAAGAGTTGTCACGGAAATTTTAAACCAACCTTTTTTGGTGTAAAATAGAGTCTTTTAGAAAGTTTGAAGACTTTTATTGTCGTGTTGGACTAAGAAGGTTGTAATGCAGGAATTGGGTTGTGATTCTGGGAACAGGAAGTTAGGCCTTCTTGTCTAACTTTTAGCAACTTTATTTTGGATAAAACAAGAAAATTGTATCGGTGACCGAGGGAAGCACCACAACACCTGGCATACAAGGACCTCAGCACACGGAGGGTTCAGAGTAAATACACACAACACAAAATAAACGGCACTTTATTTTCGATCTTTATGATCCAAAATAAAGTTGCTAAAACTAGAAAAAGTTTTTTAAAATTTTCATAGTTTGTATTTGTCTGTGTGACTGAAGCACTGTCGCTTTAATAATCAGGGTGGCGTTAATGCCACACTTGAAGCTGTACATCATGTACCCCACACCATTTCCACAAACAATAACCAGAGCAACGCGTCTCTGCAGCTGGTATGTCCCAAACTGTTTACTTCATTTGGATCTCAGTGTACGTTTGGTTACCTATGGGCAGTTTCCTTAAAATCAGTGTTTTGCGAGTGTGACGGGAGCTCAGACATATGAACTACTCGAGTGCCTCCCATTTTTGTGGGTGAAGGCATAAAAACTAACACTTGTGCACTAACCAGCTCAACATGTGACCCTCCAAAATAAAAGGATGTAAGCTACCGTCAGTTTAGACAACTGAACACATGAGGTGTAAAGCCTAACCTGTACCGGGTCTGGATTTGTATCGATATGTGACTCAGGAAGCTCAAAGGTCGAAGCACAGTGGGGAATCCCGGTTTTTCCCCTCATGTCTCATTCAGTTCTCAAAGAGAAAATAAAATGAGCCCAGATGACGGGAGGGTCTACATACGTTAGGTTCAAAGCTCAAATAAAAACATGACGTCTGCACATGTTCTCAGCTGGAAATCATTCTGCACAGCACAAGTTTTTCTGAAAGGTCACTGGAGATAAAACACGTGTACACACACCAAACACATACATGCAGAACCAGCAGGACGCGGCACGTGCACACGCACTAACATACACATGCAGAACTGGACAGAGGACATGGAAAGAGGTGACCAGTTAACATGCTGAAAAAGAATTAAGGAGTGTTTCTTACCGGGTTTCTGTACGCCGTGAGCGTCCTCTCCGTTCTCCAAACCAGTTCCACCATCTGCACGTGCGTCCATACAAAAGACAAAAAAAAAAAAGAAGTCACATGAGTGGGAACTGAAATGGGCCGGAACAAGAGCCATGTGGAACACCGCAGGTGTAAGTAATGGTTGTCATTTAAGCCCAACTGGAAATCTGTTCTGTTCCACTCCGTCGTCTTCTGCTCATCCAGGGCCAGGTCACGGGGGCAACAGCCTCAAACGGGAAGCCCAAGCTTCTCTCTCCCTGGCTGCATCCTCCAGCTCACCCGGAAGGATCCCAAGTCGTTCCCCGGCCAGCTGTGAGACATAGTCTCTCCAGCAGGTCCGGGGTCTATCTCTTAGTCTTCTCCCGGTGAGACGTGCCTGAAACACCTCACCAGCGAGGCGCTCAGGGAGCAGCCTGACCAGATGCCCAAACCACCCCATCTGGCTCATCTCAACCTGGAGGAGGAGCGGCTCGATATCTTCAGATCTGATCCAGATATTCTGTCTGATTGGTAATCTCACACCACAGATGAGGAATCACATTATTTACTCAAACGGTGCTAAAACTATGCGCCTTCAGCAGCGCGTAGCGTAGTGCTACGTGGGGTCATCATGTCCTAAAATGGACGTAATGAAGATGGACACGTTTGATTTTTGTGATGGGCTGCTCGTTACATACCCCTAAAATAGAGGGTTTAAATAAAATACATATTTTATGTTTTATAGAAAAACCTTCTGAGTAAGATGAAAAGGTCTGGAAAATCTCTATTTTTTCCCACGGCTCCACACGTCTGTGAGAGCAGATCGAGAAGAGATTTAAGGGTTAAACCAGAGTAGAAAGTCAAACATGTTTCATGCTGAGCCTCACAGTCCGACAGGAGAGGACAAACAATCTGTCTCTCCCTGTCCTGCTGACGGTGGACAATAACTGGCTTCCTTTGCTGTTTGGCATGTCACAGCTGCCCCTCCCCTCCCGGCCTGCCCTGCAGTCCGCTGTGAGCCACCCGTGTCTGGGGCAGCTCGATGCGCCTCAGTGCTGAGCCATCCTGGTGTCCTGTCACTTCCTCTCATCATGCACATCTGCAGCGCTGCCAGGCTGTTTGGCAGCACAGCTGGATGAAAAAGGCACAATCTCAGACAGAAACACCAGAAAAAAAATGAATAAAGAGGCCAGACTCCAAACCAAAGAAGCCAACTGGAGAGGCTAGACTACAACACCCAGACCAAAGACCCCAAACATGGACATACTAAATCCCAAGGTGCCAAGCCTGATCTCAAGGTCAGACCTGGGATCCCGATCACAGTTGTCAAACCATGACATGAACCCTCCATCAGCACCACCAGACCCCAAACAGAGACCGAAAACAAAGAGTCCAAACATCATACAAAGACAGACGCTGGTCATAGATGCCCTTTTTGATCCAAAGACTGCTTGAGGAAATGTGACGCCACTCAGTTCCTGTGGCTGTTGTCTCTCTGGCCGAGGACCAGCCAGAAGAACCAGACTGATGGTGGGTAAGTTCCTCTATCCACCAGCTGAAATTCATGTTACGCAACAAGTTATTTTGCTCATCACAAACTCTAAAAACTGGGCTATGGGAAGACCTCATCTCCTTCCACACACAGCGACGCAAAATTGATCACATCTCCTTTTTTCTGCAAGTTTTGTCATAAAACCTCCACCCAATTCTTCTCACCTGTCTTGTTGTCGTCGTCCAACAGAGGGATGAAGTCCGTCTTCCCAACGGTCTCCTTCACCTGATCGTCAAAGGTCTCCGCCTCCAGCTGAGCAACAAAATCCCTCTCCACCAGACTTTCCGGACCTGTCTGGGGAGCACTGTCCGTCAGAGCGTCGCTCAGACTGAGGTCTAACTCTGCCATCCCTAAAGAAGACAGACACAGTTAGTTAGGTGAAGAACAACAGGCAGCCACAGCAGCAATAATGGTGAGAGTAACTAGAGGGTTAGCTGTCTGCTCCAGGAACACCGAGGCAGCTCAGTGAGAATTGAACATGCTTCTCTTGGTCCAAGGATGGACACTCTACCACTGAGCCAACGCCTCCCTCCTTTCTAAGGGCAGCATCTTACATGAGTATAATTGGAGGAAAATGAATTTACTGAATTTAGAGCCATTTAAAATCAAACGGCTACAGACTGGGTAGGGATGACCTAATGTGGGAGGTTAGGGTTAGCATCTGGTGCTAGCTCACATTTAGCTTATATGGTGTTAGCTTCTTGTTAGCTTCTTGCGACTACTTTTTTTTCTTAATTGCATGATGCTAAAAACAAATGGTTGGTTTAATAAACATATATAAATAAACAAAAAAATATGGTTTTGTAATTTTTTTCAGTACATTCTTAAAAATGACATGCCAAGTTTTTGGCTTCACAAAGAGGGAGATTTTGAGGCGGGGCCAAAAGGAGGAGGGGCTATGACATGTTATGACATCACATCCACCAATGGACAACACCCGCCATGACAGTTGGTGTAAAACAAACCGTTCAAACCATGAGAAAGCAGCTGGCAAATTGTGCGTCCTATGTGTGTTACCATCTAGCGTTATGTATCAGTATGAAGAGGAATTACCACCAGGAATACACCCCTGTACTGTTTGGTCACGTTTTGTTTTGTGATTCACGCACATGACAATAGCTCCCGGATGTCCGACTTAATGCATACGTTCACCAAAAATAATACTGTCGATAGACCATGCAGATCACTACTAGCGGCTTTCAGATGCACAGCTGCAACAGCAGGAGATGCCATGTGCTTAACCTCATTATACCTAATCATGTTCCTAATCAAGTTCATGGAATGCACTAGAGTGTTCATCATAGAGGATTAGCCTTGGTGGGTGAGCGTGAGATAGGTCCTAATTGCGGGTGTCTCCCTCCCAATGCGGGGGTCTTGGCATGTCTGGACCCGGAGTGAGATTTTTTGTGTACCAGTGTATTCCTAATGACTAGACAACTGAAGAAGTTGAAGCTGATGTGGGATTCTAACTTTTTAAAATTCAACTGAGAAACTAAGTAAAAACTTATTGAGATTAAACCTTATAAACGTCACACAAGTGGATAAAAATAGCACAAAAACAGGAAGTGAGATCACGTTTAGGAAATCAGAGACGTGAGAACAAAAAAGAAGACTGAGCACAGTTCCATTAATAATTCTGAGTTCAGCCGTGAATCTGTTCTCAACCAGCAGAAGGCAGAGTCCTTCTGGGGCAGGAAACAGGAAGAACAAACACACACACACACCTTATCAGCATGGATAATACAGAAGGTTTCAGAGTCTTTTCAGGTCAGAAATGACCAGAACATCACAGAGGCTTCATCCTGCTTTAAACCCAGCAGACAGTTCTCTGCTGCCTCCTGCTGGAACAGATCTTCCAACAGTCTTAGGCCTTCACACACTTTGGTGGTTTGATTAATCAATCCTTGTTATTTTAGCCCAGCTTCATTAATTTAATTCTGATTATTTTATAGACTTAACAGATGTAAAAGTGAACGGTAATCAGTTTTATTTTCACTTCCTGATCTCTATCTGACCTCACTGCTCAGTGTTCAGATACAGATCAGGTCTGAATAGACATTCCACCTCCACGAGATAGTGGCTGATTATTTGTTTAGTGTCGTAGAGAGTAACACTGCTCACCGCAGTGTCCTTGAGCAACACAGAGAGAAGAGATTCTAGAGTTTAAAAGTTGTGGTTGTAAAACAACTTCACACTGAGGCCTGTAATCACACATCACATGACCAACGCTGGGTTTACCAGACGCACGGGACACAGTTCATGTGGCGACCGGGATCACCGTGGAGATTTCCTGTTGCTACGCACTGACACCTTTCATTGTGTTTGTGATTAGGAAACCACGGCAGGCGTTGGCGTGGAAACCACACACAACTCTGTGGCACAAGTAGTCCAACTGGAACTCGAGCTGGTGTCTCCCCACCATAGACTGAGCCAGACTGGTCTGAATTCTTGGCAGCTCATTCTCAGACACACCCCGGTGTTTATGAAACTACTGGTATGTCCTCCATCAGGCTTTACCAGGACTGACCTGCAGCCCCGGTGACTAAACGGAAATTTACAACACA
This sequence comes from Neostethus bicornis, assembly GCA_902685375.1. Taxonomy (NCBI): domain Eukaryota; kingdom Metazoa; phylum Chordata; class Actinopteri; order Atheriniformes; family Phallostethidae; genus Neostethus; species Neostethus bicornis. The sequence continues at coordinate 3,618,033 of LR738553.1, read as the reverse complement.
ACCCCGTATCAATCCGTTACTGGAGGAAGTCCCGTCATGGTTAACCAGACGAGATGTTTATATTATTGGGCGTTGTTTCAGGACCAGTAGTGTTAGAACCAGATGGTCTGTTGTTACTGATAACACAGAATGTTGCTGGTTTCTTTACGTAAAATAGAATGTAAAAGTTTGACCTCCTGTTGCAGCCCTGTCCACACCTTCATGACTTCCCCACGACCCTTGACCGCTGAAGTTTGTGTAACCGGAACAAAACAACTAGAACAAGAAAAGCAGGTATTGAGTGGGCTTGAGGTGGGGGATTAACAGAGGATAGAGGACGATGGAGGGAAAAAGGAGCAAAAAGAAGAAGTTCTAGACCAGCGGTCGGCAACCTTTGACACCGAAAGAGCCATTTGAACCCGGTTTCCACGGGAAAGAAAACACTGGGAGCCGCACATCTAAAATGAAAAAAAAAAAACTTCTACTACTTTACCGCAGCATGTTTCTTATGAAAACCACGTGCTACAGAGAAAATTACCGTAATTTCACGGCCATTAGGCGCACCGTACGAAAAGGCGCAGCCTCAGTTTTGTGCGCCGTTGCTGTATTTAACACACACATAAGGCGCACCGTACGAAAAGGCGCAGTCTCAGTCACACACCGCCTTACAACAACACACTCGCAAGCATGCAAATGTACGTATTAAAAAATACAAAGTAGTCCAGTGCTTCTCAAATAGTGGGGCGCGTGTGATCCTGTGGAACACGTTTTTCTTTTTTGCCGTACTAGAATAAAGTGTAATTGTACATCCACTACAGTAGTTGTAGTTTATAGTTTAAATAAGTATTATTTTTATTAAATTCAAGTTAATTGATGCACTTTAAATATTTTCTGTTTCACACTAAAAACGATAAAGCTGTTCTTTTTCTTTTTCTTTTCTTTAATGTTAAAGGAGGAAACAATGTTATGCAGAAGTGTACTTAGAACCAGGGGTCCCCAAACTTTTCTGCGCCACGGACCGGTTTAGTGTCTGATAATATTTTCACGGACCGGTCTACAGGTGATGAGACCAGCCGGAAAAACTGGCTTTTTAATCAATAACAATACATTTAAATCCACGTTGTCTTCACGAGAAAATTTATTAGCAGCGTCTTTATAACGTGGAAAAATTCTCTCTGCTAGAACGCACTCTGGTTGCCATGGTAACGGTAAACATACCTTCAAAATAAAATACATCACAAAAACAAAGTGAATAAAAATACTAGTTAGACACCTCACTCTTTAATGTTCTCATGCTTTTCTTTCAGGTCCGCTTCACGGGCACCGCTTTTTCTTTTAGGTCCGCCTTTTCTCACACACAAGGCGCACCGCACGAAAGGGCGCACCGCTCATTTTGAAGAAAATTTTCGAGTTTTAGGTGCGCCTTATGGCCGTGAATTTACGGTACATTGTATTCATTTAATGAACACATTTTGAATTCTTGAAAAATAATAACAATGAATGTCTCTTTCAAATAAATTAAAAAGCTGAATTTAAATTGTCCATGTAGCAAACGAAAGCAGAAAAATGCCATGAGGCGTCATCCTTATATCCATTTATCTAAAATGAAGATAACACTGTATATATTGCTTTTTCTTACCTTTACACTTTGTATAAACAACTATAGTGTGGTTATGTCTTATGAAGTGCTACGGAGAAAATTAAATTTTACCGATGTAATGAACACATTTTGAATTCTTGAAAAAATAATAATGTCTGAATGTCTCTTTTGAATAAATTAAAAAGCTGAATTTAAATTGTGCATGCAGCAAACAAAAGGGAAAAATCCGTGAGCCGTCATCCTTATATCGCCTTGGGCTTTCAAAGTATGCAGCGGAGCATACTTTGTGATATTTCAAGATCACAATAATCTTCAAATTTAGAACTAAAATAATATAAAAAACTAACACAAATAAAACACACTTCAATTAAATACAAAAAAAAAAAAATTTTAGTAATTTATTTTCCCAAGCCAATCAGAGCCGCATTATAAGGATGAAAGAGCCGCATGAGGCTCCGGAGCCGCGGGTTGCCGACCGCTGTTCTAGACCCAGGTAGAGCTACAGGTTTACCCTCACTTATATCCTCCAGCTGAAGACGGGACTCAAAAAAATATAAACCCAAGTTAGGGCTGCGCTATATGAACATGATTAAAGCCACACACACATCCAATGTCTCTGTCTAAAGAATACTGTAAATAAAAAAAAAATTGATGAACTAAACTATAGTTTAAAGTTTAAAAAAAAAAACAAAACAGTGGAGTAATTTTTTAGTTTGTCCCGTAGCTTTAAGGTTCATGAAACTTGTCTGTGATTGGTTGAAAACACACACAACTAAGCACAAAACAAAACTTGTGAAATAGTATCTGTTTGCATGGACAGCTGTAATTATCCATGCACAGCCCTGTAACCAAGCAGAACGTTTTCTACTGAAAGCTTTTCGTATGAATACTTGTACTTTTTCAATTCGTTGTCTTCTGCTTATCCAGGGCCGGGTCGCAGGGACAAGAGCCTCAGACGTGTTCCCTGTCCAGCTGTGAGACAGTCTCTCCAGCGAGTCCAGAGTCTGTCTCTGGCTCTCCCTCCCAGTAGGGTGGAACACCTCACCAGTGAGATGCTCGGGGGGCATCTTGACCAGATGCCTGGACCACCCTACCTGGCTTTTCTCAGCCTGGAGGAGAAGCAGCTCTTCTCCAAGCTCCTACCTCTATCTCTGAGTGAGCACCCAGCCATCCTGCTGAGGAAGATCATTTTGGCCACTTGTATTCATGATCTCGTTCTTTCAGTCACCACTTATAGCTGGTTACCATGGTGAAGGTAGGAACATAAATACTGGTTGCCATGGTGAGGGTAGGAACGTAGATCCTGGTTACCATGGTGAGGGTAGGAACGTAGATCCTGGTTACCATGGTGAGGGTAGGAACGTAGATCCTGGTTACCATGGTGAGGGTAGGAACGTAGATCCTGGTTACCATGGTGAGGGTAGGAACGTAGATCCTGGTTACCATGGTGAAGGTAAGAACGTAGATCCTGGTTGCCATGGTGAGGGTAGGAACGTAGGTCCTGGTTACCATGGTGAGGGTAGGAACGTAGATCCTGGTTACCATGGTGAGAGTAAGAACGTAGATCCTGGTTACCATGGTGAGAGTAGGAACGTAGATCCTGGTTACTATGGTGAGGGTATAAACGTAGATCCTGGTTACAATAGGCGAGGATAGGAACGTAGATCCTGGTTACCATGGTGAGGGTAGGAACATAGATCCTGGTTACCATGGCGAGGGTAGGAATGTAGATCCTGGTTACCATGGTGAGGGTAGGAACGTAGATCCTGGTTACCATGGTGAGGGTAGGAACATAGATCCTGGTTACCATGGCGAGGGTAGGAATGTAGATCCTGGTTACCATGGTGAGGGTAGGAACGTAGATCCCGGTTACCATGGTGAGGGTAGGAACGTAGGTATTTTTCCAACCCTAATAAATGCATGCTTACATCGATTCTATTAGTGGTAAAAAAAAAAAAAGCAGCAGCTGTTGATTATCACAACATAATGGTAAGGTAACGGAGCTGGAATAGTTGGGTGGATCAGGGAGGAGGTGGCTCGAGCATCTAGTTAGGAGGGTTCTGGGATGTGTTTGTGGAGAAGAGAGTCAGAAAGAGGCGAGCCTAATCCGACCTGGAGTGGAAGTGGGAGGGGTGTGGGTCACTATCTGATCCCAAACACGCAGTGGAAAATGAAAGGCTGGGGGAGGATGAGCTGAGGAGGTGAACCAGTCAGTGCACATGCTAAATGGCTTTACCGACATGGAGCAGCATCCAGTGAGGACAAAGACATGAACTGTTTGTCCCTCATCCCTCTAATCCCGTTACATCAGCTGGCTGTAGACTCCACCTCGTCATTACATCACCACATACACCTCTCCCTGGCTTCAGGAGGGAGTCGGATAGAACCAGATCTAAACTGTCTCAGCAGGCAGAGCTGCTAGCAGTGTTCCTGCTCTCTCTCCTGTAATTGGCTTTTAGTAGTTGATCCAGTTTAGAAACTTTACAGACTTCAGCATAAACATGGAATCAATACCGATAAGGAGTTTAAAAGCATGAGGCGGAGCAGCCGGCTAAAAGAAAACAGCCTAGTGAAACAAACAATAACTCAAGGTAAAGCGATATGAAGATGAGAATAATGGGATTAGGGTCCAAGGTTGTCCCGGCAGCGGAGAGCACGGTTCCTGTAACATCAAGCTTGTTAATGAGGAAGTTCTGGTGATAGATCGTTAGTCTGATTCTGCCCGTTCTAAGCAATCTATGACAACGCCACATGATACTTAGTCAATTTCAGATGGCGTCAAGTGACACCAAACCTTTTTTTATTCAACGCCAGGCGACACCTATCCCATAGCCGACAACCTCAGGCAAAACCTAGCCCATTTCTAATAACGTCAAGTGACTTCTAGCTGATTTCTGACAGTCCTGCAGACCACCAACAATGTCAGGCAAGACCTAACCCATTTAAAATAACGCCAAGCGACATCTAGGCCATATCTGACCAACAATAACTCGTCAGATATTGACCTACTTGTTATCCGACAGGACCAGGTGAAATCCCTACACACCGACTCTACTGCTGACAACACTGATCGATGCATTGCTGACGCATAGCGGTACTTAGTTGATATTTGGTGGCACCAATGAATTGGCAACACCAAGCAAAATTTAGCCGATACCTTATGCCCCATGACACTTGGTAATACCCAGACAATGACTGCAAACCAAAAATATTGATTTATTTACAAGTATCGATGCTGAAAAATCTGAACCATTCCAGTTGGAATTTTTCAAAATATTGATACCAGTAACATATTTGCTTTCAGGTTTCTCTAAAGCTGCGTAGACAAATGCCACCCGTGATCGGAACTGTATTCACTTGAAAAACTGAAAAAGCAACCCCGAATCCTCCTCAGAAATACAGTAAACGCATGTTTGGTTTTTGAATGTTTGGCCATGTGAGGTTTTTAAAACTGCAACACTTTATCAGCCATTTTTGTTCTTTTAAAATAAAATTTAATGCATTGTTCTAGAATTAAAAAGTCAATCTTTAACTCTAAAAGAACAGATTTCTCTGTAACGTTATGACAACACCTTGGAATCAAAGATGACTCAGATTTAAGAGATATAGTTTTGAGAGAATAAAAAAAAAATTGAATCTAATTCCTATCAATTGGCGTGGCATCCTTATTGATCACATTCGTAATCTTCTACGCCTTCAGATGAAGTGTGTAGACCTGGAACACCAGCAGCTACAACACCCTACCATCCATGTGGATTCAGATGAGGAACAACGTCCTGATTGGTTCCAGTAAGTTCTGTGGAGAAGGTTCCAGAAGGTTTAAAAGAGTGTCAGTAAATCAGTAAGGCTAAAACACAAACAGAAACTTATTCATTCTGTAAATAACTCAAACTCCCAAAAAGAGCGTGGCATCAAAAACCATGTGGCTGCAAAACACGGAAAAGATTTATCCCATCCTAACATCCGCTTCCAAACAACCTCAAACCAGTTCCAGGGATGAAAGCTGGAACTGGTCCATAATGAATCCTGGCTTGTAGAGGACTCCTTAATCTGGCTGAGGGAAATGAGGAAATAATCTGGATGGAAATGGTGGCGTGGACAGAAAGCCGGCCTGAACAGATGTAATGATTATGAACATTGAATGAAGAGAAACGAATAACACAACAAACTAAAACATAATCTTATCAGACCTCTGAGGGAAAAAACAGCCCCGGTCCTAAAAGGTGAGATCCAAAGCTTTCCAATGATAAATAATATCTACTGCTTTCTTCTGTTCATCCTTTTGGATCCTCCGGATGATCATCTGATTTTAGACAGATAGGGAAGGCAATAGCTGTGGTACAATGTTCGCCCTTAGACCGGAAGTTCACCGGAAGTTCAAATCAAGAAAACCTGTCTTAGTCCCACAGAGGGGAGATTGCAAGAATTAAGGCATCCAGCCAACAACGGCGCTACCTTTGTAGAAGAGATAGAGATACAAAAGAGAAGGGAGGGGAAATTTGATGTTTAAAAAAATGTCACACACTTCACCGCCAAGGTTGGAGCAGCTGGTAAAAAAAAAACCCACTCCAGTTACTTACTGTATTTTCACGACCAAAAGGCGCACCGTAATTAAAGGCGCAGTCCAAATTTTGCATGCTCTGTATTTAACACACACATAAGGCGCACCTGATGATAGGGCACAGGTTTTATATACATGTTCTCTACTACGTACGTCCACCTTACAACAACACACACACAAGCAGACAAGTGTGTGTATTTAAAAATAGATCGGGAGTAAAACTGAGTTTGGTTGGCTTTATTTAAATATTAGTTACAGTCGTCATGAAGTCATTTATCAAATCCATCCAAGTCCTCATCCTCCGTTTCTGAATCTAACAGCTGCTATAAATCCAACCTCGCAGGTTCACTTTCCTCGCCGTCAGAGTCACTTTCTGAACCGTGCAGCTCCTTGGAAATGATGCCTGCTTTTGGGAAAGCTCGGACAACAGTGCCAGCAGACACGTTAGCCCAAGCATCTACAATCCACTGGCAAACTGTGGCGTAACTTGCCCAGCGCCACCTCGCCTTATTTCCACGGAAACTCAGCTGCGTCTTCTTCACCTGTCGCAGCTGAGTTTCCCAGCTTCCTCCATTTACGAACATTTGACTCGTTCATTTTAAATTTTCTCGCGGCGGCTCGATTCCCATGTTCCTCTGCGTATCTGATTGGCCATCAGTTTAAACTGAGCTTCATAAGCGTGTCTCTTTTCCATTTTCAGTGTTGCTGCTTAAAGGTCCTATATCATGCCTTTTTTCCCTTATTTTATCCTGTTCTATGTATCATTATATGCATAATTTTACATTCCACCACAATGTCAACACAAAAGGTTATAAATAATACCCTGTTTGGGAGCGCAGTTTCATACCCGGAAGTCAAAACAGCTTGTTTCAGTTTTTTTTTCTTTTTTTTTTTCCCGGGACCCGCCCCGTTGGTTGCGATTGGTTGTCATTCATTGTGATTTCCCCACCCACCCAGCACAGCGTGGAGCGGGAGGGGCGAGACGTATTGAGTAAACAAAGCGTTTCGGAAATGGGTGGATATGAGGGTGGAGAGCAGGTAGAAGTGGGGGAGGGTGTTTGAGCTGCAGGGGGCTGAACAAAAAACAGATGTACGTCACTATGTTCCACCAGTCGTTAGAGGTTTGGAGAACACGCCCCTTACTTTGAATTTAAATATCTCAAAATAGCATGAATCACAATAAAACACACTTTGGGGGATTGTTTGGGGTAGTACTAAGTAAAATAAAAGGTTAAAACCTCATAAAAGTCCGTTTTGCATGATATAGGACCTTTAAAGCACACACCTGTTCTTTTAGACACAATCCATGCCCACACTTCCTCCTTTAATGTTCTCATGTTCTCAACTACGTCCACCTCATGGTTCTTTAATACATCCACAAATCACAAATCACATAGGGCGCACTGCACAATAGGGCGCACCGCTCATTTTGAAGAAAATTTGAGACTTTTAGGTGCGCCTTCTGGTTGTGAAAATACGGTAACAAAAACATATACAGACATAAGCATTCTGTATATGTACGTATATAATAAGTTCAACTGGTCGAATCCCACTGAGCTCATGTCTAGGTGTCCTTGGGGAAGACAACTAACCCCTATTTCTCCCAACGTGGGTGCCATTAAAAATACATTTAAAACTCCTTGTTGGTATTGAATTGTTTAGCTGAGCAGGTAAAAATAAATGACTTAACAGGGGCTACTTTTTGTTTCACAAAAGTTTTGATTATTTACAGAGTGCGAGATAAGAACATTCCACTGTGGTTAGAAGGAAAAATATGTTTTCTGTTCCGTTGACTTCCGCTTATCCGGGGCCGGGCGCAGAGGCAACAGAAAGGAAACCTAGGCTTCTGTCATTCCGGCTGCTTCCTCCAGCTCACCTGGGAGAATCCTGAAGTGTTTCCTGTCCAACTGTGAGACATAGCCCCTGCAGCGAGTCCGGGCTCTGCCTCAGGGTCTGCTCCTGGCGGGACTTGCCTGAAACACCTCACCAGCGAGGCATTCAGTAGGCATTCTCACAAGATGCCCAAACCGCCCCATCTGACTTCTCTCGACCCAGCGGAGCAACAACACTCCTGCGAGCTCTTCCCTCTATCTCTGAATGAGAGCCCAGTCATCCAGTGGAGGAAGATCATTTCGACCGCTTGTATCCGTGAGCTCATTCTTTCGGTCACCACCAACAGCTAGTTACCATGGTCAGGATAGGAACGTAGATCCTGGTTACCATGGTGAGGGTAGGAACGTAGATCCTGGTTACCATGGAGGGGATAGGAATGTAGATCCTGGTTACCATGGTGAGGGTAGGAATGTAGATCCTGGTTACCATGATGATGGTAGGAACATAGATCCTGGTTGCCATGGTGGGGGTAGGAACGTAGATCCTGGTTACCATGGTGGGGGTAGGAACGTAGATCCTGGTTACCATGGTGGGGGTAGAAACGTAGATCCTGGTTACCATGGTGAGGGTAGGAACGTAGATCCTGGTTACCATGGTAGGGGTAGGAACGTAGATCCTGGTTACCATGGTGGGGGTAGGAACGTAGATCCTGGTTACCATGGTGAAGGTAGGAACGTAGATCCTGGTTACCATGGTGGGGGTAGGAACGTAGATCCTGGTTACCATGGTGAGGGTAGGAACGTAGATCCTGGTTACCATGGTGAGGATAGGAACGTAGATCCTGGTTACCATGGTGAGGATAGGAACGTAGATCCTGGTTACCATGGTGAGGATAGGAACGTAGATCCTGGTTACCATGGTGAGGATAGGAACGTAGATCCTGGTTACCATGGTGATGGTAGGAATGTAGATCCTGGTTACCATGGTGAGGGTAGGAACGTAGATCCTGGTTACCATGGTGAGGGTAGGAACGTCGATCTGGTTACCATGGTGAGGGTAGGAATGTAGATCCTGGTTACCATGGTGAGGGTAGGAACGTAGATCCTGGTTACCATGGTGAGGGTAGGAACGTAGATCCTGGTTACCATGGTGAGGGTGCATACCGTTGTGCGTACTAAACATTAAACTATGATGTAATGTATGTTGCAAACCCCACATTTTGCGTGTATATGTGCAGAGGATACAATGTGAAAAGAGTTATTTTGCATGAGATGGGCCCTTTAACACTTCAGAAAATAAATCTTTGCATTTCTCTTATTTAAACATTTTTGGGTTTATTTTCGAATATTTGTTGTTTCTTTCAAAATTTCTATTAATTTCAGACCAAAAATTGACAAAAACAGTTGATGTAATTGTAAACAAATAAAGTTTGAGGGTTTTGAAAAACATGACCGGTTTTATAAAAATTGTTCATGAAATCAAGAATTCCAGAACAAAGTGATCATAAAAAGTTCAGTGAAATCATGAACGAACTGTTCTTTCACTACAGTTTGATTGTTTTTCTTACTAAAATGTTTCAAAGTTTCACAAAATATTGCTCAAAAACAGGCAAATGGTTTTTATGCCCATTTTTAAAAACGAGTCACCAGTCGACGTCTGAACTGCCAATCCCAGAAAGGGTCACGAAGGGTGCTGGAGCCTATCCTGACGGGTACACCCCAAATCGATCGCCAGTCCATAGTAGGACCAGTTTTTCATTTTGAAGAGATGTCAAGACGCCCTTCAAAAGAGGCACGTGGGAAACAAAATCCACCATAAACTCACATCTTTAACGTTAAACAGACTCCACTTCTACAGCTCTTTTCTACCTGCGTTGGTTCTTAAAGGTCCTATATCATGCAAAACGGACTTTTATGAGGTTTTAACCTTTTATTTTACTTAGTACTACCCCAAACAATCCCCCAAAGTGTGTTTTATTGTGATTCATGCTATTTTGAGATATTTAAATTCAAAGTAAGGGGCGTGTTCTCCAAACCTCTAACGACTGGTGGAACATAGTGACGTACATCTGTTTTTTGTTCAGCCCCCTGCAGCTCAAACACCAATCGCTGAACACCAATCGCTGAATGACAACCAATCGCAACCAACGGGGCGGGTCCCGGGAAAAAAAAAAGAAAAAAAAACTGAAACAAGCTGTTTTGACTTCCGGGTATGAAACTGCGCTCCCAAACAGGGTATTATTTATAACCTTTTGTGTTGACATTGTGGCGGAATGTAAAATTATGCATATAATGATACATAGAACAGGATAAAATAAGGGAAAAAAGGCATGATATAGGACCTTTAAAGTGTTTTACATTCACACACACATTCATGTCTGATGGTGGAAGCTCACATGCAAGCTGAAAACCACCATCAGGAGCAGTTGGGGTTTGGTACCTTTTCAGGAACACCTCTACATCATCTCCAGATGGGAGATCGAACCTGTGACATTTGTGGTCATACCAGCCTGTCAATGCTTGATCCCGTAGGACCTCAGAAGCTAAGCATGCTGGGTCTGGGCAGTACTTGGTTGGGAGACCACTGGAACCCCAAGTGCCACAGTGGCATGGCCGTTGAGATTAAATCAACGCTGTGTCCCTGGGCAAGACACTTCACCCATGTTGCCTAGTCTGAATGGTGTGTGATTGGTTGGTGATGGTCAGAGGGGCCAATGGCAGCCTCACTTCTTACCCTTATCTGGTATGGAGTGAATGAATAAGGAATATGTGAAGCGTCTTTGAGCGTCCTGGAAAGCGCTATATGAGTACAATGTATTATTATTATAATTATTCGGGTCACAAGACGTTCGCCCTATTGGCCGAGCCATGCTTCCCCCTCCTTCACATTATTACATGATACTCTTCTGATTACGACGCTAGACTTTGAAATGTGAGATGTTTCATTCATAATGTGTACAGTGTAGAAAACGCAACGATTACATATGATCCTCCAGCACCAAACCGTACAGAAGTGAGACATCATGGTTTTAACAACAGTGTGAAATAAATGAAGTAATAACATATTTGTTTCTGAGTTTATGAATCGAAAGCAAGAAAAATCTCTTTAAAATATTAAATGTAGGTGAAACTATGAAAAAATTTCAACCATAAATACATTAAAGAGAGTTTTTGTGAGAAGATGTAAACTTTGGGGCGGCAAGGTGGCGCAGTGGGTCTACAGCAAGAAGGTCGTGGGTTCGAGTCCCAAGTGGGAACGAGGCTTGGAATACTCGCCTCTCTGGAGTTTGCATATTCTCCCCGTGTATATGTGGGTTTTCTCTGGCTTCCTCCAAAAACGTACATGTTAGGTTGATTGGTCACAACAAAACGGCACTTAGGAATGAGTGTGTGTGTGTGTGTGTGTGTATGCGTGTGTGACACCACAACAGACAAGCAACCTGTTCATAGTGTACACTGCCCCATGCCTCGAGTCAGCCGGGATGGCGTCCGGTATCCCTGCAACTGGTAAGGAATGGACGGTTAAGAAGGTGGTGCAAACTTTGTTAATCCCAACATTATTTGGAGTCCATGTAAAACTCAGAGATTCCTTTTCTGCCCAGGATACTGCCGCTTTAAACGGAGTCATTTATCATAAAAAAAATAATCACAGAAAAAAACCACCTTCTCTGGTAAACATACCATCCTGTTGCTAAGGGTGCCTGGAAGTCAGTCACTGATTGGTCAGAATCAGTTCACACATGCTCACTTCCTGCACTGAGTGTTCTACGGTATGGAGGCATGTGCCGAATTTAAACAGCAACGATGGTGATAATTTGTCAGGTTTTTTTGGGTAGACCTTTGAACAGCCGTGTGTGAATGGTGAAGAAGACTCAGAGGGATTTGGATGAAGGAGTCTGAAGGACAGGAATTAAACCAAAACTTCAGGGATTTTCCACTCCGCCATTCACAGCAGTGCTGAGGATTTGACCTGGCAAGAGACCCAAAAAAGGGGTTGGCGGGTGTGGCCAGAAGTGCAGCGAGACGCAGCTGCTTGAAAAAAACACTAACAAACTATTTGTCCCACAAACAGTAAAAATATCAACTTGCATGAATTTTTAAAGAGAAATAGACCAAAATGAATCATTTCAAACCAGGTTTACGCTGAAAGCGTGAGCAAACTTCTGAAAAGAAAAAAAAAAAAAAAAGAAACATGTTCCTAATGGATTTTTTTTTTTTACACATTTTAAATATATTTGTCTAATTATGATTAATTTCGGCTGTTAATTCGATTTTATTTGCTTGAAAATAGATGTGCGTTACTATAAAGTCAATTTTTAATATTTGATTTTCCTGAAACAATAAACTTGGAAACTTCAAAACATCATGTTTCTGTCACATTTTGTCCTGGGTTCAAGATTTTAATCCTTTTTAAAAGATCTTTACTTTGGTGTAATTATAACAGTTAGTCTAGTCTTGTTTAAACAGAGGAGTCGCAGGTTCGTTTCCCACTACAGTATGAGCGCCTGTTGAAGCGTCTTTAAAGAAGACACGTCACCCCCGATCACTCCCACCACAGATGGTGTCATGGCTGGCTGCGGAAGTGCAATGCAGCACAGAATTTTCTCCTTGAGGATCAATAGAGTATGAATAATTTAATCAACCAATTTATAATTTTTGCTCCGTGTGTAACGTGTTGTTCTTGTTCTTTAGGTCCCCACACTCAGCTGGTTATCAAGGTGAGGGTCGGAACATAGGCCGCCTTAAATCGAAGGAATCCTGGTCTCAAGAGTTCCCAGAGAGTGTCCAAAATGAGCTTCCTCTGCAGGGAGGGAGGGCGAAGTCTATCTCAGCATTAGAGGGAGGAGCTTTGTGTAGCGTCATTGCTCCTCTAGTTCCAGAGGATCTAGATGGGGAAGTTCAGGCATCGTGTTAGCCTAGTCAGTGAGGTGTTCCACACATGTTTGAACTGTTTTTAATTAACATTGATTTTAATTTTTCAAGTTTGTCACTACAGTTTTTAGACAAACCAAAAGTGAAAGTTTCTAAAACATCCAACTTGTTTATTTTTAGTCATTTGTTTGAGTTTTAAGAATTAGTTACTTTAGTTTGTAACAAAGTACTTTTTTTAGGAACACCTTAACAGGAAGCACTTTCAGCTCCCCTTTCATTTCAAAATGTAGTTGTTATTTGAGAATTCAGAACAGTTTTCTGTGACAGTTGGAGTTTTATGTTGTATTTTTTTTATTTTATTAGCTATTGACATACATTTGGCTCATCTGTGGATCAACATTTTTCAGCCATTGGTTTTAGAATTTTTTAACTGTCGCTAAGCATGTTTCTAAAACTGAATTTTCTTACTTTGCAATTTTAGTTCCTGTTTTTTAAGAATCTGAATGATCTTTTTTTTATTTGGAAAATAAACTTGTAGTCCATTAGCTAAAATACAACTGTTCTGTCGTCTTCCGCTTATCCGGGGCCAGGTCGTGTTGGCTACAGCCTCAGACAAGAAGCCCAGGCTTCTCTCATCCCAGCTACATCGTCCAGCTCACACCCGCGAGGATCCCAACTAGCGATTATTTTGATAATCGATTAATCTGTCGATTATTGGACCGATTAATCGGATAAAATGACAACTTAATAAATATTAGTTTTTCGGCATTTTATTGAATGTAATTATGCAAAACACAACTCATAACCACACTTGGAGACCAATGTCAGTGCAATTGACAGAAAAACCTTATTAGATAATTAATCGATGACTGAATTAGTTGACAACTATTTCAATTCGATTTTAATCAATTAAATCGATTAGTTGTTTCAGCCCTAAACCCAATATGTTCCCTGTCCAGCTGTGACCCCGGACCTCTCCAGCAGGTCCGGGGTCTACCTCTGGGTTTCATCCCAGTGGGACAGAACACCTAACCAGCGAGGCGCTCGGAAAGCATCCTAACCAAATGCCCGAACCACCCCATCTTGCTTCTCTCAACCCGGAGGAGTAACAGCTCTACTCCAAGCTCCTTCGGATGGCAGAGTTTCTCACTATCTCTGAGTGAGAGGCTAGCCATCCTGCAAAGCTTATTTCGGCCGCTTGCAACTGCGATCTCATTCTTTCGGTCACCACCCACAGCTGGTGACCATAGGTGAGCGTAGGAACATAGATAGACTGGTAAATTTAATTTTTATTTAGTAAAGCTTAATCGGCGCAGACTCCACCCGGTGAGCAACAGATACCGCTAAAAAGCCCAGGCTCATTTGGCGTAGAGCCGGTGGCCGCGTGGTTAGCGCGTTCGCCCGCGGACCGGAAGGTCGCGGGTTCGCGTCCCACGGAGAGCACGTCTAGGGTCCTTGGAGAAGACACCTAACCCCCGCTTCTCCCACCATTGGCGCCGTTGAAGGGCAGCCTACTGCGGTGTAAGGAGTGCAGCAAACAAAATTTCCCCGATGAGGGATGAATAGAGTTAATCAAAATAATCAAAAAAAATAATCTAGCTCTTGACGTTGTCCTATGCTTTCATGTAGCCATACCACCCTGTCAATGGTTGATCTCATCAGACCTCAAAAGCTAAGGAGGCTGGGTCTGGGCAGTACTTGGATGAGAGACCACTGGAACTACAGGTGCCACAGTGGGACTGACGTTGAGATTAAATTGTGTGTACCTGGGCAATACACTTCACCCATGTTGCCTAGTCTGGATCTGGGGTGTGGGTGTGTGTGTGTGTGAGATTGGTTGGTGATGGTCAGTCTGGATCTGGTGTGTGTGTGTGTGTGATTGGTCGGTGATGGTCAGTCTGGATCTGGTGTGTGTGTGTGTGATTGGTCGGTGATGGTCAGTCTGGATCTGGTGTGTGTGATTGGTCGGTGATGGTCAGTCTGGATCTAGTGTGTGTGTGTGTGTGTGTGTGTGTGTGTGTGTGTGTGTGTGTGTGAGATTGGTGATAGTCAGTCTTGATCTGGTCTGTGTGTGATTGGTTGGTGATGGTCGATCTGGTGTGTGTGTGTGTGTGTGTGTGTGTGTGTGTGTGTGTGTGTGTGTGTGTGTGTGTGTGTGTGTTTGTGTGTGTGTGATTGGTTGGTGATGGTCAGTCTGGATCTGGTGTGTGTGTTTTTGGTTGGTGATGGTCAGTCTGGATCTGGTGTGTGTGTGTGTGTGTGTGTGTGTGTGTGTGTGTGTGTGTGATTACTTGGTATGGAGTGAATGAATAATGCATATGTGTCTTTGGCTAAATGGTGGCCTCAAAGTAAGAAGGTCGGGTCTCGGGTGGGACAAGGCTTGGAACGCTGGCCTTTCTGTGTGGAGTTTGCATGTTCTTCTTGTGTATCAGTGAGTTCTTTCCGGGTACTACGCTTTCCTCCCACTCTTTAAAATCACGCATGTTCGGTTAATTGGCCACTACAAAATTGGCCCCAGGAATGAGCACCTGTGTGGCCCCACAACAGACCGGTGACCTGTTTAGGGTGTATCCTGCCTCTTGCCTCAAATCAGCTGGGATAGGCTCCGCCAGCACCGTAAGTAATAAGAGGTTCAGAAGACGAAACGAAGTGTCTGAGTGTTGGGAAAATCCCCGGACAAGTCCAGTGTATGACTCCTTTGGGAAGTGACCGCCTGGCTCAAACCGGGCAGCCCCCCGGGCAATGAGGTACTAACCCACCTCAACTCACTTCATTGAGTGAAAGAAACTCAGACAAAATCAGTAGTAAAACTGTCAGCCACAGCCCATAAACGCCCAGGTGCAGACTCCACAGTCTGAGCAGAAGGATGACAACTACTTTAATAAATCTAAGTCACTTTTTGTGCCCATTTAACTAAAAAGTTACTTTACTACCGAGTAACTAAACATTAGTTACTTTTTGTAACGTAACAAATTCCTTTTTAAAAAAAATCAAATTGACAACTTCATCGTGCTGCCTTTAACAACTTGTAAAAGTAGCGGATTTTCAAAATTTTGATCTAAAATCTAGCCGTTCTTTCATCTGGATGTAAAAATGAAACATGTTTAATTAGAACCAGACCAGACGCTGGTGCGTGGGGAGAGTAAGGACGGTGAAAGAGGGGAATCCCCGGTCATTAGGGCCAAACCCCGCCAGAAAAAGCAAAAGTTTCCGTGCCGCACGTGAATGCAGCATGAACGGTGCTGCGTGTAAAATCACGACAGCCCACTCCCACTGTGTGTCTACACACATAAGCACACATCAACACACACATTATCAGTGCCTTCACACACACACCAGTTCTTTCTGAAGGTTAGTTTTAATCAGAACTCACCTTTTCTTGTGTTTAGCTCTCAGATTGTTTGGAGCGTCTCTGCGACACGATCCGCCCACTCTGAGGAATATTTATACCCTCCCCTGCACCGGAATTTCCGGCCGCATAAAGAGTAACTGACAGTTCAATCAGCCAATCAAAGAGTAGATAATTCCCTTCCCTGTCTGTGGTGGCGTACATGATTGACGTGTCTAACATTCAATGGAAATGTTTGATTCCTTTTTTGGGGACACGGTGGTCCAATCAATGGGAGTGACCGGCTGGATGGGCGGGGTCTGTACAGGAATGTTAAAACACCCCGATTTTTTAAAAGAAAATGATTAACTAGTGGAATCTGATTTTAAACCAAAAGTTTAATCTGATTTCTGGTGATAACTCCAGCTGTTTTTTAATACATTTGAATGATTTTCCCTCCTTCATTCGCGATTAAATTAAACATGCGGAAGTGACGTATGCAAAGCGCCGGAACACTCGTTGTAGTCCGAAAGCAGGAAAAACTACAAACGTCTCCAATCATGTCTTTTCCCTCAATAAACTTTCTAAACACTATGTTTAAATTCTCAATGTGGCGAATCAATACCATCATGGGCCGTATACGGAGGTTGATCACCTTTTTTCAACTATAGAACTACAAACATGGAGGACTGAGACTTGTGATCATGTCACACCATCATCTCTGTTCTCTGATTAGGTGTAGGATGTTTCACCATGCCTGTATATTTTTTGCACACCTGTATCATAGCAAGTTCCTAGTCTCTGATATTCTTCATTGACATGGCAATAAAAGTATTCTGATTCTGATTGCAGGGACACTTTTCCACATGAACGCTCCATCTGTAAATTCCACAAGAAAACTCTTAAACAATTTGGATATCATAGTTTAAATGGTCCTAAAGATACAAGCAGCTGAAATGATCTTTCTTTTCAGGGTGGCTGGACTCTCACTCACAGAGTGAGGAGTTCTGCCATCCAGGAAGAGCCTTCGCTCCTCCAGGTCGAGATAAACCAGATGGGGTAGTTTGGGCACAGCGATGCCAGGTGGGAGAAGTAGGATGTCATAATTTACATTCGAAAGCATAGTACACCCATTCCTTTACTTCGCCTTTTGCTTATCAGGGGCCAGACATAGTCGCACCAGCAGATCCGGGGCCTACCTCTGGGTCTCCTCTCAGTGCGATGTGCCTGAAACACCTCACCAGGGGGTGTTCAGGAGACATCCTATTCAGATGCCCGAACCACCCCATCTGTCTTCTCTCTACCCAGAGGAGCAGCAGCTTTACTCAGAGCTCCTCCCTCCATCTCTGACCGAGAGCCTGGCTACCCTGTGGAGCAAGCTCATTTTGCCGCTTGTGTCCTCGGTCTCGGTTTTTCAATCACCATCCACAGCTATTTACCTTAGGTGGGTGGCCGTAGGTGTATCGAACACCTTTTAAAACCAAAATGACATGTTTTTTGCTGAGGTTTAGTCGCTCTCCTGTCAAATAATACCTATTACGTGCACTCATGTGCAGTGTTTAGCACGGTGGACTCACAGCAAAAAGGTCAGGGATTTGAGTCTTAAATCACTGCATACCTCTCAAGTTCATTTATAATGAGCCAGAGTGACATACGAGGAGGTAATCAGTCTAGTTCTGACTGCGCTGTAACAATGACCACCTGAAAGGTATCATAATCGGTTTAAAAGCAGGTAATTTTGTAGGCGTTTTAATATATGAGACGCCTTGACAAATTACTCTCCATGTTCTTTTGTTTTTGGCGGATTTTTATTTTTTAATCATCTGCTCAAATAGCATGTTTTCTGTTTGAGCTATTGCTTCACCGTGACAGACCAATGCAGCGTCCTGATTATTGCAAATGCTGCACTAATCTGTCTGTTGATCTGCCAGTGTTCTGTCGAGATCTACGACCATCAAGAGTTGTAACTCTGTGCCACTGTGCATGCCCAGAACGCATCATCCACCTTCTGCTCCCTTCCAGAACATCTAAACGTCGAAGGCTGCAACCAGCATGATGCAACCAAACACCGCCCCGATGACACAGCCCATGACGCTGACGCTACCCTAGCCCCTTCCAATAAAGTTTTCATAGAACTTATTTAATGTAATCTAGTCATTTCTTAAGTGGAATACAGTTTATAATCTATTGCTTTTACTGTTAAGAGTAATCTCACACATCTCGCGATGGGTCACAGATTCAGACGAAACCACAATTTTCTGAACACCGACCTATTGACAACTGCGACCGGTTTGAGATCTCGACGAGGCCGCAAATCTCAACAGAACACCGGACCATCCTTCATCAACTCCGTGAAGCTAGCCCGTCTTAAAAAAATATATAAACAAAAAAAAACAAAAACATATCAATCGTTTGTGGTGTTTTGTGCTGTAAAATTTTTTGTTTGTGCTATTTTATTCCTTTAGATATTTACAATTCTTTTATAGGTAAAATCTGCGGTCATCTAGCCACCCATTTTGCTTAAAAATGCGAGCTATTTCCTAAAAATGGTGTCAATCGTTTTGTTCTATGTTTGTACTGTTATGTGCTGTTTTTTTTTTATTTTAAGAAATATGATTTGGACGATTACGTCATTCAGACCTTCATTTATTTCCGGGTGTCGCCATCTTTGATGAGGGGCCAGCTTCACAGAGGTTCCTTCAACCACTTGTGAACAAGACCTGAAGAAACTTAAACTCCTCCATTTGGAGCAGGACCTTGTTCTTGACCTGCAGGGGGCACGCCACCCTTTTTTGGTCGAGGACATCGTCTTTGATTCGGAGGCTCTGATTCCCATCCTGGCTGCTTCCCACTTGGGAGCAATCTGGTCTGGTGAAAGTTGGAGATCACGACTAGATGAAGCCAACAGGACCACATCAACATCATCCCCGCTCCATCAGGATGAAATCCATCTGCTCATCCCCGTCCAGGGCATCGCTGGGCTGAGGAGTCCCCCGTGTTACCATCAGGATGAAGAACCTTTACTCATCCCCGTACTGGACATCGCCAGGCTGAGGAGTCCCCCAGTGTTTCCATCAGGATGAAGAACCTTTACTCATCCCCGTACTGGACATCGCCAGGCTGAGGAGTCCCCCGTGTTTCCATCAGGATGAAGAACATTTATTGACTTCTTTAGATATTTAAATAGTAGAATAAGCTAATATTTAAACAATAATCTTTGACACATTGGTTGCTCGTCCTGGGGGAGGGATCTCTTTTTCATGTGGATCCCCACGAGGTTTCTTATTTTTTCCCCACTGATGGGTTTTTTAGGAGTTTTTCCTCACCGTGAAGGAGAGTCTAAGGGCATAAATGTGCTAATCTTGTTTAGTTAGCATTTGTTAGTTATTTTTCTTGCTGTGTATTAGTGTTAATACATTCCTCTTTTTCTTGTGAAGCCCATTGAGACGGAAATTCTGTGATTTTGGGCTAAACAAATAAAATTGAATTGAATTGAACTGCAAAAAAGAAAGTTTTACACCCTTACGAACAAATCAACGGTAATAAAGTCAGAGTCAACCAAGCAGCTTTGAAAGAGCTTTATTGAAAGAAAGGGTTTGAAGGTTTATAAAGTTCAACCATTGATAATGCTATCACACAATCAGAACCAGGAGTTAGCATCATTTCCATCCACCTGTATGAACTAACCAATAAATAATGTACCATCAGCTTCTGGAAACAGTCTGAGAGCATCCCAGCATCATTCAGTCAATCAATAATCATCTAGCGAGCTGCCAAAGAGTGCACACAAACATCTCAGTGTTTCTCAGCAGGATATGTGAAGACAAGCTATTGCAAACAGATTTATCTCCTGTCATTCGCAGTAGGGACACTTGGTTTGGCTTTCCTTCTTTATTCTTTTTTTTGTTTGGGGGAGGTTGTACTCCCAAGGTGTAGGAAACCAAACCAAACGGCTGCACATGCACACCTCCGTTACAGTAGTATAAATATACCTCTTCCACAACCTGGAAGAATTTAGTCTAACCACAGTCTGCAAGCATTCAGCAGAAATCAGCCGCTCACATTTCTGGATGATTCTCAGTGCAGCATGCAAGTAGAAAGGTGCACATTATTAAAAGTCTGTAGCTTCATCAACATCTTTTTCAACAGGGTGATTATTTTAATAAGAAATTAGAGCAGACTTTATGTAGTCAGTACATCTTCTATAATATTCTGCATTTCAAAGCATGCCAAAGTTTTTTTTAAATATATTTTTTCAGTATTTTTCAGTCTCTGCATAGTGCCGGCTATATGAGTGCCAAGGAGTCCCATTCCTTTACAAGTAGTAGAAGTTCAGTATGTACAGGCAGGAAGTGACGAAGCAGATCCAGTGCGGTGAAAACAATACCAAAAGCCCTCCTGAAATGATCCACATATGTACAAATACAACAGCTGGATCCACAGGACTCGTACAGAGAGCTCAGCTGTTTGGAAGAACCTTCAGGGAGGTGTGTGTCGGTGTGGCTGAAATTTGTACACCAGGGGAAACACACCATCCTCCTGCTGCCCACAAACACACACACGTCTGACTGGATTCTGCATGCCTCATTGAAAACCCGGAGCGCTTTGTGTTCTGCTAATAAGAAGAAAACACCCACATTCTGGTTTTGAGGTCATAGTTCTGAATGTAACGTTACAGTTCAGGCCACTAGGTGACTGGTGGTGGACAATGACGAGACGCAGTGTCTGAAATATTAAACAACTGGACGGATAAAAGACCACAGGCAGTGTTTTAATGAACTGTGGATGATGGATGTCTGCAAGGTTAAAGCATTTAACATCAAAGACTCATTCAGGATCACAGCCTCGTGTTTGTTTGGAACATTAACCTCTTTACCAGAAGGACAAATTGCTGTAACATTAAAGACGTTTGTCAGGTTGTAATTTTTTACGTTGATTCAAAAGATTTTCTGGGTAATTTATCTGTAATGCAAAGCGAAAGACCTCAAAACTTTGATTAGAAACTAGCAAATAGAAGCAAATTCCTCTGAGAACGAGTGGAGTCGTCTTAGGAATGATCAGAGTAATCCAAGGAATGTGTAAAGTGGTTCCAAAAATTTAAAAACTGTTCTTGGATGTGGCAAAGGAGCTCTAAGACATTGTAAAAGTAATCCTATGGTTAATTAAAACAATACTCGTAAAGTGTAATGTGATATAAAGTAGGACTAACGTAGTCCTAGGAATGTGCCAAACTGTTTTGAGAATGAGTCGAGTGGTGCTAGGGAATGACTAGAAGTTTCATAACGTTTAAAGTGGTCCTAGGAATGTATCACATTGTCTAAAGTATCAGTGAAAAGTTCTAGAAATAAATAAAGTCAAGCCAGAGTATTTGTTTTCTAGGATCAGACAATTTGTTGGTGATTTAAAACCTAAATCCTGGTTTCTGATTGCAATTTTATGCAATCGGTTTAGGGGATTTTTTTAGCGTTTCTCCAGTGTCGTTAGCATCATCGTTTGCCAGCATGTATGAGGAGGTCAAATGGAAACAAACCACCTATGTGATCACTGCTTTGGCTCAGAACTAAAGTGCATATTCACAGAGTGATGAGCTGCACACGGTCAGGGGACTCCTCTCCAAAAACAGATTGTACTTTAGTTATTAAATATAAATTATAACAGAGGAAATGGAGCACTTCACCATCTCTATTTGTGATCTATAGCCTCTTACTAAAAACCAAAACAATAAATAAAGTAAATTTTCAAGCAGCAACACTAAAGTCTCACTGGTCTTTATTAAAGGGGCGTTCTGCTGAAACTTCTTCTCGTCCAATGAGGTTGCTTGGTTCACCCCATCATGTGATTGGTTAGTTTTCCACTCTGTTGCATGATAGGTTGGCTTTACCACACATGGGATTGACAGGTTGATCCTTTCAAGTGATTGGTTAGTTTGGTGGGTTTCTCCTTGGGTGAGATTGGTAGTGATCATTGTTCCTTCTAATTTTTTATGTGTCTGCGCAAACACACAACATTCCTGAGCAGAAGGGGGCGGAGCAAAAACTTTGACTCTTTTGTGACATCATCAGCAGTGACGTGCCAAACTTCAAAGCAGTGGTTCGAAGCCATTTGTTTCAGAAAGAAAGAAGAAAGAGATATGCTCCAGAACTCTGTCTTATTTTCCTATCTCTAGTTTACCTTGAGTTTTATTTTGTGCGCTGCATTGGTTTTCTTGTGTGCTATTAATCTGTGAGCAGTGCGCAATTGCGCAGGCGTGCAGCTTAGGGGGAACATTGCTTGTGATTGGCTGTTTCCATCTCCTGTATGTGGTTGGTTGGTGTTAGCTCTGTGCTGCTAGTTGGTTCTATCTTTGTGTAATTGTTGGATGGTCATTTGATTGGTTCATTCCCCCTCGTAGTATGGCTGATTGGCTCAACCACCTGTGGTACACGTTGGTTACCCATCCAAGGAGATTGGATGCAGATTGTTTTGTATTCTCTCCTCTCTTCTTTGTTTGGTTTTGTCTGTTGGTTAGTCTCCCATGTTATCGTTGGCCACATGCGAGAGCAACCATTGAGAGGATTGATCGGTGTTTCCACCCTGTGGGGTTGTTTGGTTCTGTTTCCCAAGTTGTTGGATGGTCGTTGGGTTAGTTGATTTCTTCCTCCTACGTGATTAGTTGGTTCACCCCATTGTAGTTGGATTGGTTGGCTCCACTATGTTGGAATCAGTTTGTTGACCCTTGTATGTTATTGGTTGGTTAACGCTTACTCCTACGATGTGATTTGTTGGTTTCCCCTTGTAGTTTAATTGGTTTGCTCGAACACCTGTGATATCAGTCGGTGATGTTTGGTTTCTCTTTCCATTGTGAAACTGATATAACCTCTTCCAATGTAGTTTGACGGTTGGTTACTCTTTTATGGGATTGGTTGTGTGTGTGTGACAGTCCCCCCAGTGTAGTTGGTTGGTTTCGTCTCCCAAGTTATTGAATGTTTTTTACCCCTCTGATGAATTGGTTTCCCCTTCCTATGTACTGTAGATGGTTGGTTTCTTTATTGTACTATGGCTCAACTAGTTGTGGCATGGTTTGGTTACCCTTCGCGTGTGATTGGTGGGCACATGGGAAAGTAACCAGTGGGGGGATTGGTTGGTTGTTATCCAAAATTGTTGGATGGTCTTTGCCCCTTCACAGACTTGGTTGGTTTCTCAGGTAGTGTGATTGATTGGTTCAAACAGTTGGTTGTTCCCTGCATGTAATCGACAGGTTTCCCTTTGAGTGTGACTGGTTGTTTTTCCCTTCTTGTTTAATTGGCAGGCTTCCTCGGTTGTGTGATTGGTTCGTCAGACAAAGGACGCTGCCTTTGTGGTTTCACCAACACATTCCTCAGTCTTTGTTTTACGTTTTCTCACATTGGAAATGATAAAGTGCAGGATGTTTACAAACGTGGTGAAGTTGCCTCAGGATTTTACGTTTTAAAGGCCTATTGGACTATGATTCAGGAAGTGTTTGACTTTTCATTTTAGGTCCAGGAAGACTACTTTCTTTCATCTGTTGTTTAAATAGTCATTTTCCGTTCCTGCTAAGTCTTTGGTTAGTGACAACCCCACGTGTTCTAGTTTACATTCCTTTCTTTTCTTTCAACTAAAGTGGAACATGTTTACATTTACAGTAAGTGAGTGAGGGGTACTCAGAGATGACGCATACACCAACACTATGCCATAAATCCAGGACAGAGATTCACTGGTTTAGTTTGAGATGAGAGACTCCTAGGATTGGGTCACTGAAGGGTGTTTCAGAGGAGTTACCCAGGAAGAGAGATGTATGACGGGGGTAAAAGTCCAAGATTTATTTATTTTAAAAGCGTCTCCATGATGGCAGCATGTCTGTGTAGCGCTCCACATTTCTGTTGGATGTTCCACAGATGAGCTACTTCAGTCGCGAGGAGTGTCGAGTGGGACCATACATCTGATCCCATCTGGACTCAGGGAGTCTTTTTTGTAGATGCCGTGGTAGAGTAGAGACAAAGGCTAATTCTCATTTGATTGTTATGGGGAATGTAAACTCCCTGTTTAACAAATGCAAGGAGATGGTGACCTGGTGAAGAACGACAGTGTTGTCCGGGAGTGCAGCTTCATATCTGAACGTACCTGGCTTCACCCGGCATGCGGACAGAGATGTGGAAAAGTGCAGAAAACTAAAGTTGGTGGACTGGTGGTTGATATTTAAACCACAGTGAAGGGTGCGAGTTGCTGTCCAGATGTGGAGCTTTTGGTGGTCATTTTAAGACTTTACTACACGCCAGGGAAGATTTACCATATTGTTGCCATGATGACCTACATTTGGCCCCACACAGATTCAATAGTTGTGTGTGATGTCCTACCAGCGTCAAGCTCAAGTGTCAAGCACCGTTTGACCACTTCGATGGAGCTTGGGTTCAAGCTCCATAGCATCCAACTTGGCACCACCCAAAGGCTGTCTAGAAGTAGATTTTTTTTGGAGCTCACCACTCTTCTTGGACTGCACTACCGGACACTCTATTTTCCTAGCAGGGATTAATTAAGAATCATGAACAGAATTAAGGGGGGCTTTTTAAGGTGAAATAGGAAAACAATGTAAGGGGTGTGAAGCGTGACTCTCTGAACGGTATTCATGAATGAAGAATGAAAGAAAGTACATAAATGGAGAAGAGATTATTTCATTTAACGATAAGGGAACTGCAGGGTGTAAAATGGTGAACTGGCTGGTCTGGTGGAAGTTTTTCTCTCTGTGAAGGTGGGGTCTCTAACTTTGGGGCGTGGCCTTCCTGAATCCCAAAACATATCTTTCAGACAACCAGGTGACATGTTGTATTTCCAAAGAATAAGAATTCCTGTGGTTGCTAAACCACACAAAGACCCTCCCCATGGTTTCTGTATAAACAAGGTGTTAATTCTTTGTGCACGGCCAAAAGTACACGGTGAATGCCTGTGTCTAGTTCAAATCCTGCGCCCCTTCTTTGAGTGTTTTCAAAATGTCCTTCCATATTTGTGAAGAATATGAAGAACAGAATCCAGTGACGTTCTACCGCATGGAGAAGACAAAAAAAAAAACACACACAGAGAAAAACATCAAACATAACATCAGAGCTGAACTCATCACACACACAAGGAGAACACACGCTCTCCGTTCTACTAGTCAGTGTTTGCATATTGTACTGTACATTGAATAATTTTGTCTGGTCGCTGTAAACTGGCAAACTTGTTGATCTGTGTGGTGGGAAGCACTCGGGGTGCAGGCTTAGCAGAATAAATAAGGACCACTGAAATCTGAGGTAGAAAATTCAACATGAAAGAACTAGCATAGCAGACAACCTGGGGACAAGTACATTTATGGGGAGGGGGAGAATAAACTGTCATTTGTTTGTTGTTGTTTTTTTTTTACTTTGCCTAAAGACTTTTTGTTTGATGGAGAACCTATAAGTTTGCCAGTTTATCTGCCAGCCATATGCCTGTAGCTCGTCACATGCTCTGTACAACGTTTCTGACAGGCCAGCTGATATGTTCGTCAAGAATATTCATGGCTTTTAGCCCCCCAGGTCCTGCCCTGCAGCTGTAGACCAGCCAATCCAGTGTGCCCCTGTAAGAACAGAGCCTTAGCTCAGCCGGTGGGAGGCATAACGCTAGGGGGAGGGAACCAATGACAGAGCGTGTCAGCAGGATTCCTGTTAGGCCAGCTAACACTACGACTCACTAACCAGTCTACGAGTTTATTGGAAGCGCCATGGACGTAAAGAGTAAGAATAATTATCAAGGTTTTCAGTGCAAGACATAAATGGCTACGTTTCATCAGTATTATGTCCAATGTCGTCTCTGCTCACTCTTGTCAGTCATCCAACACTGGATACAGCAGTAAAGGGATTCTTCTACAAGTGAAAAGTTTTTGAAAGTGACCTCTGATAATGTTGGTGAGCAGATGTTGTCCTCTGCTCTGGATGTGGTTTTGGTTAAAGGTCATACCCCTGCACTGTGCAGATTAATGGTGATGATGTAGAAGCCTAAAGGGTTTTATGTGGAGGATTTCTCACTTTCCTTAGCTACCCCCCGGGTCAGAGCTGTGTCTCTGAGGTGTCCGTGTATCCACCGGAGTCTCTGCTTCCTGGAGCGACAACTTCCTTTGGATTTCAGGATCTGCAGGCGAGACCTCTGGTCCAACCTGAGCCTCTGTACAGACTCCTGACGTAAAGTCTATCCCTGCTCCGATCTCTGCTTCTGCTTGTGCCTCATTCCCAAATTCCAGATCTGAATTTGCAGCTACCCTTGAAATGACATTCGCTCCAAGACCAAGTCCCAGCTCAAGTTCCAGATGCTGGCCCAGGCTGTCCAGTCCAGAGGCATCTAGCTGGTCCTGGCTGGTGGGGATCACGGAAGAGTCTTGGGGCTTGTTAGGGAACTCTTCAAAGCCCTGGGAGTCCAAGATCTGAAAAGAAAAAGAAGATGGCAAGTTTTTATGGTGGGCTTGGTTATAAAATCTCAGTTATTGCAGCATTTTGAGTAAAAAATCGAATAAAAATTCAACATGGCACCATCCATAAGGCAGAAGATGACAACGGAATTGATTTAATTTTGATGGAACTGAATGCTATATAGGACGTCACACCTACATTTCTTTTATAGTCAATAGAAAGAACAAATCTTATTTACGATATTCAACCACTTGTAGAAAAAAATAACGCGAGCAACAAAGTGAAACAGTTGAAGACCTTCTTCCAAATGAGTCTCCATTGCTCATGTCCTCTTTCCACCATGTGAAGCATAACCAAGCAGATTCTTTTATCACATGTACACGGAAACATATTGATTAGACCCTTTGGTCAGATTCATATAGAACCATCTCTTGTCTGGCTGTGGAGGAGGGCGGACACTTCTTTGTGCTTTCCCCTCCTCCTGTTTTCTCATCTTGATCTGTTCGTATTTGTCCCCATGGCTCTGCTGTGCTGCTGTCTCTGGGTTCCAAACTATTTTCATCAATATGGATTTGGTCAGCTGGTCTCTCAACACCATTGACTAGATTTTCTCGACACGTAGAGCGGATCTGTGTCTAGACGGATCGTTTCCACTGGGCTACATTGTTTCCAACTTCAATAATGAGTGGAAGCAGCTGTGCCTCACGGTGCTGTCTGTCGAGGACGTCGAAGACCCATACATGTTTAGAATATTGATTAGTGGCTTGAAAGGTTTTGGCTTTTGGTAGTTTTCCGATTTGTTGCAAAAATTGTCAGATTCTGGAAGAACTTGGTGAGCTGCTGGGTCTGCTCGTTGGAATGATACAAACAATTGTCACTCAGACACTTTCAGGTGTGACCCATAATAAGGAGGCCGTATTGGAGGCCATATGGGTTCTAAATAACAGACTGGCTGCAGTTTACGAACTACTCCATTAGATAGATACAAACATAAAGAAGATAGATGATTGAATCAGAGGGAATTGATTTGATGGATTCCCCTGATTGGCTGGTTACTGTGAAGACTGCTGACACAGACTCAAGGCTGTCAAATAGAATTTGGTGGTTAACCCAAAACAAAGCTAATTGTGTTGACTGGACTCCCTCCCTAATTTCATTCTCCTCTGAAGACGATGCATACGGTGAGCTCTGTATCCTAACGCCAACCCCTCATAGTGTTCCACACACTACCTGGTTGGTATGTCGGTGTATTGTACACCAGCCCAGGGATTGGTTTTGCTTAATATCCTCTGGTGGTGAGAGTGTAAAACAGTTTTTCTAAACACCATGTAAAACCTTCTCCTTCTCCTTTTTTAAAAATCCATCCCTCTACACAGAAACGTCTGTACACAGCTGCATGTCCTCAGTCTCTTGGCTCTATAACTTGTTTTATTTGTTTGTATTTTCATCTCAAGTCGTGTTTACTAAATCTGTAATTTTGTTGTTCCCTTGTGGTCCAATGACAGTAAAGTCTTCTGTATCAATACCTTATTAACCCTTACAGTTCCACATTATCATTTACTATGTCAAAGATAAGGTCATTGTTGGGATTAGTATCCAGCTGCCTCTTTAACACTAGAAGCTCCAAGATTTTCTGAACCACCTGTCTACCCCAGAAAGAGTCATCTGACACCTCTACCTGACCTGCACACTGAGGAGCAGAGTCGTTTTTGTGATTCACTTAGAGTCTCCTTGTCCTAGTCTCCAAGTGTTAAGTGCCTTCCAAACGACTCTTAAGTGTCTTGTTTTAATAACTCAAGCAGAAGGCCTGGGGTCTCGAGACACCTCCATGGAGCTTTCAGGAAGAGGTGGTCATTTGACCCCCCTCATGAGTGTTCTAGTAGACATAGAAACAAGTTTTAAACTTTTTATATTTTTGCCTGTTTTTATCACTCAAGAAGTGTTGAGTAGGCCTATACGTCTAAAGGGAGGAGAATCTTTGGCTATCAAGCCGCGCTTTCATGGAACCAGAAAAAGAAGAAAAGCGGATGTTCTTACCTTCAGGTCAGACCAAAAATGTTTCTCTTTTACATTTTAAATTATGTATTTTTCATTAGGAGCAGTTTTCCTTTTAAATGCAGACAGCTGTTTGTAGAGCAAATGAACTTGAACTATTTTTCTTTAAAATGTTGTAAATTTCAGTTACAAGTATTTTCAAAGCATTATAAAGTTTACAAAGTATTTTCAATTCAATTAAAATGCTGAATAAAAGCGACTGTTATGACTCAAAGGAAATAAAAGCCAATGGATTTAACCTGAGATATGGAGGTTTCCAACGAAGCAGCGCTCTCCCCTGGACCTGATCCTGGATCCATACCAGGATAGGGTGAGGGCTGTAAAGAAATAGCGTCCTCTTTAATCGTGTTAAACATGTATATCTATATAAGTCATAAACTTAGCAGTACCTGAGGCGGTGATGAGACGGCGCTGTAAGCAGGAGGAACCAGGGCCATCTGCCGCTGCAGCAGCTGCATGATCACTCCGATGTCCGCTGACATTCGGCTCTCCAGTCTGTGGAAGAAAACAACTCTCACTTCTTGTCATGTTAAAATAAAACAAAATAAGGGACTTTGTATGAGAGAAATCCACGCCGGCGCCACCTAGCTACAATTTCCTTTCACTCCAGTCAGTAAGTCAGGCAGTAATCAGTGGCGGATCCAGGATTTTTTAAAGGAGGGAGGGGGCGGCATGAGATCATTGACAAAGCCAGGATGGCTCATTTTTATGCATTTTGGAGGCCCATTTGCTGGCCCTGCAAGGAGATAACTCGACTAGTCCCCTTTCCTTTCCTCTTCTGCTTTTTTTTTTTCGGGCTAAAAAGGGCCCACAAATCTGCCCCTGGTAATGGATTAGAAACTGTTTGTAAGACACAGAAAAACTGTCTGCCAATCAGGGAACAGAGATGAAACTGACGTTGAACCAAGCGTCCATTTATGTTTATAGTAGTTTGGTAGCTAAGCAGGATAAACCAAAAAATTTCTTAAATTGACCAGATCAAAATCCATATTTGGAGTTTTATTCAAGAGAAAGACATGGTTGGCCTGCTGCCGATCAAATTTAGAACAAGTCGGATTTCCCATTCTGCTTCCTGAACTACACTGACCGTTTGGGTGCATTACATTCGTATTTGATACCAACCAGAAGTCGTTTATTGGTTAAAGCAAAAAGGTAATAAAGGAGCAGTAATCATTCACGGTCAAAGAGTTTCTATGAGGACATCCTCCTGGCATGGATTAAAGTTGGATTAATACTACATTTACATAATGGCTTAATGATTAGATCTCATTCTCAGACCCCTAAAAGAAGTTATCCAATGAGAAGAGACCAGCTGAACACCTATCTAACGCTCCAAAATAAACTCCACTATTTATTGTTTAACTTTACAGAACACATCCTGGTACCTGTTGAGCTGCTTCTGGAGCAGGTCCAGACGGGAGTCTAGCTGGTTCCGCTGCTGGCGGCTCAGGCTGTGCAGCGGGGTGTTGAGTGGCGGAGGAGAGGCCAGACTGCAGCTGGGAACTTCTTGGTACTGGCTGCTGCCCCGGCTCTCTCCCCAGAAACTGAAGATGTTGGAAACTCCTGAGAACGCTCCTGATGGGGGATGAAACAGTGGAATGAGGATTATTTACTGATTAAAGATGTTTGAGGATCTCAGCAGTGACACTGACCTGACAAGGCATTGCATGTGTTCCCAGTCTTGGTCTCTCTGTCACCCTCAGTGTTCTCGCTGAAGGCCATGGGCGGAGCCTGAGCTTTTGGCGTCTCCAACAAGCCAGATGGAGCAAGTCCGGTCATCACTGAGTTCTCTGCCTGTTAGAACAGATCAACTGTTACCTCAGCAAATCTCAAGCATGAGAAGTAGAAGGAAGTACCTCATCTCCACTGGAGTGGGAGGACACTGAGCCGCGGTGTGCTCGCCATGGTCTTTGGCTTGCCTCCTTTTCCTTTTGGTTGTTAGCTGCCTCTTTCTGTTTTCGCCTCGAAGATTTGTGAGACTTTTTAACTTCTCCTGCATCTGCATCATCTGTTCAGACATGTGAGAGGGCACATCGGAAACTTTAGTCTGAAGTACTTCAAAAAACTATCACTGTATTCAAGACAAAGCGAGAAGATTGTTATCAGGAAGAAGTGACAACATTATTCTTGACCTCCGATCTCATGTTGATACAACCTATACCAGGGGTGGGCAAACTTTTTGGTACGCAGGCCACATTGAGTTCTAACATTTGCCAGGGAGCTGGAACAGGAACGGATGGATGGCATGCTTTGGTAACCGCTAGATCAGACTGATAGAATGGCGTGCTTGATTTTAACACTACAAGCCCCAGCATTTTTTCAACCTCCTATCCTTCATCTGACCCTCTCTACCAGGCCGGCACCCTGAGGAGCAGTGTCGTCCAAAGGTTTTTATTATTCAATAAGAGTCGTTAGCTCGTTAGCACTCTGCTGCCTTTCTCATTTTGGTCTTTTGTGCATGTGTTCTCTCAATACAGGATTTAACTTTTGGGAATCAGATCTCACTTCAGCTGTCTCAAGGCACAAACGTATAGACTGAAAAACAGATTTCCTCCATCAAACACAGTTTGACCAATTTACTAGAGCCATCAGGCCTTGACAAGCCTAGGATTTGTTAACTTTGTCCCCCAATGTATCTGAATCTGGCTTCAAATAGTATGTCCTGTGCCTATGCTGAGATGTTTGTAATTCGGTAAATATTGCAAAATTATGATTCCTGTTATGGACGTAGCGCCACCTAGAGTTGATGACATTTTTAGACTTCATGCTAATTCTCATGCTGTGTTTTTCTAAACATTTGGTGTTACACTCTTACGAAGCTCAACTGACTGTGAACTCTTACACACACACATGTCTGACTGTATGTAGAGTTTTATTATGTATTTATATATAGCTTGATACTGATTCTAGTTCATTTTTTATGTTGCAGTATGACAAGGTTATAAGGAGGTATTACAGAATACAGACTGCACAACAAAACGCTTGTTTTTTTTTTTGTCAGTTTTATTATCACAAACAAAGAAATGAAATAATGAAACAAAATGTAAAAACATGACGGAGTCTCTCTAACAAGTCACAGTTTGAGATTCAGCACAGTCCTCACACCGCGGAATCTTCTTTTCACATGTGCCACACATGTACCTGTAGCACTGAGAGCATCTCACAGTGGTGCGGTTATTGTGGCATCGGCGCTTCACTTGGCACGTAGCTCTTTTTCCAGGGCTGGGTGTGGAAGGCTGTTGCCGAAGCACCTTTTCTTTGACTGCTGCCTTGGATAACACATGACGCTGAGCCAGCTCTTCTGCAAGTTGCCACAGGAAGTCCACCCTGCGCTCCTGCATCCCGCTGCATGCTTGCCACAATATGTGCGCATTCAGTGCTGCCATGTCAATCATATTATAAAACACAGCTACGGGCCATCGTCGTGTTGGCACACGGACAGTGTACTCCCTCACCATCTGGTCCATGATATCAACACCACATTTGGTGGTGTTGTAGAGGGTGATGGTGTTTGGCTTCTTTTTGGCGTTATCCGCAGTCTCAATGACGTCATGCATGCTGCTAAGGATCAGGACATTCTTTTTGCGCTTTGCGGTGTAGACGGTCATAGTGGCTCCAGTGGTTGAAAGCACCTGATAAATAAGACACACGGCATTATTGTCACAGCACACACAGCGCTACAAAAGTTAAAGAATAAAGACAAAACCACAAAAGACCTGTGTTACCAACCTGAGTGCTGAATAGATCACGGTTTGTCTGCCTTGCGCTCTCTGGGACCTCTCTCCGGATCTTGTTCACTGTGCCCAGGAGGGTGGTATTGTGGCTAAGAAGGCGTCATGCAAGTGAAAGAGAAGTGAAGTAATTGTCCGTGGTGACAGTACTGCCCTGATCCAAGAAAGGCTGCATCAATGTCATCACGACATTTTCACCCAGTCTCTCCCAGTGGGGACGAGTGGTGTCCTTCCCCAAATATGGCGGCACATTGCAGATGTACTTACTTTGTAAATCGCAAGCCACCCAAAACTTTATTCCAAATTTATCTGGTTTACTTGCAATGTACTGCAGGAACCTGCAGCGCGTCTTGGTAGGAAACAGCTGCTCGTCCACAGTTATATGGCGGCCAGGATTGTATGCCGAGATACAGTTTGCCACAAATGATCCCCACACAGTGGAAATTGGAGCAAACTTGTCAGTCTGTGCTCGCTCGTAACGGGTGGTCTTGTCATCAAACCGTAAGTGGCGCATGATGTCCTGAAAGCGGTGTTTGGTCATTGTTCGGGTGATCTGTGGATTTCTGAACCTCTTTGACCAACAGTCACGTAGTGCTGGCAGCCTGATGATTCCGCGGAAGATGATCACTGAAACAAATGCCATCAGCTCAGACTGGGGGAGAAACCACTCAGCCTTCCTTCGCTGTCCGTGCTGATTTGTCCACTCTTGAATGGTACAGAACATGTCCTGAGTGATAAAGGTCAGAAAACTCTGAAGACGGCTCGTAACACGTCTCCTGGTGGAATCTGTGGGCTCTCCCTGTGAGGGGTATGGTTCAACATGCGTGAAATTGAGCCGAGCCCCAACCTCTCCTTCAAGCCACACTGTTCCATCTTTGGCTTTTTTTGTTGGGGGACAAGTCTCCACATCTGCAGTGTGAACACATTTAGATAATGAGCCAAGTGGTTCCGTCTCGAGCCACACTGTTCCATCTTTGGCTTTTTTTGTAGGGGGACCAGTCTCCTCATCTGCAGTGTGAACATATTTAGATAATGAGCATTCAAACGATATTGCAAATTTTTGCAAAGTTATGACTGGACAGATGAATAGACAAACAAATAAATTATAAACTGAAATAAAATCTCACCTGAAGACTGCTCCTCCTCCTCCGTTGAATCTGCCTCAAGATTCACCTCATCGTCCCCTGACTCACACACGTCCACTCTGGACAGAATCTGCTCCAGGGCCTCCTGTCGTAATTCTCCTACCTCTCTGCATCTTTTGGGTTGTGTTTGAAAAATCTAGCTGTATCTGAGCTTTATAAGTCCACTTGGCACAAAAGGAAAATGCATTGCTCTACCATCCCCCACTACAGACCTTTGTTTTCCAATGAACCACAATCGGGCCATTGGAGGAAAAAGCAGAAGCAAAAAACAAGCATTGTGTTGTCATACTTCAACATAAAACATGGAATAGAATCCGTATCAAGGTATACATAAATAAGGAAAAGAAATAAGAAAATAATAATTAAAAAACAAAAAACTTAACATGTATTCTGATGTGTGTGTGTGTCTGTGTGAAAGAGTTCACAGTCAGTTGACTCCGTGAGAGTGTATCACCAAAAATCTTTAGAAAAACACAGCATGAAATAACATGAAATCTAAAAATGTTATCAACTCTTGGTGGCGTTAGGAATCATATTTTTGGAATATTTACCATCTTGAAAACATCTCAGTATAGGCATAGGACATACTATTAGATAGCCCAACCAGCTTCAGATATATTGGGGCACAAAGTTAACAAATCCGAGGCGTCTCAAGGCCTAAAGGCTCTAGTAAATTGCACATAGACTGTGATTTGATGGATGAACTCTGCTTTTCAGTTTATTGGTCTAAACATTGAGATAGCAGAAGTGAGATCTATCCTGAATTCTTTTGAGAAAACACACCCAGTGAGGAAGGCTGCATATGTAAGCTCCTGGCTGGAGGTCTACATCTTGTCAAACTGGTTTGACTGAGCCAGAACTTCTCAGTAGTGAATCTATGCTGCATTTTTGGGGAGATCTCCAAATAGGAAATAGGAAATGATGACCTAGTAGTTTGTGCAATTGAATTTTCAGTCATTCAGTCTTTTGAAATCATACAAATCAACCACAATGGACATTCAGAATCAGAATGTGAGGTGAAGGGCAGGGCTCAATTCAGAATCAAATCACAAAAAGACCAAGGCATTTCTAAGTTTTCATACTTTGTATTGTACTCCCGGCATGTGGATAAATGCCAGTAGTGGCACATTAGGATAACAACAGGGACTATTCAACCATTGCATTCCAGGGCAGTAGGTCAAAAGATCCATATAGTCCTAAAAGGAGTAACCAAAATTTCCGTCTTGCTTGTGTGAAGTGCCTTCCAAACAACTCTTAAGTGCCTTGTTTTAATAACAAAGCAGAAGGCTGGGGTCTAGAAGAAGCTCTCAGGTAGGTTAGTCAACTGACTTAATCTGGAGTCTTCTAGTGTTAAACAAGCGCGCTAAATGTAACATCAAATCTAGCGGCGCTAGGTCTGAAATCTAGTGCGATAGCGCTTAGAAACGTGCATTTCGCGGCGCTACGTTTGAAATCTAAGTGCTTGATGTAACATTTTGTTTGTTATTAACATCTAACACGCTTGTTTACGTGTGTGTATTTGGCCCAATGGCTTTCCATATCTGTGCACACGGTTTATTTTGACAGCGCTCTCATCACAGAGACGCACACATTTCAATGAAAGCAGTGTATTTGTTTCTTTGGCGCCATCTAGTGACTAAACATCAAATTTGCAGGGAAATAAAACTAACAAAGTTTATTTGTCTGATTTTTTCAAGTTCGGCAGGCCAGATCAAAATATTTAAGAGGCCACATAGTTTGCCCATGCTACCAAATGAATATGCCTAACTCAACTGCTACTAACAGACTGACCTGTGGTTGTTCACCAATCTAATCTGTCCAATCAATCTTGTCCAACTTAACAGATACAGTCTGCCTTACTCATGTAAGGCGGGAGTGAACTATGTCCTCAAAACCATGGTGGATACCGAACGTGCCGTTAGACTCCGAAGGGTTATCTTGTATTAGTATTTTAAATAATACAAGATAACTATTGAATAACCCATCCAAGAGTGACCAACAGACCCCTAAGAGAGAAAGTCAATGACCTTTTTCTGTTCGCCTTCGGAAGGATAACTTCCGTCTTCTTAGTTTGTTGAAACCCCCACAGGTAGACTCGTCACTGCTAGGAGAGCCTGGGATCATGTTGGTCTGAAACAAACATCAGGATTAGCATACACGCTCTCAGAGGAAAAGATAGTGAGCTAACTCACATCTCTCAAGTTGAAGGTGATTTCCAGATTGTTCCAGAAGTGATCTGCAAACTCTGGATACATGTCCAGCACTTCCAGAACATCTTCTCGAAGGATTTTATGGAGGTCACAGTACGTCAGCGCCCTCACATCAGCGTTAGATTTACCTGGACGAGGATACATGTTGATGGGCTCTCCGAAGATGTCGTTCTTCCCTGAAAAGGAAGAAAATAAAGTGTGACTTTTTTGGCATCCCTTCATTAAGAGACCAAAAATATCTGACCTATGATGAGTATCTACAAAGACTGGACAATGCATCTGAGATTAAAAGACTTTCAAATTTTTGGTCTCCAAGAAAGCTGGTGAACATTTCTACCCAATAAGGTCAAAGTTTACACGAGGCGATGGGTTTATAAACCCTGTTTGAAACGATGACACTCTAACGCCACTGAAGTTGTGGAATGCATCAGATTAAAGGGAAAACATGGGATTACCCTCCAAGCCCCCATTGCATTTAAAAGACTCCATTTGGAAAATTTGATTCCTTTCCATTCCTGGAATTTAATCTTGAATCCAGGTGATTGGTTATAGAACCCACCAGAGGTTTATTTTCATGGTCCTCCCTCCCTCTGGCACTTTTATCTTCCTCCTTGTCTTAGTATCTGCCCTGATTTCTTACACCTGGTCTAAATAGCCTTGCCCTAATTTTTGCTCCATGTCTCGTCTTTCCCATGTTATGTAAGCCATGTTGTCCTTCACTCCTTTGTCATGTCATCTATTTTTATCTTGTCTTGTCCTGCCTGTAGACCTATGTTTGGCAAACTCTCAAGTCAAGTCCTATTATGCCTGCCCAGGACGCCATGCCTGCCTGGGACACTGTGCCTGCCTGGGACACCGTACCTGCCTAGCACACTGTGCCCGCCCAAGACATCTTGCCTGCCCAGGACACTGCCTGCCCAGGGGACCATGCACGACTAGGACACCATGCCTTCCCTGGTTATAATTAGAAATTATGGGCTTAAGTTAAATTTTTGGAATTTTATGTGGTATTTCTTGGATTACACAAAAAAATCTATGAGCAATCAGTGGAACCCATTCGATCACAGATCAAAACTACAGGAGTCCATGTGGAACCCAAATGATTTTATTTTCAACTCACTGGATTACATTTGGAAACTATGAAATGTTTGGGATATTATACAGAATTTTAGAAGGTTGATTTATTGGAATTACTTTATAAAATGAAATATGTGATTTTATGTGTGGCATAAAAGATTAAACAGAGAAAGCAGTGGGATGAAATTACAGATTATACTCTGAAAAGTAAAATTTGAGACTTCAGGTGAAATTTTACTGTAAACTCTGACTTTTTGTTGAACGTTTGAGGCTCAGCAGTCACAAATACAAATAAATTTCATATTAAACTCAAATGAAGAGATTTAAACAAATCAGGGCGGAGTTTAAGGTGTGATTGACAGAGAACAGAAGGTCTCTTTGTAAGTTGTTTACTTAAATTAATTATTTTATTGATGAATCTTGACAAACATTTTGATCCAATCGAAAGCAATTGTTTGTTTTGTCTGTTTCTCTCATTTTATTATTTTTTTAATTTCTAAAAAAAAAAAAAAAAAAAACACCCCCAATTTTTATTTTTAAATTTTGTTGAAATTTTTTTTCTCCCCCTTCACTTTTTTTTTTTAACTTTGTTTAAATTTATTTTTTTTTTAAGAATGATTTTTAATGTGGGTTTAATTTTCTGTAATGACTGCTGAACACCTAAAGGTGGCAGTGTGCTCCAACATTAGAGTAAATGTGGTCAAAGAATTTTAAACTTCGAAACAATTGTTTTGCTACAATCATAAAATATTAAAAAGAAAAAAAACATAAAAATGATGGATTAATATTAACTTTAAAGCTGCAAAGATGTCAATAAAATCATTTTGTCCCAATCAGAGGTCATTTGTGGAGTAATTAAGGCCCTTTTTTGAAAAAATTTAATTCTAAATAATAAAACCCCTCTAATCTCTCACCTGTAGTCCTGCCCACATTCACATGCTGCTCTCCCTCATGCACCTCTTCAAAATCCCTGCTAGAGACGGGGGGCCACACGGCCTCAAGCGAGACCGCCCCTAGGTCCACCACCAAAATCACACACATCCATATCTCTGGGCACCTTTCACCCCCTAGCAGCAGGCAACACAGAAGTGACTGGCCTCCCAGCCCCGCACGCCCAGCCTCCTCCAGCCTGCTTAGCCCCCATCGCCATGGCTACATCGAGAGGATACAAGCTGGTGAAGACCGGCCGTTCTCCCTCCGATTCCACCTGTGTATGTATGTGCTGTGAATTAAATGAGGAGGTTATTGTGGGTAGCGGGCTCTGCCATGGCCAAGCAGTACTGCCCCCAGCATGGGGTAACCTCTGTGTGTGTGTTTGGTGGAAATTGTGTAGGTGCCCCTGTGCAATGTGCAGTGTCTAAGGTGGAATATAAAATTGAGGGGAGTGTAACTGTCGCCACCTGGCATCCCTCTCTGAAATGCCCCTTTAAATGTGAATGGCAAAGATCCAGATCATCAAAGAGTTTCTAATAAACTGAAAATTTTTCAGTGTTCTGTTTATCCTGGGCTGAGTTGCGGGGGCAACAGCCTCAGGCGGGAAACTTCTCTCACCCTGGCTTCATCCTCCAGCTCACCCAAGAGGATCCTGAGTCATTCCCCGGCCAGCTGTGAGACATAGTCTCTCCAGCGGGTCTGGGGTCTGCCTCTGGGTCTCTTCCTGGTGGGACAAGCGTGAAACACCTCACCAGTGAGGCGTTCGGTAGGCATCCTAACCAGAACCCTAAACCACCCCATCTGGCATCTCTTGTCCTGGAAGAGCAGTGGCTCTACTCTGAGCCCCTCCTGAATGGCTGAACTCCTCACATAATGTTTGCATAAATTTGATGTTTTTCAGGCTGTTGGTCGCATTAAAAAGTTGAAAACAACATTAAAAAAAAAAACCATCCGACACTAATGCTACAGATTGTGTTCCAAAATATAACACATAGGAACATTTACTAGCAGTGAAGACTCCTCCTACCGACGTGGCCCCGCCCACTCACCCTCCTACAACAATCTGAATCACACTGAAACTTCGTAAACTGGGCCAGACTGAATGAAAATGAAATGAAATA
The DNA here is from genome assembly GCA_902685375.1 of Neostethus bicornis. NCBI lineage: Eukaryota > Metazoa > Chordata > Actinopteri > Atheriniformes > Phallostethidae > Neostethus > Neostethus bicornis. The sequence continues at coordinate 3,579,174 of LR738553.1, read as the reverse complement.
TTGCGTCTGTTCGCAATAAGGCAAACGCATGCGTTGATATTAAGATATCAATGCGATATCAATAAATTGATCAACCCAAGTTTCTGTCTGATTAACTGTATGGGAAGCATTCTGAGACGACTTTGTGCGTTAAAACCTAACGCACTTGTTTTAGCGCAATATTGGGCCTTGATGGCTTTCCATATGTTCCCAGGGTCACACTCACCTCCCCTGGCACTAAACCGGGGAGGTCTCACTATTTGAGAAGCACTGATTCACAGTCAGCTGAAGGCATCACCCTCGTATTGGTTCAGTGGGTCGTAAAATTCTAATAAAGTTCTAGAATTTCTCTTTCGTTTTACCCAGGATAGCGACCACCACGTCTCCTCTCAGTATCTCAATGGATCCTCTGGAAATGAAGTAGACGGCTGTGAGGACGTCTCCGGCGTGGACCAGCGTGTCACCCGGTGGTGCGTGGGTGGTTTTGAACTTCATGGCCAGTGCCCTGAGGCAGCCTTTGGTGGAGCCTTTAAAAGCCTTGCAGTTCTGCAGCAGAGTTCGGTTCAGATGCAGGCAGATATCTGCCTGGAGACACTCAGGGAAACCTTTCAGGACCTAAAAAAGAGAGGGACACCACAAAGATGTGTTGGCATGACAACATTCAGAAGGTTTGCTCCTAATTGACTAGCTGGATTGCTGCTTTCAGAGCTTTTTCTCAATTTGAACTGGATAGTCATAAAGATTGTTTATGTTAATTGAAGGAAAACTCTTGAAAGCAGCAGGAAGATGGATGGAATTTAACAAAGTTCATGGTATCTGTAACCGTCACAGCGAGCCTGGACAGGAATTGAAGGCCTAGGACCAAAAAGTACCGCAAGTGGACCATTATAAGAAGTTTGGGTACAGGTTTTACAGCAGATCTGCACCTGAACGCATCATGGTGAGTTATGGTGCATCGCCATGAGGAGCTCCAGTACACTGTAAATCATCAGACCAAATTATGTCGACATTAACGTCTCTGCGTGGTTTCTAAGTCTTCATTGTGGACTTCTGTACTCACAGCGTTCATGTCAATGCCGTTGGTGTAAGACCAGGCGTGCTGGAAATACTCCTCCAGTCTCTGCCGCAGGGGATTGGGGATCTGATGGAATCGGATGAACTCTCTGACCCTCAGCATCTGGGTGTGGTACCGAGCTGTTCCTGAGTAGAGCCGCTGGATGATGGCGGACACGTTCCCAAAGATGCTGGCGTACATCAGGGCTGGAAAAGGAATGGAGAGTGAAACAGAGACATGGACATGCTCTGTCATTTCAGAGCAAACCATTCGTAAGGATCCCGGGATCGCTCACTCAGGATCAAGTTAGAATGGCTGTTCCTTTTACAATAAAACACCAGTTTAAAGTTGCGTCTTTTTGACACAGGAAGCATAACTCGATGGGCAGCTCAGACTGACAGAACTCTAACTCTACAAACAGTGTTCGAGTCAGGCTGATATGTGTAACCCTTAAGTAACACCAGTGAATTCATCAGATTCTGCTGAGTTTCTTTGAATTTAAGTTGGCAGAGCAGTCTGCCCGAAGTGAGTCTGCAATCATAGAAAGTCCTTTGATTCTCTTCTAAGGACACGTGGAGGTCAGCTGGACTGATCTAAAAGCTTTTGTCTGTCGAGGACAGAAAAATGTGTGTTTTTATCTTTAACGTCCTCCTCCCCCCTTCAACCTCTGTCGGTTCCCATCACTGTCCACCACGCCAACAAGAACAAAGGAACAAAAGATCTGTCAAATCTCACTTTGAGCCCAGCGCTAGTTCAAGCAGTTCAGCAGAAAGACTCACGGAGATGGAATTAGATGGAGAATGAAAGCTAGCAGAACTTTTACTCGTGTACACACATCTGTCAGTACGTTTGGGATCCTAATGGAGAAGAACATCCCAAAGCAGCAGAGCAACGTTGAAAATAGTAGCACTGCCCAGTTAAACCAGTAACATGCTTACATCCAATCAGCATGACGCAGATGGAGAAGATTTTCTCTGAGTTGGTGTTTGGTGAAACGTTTCCAAAACCCACACTGGTCAGACTGCTGAAGGTGAAGTAGAGAGCCGTCACATATTTGTCTTTGATTGAAGGTCCTGAACCTGTGCAAAGGAGATGAACCATCGTGAGATTCTGTGAGGATCCCCCTGATTAATGTCTTCATACCTGGGACGGAGAAGTTAAAATGTTTTCCCAATTGGTCCCCCAGCGTGTGGAGCCAGCCTATCGAGCCATTTCTTTCAACGTTACCAATGGCGTACCTGAATAAAAAAAACACAAAATGAGAACAGCAGGGGGTCAAACTCAGTCTACATGGATGTGTCTTGAGGTAGGTCAGGCTGGTCCAGGCTGCTTAAGTTACATTAAAAGACCTTCTATATTTTGGAAAATACTGTTTTCAAATTAATTTTGTAATCTCTACTTTGGGTCGCATGACTGTGAAAACTCATTGGTCTATCTATAGTTGGTACCAGAGGTGGATAAAGTAGCCAAAAAAATTACTCAAGTAAGGGTAAAAAGTATGCATTGAAAAAACTACTCAAGTACTGAGTAACTTTAAAAGTAACATCTGATTTATTTTTTAGACATAATATAAACAACACAACAAAATGTGCGAAAATTGCAATTTCAAAATAAAGCTAAAAGATCAGTAAAAAAAAAAAATAAAAAAAATACACCGCCTGCCAAAACATTAGTGATACCTGCATTGTTTTACTGTTAATGTGGTTATTAGCCAAACAAACCTGGACACAGCTCAGATGAAAAGACGTTTTCACCTGCTCTAGCAGTAACTTTTTTCCAAAATAACTTTTTCGCTATAAGTATTGTTTTCTGCTAGATGGAGGAACGTCTGATAGGTCAGATGAAGTCATGTGATCGTGCTCAGTACATTTGATTGGAGGAATGTTGTCTACTTTCATCCACAGCAGGAAGCGTTCTTAAAAAACTTATTGTACTTTATTGTAAAAGCAGGAAAAGTAACGGGTCAACATTTGCCCAATGTAACGGAGTAAGAGTAGTGTTATTTATTTATAACTTTACTAAAGTAAAAGTACAAACTATTAAAAATACTCATAAAAGTACATTTTTTTCAAAAAGTTACCCAAGCAAATGTAACGGAGTAAGTGTAACGTGAAACGACCTGCCTCTGCGTGGTACTGAATAACTGTGGGACTTTAAGAAAAGCTGAGCACACAAGTCTCAATTACAAAGCTGCTGTTAATCCCCGAAAAAAGTCTCTGCCTGTGTTAAATCCTGGTGATGTTCAGTCCTCTGTCTTATAACGCCATCTCATTCAGACATGTCCGCCTCTGTTGATGTAAAATCTTGTTCTTGTCAAACCTGCAGCCCGCAGGAACAATATTTCATTCTAAACTATGGAGAACAACTTATCAATCTGATGCTGTTGAGTTTGGGACTAATGGTTTAAAGGCTCGTCCAGATGGCATCAGACTGTGGGATTGTTCCGTACCAGATGCAGGCCAGCCAGTGAGCGATGAGGGCGAAGGTGCACATGAGAAGGAAGAGCACGGCGGCTCCGTACTCTGAGTACCGATCCAACTTCCTGGCAACTCGTACCAACCGTAGCAGCCGAGCAGTTTTCAGCAGACCGATCAAAGTGGTGGTCTACGGAGAAGAGGAGGAGAAGGAAAACATTTTCATACAAAAATCTCCAACCTGGCGTAAGCAGCCTGCCAGTGATGTTTCTCTACGGGATTCAGAAAAAATATGTTAACTTTTACACTAGAACCATTTTGAACGTTTTGAATTTCGCTGTAACCTTCACTTTTTTAGAAAGTTTGTTTCAGACCAAAAGATTTTTAATCCATGCTTCTTTCTGGAACCAGATGTTACACAGCTGGCTGTTCATCAAAAATCAAGAATTAAATGGTTTTTTAACATTCAATTAAAAACCATGTAAATAAAATCCAGAATCAAGTTTTACAAAATTTTGCATAAATGAACGAGATGATAAAAATAAAGTTATGAAATTCAGAAAAAAATAAGTTAAATTAAAAAGAAAGATAAAATAATTAGAACAAATAAAGTTTATTCTGAATATGTTTAAGAAAATGACAAATAAAATGAATAAAATCCAGAATAAAGTTAAAAACTTTGGTATAAAATTAATTAAATGTGAAATTTAAAATATTCCAATTAAATAAATAAAATCCAGAATAATGTCTGAAAAAAATGAATGATTTTATTAAAATTTAAAGTAAACTTTGAAGAATATAAAATATGAATGAATCCAGAAAAAAAAATAGTTTCAAATATAGTTAAAAAAAATCAAAAAAGAGTTAAAGAAATTCAGAATTTAGTTTTTTTTTTTTTTATAATTAATGTAAACAAGAATAAAGTTGATAAAATTTTAAATAAAGTTAAAATGATAAAATATTAAAAAGTTACAAATACATAAATAAAATTCAGAAAATGTGATAAAATTTGGAATAATGTTCATAAAAAACACAGAATGAAGTGATTAAAATGTTCAAACAGAACTCTGAGAGCATCACGTCGTCTCTTCATCCCGGTTTTACCTCCTCTCCATCACGGTAGATGAGCAGATCAAAGGGAATGGCTGCCACCATGTCGATGAGGAACCAGCCTTTAAAATAGTGCACGGCGATGCGCACGGGGTGGCTCACCACTTCATCGTTGGAGTTCACGTATGTCGTCCTGAAAGATGGAGGGCGGGTCATGTATTATTCACACACAAAGACCTTTAGTCTCACAGTTTCCATGGTAACCGGCTCAGACCTGAAGTTAATGAGAATATCGATAATGAACATGATGTCCACGATGAGATCCACCACGTTGAGAGGAGAACAGGAGTAACCACAGCTCTGCATGGCGACCTCCTCCTGAAACACAAAGAACTCACAGCATCTATTCTCATCGGATACATCTGCTAAATACACACCCAAATCCGAGCATACGTCGACTTCCATGTAGACCGAGTGATTTATGAAGGTGGTTTGTGAGTGTGTGGAATTTTGAATAGCAGAATTTTGGAGAGTTTAATACATAAATGTGGATTTACTGCGGCTTTTATTGGCTTAAAATCACATCAAATCCTGTCAGAAAATGTCTTTTTTATCTCTTTGTGTAGGCTGGTGAAATTCAATGCTGCGTGAAATCAGCCAAACAGGTAAACGTGGGGATGTACGGTACGACAGTGAAATGAAGCATTTGGAGCAGCTGGGAAACAATTAGAAAACACATATAAACGCCTCTCCTAGGGAAAATGAACCACATCATGGAAAAGATGATTCATTCAGAAACATGCACATGTACAAATCAGAACTGAACTCACATGGTCGTTTAGCAGGAATGCGGCTGAGTAGGGCGTCAGGATGGCGGTGTAGATGACCAGCAGCAGGATCAGCCAGTCCCACACCGCCTTAAAGGGACTGTAGTGCAACACCGTCCACTTGTGGATGCGAGGAGCCTGAAGCTTGTACTCTGGCAGCACATCCGCCCCCAAAGACAGCACCTGTGGAGAGAACAGCAAGGAATCATCAAGGGTGGTAACTGGTAACTGTGGTAACTGCTTCACCTAGGCCTTCAGTCATCCTCTGACTGCATCGATGAACGCCTCGGTATTTTATTCAAGCATAGAACCATGGCACCATACTAAATTAAAGCAGGAAAATATAGCTAAAAAGATAATAATTGTACCGTGATCCAGCTCTGATACATCAACGTGTCCATTCAGTGATAAAAACTGAAGGAGCGTTCACCAGCAACGACACTGTCAAGCAATGAAACCCAACTCAACCAACAAAATAACGGGATTAAACCACCTTGCTGTCTGAGAACAAAACTGTCATTGATAAAAGTCTATCACAATAAATCGTCAACAACTCAGTAAAATGTGCATCAGGGGCTAATTGCATTAGTTAAAAACTAAAAGAGTAATTAGAAAGAAACCATGAAATCAGAGTAGACAGTAATGTCCTTGGAGTTAATAAAACTCCAGTGGAAAAAAATCCATCCCAGTTGCACGGACACCACCTCTGTATTTACAGGATTAAAATAGGAAGCAATACTACAAGTAAAGAAACAAAATCACAGTCGAACATCTAGAGCCATAAAACTGAACCACAATCTATTGACAACAACAATAAAGTGTGAGTTTAGGAGCAAAAACTCTGTAATTAGAGCAATAAAAGTCAAGCCGACCAGAAAGGTTGTTGTTATTGTTACACTAATCAAAGCACACGGTTACGGAAATGGAAACTGGAAACGGAGCAAAAACACTGAGACGTATCTAAATTGAGCCGGCATAGCTTAAGAGTGGTAGAGTGGCCGTCTGTGGATCAAGTTTGATGGGTCACAGGTTCGATTCCTGTCCCGAGCTCATGCTGATGTGCACCTGGATAAGACGCCTACCCCCCCTCTCTCTTCACCACTTACACTGTCATGACAACCTGCTGCGGTGCTTTACAGCACTAACACATCCAATGAGGGATCAATAAAGTATGATGTCATTAATCTACTGTCCTGAACACAGTCTTATAAAAATATTCAAATAAAAATACACAGCTCTGTGGAAGAGCACTCTCCCTCACACCGGAAGTTAACCGGAAGTTCATGGGTTCACATCCTACTAGGGTCCTTGGAGAAGACACCTAACCCCCATTTCTCCCACCATTGACACCGTCATGGCAGCCTGCTGCGGTGAATGCAGCACACAAATTTCCCCGGTTAGGGATCAATAAAGTAAACATTATTATTATTATAATTAGATCAAAATGCCTGAACTGTTTGTATAATTGAAAAAATCTATCAGATGTGAACTGGGCAACAACACTTTAAAATTTTTATAAAGTTCTAATCTGTTTGGAAAAATAAATGTGATTCCACTGACAAAAAAAAGAAGAATCAAACCAAAGTAGACCAACTCTGATTTTTTTCAGGGTGATAGACCTGATCAAATTAAGTCTTTGACAAAATCTAACCAAGGTCCAAGGGGTAAAAAAACACTGTTACAGCAAAAAGCCAGTGTCTGCAAGACTTTACTTAAAGAATTAAGATGAGAGTTTAATAGTAAAATCATTTTAATTAGAACAATAAAATACAAGTAGACGACTAAGGTTCTTGAAATTTGACTCGTACGTCTGAACTGTCAGACAACAACACTGTAATTGAATAAATTGAACCCAAACACACCGGCAACTATACTGTAAATGGAGTTTTAAAAAAACCAGAGCACATTGAAACAAAATCCCAAACAGAGCAAATAAATCCGAGTTGCCGGGTAACAACACTGCAATTGGAGAGTCCACTGGCGACGGCACGGTAATCAGAGCGATCAAACATGAGTGGTGTACTGTAGAAGAGAAGAACTGCTGTGATGTAAATACTAAGACTCACACACTTCATGCTTGCAGTGTGATCACCTCTGCAGGGGAAGGATTAAAACAGGAAGGAAAGATCTGCTTTCAGAAGTAGCTTTAGCTGCTTGGATGTATTCTAAAGAGAGGATGACAGATATCAGAGCATCTTCCAGCTGGGCTTCAGAAACACTCGTTCTACCCACTATTCCTCCACCAGCCTGCTGGGAAAACACACCTCCATCCAGCCATGAAACACAGGTAGACTGGGAATTCCATGGTAGCTTGGCAATTTCAGTCCATCCATGGATGATCCAGGGATTGCCAAAAATATGATACAATACAATGTTTGCCCCAAGTGGAGGAGTTTAAGTATCTCGGGGTCTTGTTCACGAGTGGGGGAAGGATGGAGTGGGAGATCGACAGGCGGATCGGTGCGGCATCAGCAATAACTAGGACGCTGCATCGGTCCGTCGTGGTAAAGAGCAAGCTGAGCCGAAAAACAAAGCTCTCGATTTACAAGTCGATCTACGTTCCAACCCTCACCTATGGTCACCAGCTGTGGGTGGTGACTGAAAGAATGAGATCGCGGGTACAAACGGCTGAAATTAGCTTCCTCCGCAGGGTGGCTGGGCTCTCACTCAGAGATCGGATGAGGAGCTCTGCCATCCGGGAGGAGCTCGGTGTCGAGCCGCTCCTCCTTCAGGTCGAGAGGAGCCAGATGGGGTGGTTCGGGCATCTGGTCAAGATGCCCCCCCAGCGCCTCGCGGGTGAGGTGTTTTGGGCACGTCCCACCGGGAGGAGACCAAGGGGCAGACCCCGGACCCGCTGGAGAGACTATGTCTCACAGCTGGCCGGGGAACGACTTGGGATCCTTCCGGGTGAGCTGGAGGATGCAGCCGGGATGCGAGAGGCCTGGACTGCCCATTTGAGGCTGTTGACGCCGCGACCCGACCTCGGAACAAGTGGAAGATGACGGAACAATGTTTGTATTCATATTCAGTCAATATGGAAGCTGCCATGTTCAATTTTACAAGCCAAAAAATTGAGGTCATCGGGCTAGTTTGTGTCGGCACGGCAACCACTTTGGCAACCAGGAGCGAGCATTTTGAAGATCCATGCTCCAATCTGTCTGAGTTACAGTCTGACTTCCTGCATGTCAAACATCCCGGATTTGTTTATTCCGTGTTTTTGATTGACTCGTTACCATGTTGAACAACTTGTGCCATGTGGCAAAAAACAACAAAAATTAAAGTGGAACTAATGAGAATGTATTTTAATTTAAACAGAGCCAGAATGGTTACTATGGCAACAATAGTGATTAATGGCTGCCAATTTTTCAATAGAACTCTACGTGTGCTGAAATCTTTTTTGTCCAGGAGGTACTTCCCATTTGGCACACCAGGCGATGCTGGCTCACCGGCTGCAGTCATTCTGCAACGGTCCGGAAGGCTTTTTATCTGGCACGTCAAAGTTTCTCGATGGATGGCAAAGTGTGCAGTCAATGTCTACCTTGGAGTTAGATGCACTTGGCAGATTGAACTTGCAAGTTATTTTTTAATGACCCAAGGGGGCGTGGCGTGGATGTGAATTTTCTCATTTGTAAAGTCCGTTATTTGTCAAAGGTTTTCAGGATTGTTTTATTCTCAAAGCAAAATGTTCTAAAAATAACTTTGACACCATGTTCCAAGTTTTGATCCTACATGTGTGACTTCCTATTAAAAAGTCTGACGAACTGGTCGTTGGAGATAAAAAAAGAAAAGAATTCCGTTGTCCTGGTTCAAAGCTGGACGGCCCGGCAGCACTGAAAGGTTTTTATTAAACCTGACACCCTGCTGCTGAGGACTTTGGGGGGTCTGAGCGAAGAGGGGGCATCTGCTTGGTGGGAGATCCGATGCGAGTGGAACTGGCACCATGGAAACAACAAAGAGTCTAAATAAATAAAGAGCAACCCAAGCGTGGAAGCAAATAAAAACTGATTTGAACAACAGAGCTCTAAAAATAAGCTGAACCTTATTTGGTCTTTTGTTCCTTATTAAATTATATTAGAGGAGTTCTGAGTTTAGAGGGATCCTTCTATCCATCCATTCATCCGTCCATCCATCCATCTGTCCATCCATCCCCTGTCACATGACAGCGCCTCCAGAAGGCTGAGGTTCCCTCTGCGTTCATGTTGTGCAGAATGTGTTTGGCATGCCATCCTGCATTAGATTCAAACTAAAAAATCAGGCCACTTGGAAGGAAAGATGCTGATGTGTGAAGTCACAGAGGGACGTAAACACTCGTTCATTTTCCCGTCCTGCTGGATGACAGGTAAACTGCTTCGGTCCAGACTGTGAACGGTTTATTATCTCACACGGGGATGAGGCCTAAGGCATCAATCAGCTCAGCCGTGAGGAAAAGTACAGTCACAGATTTATTTTTAGCTTTTGCACCAAGATTTAACTCCTCATACAGCGCACTTCAAATCTGGATTTCTCTTTAGTTTTTACTTAAAAATACTCCTCTTCATCTTCTTATTGTTTGGGATTCCTCTCCCAGGGGATAACAAGAACACGGCAACGACCAACATGCCTCCACTTGCTCTGTATCACAAATTGTTTTAATGTAGCTTTCAGCTCACAATTAGCTTTTTTTGAGGGGGTTTTCTTCATGGCTTTAAATTTAGCGTCTGCTTACAAGTTTCTCAATTGCTCAGAAGTTACTCTCTGTAAAAAGATTACAACTTGCAGACTACAATTTTATTTTGGGTGACATTAATGTTTTTTTCGTTTGTTTTAATACACTTTATTAATCCCTCGCTGGGAAATTTATGTGCTGCATTTCACCGCAGCAGGCTGCCATCTATGATGGTGCCAATGGTGGGAGAAACGAGTGGTTAGGTGTCTAGACGTGAACTCAGTGGGATGCAAACCCACAAACTTCCAGTTGACTTCTGGCCCGCGGGCGAACTCTCTAACCACTGAGCCACAATCTCCCTCTTATTTTTACGTATACAATACTTAACGTATACACAATTAAATTTTTTAATTGTTACAAACTAGGTGATATCTATCTGTGTATAAGCCAAGAGCACCGTCTTGGATCAGTCAGTGTAATGATGGATAGTTTCTTATATACAAATAACCAGAATCATATGTCGCAGAAACAGCCAAACAGTAAAATAAACAGTGCGACTTATATTCTGGAAAATTTTGTATCTGGTGCTAATTGGTGGGAAACTCATAAGTTTGACAACGCATGCAGTTCTATCACCTCTCTTTACACAAGGAGACGGTTAGAGGCCCCTTTTCAAAGGGGTTTAAGTCATGAGATATCATGGAAAGCTTTACTTCTTAACATCAATAGCTCCCCGCTGCAGAATGATGAGCTCATAAAGACATACAGTGGTGGTCAAAAGTTTACATACACTTGTAAAGAACATAATGTCATGGCTGTCTTGAGTTTCCAGTTATTTCAACAACTCTGATTTTTCTCTGATATAGTGATTGGAACAGATCCTTCTTTGTCACAAAAAACATTCATGAAGTTTGATTCTTTTATGACTTTATTATGGGTAAACTGAAAATGTGACAAAATCAGCTGGGTCAAAAATATACATACAGCAATGCTAATATTTGGTTACGTGTCCTTTGGCCATTTTTACTTCAATTAGGCGCTTTTGGTAGCCATCCACAAGCTTCTGGCAAGTTTCTGGTTGAATGTTTGACCACTCCTCTTGACAGAATTGGTGCAGTTCAGTTAAATTTGTTGGCTTTCTGACATGGACTTGTTTCTTCAGCATTATCCACATGTTCTCAATGAGATTTAAGTCAGGACTTTGGGAAGGCCATTCTAAAACCTTAATTCTAGCCTGATTTAGCCATTCCATTACCACTTTTGATGTGTGTTTGGGGTCATTGTCCTGTTGGAACACCCAACTGCGCCCAAGACCCAACCTTCGGGCTGATGACTTCAGGTTTTCTTGAAGAATTTGAAGGGAATCCTCCTTCTTCATTGTCCCATTGACTCTCTGTAAAGCACCAGTTCCATTGGCAGCAAAACAGGCCCACCGTGCTTGATGGTAGGCATGGTGTTCTTGGGGTTAAAGGCCTCACATTTTCTCCTCCAAACATATTGCTGGGCATTGTGGCCAAACAGCTCAATTTTTGTTTCATCTGACCACAGAACTTTCCTCCAGAAGGTCTTATATCTTTGTCCATGTGATCAGCAGCAAACTTTAGTCGAGCCTTAAGGTGTCGCTTTTGGAGCAAGGGCTTCCTTCTTGCACGGCAACCTCTCAGTCCATGGCGATGCAAAACACGCTTGACTGTGGACACTGACACCTGTGTTCCAGCAGCTTCTAATTCTTGGCAGATCTGCTTTTTGGTGCTCCTGGGTTGACTCTTCACCCTCCTGACCAGTTTTCTCTCAGCAGCAGGTGACAGCTTGCGTTTTCTTCCTGATCGTGGCAGTGACAAAACAGTGCCATGCACTTTATACTTACAAACAATTGTTTGCACTGTTGCTCTTGGAACCTGCAGCTGCTTTGAAATGGCTCCAAGTGACTTTCCTGACTTGTTCAAGTCAATGATTCTCTTTTTCAAATCTGTGCTGAGCTCCTTTGACTTTCCCATTGTAGCGTTTGTGGGTGTTTTTATCCAATGAGCCCTTATTAAATGGCCTCAGAGAATTCACCAGATGTAGTCACTCATAATCACTCACAAGAAGTTAAGAGGTCATGCTATGAAGCTCATGTCATTGACACAACTTTCTAAGTCTCCAAAATTGCTCATTCATGTTGCTGTATGTATATTTTTGACCCAGCTGATTTCGTCACATTTTCAGTTTACCCATAATAAAGTCATAAAAGAATTAAACTTCATGAATGTTTTTTTGTGACAAAGAAGGATCTGTTCCAATCACTATATCAGAGAAAAATCAGAGTTGTTGAAATAACTGGAAACTCAAGACAGCCATGACATTATGTTCTTTACAAGTGTATGTAAACTTTTGACCACCACTGTATGTATAACACAACAGCAGCACTGAAAGCAACTGTTTACCATGGCTTCTCATGCTTTAAGCGTGTTGCACAGCACATGTGAACTCTTCTATCATCAGTACACCTCCCAGTATGTGACCAACACAAGTGACTGAGCGCCCCAAAGAGTTATTAAAGTTTTTTCCAGAGTAAACAGTATTGCTATAAAAAGTTTTGGTTAATGAGGCCCTCCATCACCGTGACTACCTCCCATATACACATTTAATTAGATGCTTATAATTATGCAAAGAAATGCAGCCTAATGAGTTTCCCATGCCGGTGATTGTTGGCTAATCTAACGGAATTTAATTGTATTTGTGAATAAGTACATGAAAGTAAAGAAAAGAGGGAGGGGCGGATGAATTGTAAAAACATTACCCCGCGTTCAAAAGGAAAGAGTTTACCACCGAAATCACCATACTGGATGCAAAAACAAGACTTTAAGAAAGCGCTTTTCACTGTGGTAGACACATGAGGATTCTGCTTTTCCCTGCGCAGGCTGCTCTTTCAACAACTCATTTCCAGTAAATCTTTATTAATTGTGGGAGTTATGCCATAGAAAAAATCACAACGGGCAAAATCTACAAAGAACCCAATTATTTTCAATTAGTGTAGATGTTTTAAGACATAAACATTTTTCTCTCTTCTTAAAAATTCAGGTCAAGTTTTTTCACTTTGTTACGTCAGGTGTTTTCAGAGTAATTCACCATATCAGGAGAAACCATGTCTGACTTGGGTGTGGCACACATAGACATAATGACTAGACCTCCATATTAGCTGCTGCAGCTGCCATCTTGAAATCTTCTCCAGCTAATGTTAGCTCCACGTTTACTGGCGGGGTTTTCACTGAGACTTTATAAACCATTTAAACCATAATAGTGACTTACACTACAACCAGTCTATGGTTGCTCAGGTTAGGAAAACAAGAATGGGGGAGGCGTGTGAAGTATCTTTTTTGCCTTTAAAAAGAGCAGCACAAAATAAGGTGTGGTTTTTCACTATTTCGGGCAAATGTTACAGAAAGTAAAATGATCACATAAATTAAAAAAAAAAAAAAAGAAATACTCTATTCATCCCTCACCGGGGAAATTTGTTTGCTGCACTCCTTATACCGCAGCAGGCTGCCCTTCAACGGCGCCAATGGTGGGAGAATGGTGGGAGAATGGTGTAAGAATCATGTTACAAAAATTACACAAAATAAAAATGTTATAATATATTATAAAATCCTCATATTTCTTCTCCATGCAGGTTAATTTAAATGAAGGAAGACATAAAGTGTTGCTGTTTTACATTTTTAAACACAAAAATGTAAAACAGCCAGATTTTTCTCAATCAGCAAAATTGCCTTCAGAAAGTCGTTTTACCCCATTGGTCATCTCTCATTAGCATATGAGCATAAATTAGCATACATTGTTTTAGACAGACAACTCAATGCTCTACAAAGTAAGTAACAGTGGGCTAAGACTAGATCCCTGTGGGACTCCAGAAACACTTTTAGGCTGATTTATGGGCACAAACTGAGAATTGGTTGGTCGATAAGCTCTCTGATTCAACTAAATTTGATTAGCTTTACAGCCAATCAGCATACAGAACACAATGCTGCAATTGTGACACTAAAACAATGCATTGAAAGTCCACTAAACAGTGAGCCCATGCAAGATGAACTACGTTATCACGATGAACCAGTACAAACATTCAAAAAGTCCTCTCATCCAATCTGAGGGTCTCTACAGGTTCATACATATATACTGTAACTTGAAGAACCATCGTTTTTCAGAGTAAACACTGCCAGGAGACACCCGTGTGCTGTTTTATGTTGGGTTTTCCTTTTCTTCATCCCACACACACAAAAAAAAATCAGAACGTTGAAGAGAAAACTGTTTTTGATCCATTCCTGCTGTCCAGCAGGTCTTTGCCAAAGTCTTTGTGTAACTTCGTACAAACAGGTTGCAAAACAAAAGGTGTCAAACAAAGCTGCGTGGGAAGTGGAGAGAAAGAGGTGGAGTCATATCTAACCACCGGTCTGTATCACGATTACAAGCCGAGTGTGCACGGTCAGTCGGCTCCGATGCCGCAACGCAGGAAAAAATGAGGTGAAATGAAGCAAATAGATGGATTATTGGGCTTCAAAGCATCTCTCGTTTGTAACTCAGTTTAGCTGAACGTAGGAACATGGAAGCACTGAGATGGAGCAACACGAACCAAACAATGCGGCACGCTCCAGTGAACTCATTATTCTAATAAAAACTCATTTCCAACCCAATTTCATTCTGAAGGCAAACAACTTTGTACAAACTCTGATTGATGTGTTTTTATTCGTTTTAATAGGCCAAATGATCTCTCTGTCTATTTGTCTTACTTGCTGACTGTTGAAAATTTTTAGAATTTAAACCCCTCGTTTCCCTGGCAACAAAATCTCCCAGCTTTAGCTGTCGGATTCTGAGGCTTTGATGATGTAAAATGAAAGTATGAACAGATGTAGCAGTATAAAAAGAAGAGTGTTTTTTTTTCCCAGATCTTTTTGCTGCATTCCACCATAAAGAGGAATTATTTTTATGCCTCCACCCACAGAATCTCCCAAACCTCCAAAGGGATTTTAATAAAACTATTCACAGTTACAGCTACGACTGTAGATGGACTGATTACGTTTTCTGGCCCAGGCCATCAAACATTAAGGTCACAGACTCTTCTGAATTCTCAAAACTGAAACTACTCTCAGTTACTCAGCACCAACTATGGATGAGCTGTGATCGAGGTTCAAGGTTGCAAAGGTCAGGGTCACAAATTTATTGGACTGGTGGAAGCTTTTTGTTCACTGCCTCATTGTTGAGCCATTCTTGTTTCTGATCACTCTTTGGCTGCTGATAGGCGGAAAGAGAAGTGGCCTCTTTAACTGGTTTTATTTATTAAACATCAAAGTGTCAAAGAATACATTCTAATTCCTAAAACATGGACAAATCGACACCCTACAAAGCAACAGTGGGATAAAAGTAGATCCCTGTGGGACTCCAGAAACACATATAGCCTGATTAGCTTGGCATAGCTCAGTGGTAGGGTGGGCATCTTTGAAGCAGAGAGTCGTAGGTTTGATTCTCACCATGAGCTTATGCCGAAGTGTCCCTGGAGAACACATCTAAACCCAATTGCTCCCACCACTGGTGCTGTTCTGGCTGCCTGCTGCGAGGCTTTATAGCACAGAAATTTCACCATGAGGGATCAATAAAGTACGATGTTGTGGTGACCAAACATAATTTACATAGTTCACCAGAGACTGTGTGGTTTTTTTTTTTTGCAACTGTTAGTTGTTGTTTTGGTTTGAATCAAATCGCATTCGCGATCGTGCGCTCATACGATTGTTTCTTTCTATTGACCAAATCCACACAGGTGACCTCGATGTTTGTCTGTTGGACGTATCTACAGCTACTGCAATGGCTACAAACGCTGTTGCGCTCAAACTCCCCGAGTTTTGGGAATCGTCTGCGTCTACATGGTTTGTGGAATGTTGCAGGAATGCAAGTGTGATTTATTTCAAACCAAAACAACAACTAACAGACGTCATACATGACGTCATCAAACCAGAATGGAAATGGTTTGAACAGAACATTGAACACACAGTCTCTGGTGAATTATGTATGGTCACCACAACGTTACTATTATTATTATTATTATTATTATGGGTACAAACTAAGACTCAGTTGGTTAATGAACTTTTTGATTCAATTCAATTATATTTGTATGGCATGTAGAGGTGTTAGGGTACATGTGCTTATACCGAACCATTCCGGTAGGGGATCTTTGGTACATTGCTGTGCACAAATTATTACAACCCTCCACAGCGTGGGAGCGGCTGTCACACGAGTCCACAAAGTTGTAGTTTATTTCAGCGTGTCTAAGTATGTACAACACTTATAGTATAAATGTGACTCAATAGCGTACATTTAAAACTCTGGCCCGCATGCCAAATTTAGCTCACGAAGTTAACCCTTGTATTATGTTACGGGTCAATTTGACCCATTTCAGTTTTTACTTTGTCCAAAGTACTGGTTAACCATTCTTTATCTTCCTAAAATGTTTTTTATGTCCATTATGTCCATCATGCGGAGAACATGGAAAGTGTTGAACATTGACAATAAAGCAAGTTGACACACAAATAGTTCTGATGAAAAAAAAAAGGTTATTGTTTGTTCCTTTTCACAATGTACATAAAATCCAAAATAAAAATTTGATTGGTTTAACCTGTTTTTTTACTGTTTTGCATGGATTTACATTGCACGGGTCAAAATGACCCGCAACATAATCAATGTAATTATTTATCAACATAATACAAGGGTTAAACCAATTAAGAGAATTTGATCCACTGGTATTACATACTGCAGTGCACGTAGTACTGATACTACACATCCCAGAATGCTCTTCTTTCTGTTTTGGCAAAACACATAAATGAATACATTTTCTTGACAGTTGCTGTAGCGACCTAATTCATGTCATTTAATGTGTTTGTAATGTAGTGCAGTTTGTTTGCATACAGTATAATTAAGCTATATTAATCTAGATTCATATGAAAACACATTGATATGCATAAAAACTTTGCAAACTTGGCCACATTGTCCGAAATTTGACCCTCCTGGTCTGTAACCAAGACTTCTAAGACCAGATTCAGTCCAACTACTTGTTTTATTTATTGTTTACCAGGATTTGAAAGAAATACTATGAGATGAATTTGTTGCCTACTTGAAAACCATTGTGTACCTCTGTGTTTCTTCACCCTCCAGCTCAATGTCACAACAGTTTTCTCAACGGGATTCACGTGCGGAATTGAAACAAAAAACAAAACACAAAAATACAAAAAAAAAATCCCCAAAAAATGAGTTTTACGATAAACAATGACAAACAGGTAACAACAGCTAATTGCTAATGTTTTTTTCAGCTGATAGTTGATTGGTTTTTTGAGTGTGTAAGCCGGGGTGTCCAAAGCCGGGCCTCGAGGGCCGGTGTCCTGATGGTTTTCCACACGTTCCTGGTTCAATACAGCTGATGAACAGAAAGCAAAATCAACAGCCAATTTGGCACAATGACTCAATTAACTGGATCAGGTGTGTAGATGCAAGAACATATGGAAAACCTTCAGGACACCGGCCCTTGAGGACTGGATTTGGGCACTCCCGGTCTAAGGGAAGAAGTTACAATACTCCTGTTCTTGAACCCTCCATCTCGGTGAGAAAAAATTTCTATCAAATTCTCAGCAGTGGAAAAAAAAAACCCACTGATGAAGATGAGGTAGATATGGTCTGTCAATATTTTAATATTTAACCCATTAATGACTAAAACAAACATAAACATATGGTACATGTGCTATGGTACAAGCACATGTACCATAGCACTTCTACATGCCATACAAATATAATTGGTTTGATTGCTTTGAGCTCATTTCAGTCTCGTTCCACTCAGTCTCAGGTAAATCTTCATCAGCATTAGCGATGTAACAGCTTCTATCTATAGAGATATCCAAATCTATATTTAGTTCACCGAGCCAATCCTTCTGTTAGATGTAGAGCTCTCGCTTCGGTTTCGTTCAGCTGATTAAGCTGACATAATAAAAAGTGACTGTTCATTCCAGAGACTGTGTAGGCCAGAGAGCAAGTCATCACAGCTGAGAGGAACACAAACCTCCATGAGAAACACTTTACCATTACATCTCTAGACTTCCACTATCCGGACTTATGAGATCTATCAGCCCAGAGGCCACACCCAAGATGTGTGAGAGAAAATATGAAAGGTCAGACCAACACCAGCGTTGTTTTCTGGAGGCAGTGGCTTAAAGATCAGAAAAACAACACTGTGCATAGACCCAACCATTGACTGTAGAAAGGTTGGACCTGGTGAGTGTGACATCAACCATCAGTTGTCATTTTCTGCCATTGGGAACGGCCCACTGTTGACTGCTCAGTAGGGGTGGGCCGATCGATCCTAATATCGATAAAATCGATACCAACGCTAGTATTGATATTGATCGATACTCCAACTACTATATCGATACTTTGGTTGAAGTTTTACCCCCGCACTTTGCTTCGTTTTTTTTTTTTTTTCAAAATGGCAACCTAACTTATCTGTCTCCAAAATATGCGTAAATGCTGTGTGTAGCGCCTGTATGCCTAAGCAAGGCGGCCCCGTACCCTCTCTCCTCTCTTTCGCTTTTACTTGTCACATGACTCAGCGACTCGGGGCCAGGAAAAAAAAAAAACGCAAGTGGTAAAAGTGGAGAGAGATGGAAGGAAAAAAGAGAAGGTGGCTATACTTTGAGGCCGAAAATGAAACAACGGCTACCTGCAGCATTTGCAGAAAGGCTGTTAAATATAGTGTTGACACTAAAAATTAAAGAATCACCCCAAAGAAAATGAGCAACTTTAGAAACGGCAAGTGGAGGAGAAAACCCTGACCCCTTCTGTATCCCAGAGGCAGCGCTAATTAACAGAGATGTGAAAGTACAACATAATCATCTTTAACATTAGTTAACGTTTGTTTGCGTGCAACTGGGCACTTCTATCGATCTACCTACCAACCTGTGTATATATGTATATATGTACATATACTTGGTCATACTATATATATGTGTGACCCTAACCCTTGATGCAAACATAGTCATTAAAAAAATTAAAATATCGGTATCGATACCGGTATCGGCGATATTGGTCTGTGTTCACTTGGTATCGGATCGATACCAAAACTTGCGGTATGGTACACCCCTATTGCTCAGAGCCGGAAACATGCAGTTATTTGTTCAGTCTGCGTTGGTATGGCAACAGACTATCTTAACCAGGAGCAAGCTTTTTGAAAGTACACGCCCCGCCCACTTTAACTGGAGCCAAACTGTTGGAATCATAATTTGACTTTTTCTGTCAAACATTGACCGGTTTTTAACAGAAGTTATTAGTACGATACATGTACATGGTTATCGTGAAGGCAACAGCGACGGAGTAATGGCTGCTAAAGGTGCTGAGACTTTTTAAAGTCAACGGATGCATCCTGTTTGGTGTCCAAATTTTTCTTTCATCATTCATTCAAATGAACAATTTTTGCTTAAAAACTGACTATAAAACAAACAAAGCTTAATGATACTGTAAACAATATAAACATTGATTTTGCAAACACAGAAAAATGCACGGTCCGAGTATTAGGTCGCTGTGGCAAAGGTCAACAAATGAGAAATGCATTCTGGGATTTGTAGTATAAGTGTTACATGCACTGTAGGTTAAATTAACAGTCGCCCAAATCAATAGTCATGTGGTTAACATCGTGGACCAAATATCTTACACTGCGGTCCAGATTTGGCCCGCAGGTTGGACTTTGGGACTTTGATTAGATTAATAATCTTTTAGAATAATTTTCTGACATTTTGAGGTGACCCCGCCAACAGGGCAACCCTCTCTGTCTCACCTCCGTCCCTTCAGAAAGCGGGCGGCGTGGACGCTCCTTTGCTTCCCACCCACGGCGGGACAACGGCTGGCCAGGCGGCCGTGGCATCAGGGCAGGCGGGCAGCAGGATGGGCAGCAGGATGGGCAGCAGGGCTGCTTGGCAGCAGCTTTGATCAAACTTGATTGGCGTAGGAAGACGTTAAGAAGCTTAAGCAGCAAAGGAAGGACCATGGTCCAGTTTAGGGTCAGGATGGGCCCTGGATGAGCGAACCCACGCAGGGACTTCACTGTGCAGGGGAACCAACACTACAAAAGCACCAAAGGAAGGTTCAGGGTGGTACAAACCAAGTCTCATGCCTGAAGATCATCTGCATCCAGCCTTCAGCTCATCTTATTCACTCCTCACTACATGGTTTCTTAGAGGCATCACCTATTCATCCACCAGGTTCCACTTCCTCTGATCGGTCATGGTTTCTCCCTGTGAAGCGAAAAGCTGCGGCAAGTCAGCCAGAGAAAACGGCAACAGGAGGCTGAGTGATGGAGCCACGACGCGGCTGTTACTACTACTACCAACGACTGAAAAGAGAGAGAGATAAAGCTCTGCTGAGGATGATCAGAGAAGAAGGAGTTGTGTGAAAGCGAGGCGGTGAGAGAGTGAAGGATGAAACGATGCCATGGGGAAGCACAGTGTGCTGCTGCTGCTGCTCACATCAGGAATTATTATGCAACTCAGTCCAAAAACAGAACAAAGTGTGGGATCCTGAATGGTCCTAGAGCTGAATCCAAACCTCTAGCAGGCTCTTAAAAACACTCGGGTGTGTTAGAAAGGTAGCACAGTGATGACCTCATCTGTGGGCAGAAACAGACTGAACCACCGTTACATAAAAACAAGCCGGTGTGTTTACAGACAGCTGGTATTTATCAGTCTTTACTTTTTACATGTACACCTTAACAGATGAGTTGGAGGAGCATCAAGCAGACCGCATGTTACCGGGTGTTCACCGGGGCAGAAAAGCCAGCGAGTAGTCAAGTATTTGTTTCAGGTTCACTGGTTCTGCCTGAGAAGCCCAAGGATGGGCTGCTGTTATCACACAGTCTGACTCTCCCAATTATCACGATTAGGACTGAGATTCTCCTGATCAAACAAAAGAGAGAAAAAAAACCAAATGGATATTTCTAAACATATAAAAAACACAAATAAAATTTTAATCTTGAAGTTAGGGACAATTTCACAACAGGTTGAACACTTCTGTCAGCTCTCGTGCACGGTGTTGGTTTGGAAAAGATTGTACATCGAAGGGAATAACATAGTGTTTTTGTGCAGGTTAGGAACGGGGTTCTGCCCCAATGGAGGAGTTTAAGTAGTTTCCACAGTGAGGGAAGGATGGAACGGGAGATTGACAAATTAATCTGAAAATCTACGTTACTACCCTCACCGTGGTAACCGGGCTCTACGTTCCTACCCTCACCCTGGTAACCAGGATCTACGTTCCTACCCTCACCACGGTAACCAGGATCTACGTTCCTACCCTCACCATGGTAACCAGGATCTACATTCCTACCCTCACCACGGTAACCAGGATCTACATTCCTACCCTCACCACGGTAACCAGGATCTACATTCCTACCCTCACCACGGTAACCAGGATCTACATTCCTACCCTCACCACGGTAACCAGGATCTACATTCCTACCCTCACCATGGTAACCAGGATCTACGTTCCTACCCTCACCATGGTAACCAGGATCTATGTTCCTACCCTCACCATGGTAACCAGGATCTACGTTCCTACCCTCACCATGGTAACCAGGATCTACATTCCTACCCTCACCACGGTAACCAGGATCTACATTCCTACCCTCACCACGGTAACCAGGATCTACGTTCCTACCCTCACCATGGTAACCAGGATCCATGTTCCTACCCTCACCATGGTAACCAGGATCTACGTTCCTACCCTCACCATGGTAAGAAAGATCTACTTACCCTCACCATGGTAACCAGGATCTACGTTCCTACCCTCACCATGGTAACCAGGATCTACGTTCCTATCCTCCCCATGGTAACCAGGATCTACGTTTCTACCCTCACCATGGTAACCAGGATCTACGTTCCTACCCTCACCATGGTAACCAGGATCTACGTTTCTACCCTCACCATGGTAACCAGGTTCTACGTTCCTACCCTCACCATGGTAACCAGGATCTATGTTCCTACCCTCACCATGGTAACCAGGATCTATGTTCCTACCCTCAGCGTGATAACTGGGATTGACATTCCTATACAGTACAAGTGCTGTTCCAACACATTTGCACATTTGTCGATGAATTTGATGCTCTTTTGAACAAATACTTGAAGCTTTTGGCTCAGGATTTTGTTCATATCTAGAGCCAGTCAGAAAGTAAAGTGTGTGAACAGAAAAGAGGATGGAAAGCTCTGTTTGTTTGGAAACCCATTAATTCCTTCTGCTATGAAAACACAATTTTTCTCAGGACAGATCCCGTGAAGTTACTATCTGCGTCAAACTGTGACGGTCATTCAGGCCCCAAAAAGCCTTGGTTTCTTTTTGCAGTGAATTTAAAACCTTACAGGGAATCACAGAATGTCAGACTGATGCTATCTGGGCTTTTCAATTATTCAAAAATATTTTCCAGGCATTATCTGGTTAATGAGGCTGAAGATTTGACTCTGTTCGGCAAACCATGCTGTCATGTGTTGACCATCAACAATCTGTATGTAAGTAAGGAGTTCTTAAACAGCACACAGAGCAAGATGGCCGACGACAGCTGGTTTGCTGATAATTTTATCTTCCTGATGGGTTACTGGGGCCACCTATCGGTGCTACACCTGTCCTAGCAGCATTACAACTCACATTATCTGACACATGTGCTCTCCTCTGCAGCTCCTCTTTAATATCAAACAGAGAGACTGAACACAGAGGTTTTTTCTTTTTTTCTTTTTCTTTTATCATTTATGGGCCAGGCTCTAAGCGGTAACATTGACGTATGTGAAACTTACACACACCGGGGAGAAAACTGCTCTCTAGTTTACAATAGAAACCCTCAAATGTTTTCTGGAGTAAGTTTTGTTTGTAGACCAACAACAACAACTTCTATTTCTCAATAGAAGTCTATTGGTGTAACGTGTGTGAGTGGTAGTCTCCGCCCACTCAGCCAGCTTCATACCTCTGGGGGTAAATCAACGCTTTGCCTTTTCTGGGCCAGAGCTCCTCACACAAACAAGAAAACACACATGACATCTCAGCCTCGCGTCCATGACGACAGCACACAGACCTGTTCAACAACAACACAACTGGGGCAACGAGATGCAGAACCATCAGGTGCAGAGAGGAAGAGTGGGTTGCCTGGAAACCGGGTGGAGAAACTCCCATCACAGAGGAGGAGAGAGGAATGAATGACCAAGAAAAAAGAAAGACGGAGCTGAGGATAAAGCTCTTATGGCTAAGCTGCTCATCATACAGGAGGGGGACCAGGTGCTGGCTATGTGCAGAGGGGATGAGAGGGTGGGGGTGATGGATGGCTTTGTAGCGCCCCTCTCTGGTTGGCAAATCACAGTACAGCATTGTAGTAAACTCATCAGTGCAGAGACAAAGAGAACCAAAACCAGCTGATACCTCGCATGACTGTATACCGCCGGTGTCATGGCAACCGCCTCACTGTTACACTCAAGCTGAAAACTTTATTAGACAAATTTGTTGATGAATATTTGACAGGAAGGTGTGTGTGTGTGTGTGTGTGTGTCTGTGTGTGTGTGTGTGTCTGTGTGTGTTGGAGGGTTAATGGTGCGACTCCTGAACATGATCAGAGATTGAAGCACCTGTTAATGTGACTGCTGGTTAAACCAAACACATTCCTTAACAGGCTGCTTTGGTCTTCTCCACATGAAGAATCTCAAGACATAAACATCAGAGAAGCTGCTTTGATTCATCGTTACTATCACACAGGAACAGGAAGTGATGAATAGCATGGGCTAGCATGCAGCTATTAGTCGCTGTGATGGATCACTGTGTAACATCCACAGCAGCACATCACACTGTCCTGTCTGCTGATGAAGAGCTGAAATATGATACACACACACACACACACACATACAAAAAAGACCCTGACCAGCAGAGGAATAAAAACTCAGGGACATGGGAGCATCTGGGTAAGTTGGGAGCCAATCACGCAGCAGCTTCAGGGACCTCATTTACTAAGGGTTGCGTAAATCTTTGGCCTTATCCCTAATGGGGTCACGGGTGGTGCCAGAGCCTATCCCAGCTGATTTCAGGCGAGATGCAGGATACACCCCAAACAAGTCACCAGTCTGTTGTGTGGCCACGCAACATTCCACATACACACTCATTCCTGGGGGCAATTTCATAGCAGTCAATTAACGTAACATGCACGTTTTTGGAGGGTGGGAGGAAATGGGAATTCCCTGGAGAAAACCCACGCATGTACGGTGAGAACATGGAAATTCCACACAGAAAGGCCAGTGTTTCAAGCATTGCCTCCCCGCAGGGAATCGAACTCCAACCTTCGTGCTATGAGCCCAATGCACTAACCACTGCACCACCGTCCAGCCCCACATGAACTTGAGATTTATAAAATCTTCTGTTACTCTCTTTATAAAACCTAAGCTTTATAAATGACATTTTTGTCGAATCCCAGGTGTAAGCCAACTTGATCTCCATCCCACCCCAAGCACGCCTTTGGAGCTCCAAATATGGAAATGTGAATGGCTTGAGGTAGGGTAAGGAATCATAATTTAACCAATGATGATGGTTTCCCAAGCAAAGGAATGTAAAGTAGTGCTCTTTGGCATGTTTTACAAACACAGATAATTAAAGTGTGTAAGGTGAACAAAAACGCTACGCAAGTCTTTATAAATGAGATCAGAGGGGATTAAATGTTCAATAATTATACTCACTACGTCCAACCTTGGGCTGGATGATGTGGTTTAAAAATAAAATCACAGATTTTTTTTAACACAAGACCAAATTTCGAATGTTAAATTAGAAATTTTCTTTGCTCTACGCAAAACCAAAAATGACAGAGAAAGACTCAGAAAAAGTTTGAGCCATTATTAAAACAGCCAAATGCTGTGTGTTTGACAACTTCCAGGTTTTAGTCACGTGGGTGAAAGCACTCTAGTTCAACAGCTGGTTGTTCCAACTTTGTTTCAGCAAGCTGCTGTTCCACCAGTGGTAGTTCTAGTTCCAGCCCATCTAACAAGACAAACACTTTTTTCAAGATGTTCCTTGGAAGAGAAAAAACAAGTGAAGGAACTTGAGCCAGACCAGCCCAATTCAAAGATCGAACAGGATGGAGGAAACCGTGGATGTAACTAAACCCGAGCGTTTTCGAGGTTGGTTTATGAAAAGTGGAGCTGGCTTTCTGGCTGTGAGTGGAACGGAGACATTGTGGACTGTCAAAGGGGTAAGCGACCTGAAACATTTGTTGGAAAAGTGCAAACGGCATGAAAACGTAAGAAGCCATTTGGATAACAGCCTGAATCTAAGGCTATTTGGCAAGCTACAATAGCCAAACAACTAGATGAAGGATGCAGAATTGGAGTTCGAAAACACAAAGATGGGGTGACTAAAAATTGGCACATTTTTGTCACTAATATCAATTTTATCAATAATAGACAGCATTAGGTTCTGTGGGGCATTTCAGTTGGCTTTGCGTGGTCATGATGAGAGTGAAACATATGAAAATCCTGGTATATTTTGTGGACTTGTGGATTTTAGACGATGTCTTACGAGGACATATTGAGAAGGCCGTTGTTTTTAAAAGAACTATTTACATATATTAGTTTTAAATGCATTAAATAAATACGTTTATTTAAAGGATTGTGAAGTGAGGATTTTTTTTTTTCTTCAAATTTAGGTAGATTTTCTACGTTTTTTTTTTCAAAATCACCTAAACGTACTGGTGTTTTGGAAGAAGTAGTGGCTCGTAGATGACCAGCAATGTTAGGTGGAACTTCTACAGCTGTGCCATCAGCACAGTGTTTAAACACCGGGAAGCACTTCCAGTGTTTCGGAAAAAATAAGGGAAATAAGTAGTAATACATATGAAAAAAAAATTTATGCTACAGCTTTGGAAGTTCATGCAAACCAAAGTTTGATCAGCAGAAGTCCAACGATTTGACCAAACACCTATGTTTTAAGGACCTCCGTTGTTAGGGTGGACTTCTTTGTTGCTAGGCTGGATGTTTCATTCTGGTAGGCTATGCAAATTTGGTTGGGCTGAACATTATGCATGATAATTATGGAGTTGTATGATAATAAATTTATCAATCAAACTGAACAAACTTAATATGTTGTTATCTTGCACCTGCAACTTGCTGAACAGAGGCTGCATTGTTTGGATTGAGTTATCAATCTAGATATAATATGATACAAAATAGATATCAATATGTACAAATAAAGGAGGAAAAATCTGATTTATTAAAAGTCATATGTGGAATTCCACAAGGCTCAACGCTGGGGCCTAAACTCTTTATCCTGTACATCAATGATTTGTGTTACACATCCAAACTAATAAATTATGTACTGTTTGCAGACGACACTACTCTTTACTTTTCAGGAAAAGACCTGAACCAAATGATACAATCAGTTGAAAGAGAATTGAGTAAAATAAAAATATGGTTTGACATAAATAAATTATCATTAAATATTGAAAAAACGAAATTTATAGTATTTACAAAATTAAAAGTACCTAAACAAATTCAAATTATGCTTAATAACACCCCATTGGAACGAGCTTACGACAGTAAGTTCCTTGGAATGATTATAGATCACAAATTAAGCTGGAAATCACACATAAATTATACAAAAAATAAACTGTCTAAAGTAATAGCAATCATTTATAAATTCAGATTTGTCCTAAACAAAAAAAGTTTGTTTATGTTATATAATACATTAGTACTTCCATATATAACTTATTGTATCGAGATTTGGGGAAATACGTACAAAACTGACACAAAACCAATTTATATTTTACAAAAAAAAGCAATACGAGCAATAACATTCTCATCTTATAATCAACCTACCAATAATCTATTTATAAATTTAAAAACATTAAAGTTCTATGATTTAGTGGAATTACACACTTTAAAATTTATGTTTAAGATAAAAAAAAACATGATGTCAAACTCTCTACAAAATATGTTTATTATTAGGAAAAGTCCATACAAACTAAGAGGAAATGATGTGTTCATTAAAAATAAATTTAGAACAAATGTTAAAAAATTCTGTATTTCTATTAAAGGTGTGGATCTTTGGAATAATTGTAATGATGAACTTAAATTGTGTTTAAATCTTTTATGTTTAAAAAAGAAATTTAAGTTATTAATACTTAAAAAATATGCAAGTCTTGATGGTTAAATTCAAGCTTATATAAAAAGTAAACAATTATGATGTGTTATGAATATGTTATGTGTTACGAATATGTGTTATTTATTTTGATTATTTTGAATTACTCTATTCATCCCTCACCGGGGAAATTTGTGTGCTGCACTCCTTACACCGCAGCAGGCTGCCCTTCGACGCCAATTAGATGTTTTCAAAGTTAATATTAATCTTAAATTTTCTACCACAAACTTCAATGTGCACCCCCCAAATATTTTTTCACCAGCTGCCACTGGTCTCACTGTTAATCAAGTTGGATGGATTTACACACGTGAGCAGAAGCTGTTTAGTCTCTGTTCATCCTGTGAGTGTCACTAAGGCGGCTGAGTAAAAAAAATGGGAGGAAGGACTCACAAAAGCGGGAATGTCATCCACACAATGGAACACAGTCCATCAAACTGACATAGGCCGACCGAGCGATTGGAGAGGAACACTGGAGAAACCACATGTAGGGACAAGCTTGGAACCAGTCCTACAACATCCACCCACTGAGACATCAGCCAACTGACCATTCATCATCTGGAACCATCCAAAATGAACTAACAAACTACTTTCTATTCTCATCAAGATGTCATCGCCTGTCTGTATTTTGTCTGTCATTCCGGTTAAACCATACCATGTTGTCAGTTTGGCCATTTGGCACTCGGACTGTCATGCATCAGTACTATTGTAACTTCCTATGGATGACAATATCTCCCAAAGTACTGAAAGGATTTTAATTAAACTACCCACAGTTACTTGGGTAGTTTTGTCTCTTTCGAGACACGTGTGCAAATGTAGACATGGTCTCTGTGTGAGAACCTTCTTGATAGATCAAATATTTTTTGTTGTTCGCACCATAGCACAAGTTAATAACAGGTCAATCAGATGTATCAACTAAACAATGTGGCGGCTGGGACGTTTGAGAAGTTTACTGACAGATTGACGTCAGGAAGCCGGACCGTGAGTCCGATGGATTGGCTGCAGCCCCTTACTCCAGTAGCAGGGGCTTGGACTTTCAAAATGCTTGCTCCTAGTGTGCAACGTGGTTGTCAGGCAAACGCAGACTGGACCAGTGACTGCATATTTCTGGCTTCACAAATCCAACATGGTGCCATACGCAAGGCAGAAAATGGCGACAAAACTGGCTTCATAGTTTGGAGCTAAAGAGTGACCTCTCATTCACTAGTTGCTCTTCCACAGTCAATGCCTGCAAGCCAACATTCTCCGTGGCAACACCATATGATGCTTTACAACTGCCCCTCCTCTCCTCATGGCACATTTAGCAGCTGTGTGATCGTTCATGATGGCTGAGGAGGAACTCTTTCTGGGTCACGAGGAAGGAAAACAGAAACACGTGGCAGTGCTTTTTTGGTTTATTTTCTTCTCACACACACCGAAGCCGCACAGGGATTGGTTGTTTCATCTGGTATGCCCAGAACCAGGTCAGAGCTTTTTTCTTTAATAATTCTTCATATGAATTAATGTACTTTACTCCAATTAATCCAGATGAAGTTTCTTAGCAAATACTTCTAAACATACTTGTGAAGAACCCTCCAGTGGAACGCCATGAAAGCTTCAGAAAGTCCAGGTAGACTTGTTGAACCAGGGATTGTCAGCCTGCAGTTTTTTCAGCCTTACTGTATGTCTTCTTCTTGTAGCTTGGAAAAACTAAACATGAGTAAGCTATTTATTGAGTTGTCTTTCAAAATTCAAATTCATTTAATCTCAAAAGCACATTTCAAAAACTGACGTTTTTGCAAAATTGGGTACAAATATGGAGACAGAACCAAGAAGCATAAAAATTATTTTATGATAACTTCACTACTGAGCCATATGCATGCATTTTTAATTTATTTTAAAAAAGCTCTAAATTTTCTTAAGTCTAGACGTCTAATTTTGTCTTCTGCTGAAAGTAGGGGAACGCTCAATAGTAAAGAATTAAAGACCTGTCTGTGAGCTTTGTGTTCAGGCCACAATCCTGTAAAAATATACACCGACCAACTGAAGGTACATCTAGACTCACGTTGTATTTGAATAATATTACAATCAGATTGTAAAAAGAAGAAGTGTATGGTTACTGCAAGATTGACGATTTTAAATCATCTTACACAATCTGTCTGAACATCTGGATCCACTTCTTCTTTTCTTAAAATGTCTAAGGGAGTGTCTCAAGGATCAATTTCAGGCCCACTTCTTGGCCCAATCTTCCTTGTACATTAATAATCTGTGTTTAGATCTGCCAAACGCCATGTTTCACTTGTATGCAGATGACACTGCACTTTGACCCTAATTTCGTAATTAGCTGACACGTCTTAACCAGGTGGTTTTGACTTCCCATGTAAGCAATGTTTTTTTTTGTCCTACGGTGTGAATCTATTGCTATGACATAGAAGCGCTGACTCTTGGCTGCATATCCTCAGTCTCTTGACTCTGTAACTTTGTTTCAGTTGTTTTTGAGTCCATCTTGAATCAGGTGTACTGGAACTGTATTTTTCTTTTCCCTTGTGGTCCAATGACAACAAGTTTTTCTTCCTCTTTACTCTTGCTCCTCATCAAAAACTTTGACAGAAGAGTTTCTGTAGCCTGCCTTTTCAGTCTTTCAGTCTTGCCTTGAACTGATTAAAATTGACGTCGCTTCCCGAGAAAACTGAAGGTATATCGTCACATAGACGTTATTTACCGGAGAACATTCCAGATATATTAATTGTCCAGGGGCTGCACACCTGGGCAGCCCCTGGACTGGTGGGCAGTGGTGCCCTGAGGGATCAGGGTTTGAGTATAGACAGGTGGGTAGAGGCTTGAATCACTGACTTTTCTGTGTGTAGTTTGCATGTTCTCCCTGTATATGCGTTTCCTCCCACTCTCCAAAAACATGCATGTTGTGAGGGTTTCATGTCTTATTGTTGTTATTTAGAGTTGCTTCCTGTCTTATTTTGAAATACTGACCTCCCTCTCGTTCCAGGTGTCTTGGGTTCCGCTCCTTGTGTTCTCCCTTCAATCTGATGATTAGCTGTCCCTTCCTAATGTGTCTCACGTGTGTCTCATTGTCTCTCCCTCCTGTATGAATTTAAAGTGTCTTGTCTTTCACTCGTTGCCAGGTTGTCTTGCGTCAATCTTGTGCCAAACACGTACCTACAGTTCTTCCTCGGTTTGAGTATTTGGGATGTTTCGTGACCTGTTTGCGGAAATATTTGAGTTGAGTTTCGAAAATATTTTTGTTTCTTGTTAAACACTGCAAACTGTCCTCCACGTGTGTCCTCAACTCCACACATCCTGACACATGTTAGGTTGATTGGCCACTACAAAACTTCCCCTAGGAAGGTTTCTTTGTGTGTGTGTGGTTGTCTTTGTGTGGCCTTGCAACAGACTGGAAACCTGTTTGGGGTATATCGTGCCTCTCTCCTGAAATCAGCAGAAACAGGTTCTGTCACCCGCCGCGACCGCGTTAGGGTATAAGCGGTTCAGAAGCCAAAACAAAACTGAACCAACTGTCCAGGACTCATAAAAGCAGTTAGGAGCCGTTGGTACTTTGGATTCTTAATCGATCGGCTTGTCTTTTAAGCCTCATTCCGTAAATTTGTTTGCAAACTGAGCTTTGACACGTTCAGAAGCTTGTGTTTGATAGATGATGCTGATGTTCTATGTATGAATACCAGAGTCTCTAAAGACTGTAGACTCATACCTTGTCTCACTCATTACTGTAAACTCGTCAGAGTTGAATTCAGTGATAGTTGTGGATGTTAGAGACAGTCCACCAATGGCATGCTCTGTTTTTCACGCTGACAACTCTTAACTGTCTTCACGACCCCTTTAGCTCTGCAGCATCCCACATCCATCAGTAAGTCTGAGATATTAACTATGTAAAGTGCTGAAGGTTCTTCAGTCCTCGTTTCATCCATGAGAACTTCCTGCTCTCCGCGCGCCCCGCACCCCTCCCCTCACCCTGCAGCTGTAAATACAAACAGAATCTTTCTGGAGCCTCATCTGCTGTTCTTATTATAATCCAAAGAAAACAGAGATTAACACACTGATTTCTGCATCACCGGCTGCCTCCTGACACCCGGCGGGCTCTAAGCTACTAAAACAGCACGGCCGTGAAGATACAGGAAAAAAAAATGAAAACAAAAACAATGTGAAAGAAGCGATTAGTGATGTTTAGAATCAAACCACAAAAAAAGGAGGGAAACTACAAAAATCTGGAGAAATTTTTTTGGCAGTTTACTTTCTAAATGAAGAAACGTCTGATTGAACATCTCGTCAGTCTGGGAAACATAATAACTACATCAAATAATCATTAATTAATAGTATCACTAATAGAATGAACTAACAATATTTATTGATGAACTTAAGTCAATTCTACAAACTTTAACAATGAAAAAAACTCCAAAATGTAACAAACTTTTTGTTGAAACTGTTTTATTACTTATTTATAGTGTGCTGAATTGTTAAAGTGAAGGATTTATGTTAATAATTTATTAATAATGACCATTAAAAGTGATTACATAACAAAATCCCTGTGATAGAATAAAAAATTAGCATATCCGAGCTGTGGGAAAGTCAAATGAGCCACATCGTTCTCTCTGCAGGTGAATAACGAGCTTAACCTTATTTCCAGTGAAAGATGAATCAACTCTGACTCATCAGTGGAGCCCTGGGTAATTCTTCCTCCAGACTCATTGTGGCTCCATTAGCGAGCGTCCCTGAACTTGGTCACTAAAAATGCATCAAAAACTAAAAATATACTGGCATGAGGTCAGACGTAAAAGCTTAAAGTATCTTTGGCTCTTGGTCGTAGAATCAAGAATGAAGCCCTGACCATCACAGCTACAGAAAGGGACCTATTACTGATCGTCCACTGATCGCCTCCCGATGCTCCTCAGCTTCCTTTCTGATGATAAAAAGTATTCCTGATCCTCTCAGAACATCTGTAATGATGTCACATGCTTTGGGATTTCCATTCAAATTTTTGTTTGAACATCCCAGCAGGTCCAACATGTTGTCCAGAAATAGAAAGGATGAATCATACCTGCACACCTGACCGCTTTCCTCTCTTTGTTTACACACTGTTTGCTCTTAAAACCATTGCTCTCTGACCTTTTTCTGCTTATTTGGGTTCCATTTGGCTCCGGTTGAGTGAACGCTTGCATGTTTTGTCGCCGCTACTCGCCACAAAAAAACTCCATGACCATGTAGAGTGTCCTTAGGTGATCTGAAAGCTGCTTTAAACAAAATGCATTATTATTATTTAAAACTAAAACACGTGCTGTTCCTCTGATCCTGTCTATCCTGGTCACTCCCAGAGAGATCCTCGGCATCTTCATCTCTATTTCCTGTCTTTATCTTACTGAAACAGTGTCTAGACCGTCTATCACACTGTTCTGGCCTGCCTGCAACCATTTCTTCACCTCTTTTCCACACTCTTCATTGATCCTAAGTACTTAAAATCCTCCGAAGGTATCCCCGAAGGTATTTGAGTGCTGCAGCGTAAATACCTCGATGCCTTCTCGCCCCTATCCAACGGCGTCCCGTCCGTTCACACTGTGTCCAACCTGGCAACCAAAAGGCTGGGGTCTGGAATGGGTCACAAAGCCAGGCCACAGTAAGGAACACCAAACTGGTCTCTCTGTATTTCACTGGGTCCGAGTGAGCGCCTCCAGTTCCTCAAGCGAGCAACCGGACGCTACCATGGAAATTGCAAAAAACTCAGGACCCGAAGCACCTACTCTGGAATGTCTCCTTCCCCACACCTCCTCCAGATTGTCTTTTTCTCCTCGGCTCCCCTGGGACCGAACCAACTTCTCCAGCCACAACGAATGTGCGTCCGAGAGCTAGTCGCTAGTCGCCTATGTCAACATGCATGTCAACAGCAGGAGGACTCCATAACCTGCTAGCCGTTGGGAGCTAGCCAGACTTTTAGCACATTTGCTAATCACATCTTTATCACTTGAAATTCCAACTGTTTCTCTATACGACAGTTACAAGAAGGAGAGGAGGAATAGAACCGGCACATCGGTCCACTTTCCATATTTGTTCCCCCACCGTTTTCTACAAACATCTGACCTCTGATCTTTGATGGGGTTGCCCTTCCCAGGACCGTTCCAGCTTCGATGAAACCAGTGAACTTTCTCTAATGGACACAAGTTGGCTTCAGCTGAACTTCACACCCAATCGTTGGCCCAATGCTTCAGACTCCATTTTCCACTCTCATAATATCAGTAATGAAACGAGCTGTGCTCACACAACCATCTATAAAAGGAATATAAAATTTGGCGGTTTGACCCAAAATAATCTACTAGCAGCAGCACACAGTCCCATCTGAGATTTACATCAGCTCTGGTATTAAATCTGCATAACCGGCCATTAAAGCAGCTGCGTGATAAATGATTAAAGCAGACACGAGGCTCATTCATGCTGGCCTGGATGTCCCAGCATCCTCTCTGCTTCTGCTTTACCGTCCAACACCATCTGGTTTAAACCCCAGTACCAGTATCTCCAACAACCAGAGTGTCCCTTGCTAAGGACTATGAAACAGCCCAAAAGAAGACATTCTAATTTTACTCCTGAATCCATGTTCCTACATTCACTATGAGCTGAAGGCAGAGACCCAAACAACCAAATCATGAACGTAAACATTCCAAATAAAGTTATTCAGTTTGGTGGCTTGGTTTTTTTTCTAAAGGTGTATTCACACCGGACTAGCGTTCAATGTTGAAAGCGTTTAGTCTCAATGTAAAGACCATGTTATTCCTGTGTGTTCAAGTTACGCGTTTCTGCCTCATTCGGTCTCTAAATTCAGTACATTTCCCGCTGATGTTGAAAATATTGCATTACCTGCATTAAATGCTGGGAAATAAAACTTTAGCCTGGTTTGCCCAGTCCCCAACAGCTCTGGTTCAGATATAGAGGGAGGAGATCTGCAATCTGGGAGGAGCTCAGAGTAGAGCTGTTGCTCCTCCAGGTTGAGAAAAATCCGGTGGGGTGGTTTGGGTCACTGGCTAGGATGCCTACTGTACGCCTTGCTGGAGTGGTGTTTCGTTCCACTTGGATAAGACCCAAGAAGGTCTAAGAAGACCCCGGACCTGCTGGAGGGATTATGTCTCACAGCTGGACAGAGAACACCTCGGGATCCTTCCAGGTGAGCTGGAGGATACAGCTGGAGTGAGAGAAGCCTGGGTTTTTTGTGTGAGACTGTTGCCCTGCGGCCCAGCCCCAGATAAGCAGAAGACATAGGAACAAACTGTTTTTAAACGTTGAAAAGTTTGCCCACCCCTGGGTTAGTAGGTACGACTGCTGAGGAGCTCGTGAGCCGTAGCTCAAAGGTCAAATAACTTTTACAATCCATCGAATGGCAATTTTCTTTAAACAGGCAACAACTTTCTGAGATTCTAAGAAGAAATATTGAAGTCAGAATCTTTTAGATTTTTTTCAGTAGTTCCACAAACTTCCTAGAAAGTCAAAGTTTGAAAATCTGTTTAGTTTAAGATGAGCCGGTTTTTGAGCTTCTTTTTCGTTCAGTAGAATTTAGTTTACCATCACCTGAAACCTTCCAGCCCCGGCACAGGGAAAAACACCTTCAGTGACAGTAAATATGCCGACATTTACAGGCAACGCCGTCTCTGACAGCCTTTCAGAACACCGCAAATTCAATTTCAAGTGGAGGAGAGCCCCGAGCTGAGATTGACAAAGAGAAATGGAGAAAAAGAAGGTCTGGGACTCACTGATGGCCAGCAGCAATTCTTTATCATCTACCAAACCAAGCATTTTAGAGATCGCTAAGGTGTGTGTGTGGTGGGGGAATACAATTTAAGGTTGGGAGAAAAGACTCCTGATTTATTTGTTCAGACCTACTGATTGCGGCGTTCAAGGGCACAGCTGGTAAAAGTGATGGATGGGGTTGTTTGCACTCGCTATATTTCCTGCTCTTCCTGCTATAATCAGACACTCACAAAGATGTCAAAACAACTTTTTTTTTCATTAAAACAAAATAAAGATATATATAAAAAAAAAACGTTTGCTGGTGAACCAGTTTCTAGTTTGTTTAGTCTGTTCAGTCCGAATAAGAAGAGCAAAGAGAATAACAAAAACTAGAAAAAGAGTCTCAGAGCCCAGAGTTCAGCGCCTTTATTCTGGAAGACAATGAGAGCAGGGACCAGGGACTCGTTCCTATCAAGATGTCCCTATCTCGTCCCCTGTCAGGGAATTTCAAGTCCCTGACAGGAGACTGGTTGTTGTCCCTATCAGGGACATGTGGAAAAACCCACGTATGTACAAAAAGAAAATAAGAACTCTCTTATTTTTGCTGTGTTTGTCTATGCAGCAGCTGAAAAAACTAGTTAGCTGAAAAGACGTTCTGAAGATGGTGATGTGGGTACATCACCGAGTCTCCCGGTGTTCAGTAAAGTTGTGGACAGCTAAACCTATCGATCCATCCACTTTATTCTACCACAGAAATGACTACATTTGACATGACATGATCAAAAGAATGAGATTGTGGATACAAGCGGCTGAAATGAGCTTCCTCAGCAGGGTGGCTTGGCTCTCATTCAGAGATTGGGTGAGGAGCCCTGCCATCCGGGAGGAGCTCGGTGGCGAGCCACTCCTCCTCCAGGTCGAGAGGAGCCAGATAGGGTGGTTCAGGCTTCTAGTCAGGATGCCCCCCGAGCGCCCCGCGGGTGAGGCGTTTCGAGCACGTCCCACCAGGAGGAGACCAAGGGGCAGACCCCGGACCCACTGGAGAGACTATGTCTCACAGCTGGCCAGGGAACGACTCGGGATCCTTTCACCTGGAGGATGCAGCCGGGGAGAGAGAAGCCTGGGCTTCCCGTTTGAGGCT
This sequence comes from Neostethus bicornis, assembly GCA_902685375.1. NCBI lineage: Eukaryota > Metazoa > Chordata > Actinopteri > Atheriniformes > Phallostethidae > Neostethus > Neostethus bicornis. Next base: position 3,543,152 of record LR738553.1, on the reverse strand, counting down.
GTTGCCCCCGGTACCTGGCCCCGGTACAAGTGGAAGATGACGGAACAGAACGGAAAGAAATGACTACATTATGATAGATACGTTCTAATGATACTTTATTGACCTTGTCTTATTTTTCTTCTGTTCGGTTTCATTCCTTGACTGGTACATTACTTCATCAGATGATGCTGTTACTGTAGTCTTACTCCCAAAACATCAGTTTACATTTCCTAACACATTTTTGGAGTGGAACAAGGGGGCGAATTCAAAGTTCTGGAGATGCGCAGAAGCACAAGCTAGCTCAGTTCGACAGAAATTGATTCTAGGGGGGTGGAGTTTCTTTGGATCATCGGCATATACAGAGGTGCTTAATAGCTCATCTCAGAGCTGGAGTAAAGGAGGGAGTGTATTCTGAGTGTTGGGCATGGACAGAAGCGCTAGGTATCTCATCTCAACGGTAGCTCAACTCGACAGACAACTGGCTTTCCATCTTTTTGTTTTGCTTGTTTTTTTTTTCCTACTTTTTCTGCTACGCATCTTTTTTTTAAACTTAATACTTCACATTAATACATCACACATAAAAAAACTGAGAGCAGCAACCAGATAAAGACCATGTAGCTTAGAGACAAAGTAATAAGAGGTAAACTTGACTTAGTTTTGACAACAAATGTATTGAAACTAGGTAACTACCGTATACAACGAGCACATGCATATTAAACATCCATGACCCGTGTCCCTCATGTCTGCCTAATTATGTGAATGTGACTGGATGAATGTGATCAATCTCTTTTGATGTGCGTGGTGTGAACTTAGCTTTAGGGTCTCAGGGCTGTCCTGACCTGATTAGTTTAGCCATTATTTGTATCGATTGTATTTTTTTCAAGTAAACCCACAAAATTTACGTTCCTACCCTCACCATGGTAACCAGGATCTACGTTCTTACCCTCACCATGGTAACCAGGATCTACGTTCCTACCCTCACCATGGTAACCAGGATCTACGTTCCTACCCTCACCATGGTAACCAGGATCTACGTTCTTACCCTCCCCATGGTAACCAGGATCTACGCTCCTACCCTCACCATGGTAACCAGGATCTATGTTCCTACCCTCACCATAGTAACCAAGATCTACGTTCGTACCCTCACCATGGTAACCAGGATCTACTGTATGTTCCTACCCTCACCATGGTAACCAGGATCTACGTTCCTACCCTCACCATGGTAACCAGGATCTACATTCCTACCCTCACCATAGTAACCAGGATCTACGTTCCTACCCTCCCCATGGTAACCAGGATCTACGTTCCTACCCTCACCATGGTAACCAGGATCTACGTTCTTACCCTCCCCATGGTAACCAGGATCTACGTTCCTACCCTCACCATGGTAACCAGGTTCTACGTTCGTACCCTCACCATGGTAACCAGGATCTATGTTCCTACCCTCACCATGGTAACCAGGATCTACGTTCTTACCCTCACCATGGTAACCAGGATCTACGTTCCTACTCTCACCATGGTAACCAGGATCGATGTTCCTACTCTCACCATGGTAACCAGGATCTACGTTCCTACTCTCACCATGGTAACCAGGATCTACGTTCCTACTCTCACCATGGTAACCAGGATCTACGTTCCTACTCTCACCATGGTAACCAGGATCTACGTTCCTACTCTCACCATGGTAACCAGGATCTACGTTCCTAACCTCACCATGGTAACCAGGATCTACGTTCCTACCCTCACCATGGTAACCAGGATCTATGTTCCTACTCTGACCATGGTAACCAGGATCTACGTTCCTACCCTCACCATGGTAACCAGGATCTATGTTCCTACTCTGACCATGGTAACCAGGATCTACGTTCCTACCCTCACCATGGTAACCAGGATCTATGTTCCTACTCTCACCATGGTAACCAGTGTGGGTGGTGACCAAAAGAATGAGATCATGGTACAAGTGTCTGAAATAAGTTTCCTCCTCAGGGTGGCTGGGCTCTCGCTCAGAGATAGACTGAGGAGCTCTGCCATCTGGGAGGAAATTGGAATAGAAGCTTAGCTATCCTGGGTTGGTAAAAGCAGATGGTGTGGTTCAGAATGTTGTTTGGATGCCTCCCGAACACCTCGCTGGTGAGATGGTTTGTCCCACTGAGATGAGACTCAGACGCAGACCCCAGACTCACTGGAGAGAAAATGTCTCACAGCTGGACAGGGAACACCTTGGAATTCTCCCAGGTGAGCTGGAGGATGAAGCTAGCGTGAGCGAAGCCTGGGTTTCCCATCTGAGGCTGTTACTCAGAGACCCTGCCTAGGACGACAACGGAACTGAACCCAGTACATTCTCCTCCTGATGTTTGTCAGAGTTTTCTGAGAGACGCTTTGTAGAAGGTCAACCAGATCAAGTCAATCATACAAACACTTGAGGTATTTAACGTCCAGACTCCCAGCAGGAGACCCTCACTCCTCTGCAGGAAAGCCTGGTCAATCAGGGTCTCCTGATGTCTGCTAATCAAGCTGGTGTCAATCATACAGGACAACATGGGGGCGTCAAGCTGACCTCAGCTTCGTTCTGATGTGTTTCACTTTAAATCGGACAATCCCAATGTTTTTAAACCAACGTTTATCATCCTTTAAAGTTATCATGGATGTTTTTATAGAGCTAGCAGCCCAGCAACTCTTTGAATTGGGAACAACGGTTCTTGACATTTCTTTGTAATAACATTTCCAAATGAACGCATCTCAATTGCATTGATTTTATTGATGGACGAGATGAAAAAAGCTCTTTCTTTTAATTGTGGATACGTCTACCAATCAGAATTCCACGTGTGACGAACACAGCGGAGAAAAGCCTCTCTAAATCTCTGAAAATGCAGAACCATGTACTTTTTATTCTTACATGTAGAGGTGACATCTTGATTCCAACAGCGCAACTCTTTCCAACACTGGTTCATGGAAAGTAAGAAATTTTCTCGTGGCTAGTGGCAGGTAACAGGCGGGGTACACCCAATACCTGTGGACGAATGTCTACTCCATCACAACAGATACAAATGGAACTAATTTTGTTGGATTTATTTGATGATTTTAAATTTAACAAACCTTTTTCCAAACAGATTTTTTCAGAATTATGAACTACGTATGAATCTTCAACCATTTCATCATTTTCCTTCAGGGGGCGCCACAGGAAGTCAGTTTCTTCCATCTAACCCTATTTGCTGCATCCTCTTCGGTCACACCAACTATCTTCATGTCTTCCTTCACTGTATTCATGAACCTCCTCTTTGGTCTTCATCTAGTCCTCTTTCCTGGTGGTTCCAAATCCAGCATCCTTCTTCTGATGTACTCTCTCTCTCTCCTCTGTACATGTCCAAACCATCTCAGTCTGGCCTCTCTGACTTTAAAACCTCTAACATGTCCTGTTCCTCTGATCCTGTCCATCCTGGTCACTCCCAGAGAGATCCTCAGCATCTTTATCTCTGCTACCTCCATCCTTGCTTCCTGTCTTTTCCTCAGTGACACTGTCTCTAGACCAATCAGCATGGCCGCTCTCACCATGGTTTTGTACACTTTCCCTTTTAATTTATCTGAAACTCTTCTATCACACATCACAGCTGATACTTTTCTCCACCCGTTCCATCCTTCCAGCACACGCTTCTTCACCTCTTTTCCACACTCTCCATTGCTCTGGGCTGTTGATCCCAAGTTCTTAAAATCTTCCACCTTCCAAGAATCTTCAACCATTCATAGTTGTATATTTTTCCACTTCCTCTCAGTGGATTAATTTTATAAATCAGCAATTCTAGAGTTTTTATACCTTTGCCCAAATAATCTGGGCGAGGCATTGAGCACTTGGTCAGTACGTGTAACACTTTTGTGAACGCAATATTTCCCAAACCTGTGGAAGGATTGTTATAAAACTTTCCACTCAGTACCACGGTGGGTGGAGACATTATCTTTAACGTATTGGCATCAATTTTTTTGTTTTTGATTTCTTTATTTCTGAATTTAACACATTAAACAAAAATTTTACTTTGTTTATTTTGGATTTTAATGAGCAAACAAGACTGTTGAGGTTTAAAAAAGGAAAGAAATTCCATCTCTTGTTTATCAAGTCATGAATTTTAAAGGTCGGTCAAATAATGACCCAACAAACACAACAAAAATATATTTTTTCAGACCAGACATTTTAATACCTTCCACATCTCTGGGTTTTTAATATCCTCTATTTCAGGCTGTGCTGTAGTTTGAGTGCCCCTTTAATGACGTATTAACTCATTTTATTCATGTTATCATTAGTATGGGTGAGTCCAGTGCATCATAGCCCACACTGAGCACCCGTCATAAAAAATCATACTCATTAAACTGACGCAATTTTTTTTCTACAATTATTTAAATGAAAAGTAAAGCCAGCTTGTGTCATTTTTTATGTATTTGGGTTAAAAAACGTCCTCTGCTTTGTTCAATAAATAAAACATAAAGGGGGAAAATAATCACAAGATGCATCTCGTTGGACAGTCGTTGGTTTTTATACAAACTCCATTCTGACTGGTTTTAAGACTCATCACCATAGAAACATCTGTTTTTAATTTGGTTTAAAACATCTGTAACATCTGATTGATATGCTAGCAGACATTTTTTCCACACCATGGCATCTATCGATAACCTGGACGTATCAATAGCAAGGTTTTTTTTTTTTTACAGTCTGCTGATGTTCAGGTCCTGCTGGTTTCCATGGTGATAATAGAGAATAAAAGAACCTCCTCCAATCACAGACCACGCTGCGTTTCTCCGGTGAGTGTAAAACTTTAATAAACAGGAATGTGAACTCATACTTTGACCATCAGTATAAAGTCCATCATCTCCATCGATCGCAAAGCTGATGAAATATTTAGACGATAACACAGAAAAATCTAGTTTTAAGTCTTCTACTGGTTTCTACTGGTTTCTTCAGGGTTCTGATGTGGACTGATCACTGATTCAACGGAACTAGAGATGAGGAATAACATCAGAGGAGTGGTCGACTCTAAATCCCTTCAAAGCCTTTTCTGTTGGTCTAAACACAGAAGTCTAACTTAAGAGCCTGAAAATTTAATTGGTTCATCCACAGGTGGTACTGAGTAACTGTGGGTAGTTTTATTAAAATCCCTGAAGAGGTTTTCTAAGACATCATATTCACTAAAGTGTTACAGAAGCACAGATAGACGTAGAGCTTGATGCCTTTTGGACTCCGTCCAAAAAGTGGAAGCATAAAAATATCTGAATCACAAACTGCTGTCAGTTAAATCTCTACTTTGATGAAACGTAAACACAAAATGCAAAATACAGGGATTCTAAAAAAAAAGTCTCTTAAAAAACCCACAAAACAATTAATATGTTATAAAAATAAATATTCAAAAACATTCAAATATTAATCAAAGCTTTGATAAAATAACGTTTTAACTGACAGGTTGAGGTTGTGATGTAAAAGATATCACAGTATGGTGTCACATACAAATGTAATTTTATGGCCCCTTTTATTAAAACAGGCAAAGAAACGTTCTTTAAGTCCTAACTTGTTATTTTTAGAACAATATTTGACCTGTTTGACCTTCTGTTTAAATTTCATGTCATAAATCGTGATATCACGACATTTTTGTTACGTTCATTAATCCTTTCCAGACGTGAAACAAGAAGAGTGTCTTTACCAACTTTTCTATTAAAATGAAAAACGGTGCAAAAGTGTTCTTTTAAATACCAACATGCCCGTTTTTTAGCGACACTCTTAGGCTTCCACATAGATTCATGTTAATGTGATATTTTTAAAAAAAAAAATCTTTTTTTTTTTGCACTTTTAGCACCGACGGCAACCTTTTAAACATTTACCAAGAACAGTTAGACGAGTAAAAGAAACAAACAATAAAACTGCTTTATGTTTAAAAGGTAACATTAGTAACATAACAGAGATGTAACCGTTAGAAAAGTAACTAAATAGATTACTTTGTCTCTTAAAAAGTAATGCTGTTTGTAATTTTGTTTTAATTAAACAGCACTATTCACATCACTACTTACGTTATAGAAAACATGGATGAATATTGTTGTACGCTCCAATATGCAATTATGACCCAGCCTAGTCCCGCCCCCTGCACCTGTGAGGGGATGGAGAGCAATACCTGAGGGAAGAGACTGAGCGTGAGCAGTAAAACTTCCTAATTATGTTGGAATGTGGCAAAAACAAAGTCTTTGGCCGAGAACGATGTAGCTTTAGAAAAAAAAAATCCAAACAAAAGAGCGTCCAATTTTTATTTTATTTTTTTAATTATACCCATTGAGGAAATCATACGTTCCTCAATGGGAAATTACTTTTGCTGCATTGCACCAATCGTCATCAATCATGTCGTCAATCATGCTAAAATCCCTCCCACCTCCTCTATGACTCTGAGGACCATCTGAAGAGCAGCTTCAGCAACAGACACCTGCAACCCTGCTGCTCAAAGGAACGGTACAGAAAATCATTTCTTTCGTCCTCCATCAAACTATTTAACTTTCTACTTTCAAACCTTTAAACTTTCACTCACAACAGTTAAAAAAATAAAATCATGTTGTTTATAACATTGTATGATTGTCGTGCTGCAGCACTCAAATTTTCCTTCAGGGATAAATAAAATATTTTCAATTCAATTCAGCAGGCAGCCATGGTGGCTGCCAATAGTGGGAGTAGCTGAGGGTTTGTTGTCTGCTGTTGGTAATCTTAGGCATGGGCCCAGTGGGAGTCGAAACCGGTGTCTCCCGGTCGACTGACGGACATTCTACTGCTGAGTAAACGCCTCCTCCTTCTATCAACTAATTTCTCTAATATTCATGACTGAATTATGTTTAAACCTCCAAAAAGTTAATTTAGAATTAATTTCTTTTTATGATGAGATTGATGAAGATCCAGCTTCTGATTGGTGCTACAGGGTCTCAGTGTGACCAATCGAATGACCGGTCATAGAATTAAAATGTTTGAGTTTTTAGGTAACTTTACTGTGAGTTAAAGAATGAGGCAGAGAACGAATGCCGAGGAAAGAGTGTTGGCGTTTGAACAGTGGATGGGAGCGTTCCTTTATTGCTCAAACATGCCTGAAGGAAATTAAAAAGCACTTCAGGAATGTTTTTAATGATGGAATAAAGTTCAAACAAAGATTTCTGAATGAAGTTTTTTTTTAACACACAAACGTAAATTTACATTCAGTTCAAACTAAAAGCATTGAACTAAACACACACACACACTCACAAACACACACAAACACTAAACACACACACCATCCAGCCGTCCAAAACACAACGGTGATGAGGCCAGAGGTCACGTGTGTCTAGTAAATTCATACCAATCCGTATTACGGAGCACATGTACCTCTCTGATTGCTTCCTTCTGTAATCTGCTAACTCACCTCCTGAGCCACCAGGGATGAGATCCGGACCGCCCTGCGGACCCTGGCGTTCCTCCCCCCCTCCTGGGGGAGACTGTCTCGTCCACTCAGCGACATCTCACTCATCTGATCGGCCCAGGATCCCCGTCCGAGGGCCACATCCCGCCGGGCGTCCCCGACACCCCCCCAGCTTCCTCCTCTTGCACGCCCGCCATCTAGGCTCCCTCCCGTTGCCACTCCGTCGGCCGTCCTCCCCCCTCTGCTCTCACCCAGAGAGGCAAAGGGTGAAGGCGGCAGCACCATCGGTACTGTCACCGTACCCCCTCTGTCCCCCCGGGCGCAGGTGGTCACAGCCCCAGGTCTCCGAAACAGATGGAGTGGTTGTCCCCCCTCCTCAGTCTCTGCTCAGCCTTTCTCCTCTCTGTGCATCGCTCTCCTCTCTCATGCTGTGTGTGGGTGGTGGGGAGCACACTTCTTATCACTTCCACAGCTGGAGCCGGTGTGACGGAGCTCTGCTGCCGACCAGACCTCCCCCGCCCCCCTCTTTACCTCGCTCACCGCTACACTCTTCAAGCTCTCTCGCTCTCAGCCTTTCTCTCTGAAGGATTCCCCCTCCTCTCTACTTTCATCAGTATTTCAAAATAATCTCTGAAACTTGCAACAAACTGCAGATTTTCTATATTATATATATTTTGTAACCTAACGAGCGCAGACTTTGACTATAATTGCTTGAAAGTCAGATTTTACCAAAAAATAAATGAACAGTGACCCGTTTATGATTAAATTAAAAATCAAGGGCCTCATTTACTTCTTCTTCATCTTTCGGCTTTTCCCTTTAGGGGTCGCCACAGCAAGTCAGTTTCTTCCATCTAACCCTATCTGCTGCATCCTCTTTGGTCACACCAACTATCTTCATGTCTTCCTTCACTGTATCCATGAACCTCCTCTTTGGTCTTCCTCTAGTCCTCTTTCCTGGTGGTTCCAAATCCAAGGGCCTCATTTACTAGGATCTGTAAATTAAACTGAGGAGGCGGTACGCAGTCTCTTCTGGATCTATCAAAGCCACCACCATCACCATCTTCACATAACTTAGGTTTTAAAACTCGTGACATATCTCAGCCTATGATATGCTTGAATTTTCTTACGTACAGTCCTACACTGACAGACATTTACAGTATGTGTGTTTTCTAATTGTTTCCTCACTGCTTTAAAGGCTTCATTTCACTGTCCTCACTTCACTTCAGATTCTGTCCACAAGTCTCCTCCTTTATCCACATTTTCTCCATCTTTGAACTTCGCTTAGAGTTACCTAAAAGCCCACACACTCTACAGCTAGAGTTGGAGTACGCACAGAATTTTAACAGGGGCACATTTTATAGATAAGGCACTATATCTTTTATAGTGTTCATACCCTAATGTGGACGTTATATGATCATTTCCATCACAAATCTAGTTGAGTTTTTTTGTTTGTCATCATTTTTCTTGACCAGTGAGACTTTCAGACATGGTAACAAAGACAGAAAGGATTCTCTGTGACAGCGAGCTAATGGAAGTGGAATTTAAATCCTCGATGTATTGAAACTTGCAAAATTCTGTTACTAAACTAGACCTGTGTCTTCAGCCTGCTCATACTGTAAACTATCTCTGTCATTAGAGCTGAAGGTTTGCGAAGCACCGTGCACATTTGGGCAGCATTGAGAGAAAAAAAAAACTGGAATTTTACAACAGGTTTGAGGCCAAGTTGGCTGAGATGGATTTTGTTAGTGAAGCCAAGCGTTCGTTCTGTGTGGATTCAAAGAGAGAGAAACCTGTTCAGGGCTTTCTGAAATAATGCAGATTCCAACAGACTCCCCACGATGCAGTTAAAGACTCCGCGTTTTATATTGTAGAAAATCTCATTGACATATGGTGGTACAAAATTAGTTTAGAAGTTATGGAAAATAAATGAACATATTTATCTTTACAAGGGAAGCAGTGTTGGTGCCCCTCGTACTCCTTCAAGAGCTTGTGGCTTTCTGAAAGAGGTGCTCTGGGAGCACCGGTACGTGGAAGTCTTAACACATGTTATCACATATGCAGATGATACTGGACTTTATGTCTCTCTGTCATCAGGTGATTTCAATAAAATAGACAGACTGTTGGTGCATCTGGAACAAAGAACCAACTTAATAAAATAATATTTTCTTAAAGAAGACCAAAAGTAACCAGTCGATTTACGTTCCTACCCTCACCATGTTAACCAGCTGTGGGTGGTGACTGATAGAATGAGATCGTAGATACGAGCGGCTGAAATTAGCTTCTTCAGCAGGGTGACTGGGCTCTCACTCAGAGAGAGATGTAGGACCTCTGCCATCTGGAAGGAGCTCAGAGTAGCGCCGTTGCTCCCGCGAGTCCAGAGATGGAGGGCTTTGGGCATCTGGTCAGGATGCCTCCCAGACGCCTCGCTGATGAGGGGTTTGTAGCATGTCCCACCGTGAGGAGACCCTGGTGCAGGCCTCGGACCTGCTGGACAGGGAACACCTTGGGATTCTCACAGGTGACCTGGAGAATGCAGCCGGGGAGAGGGAGGCCTGGGCTTCCTTTCTGAGGCTGTTAGCCCGCTTGCCCCTCAGATAAGAGGAAGACAACAGAACAGAAGGATCAAAATGGTTGAATCAGAATCAGAATGCTTTTATTGCCATGTCAGTGAAAAACATCAGAGACTAGGAACTTGTTCTGGTACTGGTGTGCAAACATATAAAATAAAAATAATAAAAATAAAATAAATAAAAATAATAATAATTTTTACAAAACTAAGAGTGCTCAGAAGAAAAAGAAAAGTAGTGCAATGTCATAGAAAATAATAGAAAATAATAAAGATAGTGATGTGACAAGAGGGAGGTGACTAAGAGATGTGGGGATCCAGGTTATAAAGAGTTCATAAGTCCAACGGCAGAAGGGAAGAAGCTGTTTTTGTGGCGGGACGTTCTGGTCCGAATGGACCGGAGCCTCCTGCCCGAGGGGAGTCGCTCAAAAAGTCCATGTCCAGGGTGGGAAGGGTCAGCTACTATCCGACCTGCACGCCCCCGAGTCCTGGAGACGTACAGGTCTTCGAGAGATGGAAGGCTGCAGCCGATCACCTTTTCTGCGGAGCGCACAATGCGCTGCAGTCTGTGTTTGTTCCTGACTGTGGCTCCAGCGTACCACACGGTGATGGAGGAGGTGAGGACAGACTCGATGATGGCTCTGTAAAACTGCACCAACATCTGGGCGGGCAGCTTGGCTTTCTTCAACTGCCGCAGAAAGTACATCCTCTGCTGGGCCTTTTTGATCAGGGACCTGATGGATGGCTCCCACTTTAGGTCCTGTGTGATGGTAGTGCCGAGGAAGCGGAAAGAGTCTACAGTGGTGATGGAGAAGTCTGTCAGTGCAAGGGGGGTAATGGGAGCTGTGACTTTCCTAAAGTCCACGATCATCTCCACTGTCTTCTGAGCGTTGAGCTCCAGGCTGTTGTTGCTGCACCAGGACACCAGCCGGTCTACCTCCATCCTGTAGGCCGACTCATCGCCATCAGAGATGAGCCCAATGAGTGTGGTGTCATCTGCAAACTTGATCAGTTTGACAGAGTCATGGCTGGAAGTGCAGGAGTTGGTGTACAGGGAGAAGAGCAGGGGAGAGAGGACACAGCCCTGTGGAGATCCTGTGTTGATAGTCCGAGAGGTGGAGACATTCTTCCCCAGCCGCACGCACTGCCTCCGGTCTGTTAGGAAGTCAGTAATCCACCTGCAAGTGGAGTCAGGCACGTTGAGCTGAGAGAGCTTGTCCTGAAGCAGGGTAGGGAGGATGGTGTTGAATGCAGAGCTGAAGTCCACAAACAGGATCCTGGCATAGGTTCCCGGGGAGTCCAGGTGCTGCAGGGTGAAGTGGAGGGCCAGGTTGATAGCGTCGTCTACAGACCTGTTGGCTCTGTAGGCAAACTGCAGAGGGTCCAGAGAGGGAGAGGTGAAGTGCTTGAGATGAGGGAGGACCAGGCGTTCGAATGACTTCATGACTACAGACGTAAGCGCCACAGGCCTGTAGTCATTAAGTCCAGCGATACAGGGCTTCTTGGGAACAGGAACGATGGTGGACCGCTTGAAGCAGGCTGGAACGTGGCATGTCTTCAGCGAGGTGTTGAAAATGTCTGTGAAAACTGGAGACAGTTCCTCAGCACAGTGTTTCAGGGTGGCCGGGGAGACACCATCTGGGCCCGAAGCTTTCCGAGGGTTTTGCTTTGCTTGTTTTGTCACCAAGAAAGCAGTGGAGGGGGAGGGCTGGTCAGCTGGAGTGACCTCTGTTGTTAATTGGGTGGGGGATGGGAGTGGCTTCAAAGTGTCTGAAGGTTGTTGATCAGTGAGGGGGGAGGAGAGTGAGACATCAAACCTGGCATAGAAGGTGTTGAGTTTCTCTGCCAGTTGTAAGTCATCAGCAGCATGTGAGGCTTTCGGCTTATAGTTTGTAATTTGCCGAAGTGATCTCCAGACAGAGGCGGTGTCATTGACAGAGAATTGCTCCTTCAGACGTATATTGTACCTGGATCTCGCCTGCTGTACCTCTCTCGAGAACCGGTACTTAGCGCCTTTGTAGCTCTCTCTGTCATTGGCTCTGTGAGCTGCTTCCTTTTCCCTCCTGATCTGTCTTAGTCTGGGTGTGAACCAGGATTTGTCGTTGTTAAATCTTACCCTGGTTTTTGATGAAATGATGCTGTCCTCACAGAAACGTATGTATGACGTCACTGTGTCTGTGTAGTCATCCAGACTATCTGTGGCAGCTCTAAACACACCCCAGTCTGTTGTGTCCAGACACATACGAAGCTCGTCCACAGCTTCGCTGGTCCACTTCTTGGAAGTCCTCACTGCAGGTTTAGAAAGCTTCAACTTCTGTCTGTATGCCGGGATGAGGTGAACCATGTCGTGATCAGAGAAGCCCAGAGCAGCTCGAGAAACAGCCTTGTAGGCTTTACTGGCTGTAGTGTAGCAGTGATCCAATGTGTTCTTTTCCCTGGTTGGGCAGTTTACTCCCAGACGCCTCGCTGATGAGGGGTTTGTAGCATGTCCCACCGTGAGGAGACCCTGGTGCAGGCCTCGGACCTGCTGGACAGGGAACACCTTGGGATTCTCACAGGTGACCTGGAGAATGCAGCCGGGGAGAGGGAGGCCTGGGCTTCCTTTCTGAGGCTGTTAGCCCGCTTGCCCCTCAGATAAGAGGAAGACAACAGAACAGAAGGATCAAAATGGTTGAGATAGCAGTAGCAAGTGGTAGCAAAGAAAACAAGGTCAGTCGACCTTGTGAAACTCAGAGTCATCATTTTATAATCAAAGAAACGTCAACAGAATGCGTCATTTGTTACAAACGAAGCGAAGATGTTACAAACTTATCAATGTGTCAGTCTCAATTAAAAAAAAAAGTTTCAGTTCAGGGAACTTTGGAAGATCCCTGACCAACATGAATGGGTGGAATGTTCCTGGAATAATCTACTTTAACAGTACTACAGTACTTCATATTTGATAGATGAAACAGATGGGATTCATCCAGACACAGCAGACCCACAGATCAGGACAGCTTTTTATTGTAATCTGGTTTGGATGCATTTTTAAATCTTCACTCAATTCTTTTGTTTTCCTGACTTTCAGCCCTTCCAGCTAATTAGTGTGCTTCATTGCTCAGTATGTTTGTTTTCTCCCCCTTCTGTTCACTTTTCTACTGATTACACAGCTGGATTGGTGTGTAACAGAGTGTGTTTTACGTTTTTTTGTCGTGACGGTGGCGCTTTTCGAGTCTCTACGCCTCTAATCTTCTACTTGACTTTCAGCTTTTGTTGCAGATGGTTCATTAACATCTGACGATATAGAATTAAATCATTTTAAACTTCACTACAATAAAACAGGTACGGCGTCACTTTGTCGTAGATGTCAGTGACCTCGGTGTCACTCTGTGACGAGTGTTAACTCTGCTTTACAGAAAGACGTGCGGTGAGGATTTCCTCACAGGGATTTAAAAAGAGTTAGATTATGATTTACATTATTCCCTTTAGAAACCTGAAAGAACCAACAGTTAGAGAGAGCAGCACATCCTAACAGCTGGTTTTAGCTGCTGCTATGCTTCATATTGATCTGTTGGGAGTCGATTTCCACGACACTGCCTTATGATTCATACAAAACAACACCGACATCTCCCGACCTAGTTAGCTCACATAGAGGTGTACGTACGTAGCTTTGGGAGAGAATCAGGCTGTGTTTCTAAAGAGGAAGTCACAGTCTCACTTAGTGGCAATATTTTTGGACAGCACAGCCGAAGGGATGAACAAAAAAAAAAAAAAAGAAACGGAAACAAGAGATGAAAAAGCCGAGCGACCTGGAACTATTTCTTGATGAATCGCTCTGAGAATAGTCTGCTTCTATAGTCTCATTATTATAACCAAGCAGAGCTGTGAGAGATGCTGACTGGTCTGGTGATTATAAGTGAAGGGTAGGGGGTCTGCGTGGTGGAGGGAGGACCTCCTGCAACAAGGCCGAGGGTATGGATGGCTAGAGGTTTAAGCTTGGAGTTCAGGAACCGTGTAGCATACTGGAGCTAGAGGAACTAGATTGGGATTTTTATGCATGTACATAGACACTTGAGGGGGAGTTTTGTTCACATTTCTGGTGGATCAACTGTGCCTTGATGTATCCACATCACCCTCAGGCGACTGCTGGCTTTTCTGTCCTGCGGACCTCACATTTGTGTTTCCAGCTACTTTCCATTTCTTTCCGGATGAAGCCCATCTACTGATTTATTCAAACATATAGAGCTAGATTAGCTGATATTGAAGTGTTTACATACGTTGCCTGTCCATCCTGGGTGGGGTTCTCTTCTTCATGTGGATCTCCATCAGGTTTCTGAGTTTTACCCAGAAATAGAGGGAGCGTCTAATAGAAGGACTCCTCTGATTTTTTTTTTATCTTGGTTTAATTTTTAACAGTTGTTACCAATAAGTTTATTTTTATCTTGTGCCTGATTTTTTTGCATGTTTTCAAGTTTTTTGTGCTTATGTTTTTGTTTCAATTTTCTGATATTAATTTGTGAAAATAAGGTTTTTTTTAAGGCCACGAGAAATTTGGCAGTCATGTGACCCTAAACCAGTCCATAGAAATGAATCATAAAAAAAAAAAAAAAAAGTTACTATGTCACATGTTCAGAAGCGATCAGTTTCGCTTATCATTCATGTTACCTCGTCCACCGTGGCAAACGTTTCATTTTAGAAACAAATCCATCAGATAAGATTGGGTTTATAAACACTTTATTGATCCCAACATATCGATGCTTACCAATCCCGACCATAGCACTGCTAGCATAGCTCAACAAGTAGATGTATTTATCAGATCCTCCTACTTAGAAAACACTGTACTGATTAACTGCCGGGTTAATATTGGGGTTTTAGCAAAACCCAACGGGCAGCTCAGATCAACAAGAGACTGGTCAAGAGAAAAATCACTCAAGGCTAAGTTTTAACCCCCTGTCGGTGCACCCAATACAGAACACATGCACCAGTTGGGATGCAGAAAACTATAAAATATATAGCTTCAATTTCTTTACAACAATCTGCAAAACAGCGAGGGTGCAAAGTGAACTGAGTTACGAGGCACATTTTTTTTTCTTTTTATATACATTTCTAAACTTTCCCTCAAAGTTCTTCAGGTCATTTCTGCTCTTTATGTCCAAGAACCCCTCAGAGCTGAACGCTTGTCTGTCCTTCAGTCTGAACGGACCTGCGCATGTCTTTCATCTCCAACACTTCATAAATAATGAATGCAGCAGCGATGCAGACCTCTATGCCAACATGTGATGGATGAGGTCAAACATAGGCCCTTCCTGTCTTTCTGAATGTGCCATAAAGAGTAAAAGTGGAGGAATAACCTTGGCTAAGAATCACTCTTCAAACGGAACCCAGCTAAAAACCTAAAAACAGAAACATTTTCCATCTCCAGGCATCCATGGTGAAAGAGCTGAGGTCAAACTCACAAGGAAACGCACGTCAGGACGACTGAGTTTAAATAAACTTGTCAAAAAAATGGAGATGAAGTCTGCAAGTGCTGTTTCTGAAAGAAAATATACTTTAATAACTGATATCCTTCCTTCATTGATCCAACCATCCATTCATTTTTGTGGAGGAGACATTAAGCACTTGGGTTTTCTGGGGTTTTTTTGTCCGTACTTCCAAGAAAAATTTGGGAATGCATTATCTCCCAAGTCACTAAAGTGATTTGAATGAAACATCCTACAGTTACTCAGTGAGTAACTGAGGAACTGATAACATTTGTAACAGAGACAAATGCAAATATATTCTTGGATTTTGATCGCAGACAAATCGCAGCTAACATGCCTCCTCTTGGTAAACAGGTCTCTTTCTATGTAACAAAATAAGAGTCTCATCTTTCTTTCCGATTCAGAACAAATGGATGTACAGACATGATATAGTGAGGTAGTGAACATGAGCAAGGTCAGAGCTTGTTTATGGACAACAGTAAATTGCTGTAAGCAGTGGCAGATGAGACGTTACACCAGAGGAGGGCCAACTACAACCAGAGGGCTGCATGTGGTCTGTGAAGCCTTTCAATCGGACCAAAGAAATCTGAAAGAATGTCTTTAAAAGAAGCTTGATTTCACCTGGAATTTCTAGTGCTTCTTAATTAACAGACATACTGTAAATATTGGACGTCTTATTTAATCAACGTCCTAGGTAGGTAACTTAAGAGTCCGGCCACCAGGCGCTCGCTCTCAAAGCCACACCCCCAGGCTTGGCTCCACAGGACAGCCCCAGTGACACGCATCCGTGCAACGGAAACTTGGCCATGATTCTTCATCTACGTTCCCACCCTCACCTATGGTCACCAGCTATGGGTGGTGACTGAAAGAACGAGACTGCAGAATACAAGCGGCTGAAATGAGCTCCCTTCGCAGGGTGGCTGGGCTCTCACTTAGAGATAGAGAGAGGAGCTCTGCCATCTGGAAGGAACTCGCAGTAGGGTCGTTGCTTTCTGGGTCGAGAGAAACCAGATTGGTGGAGGGGCGGCTGGGGGACAGGCATTTGATTCAGGCACGTCCCGCTGGAAGGAGATCCAGGGGCAGACCTCGGACGTGCTGGAGAGACTATGTCCCACAACAGGACAGGGAACACCACGTCATCCTCCTGGGTGAGCTGGAGGATGCAACCAGGGTGAAAGAAGCCCGGTTTTTCCTGTTTGACGCTGTTGCCCTGTGACCCAGCCCGGATAAGCAGAAGACAAAGAAACAGAATATCTTAGTTTGTCTTTTCCAACATTTTAGGTGTTTCTGGACATTTTCTGAGGACGAAAAGTAATGTTTCTGATTCATCCGGCCCTTTCCTTTAGTCTGGCAACAAGTATAATGTTTTATAAAGCACTTTCAAGTTTCACAACATGTAATATTTATTGAACAATAATAAAAAATACTCAGATTACTTTGTCTTTTTGTCTTTATTCTTGGTTTATTCAGTTTTGTTTGTATTACCTAAATGGTTTCTATCCAGACAGAAAAATAACCATGAAGTAGTGAATCATTGTCAAGGTGAGAAGAGCGAGAATGAAGAAGGTGGATGAAAATGACTGAGTTTAATTAAAGAGAAAACATGTTTTTATTTTATGTAATTATTGTAACGTCCGTGTTTCTAACGTGAGCAACCATAGACATAAAAACACTAGACTTTGTGGCTTGCTAACAATTCTCCAGTCAGATGTTCAGGCATTAGAGTTGTTCTATTCCGATAATAATGTTTACGTTCCGGTGACTGTTGTAATCTAAGCCAGTGTTAAGGTTGACTTAAATTATTGCCTTTTATTATTACTTTAGATTTAAATTATTACTTTAGGAAAGTCACAGCTCCCATTACCCCCTTGCACTGACAGACTCCCCCATCACCACTGTAGACTCTTTCCACTTCCTCGGCACTACCATCACACAGGACCTAAAGTGGGAGCCATCCATCAGCTCCCTGATCAAAATGCCCAGCAGAGGATGTTTTTTCTGCGGCAGTTGAAGAAAGCCAAGCTGCCCGCCCAGATGTTGGTGCAGTTTTACACAGCCATCATCGAGTCTGTCCTCACCTCCTCCATCACCGTGTGGTACGCTGGAGCCACAGTCAGGGACAAACACAGACTGCAGCGCATTGTGCGCTCTGCAGAGAAGGTGATCGGCTGCAGCCTTCCATCTCTCAAAGACCTGTACGTCTCCAGGACTCGGGGGCATGCAGGTCGGATAGCAGCTGACCCTTCCCACCCTGGACATGGACTTTTTGAGCGACTCCCCTCGGGCAGGAGACTCCGGTCCATTCGGACCAGAACGTCCCGCCACAAAAACAGCTTCTTCCCTTCTGCCGTTGGACTTATGAACTCTTTATAACCTGGATCCCCACATCTCATAGTCACTTCCCTCTTATTTTATATTTTTGCACACCTGTATCAAAACAAGTTCCTAGTCTTTGATATTTTTCACTGACATGGCAATAAAAGCATTCTGATTCTGATTTTAGCTGGCCGTCTCTCTACACAGCAGCCAATGAGGGATCTATTTTTTATTTCTATGTTCAACATCCCAGTCAGCCGTTGTTTCTCTTTATATTGAAATTGAAAAAATATATATTTTAATGATCTCATGTGACATGACAGAGTAAAAAAATGTATCACATCAATCCAAATGTCTTTCATTTTTTAAATAAAGCACATGTTTTCTGAATGCCTGCTTTTGGTTTGGCCCTTTGACCACTTTAAAGGACCCTCTGTGAACCACAAGTTATAATGTTTGCCCACCGCACGCTCCGAACGTTCCTTCAGCCCCATTCAGTCATAATTGGCTCACAGACATAATTCATCATTTGAATTGTTCTCCGCTCTTTAGTTTCATCCTTCCATCTCATTCCTTCCTCTCCACCAAACCTGGGGCGACAGCAGTTCCCATCCAGGTTTCCAAGCTGAATGAATTCATCTTTAATCACAGAGATTATGGTGCCTCCCTGCTCTCCATGCCATCACTCTTCCAGACGTATCTGCTATCACGAGGCCACCGCCGAGGAATTAGAATAAAGTGAGGAGGCAGCGGTGACCCAATCAGAAGCACATCAGAGAGGCTAAATCATCCTTGAAATGAGCAGACGGACTAAAGAATACACTTACACACAATTATCTTCAACTGGATCTTAAGCTACGGGAGCTGAAGCACATGTGGTAGTGCCCTACCAAGTAAAACTATCTGTCCTAGAGTCCTGGCTTCCAATGACATTTGAAGCTTTAAAAAAGGGCCGTTGTGCTTTTGTGGGCTGATTTTTTTTTTTTTTGTCATAATATGTTTATGAACAGAGATCATTTACATTTGCTCAAAAATCCAATATTCACCCCAAAAAAAGCGTATCCAGTTTCATTTCCACTTTTGGTACCATAGATTCCCACCTCCTCTCGCTACCCGAATAGTCTCGCCACTTAGTGACTGCACAACATGGTGTAAATCTCGTTTGAAGCCACAGTGTAAACAGAGCATGTGCACTAAAAGACTTCCTGCTCATGTTAGTGTGGATGCGCTGAAGAACAACATCTTCTTCTTCTTCTTTCGGCTTTTCCCTTTAGGGGGCGCCACAGCAAGTCAGTTTCTTCCATCTAACCCTATCTGCTGCATCCTCTCCAGTCACACCAACTATCTTCATGTCTTCCTTCACTGCGTCCATGAACCTCCTCTTTGGTCTTCCTCTAGTCCTCTTTCCTGGTGGTTCCAAATCCAGCATCCTTCTTCCTATGTACTCTCTCTCTCTCCTCTGTACATGTAAAAATCATCTCAGTCTTGCCTCTCTAACTTTATCCCCAAAACCTCTAACATGTGCTGTTCCCCTGATGTACTCATTTCTAATCCTGTCCATCCTGGTCACTCCCAGAGAGATCCTCAGCATCTTCATCTCTGCTACCTCCATCTCTGCTTCCTGTCTTTTCTTCGGTGAAGAACAACATCCATGGCCAAAACCAAGCTGGCACTCAACTACGTACTATCCAAAAACAGGATGAGTATGGTTCAATATGCATTAATAGAATATAAACGTAATAACATCAGATTGCGTTCTCCGTACTGCTTTTCTAGGACAAGCCTCAGTTTGATCCTCTGCTGATTGTTGAGTTTAAATCTTTTGTTTGGTTCGACTCGTCACTAAATCCTCAGCAACAGAACCCGGAGGAGTTTGTTTTACTGTTTAATACAATAAAGAAGAGATTTTACAAACAATCTCTAGATTTCTCTGACTAACCCTCAGGGTTAGTTTAAAGATGGAAACAAAACAAAAAAGACATTTTCCGATGAATGTTTGGGGAGCCATTTTTACACATTTTATTTTTAACTTTGTGACCCCTTTACTGAAAAGTTGTCTTTAAACAAAATTTACTTGCTTATCTTTGCCCGTAATATGTGGAGACATAATACACACGGTATGACCCTGCGACTGTTCGAGAACAAGAACATGAGCAGTCAGGATTAAAATTGAATCGCCTACTATAGGTTGAACGAATTAGGCGACTAGAGCTCAAAATCCCAAAGGTTCTCCCGAATCATTGAAACACTTTCAACAGAACTGCCTACAGTTACTCAGTAACTAGTTACCTTTAGTTCTTCAGTTCCTTCAAGTTGTTGTTATTTTCTAAAATAAAAAAGAATCTCTTTGAATTTATTTTGTTTAATTTTTTGAACCATTTATCCCTAATGAGGTCATGGGGCGTGGCGGAGTCTATCTGGGCTGAACTCAGGCGAGCGGCAGGATACACCCCAAACAGGTCACAAGTCTGTTGTGGGAAATCCCACGAATACAAGGGGAAAACATGCCGACTCCACAAAGAAAGAGCAGTGTATAATGCCTTGCTCCTGCTCCAGGACTCGAATCCCCAACATTCTTGCAGTGAGACAACCATGGTAACCACCGTGCCACCGTTCAGCTGTTCGTTCAATTCTACTTTAAAAACTCAGTCTATTGACCTGTTTTTGGATTTTCATACAAGTCAGTTTACTTCAACCTTTTTTAAGCCCCAGTTGCTCCCAATACTGACGCCGTCATAGCTGCCTGTTGGGTTAAATATAGTACGGTAAAAAAAAGTTAAAAATGATAGTCATTCTCATCAGCCTAAACGGGAATCATATCAACACTTTAAAACCCATCTTATCATTTCTTCTTGTAAAAAATCAGTACAGCTAACATGTTCGTTTTAGAAATACAGCTGGAACCTGAGATGCAGCAACTGTCAGGATGTGGGGATGTGGAAGGAGGGAGGACCCAATTGCAGGACAACAAAATAGGATTCATTAACCAAAAAGTCCAGTAAAGCTGTAAGGCAAAGCGCACAGGATTGACTCAGGCTCAAAAAGTTCAAACGATATAACAGAGTTCAAAGATTCAATTTATGATCAGGCAGCCAGGAAGCCCGGGCTAGAAGGGATGGTGATGGTGGTGATGACGATGACCCGACAAAGAATTCTGGGGGATCGCCTTTAAATAGGCAGCAGGTGCCACAGCTGTGTGTCATCAGACTAATCATTCTCAGGTGTCCCTAATCAGGGTGACGAGGGAAGGTCCAGAGCTCCCTCTGGGGCAAGGCAGGGGATCTCGACAGCGACAACGTGCTTTATAACGTCGAACATTAAGAGGTTGTAGAAAATTTCTTCGAACTTAGAAAACTACCAGCGTTTACATGTCTTTAGTGTTTTACTGGAATTTTGTTTTGTTTAGGGGTTAAAAAACAGAGAAGTGTACTGGCAGCAGAACTGAAATTCAGGTAAAACTGTTTTTTTCAAACTTTTGTTGGAAAAGTCTTACATAGAAACAGAAACAGAAGAAATCATTTCCAAAATTCCCAAAACATGAATAAAATTTGATGTTTGTGTCAAACTGGAATTAAAATATACCTTTAAGAAGATGTTAAACGCTGTATTGATTCCATTAAGTCACGATCCGCCCCTTATCTATCAAATAACCTCCAGATTAACTGATAAACTTCATTAATAAGCACTGAACTGATAGGATTGTAATTCAAACGACTTGGAAGTGACTTTGTGAGGTTAAACTTCTCTGGCTTTATTAAGTGTGGACGTAAGATGACTTTAGCTACGATTTATCTCAAAGTATCATCAAAGTTTTACGGCACAATTTCCTTTATGGTGTCAAAAGCCAAAACTTGTTTCAATTATGAAGAATATTGTCCCTGACTAACTCTGGACAAGCTAAAATTAGATTCCATCAGCATAAAGATGTTCTCACGGACAGCCATTTAAATCATAAATGATTATTTTTGGATGACTTCCCTCGTTACGTTACGTATATTTACGTAGAGATGAACAGTGAAGGTCAGTCTCTTCAGGACTCCATCACTGCACATACGCTGTGTCAGCAGGCAGGCTAACCTTCCCACACCCTCAAATGTCGACATGTTGCTGATGGGATGTATATGAATGTTTACCACCAGCTTATCAAGCATGTGAATGCCCAAATCTAAATCTTTGAGTATGGCAACTTTGACGCAAATCCAGTGGTGACGTGCGCGGAACTTAACGGCAACTCAGGAGTTGCTGTACGCAAATGGTAAGACTTGGGAAACGAAGCTGAGGTGAACTGAAGGGGGTGAAATGAAGCATTGGAAGCAGCGAAGAAACAACGGGCAAACAAATTTTGACACCTTGCCATTTTTATGACTAATTATTGTTCCCCTCGGATCATTTGTGGATTATTACATATGCATCACGTTTTTTGCATGATCCACATATGGCGTTCTAGAGGCGTTGGGGCGGGACTTTTTTGCTTTGTTGCATGTAAATGTGGAAATGATGACAGAAGTTACTGCTGAATGATTAAATTTGGAGCATTGATTTTTAGACGTAAAAAACAAGAGAACACGTTGCTCATTTTTTATGAACATTAGAGAAAAAATTTTAAAAAGTGGTCAGTTAATTGGAAATCGGCTCTTGGTGTACCCTTTAAATTAGTATCAGCTGCAAAAAAAAAAATCTAAATTTGTCAGATGCCAGTCTAAGTATCTCTCATACGCACTCCGTGTTCACATGGAACGTACACATGTTGTTTTAACGTGTGCACCTGTTAAAACAACCTGTGTTTGTTGAACAGGTGCACCAAAGTTTGTTTATCCACGAGAAACTTGCTTGAAACTTCAATAAATTGGAAATGGAAAATGAACACTACTTCCAGCACTGAAAAGAAAAGATTCCAACATAAAAAGAGAGTTAAAGTGCACGTAAAGCAGAGAAATAGTATCAACAATGTGTTAATGAAAACCAGTCCTTCACAAAACACCATTACAAAACCCATTCTCCTTCTGCTTTGTTTTGTTTTGGACTCCTAAAAAGTCCCTACAGTGAAACAGAGAGAAATTAGGGCCAGCTTGGATATCCAGCACAAACGACAGGAATGAAATGAACATCTCTGGGTTTTTTTCCTTCACATTTGAACAGATGTCTCACAGGTCGCTACGGCTTGTCAGATTCCACAGAAACAAAACAGAGATGGAGGAAAACCGTCGCTCGCATCTCCTGTTCAGTGAGCTGTGGGAATGTTGCAGGTGTTATTACTGAAAGATAAATGTGAGGATGTGATGCTTCCAGTGTGTGACAGCAGGTGTGTGGAAGCAGCATGGAGCTCATTTCTTTCCAATAACAGATGAGACCATTACCTCTTCTTTCCGAGGCTCGTGTCATTGGCCCACTTACTTCTGGCATACTGCTGAGGTAGGCAGCTTTACTTTCAACCCCACCCCACCTGTGCACCCCAACTGCCATCACACTCTTTCTATCTGGGGTTTGGGCTTAATCTGAAAGAAATGAGGTGGACGGGAAACCCTCTGCTCATGCATCTTTCACAACTATGTGTATGTGTGTGTGTCCACAGAGACCTCCTACCGCGACTAGGTGCCCCCATTGTTTAATATGACGTATGATTACATGACACCAGAGCTAAATTTAGAAAACTTTCATGCCCTTGTGCACCAGATGTGAGTGCGCTCGTTTCTGTTGCATGCACTTCTTTTTTCAGACACACCCTGTGTGGACCTCATGTTCACCCCTGTGGCATCGAGTCAATCCGGTGACATGCAGTGCACACATGTGTGGGTTGTTAGGCTCTCTCTCTCCTTCCCTTCGTGCACTGCAAACCAGAAGAATCTGGCTACTGATTGTTAATCACAACCTTGGTAGAAAATCTAAATCATTTCAAACATTGTGGTCTGTTTCTGCTGCAATTGCGGTGGAATTTATTTAGAATAAAGTTTCGCAAACAGCTGGAGGAGTTTAATAAAGTGCGGAAAAGAGCAGAAGAAGTGTGTGCTGGCCGGATGGAATGGATGGAGAAGAGTATCAGACGATGTGTGATAAAAGAGTTTCAGCTCATATAAAATGTAAAGATATAAAATTTTATGAATCTTTAAAAGACTTTTTCTGAGTTTCAGATTGAAGCTGAGATCTCGGGCCTTGTTTAGAGACTGTGCTCCCATCAAAATCTATGATTGTGTTGAAAAGGTGAAATGTCCCCTGCAGGACAGGGGAGGTGTACGGCCCCGAGTGAAGGAGTTTAAGTATCTCAGGATCTTGTTCACAGTGGGGGGAGGATAAAATAGGAGATCGAAAGATGGATCGGTGTGCTGTCGACGATAACTACAACGCTGCATGGATCCGTTGTGGTAAATAAAGAGTTGAGCCAAAAAACAAAGGTCTGGATTTACCAGTCGATTCACGTTCCTACCCTCACCATGGTAACCAGAATCTATGGTCCTACCCTCACCATGGTAACCAGGATCTATGTTCCTACCCTCACCATGGTAACCAGGATCTATGTTCCTACCCTCACCATGGTAACCAGGATCTACGTTCCTACCCTCACCATGATAACCAGGATCTACGTTCCTACCCTCACCATGGTAACCAGGATCTATGTTCCTACCCTCACCATGATAACCAGGATCTATGTTCCTGCCCTCACCATGGTAACCAGGATCTACGTTCCTACCCTCACCATGATAACCAGGATCTATGTTCCTACCCTCACCATGGTAATCAGGATCTACAGTACGTTCCTCCTCTCACCATTGTAACCAGGATCAATGTTCCTACCCTCACCATGGTAACCAGGATCTACGTTCCTACCCTCACCATGGTAACCAGGATCTACGTTCCTCCCCTCACCATTGTAACCAGGATCTACGTTCCTCCTCTCACCATTGTAACCAGGATCTACGGTCCTACCCTCATCATGATAACCAGCTGTGGGTGGTGACTGAAAGAAATAGATCATGGATTCAAGCGGCTGAAATGAGCTTCCTCTAAAAAGTGTCTGGGCTCTCACTCAGAGGTAAAGCGAGGAGCTCTGCCGTCCAGAAGGAGCAAATGCTACCCCAATTTGTTGGGGTAGCATTTGTCTGGGAGTGCATTTGGACAGGAGACCT
The DNA here is from genome assembly GCA_902685375.1 of Neostethus bicornis. Classification (NCBI taxonomy): domain Eukaryota; kingdom Metazoa; phylum Chordata; class Actinopteri; order Atheriniformes; family Phallostethidae; genus Neostethus; species Neostethus bicornis. The sequence goes on along the minus strand of LR738553.1, from coordinate 3,518,308 downwards.
CCGAAACACTGCGACGATGAGGTCTTCCGGACATCAACCAAGCAGAGGCACATTTGGAGACGGTGGCCGCGTGGTTAGCGCGTTCGCCCGCGGACCGGAAGGTCGCGGGTTCGCGTCCCACGGAGAGCACGTCTAGGGTCCTTGGAGAAGACACCTAACCCCCGCTTCTCCCACCATTGGCGCCGTTGAAGGGCAGCCTGCTGCGGTGTAAGGAGTGCAGCAAGCAAATTTCCCCGGTGAGGGATGACTAGAGTAATTCAAATCAAAAAAAAAAATAACCCGCTTGAGAGAGTACATCTGGCAGCTGGGCTGGGAACACCTCCTGGTTGAGGTGGAGGATTTGGCCGTGTCATTGCATATCCATATGCATATTTCACATACTGTTTATGATCTATAAATTGAGTTCTAGAGGCGTGGTTGGGGTCTGATGAAGATTGAGGTTGTTAACAGCTGAGATTATTGGCAGTTAAAATCTATATATATTAATTTGCATGAAGTGACTCACTTAGGTTTTTATAAATCTAAAATTTGTGTAAATAAAGCAAGGTGCATAAGCTGTGAAAAAAAATGCTTATTCAATTTAAAATCTACACCAGTCAAAACCTTAAAAAAGGGCTTCATAAAGGGCTCATGGCTATCAGGCGCAGTAGGACACATAACTGGCAAATTTATGTTTGGTATCTTCTATTAAAGTTTCTTAGTGAGACAAAAACTAGAGCTCCATTAAGGCTGAACTTTTGGCTCTGACTTTGTTCATACCCTGACCATCACCCTAAAGTGGTTTTACCCTTTTTTATCTTCATCACTGCAGCGGAAATAATAAGCAGATGGACAAATCCTCATTTCTTTGATGTAAAGAACAAAATAAAGAGGATCATTTCAGAGGAAAACACTTTCCAAGGACAGCCCCAAAAATCCCTTTCACCTCTTTAACGTCCACGGTGGAGAGACATGAACGAGGGTGCGATAACAGAGTAGTATTAGCTATCTCTGGGGAAAGGGAAGAGGAGGAAGCTCTGGGGAAGCAGTAAGAAGGGAAGGTCGAGGTCAGGCGATGGCTAATAGCATTGGAGAAGCAAGAAAATGCCAAAAGGAGGAGATCTTTTCTCTTGTTTCCAGGCTGAGAAATGAAAACAAGCAAAGGGCTTCTCACTATAAGCAGTGCCCTTTTGAGAGTCTGCAGGAAATCAGCCCAACAGCATACAACCGAATACAAACTACTTTCTGGAACTATTTTTCCTTTAAGATTTAAACTAATTAGGGGATTGTGGGAAGTTTGGAGGCAACGACACAACCAGCAAAGGAAAAAGCAGGTTTTTACAGTAACCTGATCTAAGAGCGATGCACTGATGATGGATGACACCACGTATTCTACTCTGAGTTCAGAGAAGAAATGAAGACAAATGACTGTGTGAGTCGGAGTGTAAGTAGATGAGATAAAATGTGATTTAGAAACAAAAACAGAAAGAATGTTTAAACCGAAAGCTGACAGCTGGAACAAGACTGGAAACTGAAATGGAGTAGAAAGTTCTCAGGATACAACACTCCTCTAAAACATTAATGAGGCTCTGCAGTGAAACAAGAGTAAAAACTCTGATCAGACCGGATCAGGCTGAAGTGGAGAAAACAGAAAGAGGTTGTTTCACTGAGAATAGGAGTTTTATTTGGTCAAACCAGCTCACAAAAAACAGTAAAAATCATTCCTAAATTTGATTTACACTCCTTTGCCTCAAATACTCAAACATCTTCACATTACTTATCACTTATGCTGATGATACTTGACTTTAGACACAAGGACCCATCAACCTAACACCCAAACTGTATCGGAATCCAAAGCAGATAAAAACCCGGACAAGAAGGATTGAAGGAAAGTTTTGTTTCCATCTATTGATAAGAGGTAGAAGTGTTGTTACTTCACAGCTGTGTCAGACAAAAAACTGGACTGATCGGGTGAAGAATAGTGACAAAAGTTTCTACTGCATGTCTGCACTGATGCGGGTCATATCCTGCATATGCAAAAAAAAAAGTTAGTCTAGAAACTTTGTGTACTGTTTGTAAAAAGGTTTAATAAAGACCTCGTGTCTGAAAAAAGATTTCTTTCAGTACCTCAAACATGTCACCGTGGGCGGGGCAACATCCCTTCACTTCGGAAAGAGTTGAAAAAACAATTCTTTCCTCACCTTCAGAAGGAAATTTTAATCTTTAGAATTTAACCTTTGGGATCAGAGAGGATCCAACAGAGGAGGAACAGCAGGTTTCAAGGAGGTTAGGTCCAAATTCAGACACATTTTGAAAGTTTGTGTGTGATATGAGATGTTTGAACAGATGAACTGATGTGTGTGTGTGTGTGTGTGTGTGTGTGTGTGTGTGTGTGTATTGGACAGCAAACCCCAACAGATCACACACACAGTCCATGGGAGAGCTCACACAGACAGAAATTTCAGAGCTTCTAATCCAACAAGTCATCAGTTTACCAAGCAGTCTGCATGACCACCTAATGATTCAATCTGCTCATTAGAACAGTAAATAGGACTGCGTATCTGTGTGTGCGTGTGTGTGTGTGTGTGTGCGTGTGTGTGTGTGTGTGTGCTGGTAGCTGCTGCACACAGATTGTATAATAATTAATCACAAGCATATTCACAAGTTCTGTAATTAAAGTTTCTTCTTTGATTTATGAAACAAACCCAGTTGGTTCAGAATCATGCAAAAAAAGCCCGTGTTGTGACTGAAGTTCAGTCATTTGACAAAGAAAAAAAAATCAGGAACAACTTTAAATCATCAGATCTTGTTCACTCAGCACGTTGGGAAGGTGAAAGAAGAACATGGAGAACAGGAATGTTACCAGAGTCACCACCATGCTGCTAACAGCAGAAAAACAGCAGGTTTTTTTTTTACACAGATTGAGCTTCTAAAAACTGAATGTTGTTCATAAACATATAAATAAATAAAGATCAAAGTAAAAAATGTACAAACAATAATGATTAAAGATTAAAGAAAGAATTAAAAATAAACCACATAAATAAAGGATGGCATGAAGAATTTATTCGTATGAGATTCCTGTCAAATCATACGCTTTCAACGTATTTTAATACAAAAAAATTAAATTTTAGCAAACACGGTATGTTGTCATTTCTGGACGGCCAAATAAAAAATTAGCTTAAAAGAAATAGTGTTTTACCAACACCATGTTGGCCAGGATCTACGTCATCCATTGAAACACCTGCCCTCCGCAAGAGGGAGCCCTGGATGTTCCTCATCACCTTGATTAGGGACACCTGAGATTGATTCCTGATCCCACATATCTGTGGACCCTGCCATCTATTTAAGGGCAATCACCCCGGACCTCCCTGTCAGGTCATACCACCCCTTCCAGCCAGGTCTACCTGGTTGCATAACCAAGAACACATTCTGACAATAACCTTTTGCCATGCCACTGACATTTTGGTTTTCTTTTTGCAGTAGCAATGGACAACGCCCACAAAATAACTTGCTTTCTAGGCAGCCATTGTTACAGTGCAGTCAGAACTAGACTGGTTACCTCTCCTTATGTCACTCTTACCAAGGGATCCCCAACCTTTTTTGTCAAAAGATCAACTTTTCAAATATCAAACTTCCTGAGATCTACCAGTCCAGTGGATCACACACACACACACACACACACACACAGACATACACACGTTTTGTTGTTGTTACACAACCATTAGATATCACATCACAAACACACCCTCTATCAAGCACACACACAAACAAATTCCTCTCTCTCCAACACACACAAATTTCTTTTTCCTGCTCACTCTGTTTTTCTCTCCCTAACACGGACACACTTGCTGCAGCGCTTTGCGAGGGGGAATGGCCACAACAGCAACAGCCGCTGCTTATTGATTACAGTCTTAACAACGTTCTTTCACATCACAGACTCTGAAAATCTCCAATGACTCTTGAAAAAGACGCTACATTGACGCTTTCTTCTTTTAAATAAAGAAGTAGTCGCTAAATTTTAGTGACTCTAGCAGCTAGAGAGTTTGAATACTCGCTAAATATAACATCAGAGTTGCTGAGTTCATAACACTGACACCACACCTGGCAGTCGACTTGGAATCAGTCCGCGATCGACCAATTGGGCACCCCTGCTCTTAATCAGAGTAAATTAATTGTGCAATCTGTTTTGATTTTGAAAATGTCTGATGAAAATGTTTTTTAAGTAATCAGTAGAGTGTGAAAGCTTCCCCATGAAGGGATGTAGGAGGAAGGCCTTGAGCATGTAAAAAGTTACATTCTGTGAAAGTTTCTTTTCTTTTATCAGTTTGTTCCATTTGTTTGCAACAAAACAGCTAAAAACTGCTTCTCCCAAGCTGAGTACCAACTATAAATGAACTGATAAGGTTTTTGATGTCGAACAAAGATTAAGGTCACAAAATGTCAAGCTCACAAATGGCTGTGAACACGATATTTCCCAAAACCACCAGAAGCATTCTAGCAAAATTTTCCATAGTCACTCTGTACCAACTATAGATGACCTGATTAGATTTACATTAGGTTTCCTTAAGGTGTTTTTTTTCTCCTAAGAAGGAGGCTCTAAGTCCGGAGAAGATATCCGTGCTTTAAGTTGCGTAGATAAAATGAAGTTTTTGAGCCCGCTTCGATGATCGTGCAGGAAAAAACGGAGTTAAACTGTGCAGCCAAAGCGTTTTCACACTCTCAGCTCAGAAATTATCTCATAACTTGTGACATGTTTTCAGAACTCTCATGTCTGATCAGAATCTCCACTTTCTGCTGTGTTTGCAAGCGTCAAACTGCACGCGTGTGATGCTGCGTGACGTCCGAGAGAAAGCTGTCACTTTCTGCAGCAAAGGAGTTCCTAAACAAACACAGACACACACACACAGACACACACACACACACTGCATCCTAAACTTAATTAACAGCTGGACACTCGTCCATCACTGTTCTCACCCTGTCAGGTCAGCTGTGCCAACCTGGTCTGACATCATGTTTATTAACACTGATAGAGCAGCAAACTGTGCATTTCACACCCAGACCTTCAGTAGTGTTTAATCTGCATCAACCTGCCCTGATTTACTATCTCATGGTGGTCAAACCATCACAGCTTCAAAAGTGTCCTATTGTACAGCCATGACACACATTCATGAAGACCTCGTAAAATGTAATCATTCATAAAAATATAACATTTTCTGGAGCAAAATCTTGGATCATCACCTTGAGCAAGGAGATCATGTGATGTGGGTGAATTTTCTGGGCAGAGGAGGAAGTGAATATTGGGGGTGAACTGAATCCGGGTTTATCTGGAGGGTTTGCTGCAAAGATAAAAGTTTCATTCCGTCGTCTTCGCTTATCTAGGACCGGGTTGCAGGGGCAACAGCCCCAGAAGGAAAGCCCGGGCCTCTCTCACCCAGGCTGCATCCTCCAGCTCACCCGGAAGGATCCCGAGTCAATTCCCGGCCAGCTGTGAGGCATATTCTCTCCAGCGGGTCTGGAGTCTGCCACTTGGTCTCCTCCCGGTGGGACGTGCCCGAAACACCTCACCAGCGAGGCGCTTGGGAGCCATCCTGACCAGATGCCCGAACCACCCCATCTGGCTTCTCTCGACCTGGAGGACTAGTGGCTCGACACCGAGCTCCTCCCGGATGGCAGAACTCCTCACCCGATCTCTGAGTGAGAGCCCAGCCACCCAGCGGAGGAAGCTCATTTTCAGCCGCTTATATCCGCGATCTCATTCTTTCGGTCACCACCCACAGCTGGTAACCATGGGTGAGGGTGGAAACGTAGATCGACTTGTAAATTGAGACAAAGATAAAATTAAATAAAATAATTTTCCCAATGGGATGGTTGGTCAGTTCAGATTGACTATAAGGTGTGTGTGTGTGTGTGTGTGTGTGTGTGTGTGTGTGTGTGTGTGTGTGTGTGTGTGTGTGTGTGTGTGTGTGTGTGTGTGTGTGCACTCAGGTTGTCGATCCCTCTCTGTGGCTGCAAATACTGTCTGCAATATGATTGGTCAAATACTTCCATATAAAAACAAGATGTTTGGAAGCTGCAGAGTCATCCTCAGATAGACACGGGACTCTGCAAACATGTCGTATGGCATGTGACCTTTTCCCGGTGACTCTCAGATGCTGAAATTTACGAGCTTTCTATTAACTACCGACACACATCTGACATTTAACCTGACCACGTATTGTAGATCCACATATAATTGTAAATAAAAGTACTCCATATTGGCTGTGTTACACACACACACTGACACACACATTTAAAAGTGACAGATGGGGTTTGACAGCTCGCTTTGTGCGCCACGCCAGGTAGGAATGACCTTTTAAGATGGCTGGCAAAAAAGAGTAAGGAGGCAGGAGGACTTACGGAGAATGAGGACCAATTGCTCTTTTGAAGACTGAAAAGCTGAAAGATCCTGTCCATTTCTGAAGAGCTAAAATCCTCATTTCTTCTGCTTTTTAAAGACGGCTATTCTGATTAAAACTATTTATTGGAGGTTTTTACTACGTTTGAATTGAGGCCTGACAGATTGGTTATTTTTTAAATCAATGCCAAATTAAAGGGCCCAAGAAAGGTTGGTATCTTAAAATTGTTTAATTTTTCTTAGGCCTGGTGTAACCTTTTTCTTGCCTGTAATCAGCCGGGAAAGGCTCCGGCATGCCCTGCGATCCCATCAGGGATACACGGTTAGAAGATGAAACGAAAACACATTATTCTTAATCATTTAGAAATTGGAAACAAATGGCGCTAGAGTTGTTAGCGTTAGAAATTGCGCTAACTATTCTAACATTCAAATCATGTCACATAATAATAAAACTTACTTATTTGTTCATACAGTTTAATACAGACAAACAAAAAAACGAACAAGATGAAAAAAATCTGTTTCTGCTTTCTTCCATTGTTTCGAGCAGAGTCTCTGCTGTGTGATCTCACACTTTTAAAAACCCTGTACTTCTGTGCTTCTCTTATTGGTTCAGACAAAAACTTATCTGCAACATTAATCAACCAACCAATAAATCCTGGCATAACGTGATACTCCGATCAAATTCAACAGACTGAAGTGGTTTTCTATTTCATTCATTCATCCATGAGTAATTTGTGAACTCTCCTCTCCGGTATTTCTATACCATTCAAATACTTTAAAGTCACTTCCAAGTTCTTCAAAGCCATGGTTTTTGTTCTCGGCCACGCCCACATTTAAACGTAACCAGCAAGTCGTTTTGCAGCAACGATGTACGCGCTCTACTCATGCTTGGTCCATTTTTATAAAAATATAGTTATTATGGTTATGGAGTCATTCTGCCGTTGACATGCATGTTGACATGCGCGACCAGCTGCTGGCTCTTGGAGGCACATCTGTGTGTGGCTGGAGGAGTTGGTTCGGCCCCGGAGAAGGAGACGATCTAAAGGAGGTACTTCGGGTAATGTATTTTTTGGTATTCATGGACTCGTCCGGTTGTTCGCTTAAAGAACTGGAGGCGCTCACTCAGACCCAGTGAAATACAGAGAAGCCAGTTTCACTACGGCCTGGCTTTGTGGACCCATTCCAGACTCCAGCTTCTTGGACGCCGGTGGATAGCAGCGAGGGGGCATCAAGGTGTTTGCTCTGCAGCACTCAAATTTCCCTTTGGGGATTAATAAAGTAAACTCAATGCATATCAATTAAGAACTTAAAAAATATGAGATCAATTTGCAAACTCCAGTTTTACACTGTACTTGCAGCCTCAAACAAGATTTACGCTGTGTTGTGCACACACCCTTGGGTTGGGAATAAGTGGACTAAGCTTTTTTCAGCACTTGTTGCAATTTTGAGTGAACAAAAACACACCAAGTTTATCTGTAAAATAGGAACGATTACCCCTGTAAAGCAAAAAAAACAAACAAAAAAAAAAAAACCGCTTGAATTGTTTTCACTATTGTGTGTTTCATCCGATCGCCAGCGGGAGGTTTCAGGCTGGATGGGGCGTATCCATCCCACCTCCATTAGGTTTATTGTGTAAACTGCATGAATCAGATGCATTAAAAGGATGAATCAGAGGACGGATTAAACCAGATTACATGAGATTACACAGGTCTGAAAGAGGAGCAAAGTATTCTGTTCTCTCCCAATCCATGCAAATTGTTTCTTTAGCCTGTGGAAGCGTTTAGAGCTTCTTAAAACTGATGCTAGAATACTGACAGAAAGCAGATAGAGCGCCAGTCTGTGGGAGATTTATGGAACTGAGAGCTTAAAGACACCCTGTTTCCTGCTTTTTATCTGTTTCTTTCTTTTTTAATGAATCCAAGGATGTAATGTGAACATTTAAAATAACAGTCTCCTTTCGGTTCTTGGTCCAGCTTCGACTCCACTTTCTTTTAACTTAATTGTATGGAACACATCTGAACCCTCCAATCTTCTTTCTTTCTTCATTTATCAAGTCTTCAAGCATCTGTAGCATGATCTGTGTTATTGTCTATGGAACTCCATTAGTCCTAATGTCATCATCTATAACAACTTTTACGCTTTCCAAAACTATCAAAGATTACCAGAAACTGTTCAGTTATTAATCAACCAGATAGGCATCATTCTCATTGCTGCAAAGCTGTCCAAGTACTTCTCTAAACCACTTCTCCCCAATGGAGTCGCAAGGGAGCCAGAGCCTATCTCGGCTGATTCCAGGAGACAAGCAGGAGACATGGGTCCAGAGTTTTTTGCAGGCAGCAGACATTAGATAAAAAAAGAAAGAAGTACACTTAATTCATCCTTCAACAGGGACATAGGTGTGCTGCATTACACCGCAGCAGGCTGCCGCAACATTGGTGGGAGAAACGGGGGGTTAGGTGTCTTCCCCACAAACACTTAGACATGAGCTCAGTTAATTCAATCCCATGAACTTTTGGAGAACTTCCGATTCAAGGACGAACGTTCTACCACTGAGCTAGCCAATCAACCTAACATGCATGTTTTTGGAGAGTAAGAGGAAACTGAAGTACCCGGAGAAAACCCACACATTCATGGAGAGAACATGCAAACTCCACACAGAAAGACCAGAGCTTCAAGCCTCGAATCACTCGCCCATCCATTAACCTTCTTGTGTTCGACCACCCTGCAGCCAAATTTCTTCTTTTTTTTCTTTTAACGTTTAAAAAGATTACTTGTGAAATAAATAAAAGTTCCTCAGCATCTTCTCTGTTAATAAAATTTGATGACCTCACATTGGACGGCACAGTGGTGCAGTGGGTAGCACAGTGGTCTCACAGCAAGAAGGTCGTGGGTTGTAGTCCTGGGTGGGAATGAGGCTTGGAACACTGGTCTTTCTGTGTGGAGTTTGCATGTTCTCTCCGTGTATGCGTTGGTTTTCTCCGGGTACTCTGGTTTCCTCCCACCCTCCAAAAACATGGAGGTTGATTGGCCGGTGCCATAATTCCCCCTGGGAATGTGTGTGTGTATGGTTGTATACGTGTGGCCCACGACAGACTGGAGACCTATTCAGGGTGTACCCTGCCTCTTGCCTTGAATCAGCCGGGATGGCTCCGGCACCTCCCGTAACTTTGAAAAGGATAGATGGTTAAGAAGGTGACTGACTTCACGTTGAGGCGGGTCTGGTTCTCACAGGTAGCGGAGTGGGAGGCGGTTATCTTTCCGCAGCTATGTGTTGCACATACCGAATTATCAATGAAATATATAAATAAGAAACAGACTGACTTTTCACCGACAGTTAACCTTCTGTCTACAAGTCTCGTCTTTACCGCTTGTCTTATTTTGTGTACGGCGGCTTCTGATTTTGCTGAGTTACCCATAAGTCCACTGTCTTTATGGAGCCCGGGAGTCAGCATACAGTTGGGTTTTAGTGTAAGCAAGCTGCTGAACATCAGCTGAGGGTTAGACTGAAGGAAGATGAATATTTGATGTTTCTAAACCAGCTCAGGGATCATTGAAGAGCTGCAGCGGACTGCTGTAAATAGAGCCGAGTTTGCGCTTACTGAGGTTTGCAGAGGATTAAACAAACCCAATCTGCTTTAAACTGTCTCTGTTTGTCACCAGTTCACAGGAAACCACCGTGGAAAAGAAAAACCAAGCTGCACTCGTGTAGATGCAGCAGTTTCTTCTCCTAATGACTGTAAGAGAGTTCCAGATGGAACAATAATGTCAGGAATTAAGAAAGTCAGCTGCTTGTGTAAGCTCATGCTCTCCTGCACAAATATGTGCGCACGTGTACTGCAGACTAAACACGGCAGCAATGAGGACGCTCAGGAGCTGGAGCCAGTTGGAACTTCTTACTCTTCTAATGATTTTAGAGACATTAAATAATGTTACTGATACCCTCAAACGACGGGTGTCAGATTTTTTTCACTATTCCTTTTCTTATCAGAACCCCGTTTTGTATTTGTTTCAATCACAAACTATTTTCATAATGAATGGTTGAGGTCTATGCTTTTAAATAATTTACCTCCACCTCGGTGAACATCATATTTGGTTGCATGACGCTATAAACCTAGAGTTGGTACTGAGTAACTGTGAGCAGTTTCATTAAAATCCCATTAGTGGTTTGGAAGATATTGCGTTCAGAAAAGTGTTATGGAAGCAAGAAGAGCCTAAACGCCTCCTCCTTTAATTAGTTTTTATTTTTACTCACTCTGTTCATCCCTCACCAGGAAAATTCGTGTGCTGCTCTCCTACACCGCAGCAGGCTGCCATGATGGCATCAATGGTGGGAGAAACAGGGGGATAGGTGTCTTCTCCAAGGAGCCTAGATATGCACGCAGTGAGATGTGAACCCACAAACTTTCAGTTGACTTCCAGTCCTCGGGTGAACAGTCTACCACTGAGCCACCGTCTCCCCCCTAATTGTCTTCTACAGAACTGTAACAGCTGCTAGTTTAGTCTTCAGTTGCTGAAACTTAGTGAAGACAGCGGGTTCTTCTAAAAGTCAGTCAGTCACCTTCTTAACCGCCTATCTTTTACGCGGCTGCGAGGGGTGCCGGAGCCCATCCTGGCTGATTCAAGGCAAAGGTCAGGGTACACCCCGAACAGGTCTCCAGTCTGTCGCGGGGCCACACACATACAACCATACACACATTCTATCCTAGGGGCAATTTGGCACCAGCCAATCAACCCTAGCATGCATATCTTTGAAGGGTGGGAGGAAACCGGAGTACTTGGACAAAACCCACACAGACACAGGGAGAACATGCAAACTCCACACAGAAAGACCAGTGTTCCAAGCCTCGTTCTCAACAGGGACTAGAGCCCATGACCTTCTTGCTGCGAGGCCACTGTGCTACCCACTGCGCCACCATGCTGCCATTCTTCCAACAATGTGTTCCAAACTCTCATGCAAATAAAATTTAAGTTTCGTGAGGATCAGTGGTTTAAGATTTGGTTTGAGGGGGAGGCGGTGGCTCAGTGGTTAGAAAGTTCACCCTTGGACTGAAAGTTTGTGGGATTGAATCCCACTGAGCTCATGTCTAGGTGTCTTCTCCAAGGACACCCCTGTTTCTCCCACCATTGGTGCCGTTGTGGCAGCCTGCTGTGGTGTAATGCAGTACACAAATATCCCCTTTAAGGGATGAATTAAGTGTGTAAAAAATGATCTGAGTGTTTGTACCCCAGGATTTTAAGATTCCTGAAATTAGGATTTTTTGTGTTTATCAGCTAAAGATCCTGAAAGCTGTTGGTCATTATTAAACAGATCCATATTTAGGTAGATTTGTTTCTATTGGTTTGTCTCACAATTTATCTTTCATTAAACTGTGCCAGAGTGTGAGACAGAACGGGCTGATGTCTGTATGTACTGTACGTGTATGTCTGTGTGTATGTGTGTGTGTGTGTGTCACATTAAGTTGTTGTCCAGCCTCTGGTTTGGCGTGTTTCCAGCTGGCCAGGCTCCACCCCTCGCTCCTCACTCTGTGTTTGTTCGTTCTAAGTAAACCTGATTTTACTGACGTCCATGTTTGTGGACGTTATGTGTGCATTAATTAGAGAGTTAACACAGAGATGAACCGGAAAACCTGAAAGCACGAACACCTCTGCAAGCACTACGTACAGATGGTCTGTGCACAGACCCCCAGGTACAATACACACACATGCACACACATATGAAACACACACATACTGTATATTCACTCACACACACGCATTGGCTTTAAATTCAGAGAAAGATTGTACATTTGGATTTAAAATAAAAGCTCCTCCACATTAGACTTTTTTTAACGTCACATCTAACGTTTTTTATAAAAAAAAGAAAACTTTAAACCAACCGACACTAAAAAAAAAGATAAATTGAATCAAATGAAAGCAGTTTTAACAATTCAAACAATAACAAAAAAAATAAAATCTTCCAAATGAGGTTTCTTAAGAATGCAGATAAAGTATGGATGGATTCAAGGACGTACGGATGAATATCTGTATGAGCAGAAAGATGGATGAATGAATGGATTTAAGGGTGTACAGATGGATGGATGGATGGATGGATGATGCGAGGAGGAGGTGGCGAGGGACAGAATGAAAGCAAAACTGTCATCAATCATGTTAAATTCCTCCCACACTCTCCATGAATCTGTGGACCACCTGAAGAGCAGCTTCAGCAACAGACTCCTGCAACCCCGCTGCTCAAAGGAACGGTACAGAAAATCATTCTCACCATCCTCCATCAAACTATTTAACCTTTCACTCTCAAACCTGTAATTACTTGTTATTCACAACGTGTATGAGATTATATGAATGTAACACTGCAGCACTCAAATTTACCTTCGGTGATAAATAAAGTATATTCAATTCAATTCAATTCAATTCAATGGTGATGGATGAGCAGAATGTATGAGCAGAAAGATGAATGAATGGATTTGAAGAATAAATGGATGAACACATAAAAAACTAAATAGCAGCAAGTAGATTGTAATTGTTTTTACGAACCACTGGAGTTTGATTCAAGTTCAATATTAAGTATATAAAAAGCTTAACGACTCCGATCTTTCTGAATGAGACGGTCGGACTGTCTCTACTTCTGTTTTCTACTTATTTTAAAAGGTGTTCCTCTTTTTTTTTTCACGTGCATGCTAACCTCCAGTCCCTGTCCTAAATAAAACCATGGCAAGTCAGATCAGAATAAATGTGTTTTTACATGAAACACCTGCAGCATTCTGACTCACAAGCTGCTTAAAGAAGCAGCAGGTTTATAATCTGGAACTTAGTTTATTTGGTGAAGAAATTTTGTATTAAATGTTGCATTTTATCTCCTTGTGATTAGAAGATGCGTATTTACGCTAAAAGATGTGCACAAGCAGAATCCTACGCAAACTTTAAAACTCTTTACACTAGATTATTGTTAAATAGTGTAAAGAGACCCCTGTAACAAATCTCAGGAATAAGCCAAGTTGATCTCCATCCCACCCCATCCACGCTTCTAAAACTCCATACTTGGATAATTTGAATCCAAGGTGTCAAAGCCCAGTCCTGGAGGGCCGGTGTCCTGAAGGTTTTCCATGTGTTCTTGCATCTACACACCAGATCCAGGTTAACGAGTCATTGTGCCAATTTTTATTGTCTGTAGATTTCACTTTATGTGCATCAGCAATGTTGAACCAGGAACACATGAAAACCTTCATGACACTAGCTCTCGAGGACTGGCGTTTGACACCACTGAACTAAATGATACGGTCCATAAGACGGTTGTCATCTCTCATGCACAATAACGAGGGCGGGATAGAGATCAAGTTGCACTACAGGTGTTGAAAAAGGTTGTTTTTATAAATAAATTCTGTGTTTGCATGATGTGAACAAACTGAGCCAAAAACACGGGCAAAGCTTACAATTTAAACTAGAATTTATAAATAAGGTGCCAGAAAAGTCGTTAGATGGGTAAAGATGGTGCGTGACGGCGGCCGGGTAAAGATGATGCGTGAGGTCAGACGGGTAAAGATGGTGCAAGATGTCAGGCGGGTAAAGATGGTGCATGACGTCAGGCGGGTAAAGATGGTGCATGACGTCAGGCGGGTAAAGATGGTGCATGACGTCAGGCGGGTAAAGATGGTGCATGACGTCAGGCGAGTAAAGATGGTGCATGACGTCAGGCGGGTAAAGATGGTGCATGACGTTTGACTTTAGTTCTTTTCACTGACAAGATTTCTAACTATTGTAACAATATCGAAGGTCTGAACGTTGTGCGGTTTTACAGTGGCCTCACTGCAAGAAGAATGGGGGTTTGTCTCCTAGAGTAGGGGCGAGGCTTGAAACATTGGTCTTTCTGTGTAGAGTTTGCATGTTCTCCCCGTGTATGTGTGGGTTTTCTCTGGTTTCCTTAAACGCTCCAAGAACTTACATGTCAGGTAAATTGGCTGCTATAAAATGCCCCTAGGAATGAGTGTGTGTGTGTTTGTGTATGTGTGTGGCCCTGTGATGGACTGGTGACCTGTTCGGGGTGTATCCTGCCTCTCGCCTTGAATCACCCGGGTTAGGCTTTGACACCCTCACAACGCCATTAGAGATAAGTGGTCCAGAAGGTGAAGATAGAAGATGGACAAGATGGCAAATTAATTTGAACTAAAGACTTAAAAAACAAATAGAAATAAAACTAGTAACTAAAAAGTAACTAAAAAATAACTAAAAATTTACCATCTGAGACGAAACTAAAGTAAAAGTCTTTGAACGTAGAGTTGATCACTTTAACTCGTCCTTGTGTTCTTTTAATCTTCACTCTCTGCTGCCTCTAAATTGTGTCCATCTTTTTCTCTTCGATTACGCCGATAACACACATTAACCAAAGCGCCGCGCTGATGAGCGGGTAGATGTAGATAGATCTGTGTTATCCTGCAGCATGTGGGTCATACGTACGTTAGGTAGACATTACCAGCCTCTTACTCGTTCTTCCGTTACTTCGTGTGATTGGGAAAGGCGTGCAGGCCACACCTGCTGATTAATGGAGTAGAGACCAAGGAATTGGGTCAGGATGTTTATTAGTTAAACATAACTTAACTCTTTAAGTCAAACCTAATCTTAATGATTATAATCATTAAATAAAATCTAGTTCAAAAGGACATTCTCTCCAATCAATGCACTTCTAAACTTTTCTGGAGAGAGTATTCATAATATTCATAGAAACCAAATCCTTTATGTATGAATGAGAGCGTTCATTTGATGATCACAACAAAATATTAAAATGACTCTAAACAAGACAGCAACTGGTCACGTCTTCCAGTAAACAAAAAAACACTGACGGAGTGTACAAGACTTTTTTCTCATGTATGGAACCCCATGAGGGCCACTGCTAATATTTAGGAGCAAGTTTAGACTCTAAGGCTTTTCCATACTTATGGGTAAAATGCTGCATCCGAACGCACTAGCGTTCTGGGTTCAGCCTCACACGGTGGCTCTGCTGCCGTGGCTAGATGATCAAATCATCTTTCAAAATCCGCTTTGTTTCTCAAAAGCATGTTTCACAAAATACTGAAGAGATTAAACAAAGATAAACCACGCGGCCTAAAATCTTTTTTTTTAGTTTGTATTCGAATGCGTCTCGGCTGCGTGTGTGTTCCAGCACGGTTAGTTTGGCATGTTACGTGATTTTGTTTCTAAGCTCGCTTCAACCATTTTAATTTATAATGAGCTGAGGTTTTGATCAAATCATAGTGACTTTATGCTCATGTTTCGGGTCTTTTCAGAAAGCTGGTTGGACACTGGAAACAATAATGTTGTTCCTCAGAGAAAAGTTTACTTTGAAGTTACATGTAAACTTTACATTTGGGCGGCACAGTGGTTGGCAGGCTGACTTCACAGCAAGGAGGGTTTGGTCTGGCTCCCGTTTGAGGGGGCAAGGCTTGAAACACTGGCCTTTCTGTGTGGCGTTTGCATGTTCTCCCCATGTATGTGTGTGTTTTCTCAGGTTTCCTTCCACCCTCCAAAAACATGCATGTTAGGCTCATTGGCTACTACAAAATTGCATGTGGATGGTTGTCTGTGTGTGGCCCTGTGACAGACTGGCAACTTGTTCGGAGTGTACGTTGACTGGATGCTAATTAGCTCTGCGTTGCCAACCTGGTGCGTATTTAAAGGCAGTCTCTCCTGACTTCCGTGTCGAGTTATCACATCCCGTGACCAAGATATACATTTGAAACATTCCACTGATCCACGTGGGTTTTCATTTACAGCTTAACTCCTTTACTGAAATAAACCATGTTTGATATCCTGCATTTGGGTCCTCCTCCTTCCCTCTGCACATCCTGACAGTACCCAGTGATAAGAGGTTCAGAAAATGAAAGAATGTAAACTTTATTCTCATTTACACATATTTGCTGTTAGAAGTTTATAATTACAAAGTATCATGATTGTAGCTGCTCTTAAAGCCTGGAGTCACTGTGATTATTCTACAGAAACATATCTGGACTTAGTCTTAAACGATCTCAGATTGTAAAAATCTGATTTTTTAATGACCCAGAATACTGACTCATTGTAAAGACTCCAGTTGCTTTTAAACATGAGTTTTTGACAAATGCAGACCAACATGTGGTGAAATGTTGCTTTTTATGTAACTTTTTTGTTTCCTTTCCATATAATTAACTGCACTTTTTCAAGGGCGTCGTTTAACAACAGTTTTCAATGTGAGTTTAAATTCCTTTTTTAATTGAAATACATATATATATATTTTTAGTTCAACGTGCCTTTTCATTGAACCTAATTTTGCCCTGTTGGTACTTAATACCCAAATTCAGCCCAATTTTAGGTTCAAAGATTATTTTAAAATTGGAAAGAATTTCAGTTTAATTGTTTTTACCTGAGACTAAACTGAAATAAAAATCCATAAAATACAACTTGTGACATTTTAGCCACTTGTTCTTTAGAACAAGTTTAATTCAGATTTTATTTCTCTTTCATTTAAAAGTCTTCTGGACAGTGTTTTTGACGAGCAAGACGTTTCAAAGTCCATTTAGAAATCTGAAAGAATCATCAGATTGAAAATTTTTTCTGTATGAACATTGGAACGTCTCGATTGTCAAAAACCCTGTTTAGAAGACACTCTGAAGGCTGTTCTACGATGGGTCAGTCCTGGATGAATGAGGGATTACAGATATGTTTCTCTTTGTTTTCTTCATTATTTATTACCTTCAGTGACACACACTTGATTTTTCTCTTTTTTTTATGAATTGAATGTTTATGTCTAGTTCTATGTAGATAAATGACTGGGAGTAATGGGATGAGACTGTCCCCCCCAATGCCAGGACTTTCTTTTTCTTCTCCACTGTGAGGCCACCTGCCTCCCAGTCTACAACTGGTCAAATCTGTTGGGAGAGACCTTCGCTGCCCAAGTGGAACCAGAGCCGTCCCAGTCCCCATAGGAGATTCTGTGATTGATAACGAGTGCCACCGCGTTTGGTTTGAAGAAGCAGCAGAGTTTTACTGATGCTTTCTAGAGCGTTACGAGCAGCCAAATCGATGTTTCCTAGCGGCATCGTGAGGAAGGAATGGATCCGTCTGACATAGATTATCTGTTAGAGGACATAGACGTTTGTTTCTCCTGCTCTTCTTTACAACCACACCTGAAGGAATCAGATGGTCAAAGACCTACATCAGATTAGAACCCGGAATGAACGATGCAAAAATGAATGAATGAACGTAGCAACAGAAGAAGGAAATGAAATTTACAACAAATATTTTTGCTCTTATTTTTCTTCAAAACTCACAAAACAAAATTAGAAAACCACTCTGATCGCAGAGCTCCACCCCTTTTTCCTGTCTACGAGTCAATGTGTTTTGATTACCAGCCTGTCCACATGGAGGATCATCAACACGTACATGTACACACTCACGCCTATTGTCTATTTGAACTAACCAATCAGAACATTGTGAATATTTTAATTGGTGAAAAAACCCAGGTTTACAGAAAGAGAAAATAAAAGTCAAATAAAAGCTGAAAAAGAGAAAGTTGAGTAAAATCTAAGAAGCAAAAACAGCTCAAAGAAAATGCTAAAAAAAAAAAAAAAAAAAAAAAAAAAAAAAAAACTAGACAAAAAGCTAAAGTTTGCTAAGGGTTTTCAACCAATTAAACTTTTCAACAAGCCAATGGGAGCTGATTAAGAAACTATCACAACCAATAAGAATTTAACACATCCTCAGGTTTCCACAGAGACCAGAGTTCTAGTGTCCTGTGCTCCACCTCCTAAAGAGCCGGTGTGTGACAAGACATTAGACCTTAAACAGAATCTTTAAAACACTTCTGGACCCAAACGGTGACACGAATCATCCCCACAGCCATTGGTGAAACACACCAACAGAAGGCCTTGGCTGCTCTAATCCAACAAGCGGCTGTTCTACCGAGTGGATGTTCCTCCTCTGTTCCAGCTCCACCCTAACCAACTCTGCACCACCTGTTTTGGAGCTCTCTCTCCTGGTCTCTGAAGTGCTACCTGACACACAAATGACCTCATAGAGGATTAATAAAGTCTTCTAAATCTAAATCTGTAAAATTTAATAACTTCATCTTTTCATCGTTCCAATCGGAAAGTTTGCACAAAATGTGAAAATGAATGATTTTAAATGGACTCTACTTATACAGTGCTTTTCCACATGTGTCGACACTCAAAGAGCGCTTTACAGTGTAGCTCACATTCACCCATTCATACCTGATGGGGATGCTGCCATGCAAGGCGCAAACCACCATCAGGAGCAATTGGGGGTTCGGTGTCTTGCTCAAGGAGCGAGGGATTGAACCGGCAACCCTCCGGTTACAGGGCGGTTACCCTACTCACTGAGCCATCCTTCCCCAATTATCATCTCCTAAACTCACAAAATGTGTCAGACCCTAAAACTGAAAGAAGCAGCGTCTGACCAGACAGTGTTTCAGGATTTAGACCCAACCAATGATGGGTGCGTTGTGTGACACCCTCTGGTTTATTTTTCAGTTTCTTTGATTAGTCTCAGCTGCTGTTCACCTCCATCGAGATCCATAAAATCTCCAACATCTAAGACTCAACATGGATACAGAATGTTTGGACGTCTTCTATGGAACAAGTAAACATCAGCTCTTCTTTATCAATGACGCGACAGCAAGAGTTGTATGTAAAGATTGAGGGTGGCCAAAACAACGTTGACTTTTAGTGGTTGAAGAGGTCTCAGAAAAGAAACAGGATGAAGTTCGACCGAAGAGAGTAAAGATCAACTGTGAAGTTGACGCCTGGTGAGATTTACGTAAAACCTGATGTCAACAAAAAGCTGTGGTGATGCTGGTGTAAAACTAAGCTAAGCTGTAAACCGATGCTTCAGGATGGAAAACGGAGCTCCAGGAATACATAATACATGTCGCTGTGCCACTAAAACCAGTCAGAAACAAATGTTTTAGGTCAGAAAGACACAGTAATCACAGTTTGATGTAAGCTGACTTATAAAACCCACCATCTTCTCTGAGATTTCTATTTGTTTACAGGAATGTTTGATCTTAATGATATGATCTGATTGAGTGGTTAACAAGGAGCAAAGCGACTGGTTGTATAGAAATAATCACAAACTGGTTCTTTTTTATATCTGAGAAAAAAAAACATCTTTTCAATCAAATCAAACCCATATTCCCCAGTAAGGGAACATTTCTGTAAGTCAGGTTCTAAATGTGAGTCAGAGAAACGATGGCTACGTCAAAAAGAAGCTTTAACGTCTTTAAAACAGCAAAATTCTAGCTTGGATTAAAACTCCAGGGAACAGAGTCCAATCCCAGAGAACATGGAAGGAATGAAACTGTTAGAGACACAATTAACCTCTTCTCAATGTCTGTTTGGGTTCCATAAAAAAAAAAAAAACTAAAGAAAAAACGAGTATGAGAACCCCTAGAAACTGAGCCTCTGAACATCTCTACACTCTAAACCTCCATGAACCGCTCAGACCCCAAAAAGTCTTTCTTACCATGACGCCACCAGGTGTGCTGTGTCCCGTCCACGGCTCTGTAGATTCCACCAGTCCAACGTGACAAGCTGTTTAAGTGAGTAAATAAGGCAGGATGTGGGGAAGTCTAACCCGCTGTGTGTGGGCGTTCACATGGCAGCAAGGATGCCACTAATATTGTATGAGCACAGTGGCAGAAACACATCTTACTGGATCCTACAGGACATGGCCCCAATCATCAAGTTTCACCTCCTCTACACTCACTCAGATCTCCTGCAGAGTCACACAGATCTCCCTGAAAGTAGCCAGACCTCCCCGGACTGATGCAGACTTCTCTGGACCTACTGTGAGCTCATCCAGTGCTTCTCTAGATTCACACAGGTATTGTTCAGAACCTGCTGTAGATTCGTCCACCAGCCCTGAACCATCCATGCCTGCCTTGCTCTTGTCCAAACATCTGCAGACTCATCCAGATCTTCTCTAAATTCACTGATTAGAAATGATCCAGACCTTCTTAGATTCTATTCACATCTTCTCTGCAGTCCTACAGATATCTCCTACACTCTTTAATGAACTCCTCTAGACTTATACAAATATTCTATGGACCTGTTTCAGATTTCTTCATACCTCAAGGGTCTCATTTAGAAAGTATGCTTACGCCCAAATCTGTGCGTACACTGACTTCCATGCAAACCACGTCAAACCATGAAGCTGACCGAAAGTGTGGATATTTGAGTAACCTCAAGCAAAGTCACAAACTGTACAGAAAGCGTTGGGAGAAGACAACACCATGTGGACAGAAGCTGAAGTGAACTCAGGACAGTGAAATGAAGCATTTGAAGCAGTGAAGAAACAATTAGGAAGTACACAAAAATGCCTGTCAGTGTAGGACTACACGGAGCACATCGAGGACAAGATGCACTTCAAGAACACATCAAGCAGAAGCACTTGTGCAGCCAAAGATATACACGATTCTTAGGAAATGAGGCCCCTGGTCTCATCCAAACTTCCTCTAGACTAGTTCTAAATTCAAGTTCAAAACCTTCCAAGGATTCATTCAGACATCCTCTGACCCTCTCAGGGTCTCAGTTGCCCTGAGTCTGATCCACCGAAAGCCAGATCCATGTTTTTATTTTGTGTTTGTTAAGAAGAAGGAAGTGAGTAGACAGCAGTAATGAATAAACGATCAGATTTAAAAGCAGCTGCTTGTGTTTCCCTCGCAGCGCAGCTCTCTCAGGGCAGACTGAGCGCGTGTTCAGATGACAGCGCCAGAAGAGCTGCACGTGCTCCCATCAGATGGAAATTATTCTGGCGCTTTGCTTCACATCCTCAGCACGTCTCAGTGTATGTGGTGCTGCTCCTTGCAGGCCAGCTGTGGTACTACAGACTGAGCTTTTTTATTATTTGATGAAAGCCTGTCTAATTTCAGCCACATAATGCAGATATTGTGACCTCTGAGCACTTAGAAAACACACCAAAGTGATTCATAAAAGTCTCTATTGTTCTCATTCGGCGGCTATAAATAGAAGACACAGCTTGTGTTTGCACCGTTCCTTAACATACATGTACATGCACACTGAAGGCGGTGTTGACCTCAGCAGCTGCACTACCCTGGCTACAGAGCATGATTGGATTCATGATCAAATCTGGATTATTCTTTGTGGATGTTCCACTTTTTCAGCAGCAAAGAGCAGAAACTAATCTGACATCATGTTTGTTCTTTTTGCTGCCGACATTAGAAACCATCACTTGGTTTAAACACAAGCAATTCAGAGTACGAGAGGCACAAAGGAGCTAAGTGTAAAAAGCCTACAGAGAAATGAACAGATTTGACTTATTCTAACAAGTTCAGGTTTAAAGAACTGGGTGTTTACAGTAAATTATGTTCCCATGTTAAGCTCTAATCATTCAGAATCTGGTTTCTATCCAGATTCACCTTGAAATAGATAGAAACCAATCTGCAGACTAGTCCATGAACACATCACTTTCTGAGCTGTTCTGATGTCATAGAGTTGCTAAACAGTAAGTTTGGTTTTTATGACGTCACAGAGCAGTTGCACCTCTGACTCAGTAACCACCAAGTATCTCTAACTTGCTTCCAGAGTAACATTTCTTGTCAAACTTCAGCAGAAATCAAAAAAAGACAAAAAACGAGCATCGAAAAGAGCCAACAGTTGGATGTAAGGAGTTCAATGTGACCTACCTGTGTGACCTTCTCTGTGACGTTGTGTGTCCGGTCGATGAGCTTACAGGGAGCGATGATGTCCATCTCTCCAGGCGGGAGGGCAATCAGAGGGTCTGGTTTGAAATCCACAAAGTTGAGGGTAATCTGTGGAATTTTTGAGATGGTTCGGTAACGCATCAGATCCGAGTCAGACGTGGAGTTTAGGATGTTTGACTTGTTGTTCACGGCACCTGCAAACATACATAGTGTAGATTAGACCAGCAAGACAATCGAAACCAGGTGGATCAAAATCTGATTCCCTACCGGTGCTGCCAGGCCGCGGGGTCCGGTTCTTCCGGTCCCAGTCGGACCTCATGGCCTCGATCTCGTCCACGGAGGAGGCGCGCCTCATGCTGTGGAAGCTTTCCCTGGAGCGACTGTGAGACAAGGAACAGTTGGAGCCCGAGCCGTCCGGGTTTAGGCTGAGGCGGTGGTGGTGGGCTGCAACGCAGGGCGAGGACTGGTTGAGCTGACCGATCAGGTGGGGGGGCAGCGAAGAGAGGCAGACAGGTGGCTCGGTGCAGAGCAAGGTGTGCTGGTCTTCCTGACGGTCCTCGGGCCAGCTTTGGAGAGCCAATCTGAAAGCAGAACAGGACAAAACCTTCAGGTGAGTCTGGGACTGTTGCTTTTTAAGGTCGTGCCTCAGCATCTCATCAGGACTCAGCTCAGGACTCTGACTAGGCTGCTCCAAAGTCTTTATTTAGTTTGCCTTGAAGCAGTCCAATGTGGATTTGATGGGATATTTTGGGCCATTGTTTTGCTGCAGAGTCCAAGTTCATTTCAGGCTGAGGTCATGAACACATGGCCGAATTTTCTTCTGGATCTATTTATCACAGCAAGTCCTCCAGCTCCAGACCATCACACTACCACCTCCATGTTTTACTGTTGCTACAATGTTCACTGTTACTTTTACTGTGACGGGATACAGAGCTTCTACGGAATATTACAGAAGTCTTGAGGATCATCAAAATATTTGTATGAATGTTAACATGTGTTTTCTCACTTTATTTTTCGTTTGTTCAATCGAGAGGCTCAGTTGAATTGGAAGAGTTGGACCACATGCTGACAGTAATGGCTGCTAATTTTCTAATAGTTGTCTATGAATTTTAGGACTTTATGGAGTTTTCTAGCAGAGAGGAACTCGCTTGCAAGCTCGGTTCTACATTCAGTGATTGGTTTTATGTTAGAGTTTATTATCGGGCCAGACGGACACAGAGTACTAAGAAGTAAATGATTGGGATGTACAGTATATTTGAGCAGGTACCCACATGAGCTGGCCATGCCCATGGCTATGTCATTGGTCCACACCTACCTGCTCCCACTCAGTCGCTCCTGCTGGTCAGCTGGTAGGGAGGGAAGGAACTCCGCAAGGCCTAGAGACTGGGAACTACGGAGGTCAGGGTGCAGCGGTGTGGCAACAGGTATCTGGCCAGCCTCTGCGTCGTCCAGCGACACCTTGCTGTTAGAGAGGGAGCGCAGCGGGGGGAAACGCAGCTTGAAGCCTCGGGGACGACCTGGAGACAAAACCCACAGTCAGACATACAGAAGATTGAAGAACTCCCAATGAAACTAGAAAGGATCTGGAGGCAAATGATGAACCATATCATAGAACCCTTTAAAGCGGGGTCGAGGGTTTTTTTTTGTCACCGTACAAAAATGATTGATTAAGGTTTTTAATAGGAAGTTACTTTATATTCCTGCAGGTCAGGGACAGGGTCCTGCCCCAAGTGGAGGAGTTTAAGTATCTCAAGGTCTTGTTCACAAGTGGGGGGAGGATGGAGCGCGAGATCAACAGGCAGATCGGTGCAGCATCAACAATAACTACGAGGCTGCATCTATCCGTTGTGGTAAAGAACGAGCCGAGCCGAAGAGCAAAGCTCTCAATTTACAAGTCTATCTATGTTCCTACCCTCACCATGGTCACCAGCTGTGGGTGGTGGCCGAAAGAACGAAGTCACAGATACAACCGGCCAAAATGAGCTTCCTCTGCAGGGTGGCTGAACTCTCACTCAGAGATCAGGTGAGGAGCTCTGCCATCTGGGAGGAGCTCGGTGTCAAGCCGCTCTTCCTCCAGGTAGAAAGAAGCCAGATGGGGTGGTTCGGGCATCTGGTTAGGATGGTGAGGTGTTTTGGGCACATTCCACTGGGAGGAGACCAAGAGCCAGTCCCTGGACCTGCTGGAGAGACTATGTCTCACAGCTAGTTGGGGAACGACTCGGGATTCTTCTGGGTGAGCTGGAGGATGCGGCCGGGGTGAGAGAAGCCTGGGCTTCCGGTCTGAGGTAATCCCGTCTGATAATCTCTTAGTACGTCTTTTAAAAAGTCCAGCAAACCCAGACAATATTACGTACCCTTGTTTCATAAACAAAGCCCCAGAAAATTCTTAGTTTTCTACCAGGATTTAAAAAACACAAAGAGAATCTAAATAATTCTCTTCCTATAAAAAGTCATGACTTCACGTTAACAAGCAAACTACTGTTTGAGTAAAATCAGAAGCAGGTTCCCACATCATCATCATCATCAGGGATCATTACTGCTGATTTTACAGCTACAAAATAAAACGAGTTCAAATAAGAGTTAGAAACATGGCAAAGAGAGCTTCGTTTTTTTGGAGACTTATGGGAGACATGTCAACCAATTCCAGAGTCAAGAACTGATTTTTTTTAAACACTCTTTGTTTTAATGTCATAGAAAAAATTCAGTGTTTGCATGTTTTTTAGATGCCAGTTTTTTTATTAAGTGTAATTTTTTTTTTAACATGATCAAGCTATGGTTTTAGATTTTAAAAAAAGATGCTGGTTTTGTTTTTTTTCTTTTGAGCTGATGCGTAACCCGCCATGCTGGTGCGCAAAAGTGCTTTGATGTGTTTGTGTGTAGCATACACCAGATGTGTGCACCTGCGGTCTTTGGTCTACATCCGTTTATCATAAATTTTTCAATTTGCAATGTGATGCTTTAATAAATATAAAAACATTGAAGTGAATTGACTTATTGGAAGCTGGTAAGATGCGGGTGATGTGGGTGTGGCTACCTGTGACGAGCCAGGTGGGGAGGCGGTGGTTCAGCTCCTGTCGGTGGTCCTGCCGGGTCTCCTCAGTCATGACCTCAAAGTTCAGGATGAGCATGATCACCAGGCCATCTTCATTCTTCACTGGCACCACGTCCACCATACAGAGGAAGCTCTGACCTGCAAAGCAGAGACGAGGTCAGGACCTTTTAAATTACACACCTCACACACACTCATCGCCGTGGATGCTCCATGAGATCGGATTCAAATGCATCAGAACCGGACCGCTTACCTGGATGCGTGCAGGCAGAGCTGGTCCATCCGTCTGCCTGCCTCAGCACCACTAGCCCTACCATCATCACACACAGCCGCCAGGCTATTGGACAACAACATAATCCCATGCAGGCCGGCGGATTAGACCATCTGGTCCCGGTGACCAGGATGCAGGTCATGCCCATTCATGCTCGCTTTACATCCAGCGCCAAATCATCTGGTATAAAAACCTAATCACGTGATCAACGAGCCAAGGAGCGAAACCATGGAGACGGAAAACTTTCTCAAAGAGTTTCTTACTGTAGTTCCATGTTGGCTTGGTTACAGAACAACGAACATCAGGACAATCCTTATTACTACTAAAAAACGATGCATGCGTGCGTGTGTATTAATGTGTGTGATACAAGGATTAAATTCTACAAACTATGTTATGGACTTTGAACAGCATCAAATAATCTGTCAGTTTAAACTCTAAATGCTTCCCTGGATGTTATCAGCTTAATCTTGTTTCCAAAGCTCTGCCCGCTTATCAGCGAGTCAGGTTCAGACCCGGTCAGCCACACGTCCCGTATCACCAACGTCCAGAGAGAGGCTCTCCGGAACCAGATCTGTACATTATTGTAGCTGTGAAAAGTAAAGGTTATCCTGCAATGTGAGACTGCAGAGAGTTCCAGGGGCACAAAGAACTCTGAGACATTCTCTCTGAATGTCTTTGCATTAAACCCAGAGTACCAGGGGCATGAGGAGTCACCATTTCTGCTGCATTGGTCTGGATCACCATTGATTACAAAAAGGGCTTTTCAGAGTACCAGGGGTTCAAGCAGCCTAACGTGGTAAACACCTCGAAGCAATAAGCAGAAGAAACAAATGCAACTGTCTTTCTTCTAGTCTGAGTGATTTCAAGTTTAATGAACCAGGTGTTAGCAGCGGATTATAATCCAACGCTAAGCTCCATTCATTCAGAAATGTTGCAAAATGTTGAACGAGGCAGAAACTGATGAATGAAAACCCTGATTCACTTTTAAATCCACCCATTCATCCCGCAGACTGTTCCAGGAACACATCATCATCTCACAGACTGGTCCATGTACACATCATCATCCTACAGACTGGTCCAGGAACACATAATCATCCTACAGACTGGTCCATGTACACATCATCATTGAACCCACATGGATTTCGATACGAGTAAGTGGGATAAACAAGTGAAAATAAATTGTAGTAAAAAGGAGGCATAACTTTTTGGGACTGAGGTTTTTCACTGGAACTCTGATTAGAATTTTCACTGCTTAATGTCAGCCACTAGATGTCAGAGCAGATCTCCTGAAACCTCAGCAGGTCTGGATGGAGCGAAAAAAGGGGGAAAAGTGTCCTTTTTGGTCTTTCTTTTATCATTTTTACAGCTGAAAATGACAGTTTGAGTTTTTAATGTTAAATATTTGCATAGCCTGAGTGTGAGAAGAGGAGTAATAACAGATCATATATCAGTTTAAACACATCCATTCATCCTCATGCTGATTCTAACCTTTCTATTGTTATTTTATTTTGATTCAGTAAAAGACACCTGATCAGGCAACAAGCTGGTGTCTTTTACTTCATCTCATTACTCATCTAATCATACAAATACATGTAAACACAACCTTCTCACACAGAAACAAACCTTAAAGATCCACAGATTATAAACTTGGGTTATAAAAGTGTGTGTGTGTGCTTGTTTATATGTGTGTGTGGGAACTTGTTCGTTTGTGTGAGTATGTGTGTCTGTACGCATGTGTATGCGTGTGTTTATGGGAGAGGGTGCATCTTCTTCGGTCACACCAACTAGACTGGCTGGTGTCCTGGTGCAGCAACAACAGCCTGGAGCTCAACGCACAGAAGACAGTGGAGATGATCGTGGACTTTAGGAAAGTCACGGCTCCCATTACCCCCCTTGCACTGACAGACTTCTCCATCACCACTGTAGACTCTTTCCGCTTCCTCAGCACTACCATCACACAGAACCTAAAAGTGGGAGCCGTCCATCAGCTCCCTGATCAAAAAGGCCCAGCAGAGGATGTACTGGCGGCAGTTGAAGAAAGCCAAGCTGCCCGCCCAGATGTTGGTGCAGTTTTACACAGCCATCATCGAGTCTGTCCTCACCTCCTCCATCACCGTGTGGTACGCTGGAGCCACAGCCAGGGACAAACACAGACTGCAGCGCATTGTGCGCTCCGCAGAGAAGGTGATCGGCTGCAGCCTTCCATCTCTCGAAGACCTGTACGTCTCCAGGACTCGGGGGCGTGCAGGTCGGATAGCAGCTGACCCTTCCCACCCTGGACATGGACTTTTGAGCGACTCCCTTCGGTCAGGAGACTCCAGTCCATTCGGACCAGAACGTCCCCCCACAAAACAGCCTCTTCCCTTCTGCCGTTGGACTTATGAACTCTTTATAACCTGGATCCCCACATCTCTTAGTCACTTTATAACCTGGATCCCCACATCTCTTAATCACTTTATAACCTGGATCCCCACATCTCTTAGTCACTTTATAACCTGGATCCCCACATCTCTTAGACACTTTATAACCTGGATCCCCACATCTCTTAGTCACTTTATAA
This sequence comes from Neostethus bicornis, assembly GCA_902685375.1. Classification (NCBI taxonomy): domain Eukaryota; kingdom Metazoa; phylum Chordata; class Actinopteri; order Atheriniformes; family Phallostethidae; genus Neostethus; species Neostethus bicornis. The sequence continues at coordinate 3,490,355 of LR738553.1, read as the reverse complement.
CCTGGATCCCCACATTTCTTAGTCACTTTATAACCTGGATCCCCACATCTCTTAATCACTTTATAACCTGGATCCCCACATCTCTTAGTCACTTTCTAACCTGGATCCCCACATCTGTTAGTCACTTTCTAACCTGGATCTCCACATCTCTTAGTCACTTCCCTCTTGTCACTTTACTATCTTTATTATTTTCTATTATGTTCTATGACATTGCACTACTTTTCTTTTTCTTCTGAGCACTCTTAGTTTTGTTAAAATTATTATTATTATTTTATATTTTTGCACACCTGTATCAAAACAAGTTCCTAGTCTCTGATATTTTTCACTGACATGGCGATAAAAGCATTCTGATTCTGATTCATGTCTTTCTTCACTGTATTCATGAAATTCTCAAACTGACTTGTATATTTGTGTTTGGAATAGTTTTACGTCGGATGCCCTTCCTGACACAACCTCTGTGATGACCTGGGTTAATACCCATTGCACAACCATTTGGATGGTTAGCATTTGGATGTTTCACTGAGGAGTCCAACGTCTAAACGTGCAATGAAATGAAAATGGTAAATAGACTCTACTTATAAAGCGCATTTCCACCTGCGTAGGAACTCAAAGCGCTTTACAGTGCAGCTCACATTCACCCATTCACACACACATTCATACCTGATGGTGAAAGCTTCCATTCAAGGGTGCAAGCCACCATCAGGAGCAATTGGAGGTTCAAAGTTCAGTTCAAGGACACCTCGGCATGACCTCCGGGCAGGGGATCGAACCAGCAACCCTTTGGTTACAGGGCGGTCACCCACTCACTGAGCCAACCATCCTCCATTAAAAAAATTACGTTCGAATTGACTCCTGAATAGTTTGAAGATACGAAACCTTTGAACTATTGAACTAACTTACAATCCGAATCTTCAAAAACAATTTAACATGGAAAACATCTCAATAGAATAATCTTCAAAACAAAATTATTGATTGGCTTAAGTTTAACTATCAAAACAACGTAATATAGTTTAATATAAACTAAATAGTTTATATTTATATATATTGTTCCAACCAATAGAAATACTTGTTCCCAAAACAAAGACTATGTATACAAAGTATGTATACAAAGAAACTAGAAAAAGGCCATACTTAAAAAATAAAAAAAATAGTCACGCCCTATTAATTTTATTTCTGTGATTTTTAAGTTTAGAGTTTACTTGCAATTCTTCCACCAACCACTAGACAGCGTGTCGCGCAGCGCGGGTAAGAGAACTAGACTGAGCGCATGCGCAGCCGTGGAAGATCAACCCTCTGGAAGAAAAAACAGCTAAACTTGTGCTTTCCCTCTTTTCTTTCTAAAACAGCGTGGTAAAAAAACTCTGAATTCACAAAGTTGATTAATTTCCCTGAGCTATACGATCTAAAAGATTAGACATCCAGTTTTATAAAAGTTACATGAAGTTTGTAAAGTGTTTTGAGTATTTTGTAAGACGTGTTCTAAGCTAAGCTAATCTGATTTCTGATTCTAAAGGCCTCGTCTAGAGAATGTACCATTTGCTGATTCAGTTTAAGGGACACAATTGAGCACAATTTAAGATAAGAAACAGTTTAATACAATAGTGCATTTACTTGGATTTGAGTATCATTTTAAATGCAAATGTTGGAGCTGCATAGTGGCCTCACAGCATGAAGCTCAGGGGAGAGGCTGCAACAGAATCAGAAGTACTTCAAGTACTTTATTGATCCCATATGTGGGAAAAATAAAAGTAATGATCTGAAAGTAAAGAATAAAACAATTGATCTAATTTAGAATTTATTTACAAGCAGTTCAGACAGAATGAGATGAAAGTGGCATAAAGTGATCAATGACATGATCCAGTTGTAAAATGTTATGTATAGAGAGTGAAAGATTTTCTGTACTGGGCAGTTTTTGAGCATAGCTGACGAGAACAGTGTAGAGAGGATAGTCAGGGTTGTTCAGTGACCTCCTCTCCACCATTGTTTAAAGTGTGTCCTGTTTGCAGTCTTTCTGTTGGCACCTCTGGCTGCGATGCTGCTCCCCCAGCAGACCACAGAGGAGAACAAGATGCTGGCCACCACAGACTGGTAGAAGATCTCTAGCTTCGAGGAAAAGTCGGCTGCAGGTCTTCTTGTACACAGCAGTGCTGTTGCACCTCCGGCTCACTCCAGCACTTTCATCATATGAAATGTGAGGGCAATTGAACAGAAATCCCTGAAGTGAGACGAAGATGACTTCTACAGGGACCAGGAGCAAAGTTGGTCTGCAGCCTCAGGCAGCAGAGTTGTACCCTCTTCCAGGTGGTTTGATACCAGTGTGATGCTGGTCTGTTACAGATGCAGCATCTCTAAATTACCCGGAGATCACTTGCCCGCAGTGAACAACACTCCTGCAACATTTGTGTAAAGTAGTTGTTGACTTGGTCGTAACCTGCCTTGGTGCATTTCGTCTCGTACTTGTACGTAGCCATTTGGCCTCTGATACGAGTGTGAAATGATCGGATTGGATTGTCAATACAGGGGCACTTCATTCATGTTATTGTATAGATGATGCTTGAGGAGAAGTGAGTGAAACTCACCACTGGTGTTGGTTAGGCTATGACTGGATATATAATTCAATTTTATCATTTACAAACATTTGGTGTAAAAATTAATGACAGATTTAGAAAAACATATGTTTTTTATCCAGAAAATGTGTATCTGTCACGTAAAAATAATGGGAGAAACAAAATACAAGTCCACATGGATTAAGCAGGCCATCGTTGAACTCTGGTTGAACGCATGGTGCAAGTATGTAAAGATCTTCTAGTCAAATCTTTTATTGCTCAGATATTGATGTTTCATCTTTTTGAGTTTTTTTTTTTAGTGTTCTTTCATTTCGCTCCAAAGCTGGTTTCCGTATAGTAGTTGTACAAACTCTCTGTTTTAATCTGGGTTGTTGTCCACAAGTCCATTTTATATTCACCCCAGTGAGTGATAAAGGATGACCATCTTCTCTTGTTCCAGCTAATCTTATTGTTGAGCTTCTCCATTTTTGGTATTTGCTGTTGTTTTTGCGGAACTGTAACTGCTGTATGGTGTACATTGGTCATGGATGCCAAGCATGGCTGCAACTTCATTTGCCTCTGCATGCACGACCACGTATTTGCAGCCACTGATGGGGCATTCTAACTTCACAGACTTCATTGTTGTATTGAGTCACTCGCTGATTTCGGTTCGTTTGGACTTTGAGAAAGAGCACACATATGGTTACATCTGTAGCCTCAGCAAACTGTCACTCTTCCGAATCCAAAAGATTAAAAGTCAGCACCTGTCATGACCGAATAAACACCTCAAACTCTGAAAAGACTTAACACCACAGCCAGAGAGTTTTCCCCACTGGGGGGGACGGGAATTTGTGCCAGCACAAGTTTATGAGAAGCAATGGCACTTATGTAGAACAGGAGGAAAGGTTAGAAACTCATGTCTGTGCTATGCTTCGGGTTTGGCCAGGTAGGAATCCACCTCTTGTAGGCTAATCAGCGAGTCCCAACAGGGGGCTTGTGTTGTCCTGTTTTTTAGGTGGCTGGCGAGCGTGGGCAGGTTCACGTCTATGGGATCCTGAGGGTGGCTGCATAGCAGGTGCCTTTCAGTCCCATCGGTGCAGTGGGTTTCCACTGGTGATTAAAATCCTCTCACCGGTCTGGCACGAAGACTAGGGGTCAGCTAGTATTTTTTTTTTCCATGATAGCGAGGTGGATCTCCTGCTATGACCCAGACAAGCAGCAGGTGAGTTGTGTTTTTTGTTTGGGGTTAATTGTTTAGAATTAAACATGTTGTGTCAATTACAACACGGTACAAACTATGCACAACTAAGCACAAGGTTATCTTACGTACCGTAACTACAAAAAAAAAAAAAAACAAGACGCAACAACTAAAGACAACTAAACACTGTGTCGAACTAAGGCTTGTGTTCCATAACGCTAAAGACTGATCCTATACTCGATGGTTTGATGCCAGTGTGATGTTGGGGTAACGGATCACCAGACAGACGACAGACGCAAAGGATTATTTGGAAGCCTCTGTTTCTCTCTAATTTTCCCCGAGATCGCTTGCTCGCAGTGAACGATACTCTTGCAACATATGCGCAAAATAGTTGTTGACTTGGTCACAACCTGGCTTGATGCATTCTGTCTCTTACTTGCATGTAGGCACTTGGTCTCTGATATGAGTGTGAAATGATCGGCTGAGTTTGTCACACCCCTGCCACATACATGTTAGAAAGGGCACCTCTACTACCATGGTGTTCTCTGCCCTCATTGTAAGCGCATGCATGGTGGCGAGGATGTCCTTTTTAACCTTACCAATCAGGCACCTGCCAGTAGCACGAGTGAGATCCCTCCTCTTTCTCACAGCATTCCAGTAGTTGTGCCATGTCAGGGCCAGTCAGCCTGGTACCCATTTTATACTCACTGAACACAGAACACTGAATGAATAATCAAACTCAAGGAATGGTGAAATTTCAGGATGCATACGCTTGTTCTATTTGATGCTCATAGAGTCATTGAGACTGGTATGAGGTCGTTAACGTTCACAGGCCCATCCGTTGGGCAACCTCCAAGCCAATCAGGCAGCTCACAAAACTGCATATAGTTTTGTGAACACTGCTGCCTGGAGTTCTTGAGTTTTATTTGAGCTTGCATCTGGTTAAAATGTTCAAATACATAAGTGATTTAAAAAAGTCAGACTGACCGGAAATCAAATTCAGTTTTATCATTAAAAACCATTTGGTGTAAAAAACTACAGACAAATTTAGAAAAACATTTGTTGTTTATCCAGAAAATATGTAACTGACACATAAAAATAATGGGAGAAACAAAATAAAATTCTGCTTGCCATCGTTGACAATCTTTTATTGGTCAGAATTTGATGTTTTCTCTTTTTGAGTTTGTTGTACAATAGGTTCTTTCATTTTGCTTCAAAAGCTGGTTTCTGTGTAATAGTTGCACAAACTCTCGTTTAGCATCTGAGTTTTCATCCATAAGTCTTGTAGGTTGTTCGCCCATGCTCCTGGGTTTGTTTTCCCTTGGGGAAAGGCCACATACAATAAACGGTGTTGTTCACCCCACTTGTGTTTAGAAAGGCTCTTGGCTCGACAGACGTGAATACCGGACCACATCTCTACCCAGCTCCTCTGACACGCAGTATGTTGCAAATGCAGGATTTAGATGATTCACGCGACCATCTGCCCTGCCCGTTGTTCGGGAGAAGATAGGCCAATACAAGTATTGGTAGACAATGGGTGGTTGAAGAAATGTGGGTGAAGAAATCTATATGTTAGAAAGGGCTAGTCGAACTTCCGTGGTGTTCTCTGCCCTACAAGTGCATGCATGGTGATGAGCATGTCCTTTTCGTCCCTAGCTATACAGTGATTTTTCTGTGACGTCTTCCAGTCTTGGAGGCATTGGAGAACAAAAACAAAGATTGCACTTAAAACATCAATTCTGTCAATTTTCTTGTTACTAAAGTAAAGAGTTGACAAATTACTTATAACAGACAACTCAATAACTGCATTAACAACACGGGCTTATCCTGTTTACCTTAAATATAAAAATAAGCTGTAACAACTAAAGACAACAAAACATGGTGTGGAACTAAGGCTTGTGTCTTTTACTCATTAAGACTGATCCTAGAATTGATGGTTTGATGCCAGTGTGATGCTGGTCTGTTACAGATGCAGAGAATTGTTTGCAATTCCACCGAGATCGCTTGCCCGCAGTGAACGACACACCTGCAACATTTGCCCAAAGTAGTTGTTGACTTGGTCGCAACATTGCTTGATGCATTCCGTCTCTTACTTGCATGTAGCCACTTGGCCTCTGAAACGAGTGTGAAATGATCGAATAGGTTTGTCATGCCCCTGCCACATGTTAGAAAGTGCTACAAGGGGTTACGGTGGTGTTCTCTGCCCTGATTGCAAGTGCATGCATGGTGGCGAGCAAGTCCTTTTTATCCCTACCAATCAGGCACTTGCCAGTACCACAATTGAAATCCCTCCATAGATCTTTCTCACAGCATTCCAGTAGTTGTGCCATGTCAGGGCCAGTCAGCCTGGTACCCATTTCATACTCACAGAACACTGAATTAATAGTCAAGCTCAAGGAATGGAAAAAAATCAGGATGGTATTCTTGTTCTATTTGATGCTCATGTAGTCATGGAGGTATGAGGAGGTTGATGTTCAGGCCCATCCGTTTGGTGTAAAAACTTAAAACAGATTTAGATAAACATTTTGTTTTTTATCCAGAAAATGTGTAACTGACACACAAAAATAATGGGAGAAACAGAACAAAAGTCTGTAAAGATTTTGCAGGCCATAGTTGACAATCTTTTATTATCAGAACACTGAATGAATAATCAGGCTCGAGGAATGGAATAAATTCAAGATGCATACTCTTGTCCTATTTGATGCTCGTAGAGTCATTGAGACTGATATGAGGTCGTTGACGTTCACAGGCCCATCCGTTGGGCAACCTCCAAGCCAATCAGGCAGCTCTGTCACCAAGAGAGCCATGGCGGGCAGAGTTACTCCTTGAATCGGATTGTTAGGGTAAAAATCCAATGCTTAGTAGTCCTCACCCTCGCTGATTAACTCGTGTGGTGAGTGGCGGTGAAATACAGGTGCACTTCATCCAGTGTTCATTCGTATTATCGTATGGGTGATGCGTAACGGGAAGTGAGCGGAACTCATCAGTGGTGTTTGTTGCACTGACTGCATATAGTTTTGCGAACACTGCTGCCTGGAGTTCTTGAGTATTATTTGAGCTTGCATCAGGTTAAAATGTTCAAATACATAAGAAGTGATTTAAAAATGTCAAACTGACCGGAAATCAAATTCAATTTTATCATTAAAAACCATTTGGTGTAAAAAACTACAGACAAATTTAGAAAAACATTTGTTGTTTATCCAGAAAATATGTAACTGACACATAAAAATAATGGGAGAAACAAAATACAAGACTGCCGGCCATTGCTGACAATCTTTTATTGGTCAGAGGTTGATGTTTTGTCTTTTTGAGTTTGTACAATAGTTTCTTTTCATTTTGCTTCCAAAGCTGGTTTCTGAATAATAGTTGTACAAACTCTCGTTTAGCATCTGAGTTTTTGTCCATAAGTCTTGTAGGTTGTTCGCTCATGCTCCTAGGTTTGTTTTCCCTTGGGGAAAGGCCACAGGTGATAAGTTGTGTTGTACACCCCACTTCAGTAAGAAGTCTCTTGGCTCGACAGACGTGAATACTGGGCCACATCTCTCCCCAGCTCCTCTGAAGTGCAGTATGTTGCAAATGCAGGATTTAGATGATTCACGCGACCATCTGCCCTGCCCGTTGTTCAGGAGAAGATAGGCCAATTCAAGTATTGGTAGACAATCATGAGATAGTGCACTCCTCTGTGGGTGAAGAAATCTATATGTTTACAAAGGCATGCATAGTGGTGACCATGTCCTTTTTGTCCCTACCAATCAGACTCCTGTGAGCACAACTAGTGAAATCCTTCCTTAGATCTTTCTCGCAGCATTCCAGTAGATACGCCACGGCATGGCAAGGCCTTTTAACCTTGTACACATTTTATATTCACCCAGCGAGTGATAAAGTACGACCAGTCTTCTCTTGTTCCAGCTAATCTTATTGTTGGATGCTTGAGCTTCTCCATCTTGGTTATTTGATTTTGATTCCAGCTGAACCGTAACTGCTGTCTGGTGTACATTGTTGTGTATGCCCAGTATGGGCGCAATAATAGTCGCCTCTGCATGCACGACCACGTATTTGCAGTCACTGATGGGGCATTGTACCTTCATAGACGTCATCGTTGTATTGAGTCACTCACTGATTTTGGTTCGTTTGGATTTTGAGAAGGAACACATATAGTTACAACCTCCGTAACCTCAGCAAACTGTCACTTCTCTGAGTCAAAAAGTCAGCACCTATCATGACCGATTAAACTTCTTAAACTCTGCAAAGACTTCACACCGCAGCCAGAGAGTTTTATCCACTGGGGTACGGGAACTTGTGCCAGCACAACAAGTTTATGAGGAGCAAATAGATGGGCCAGTTCAGCTGCAGGAAGAACACCGGCAAGAGCAAATGGATGGGACTAATGTAGAACAGGAGGAAAGGTTAGCAACTCATGTCTAGGCTTTGTTTTGGGTTTGGCCAAGTGGGAATCCACCTTTTGTAGGCTAATCAGCGAGTCCCAACAGGGGGCTTGTGTTGTCCTGTTTTTTAGGTGGTTGGCGAGCGTGGGCAGGTTCACGTCCGTGGGTCCTGAGGGTGGCTGCATAGCAGGTGCCTTTCAGTCCCATCGGTGCAGTGGTTTTCCACTGGTGATTAAAATCCTCTCACCGGTCTGGCACGAAGACTAGGGTTCAGCTAGTGTTTTTTTTCCATGTTAGCGGGGTGGATCTCCTGCCAAGACCCAGACAAGCAGCAGGTGAGTTTTGTTTTTTGGTCCAATTAACCCCATTAATGCCTAATCTTGGAGGCATTGGAGAACGAAAACAAAGATCACACTGGCACCTAAAACATCAATTCTGTCGATTTTCTTGTTACTAAAGTAAAGAGTTGTCGAACACTGCTTACTACTTGTAACAACATGATACAAACTATGGTACATTTAAAGTCTTAGTTTAGACAACTCCATGACATGGTGCATTAAAGCACGAAGTTATCTTACGTTCCGTAACTATAAAAAAAACAAACATAACAACTAAAGACAACTAAACACAGTGTGGAACTAAGGCTTGTGTCCTATAATCTTAAAGACAGACCCTATATTTGATGGTTTGATGTCAGTGTGATGCTGGTCTGTTACAGACAGACGCAGAAATTTCTTTGGAAGCCTCCGTTCCTCTCTAATTTTCCCCGAGATTGCTTGCTCGCAGTGAACAACACTCTTCACTTGCTTGTTCGGTCGGTATTGATCGTGATTGTGTTAGTGATCAGTTGGATTTTTTATTTTGCGCGAAGATTTGCACAAATCTTCGTAACATTTGCGCAAAATAGCTGTTGACTTGGTCGCAATATCGCTTGGTGCATTCCATCTTGTACTTGCATGTAGCCACTTGGCCTCTGAGACGTGTGTTAAATGATTGGATGGGTTTGTCATGCCCCGATGAATGTTAGAAAGGGCTACCCGTGCCCTTTCTAACATGGTGTTGACCCTGACTGCAAGTGCATGCATGGTTGTGAGCGTGTCCTTTTTATCCCTACCAATCAGGCTCCTACCAGCACCATGAGTGAAATCCCTCCTTAGGTCGTTCTCAAAGCATTCCAGTAGTTCTGCCATGTCAGGGCCAGTCAGCCTGGTACCCATGTCATACTCACTGAACACAGAACACTGAATGAATAGTCAAGCTCAAGGAATGGTACAAATTCAGGATGATATTCTTGTTCTATTTGATGCACATGTAGTCATAGAGCTATGAGGTCGTTGATGTTCAGGCCCATCTGTTTGGTGTAAAAACTTAAAACAGATTTAGATAAACATTTGGTTTTTTCCCAGAAAATGTGTAACTGACAGACAAAAATAATGGGAGAAACAAAACAAAAGTCTGTAAAGATTTTGCAGGCCATTCTTGAAATCTGGTTGAATGCATGCTGCAAGCATGACATGATCTTCAAGTCAAATCTTTTATCAGTCAGATCTTTATGTATCATCTTTTACAGTATGTACAATAGATTCTTTCATTTTGCTTCCAAAGCTGTATAATAGTTGTACAAACTCGTTTAGCATCTGAGTTTTTGTCCATAAGTCTTGTAGTTTGATTGCCCTTTGGGAAAGGCCACAAACAATAAACGGTGTTGTACACCCCACTTGTGTTTAGAAGGCTCTTGGATCGACAGACGTGAATACTGGGCTACATCTCTACCCAGCTCCTCTGACGTACAGTATGTTGCAGATGTCCTTGATGAATATGCCTCAACCAATAAAAGTCATTTTGTACCACATACGAATTTGCGTAGTAAAAGTGAATTTGTTGCAAGACATAAATTACCTTTGCCGGGAGGGTCCAAGCTAAGGCTTTCACAAAAATTTGGTACTGTAGATTCTAAAGGACCAGTTAACGCTAGTACTTGTAGATTCTGCTTAGCTGAGGGTAATTGGAAAAATGATTGTCCACTTCTTAAAGCTAAAAAGTCAGCATGTTAAGCCTGCTGTGTTAACAGCTCCACTTACAAGTATCTGTGGCACTGCTTGTCAACAAGGATGAGTTTGATCCAGTTAAATGTTGTTCTTTGTCCTCCCACTCTGATTTTTCTGCTTTTTTCAGAAGGTGTGGTGTTGCTATCAGGGGAGCCACGTGTTCCCATTTAAATTTTGAGAGATGCAGGAGCTCTAGATTCTTTTACTTTAGAGTCTGTGTTGCCATTTTCAGCACAGTCTGATACAGGTAGTTGTGTTCTGATACGGGAAATGAGTTTAGTTTTCTTTTCCTTTGCATATAGCCAGGTTAATCTGTGGTCAGGTAGAAGATGATTCTACCTGTATAAGGTGTGCGCAGATGGCAGACATAACATCTTCAACAAGGAGCTTCTGAAGACTCCTGCTAATAAAAGGCCCTACTGCTTTGTGGACTTCTGTGGAGACAGGCGTGCTGCTGCTTTGTTAGCAGTCATGGATAGAAGGAGGATTATGGGGAAGGAGATCAAAATTAACTGGGCAACAACACCAACTAGTTGGGCAAGAGGCACGAGTATGCGTTTTTGAGTCTTTGTTGGAGGCCTGAGTCCAGAAATAACTGCTGCAGATGTCAGAGCTGCTTTCAGTCCGCTTGGCAGAATATTGAATATTCGTTCGATAGATATGACCACAGGAAAGTCTAAAGGCTTTGGTTTTGCGTCCTTCAATAAATGGAATGCAGAGACTGCCATCCAGCACATGGGGGGGTCGATGGTTAGGTGGCAGATGGATTCGAACTAACTGGGCTACAAGAAAACCTCCCGCCCCAAATAACAACTACAAAAGGGCTTCATGCAGCAAAAGTCCATGCCCCAACAAAACAAGATCGGCTTTTGCAGCTGCTCAGCCCTATGGCCAGTGAGAGCAGTGCTCCCCTCTGCCAGCTGTCTCGTGCTCTTAAACTACTCCCCAGGTACCAGGGTTGTTGAGTTGCAAAGTCAAGTCAGACTGTAGACTGGTAATATTGTTTTTTGTAGTGGGCTTTTGATAGGGAGGTGTCATGGCACCCCCTTTGCCTGGCAGGGGTGGAGCCATCTGAGTGCAGCCAGCTAGGAAGGAGATGCCTGCACCAATTGTTTTCTCTACGATTTGTCGTCTGCAGGTCAGGTACGCTTTTGGTTATTTTGATGATTGTCTTTATTTTATAATAACCATAGTTTGATTTGGCCCATACTTTGTCTCTGTTTCCCTCATTATTGCCTCAAAGCCAGAGCCGGTCTGTGACAGAAGAGAGAGTATAAAGTCTACAAAAAGGCCATGCATAAAAACAGTCGCCCCCTCTAACAGTTAGAGCGGATGACTTTTCAGTTTAAGTGCAACTCTACCTCTGACCAGTAGTTGTGTTGCACAGCGTAGATGGGGAGTAGAGTGAGCGCAGCCGAGGAAGAATCAGTCCTCAGGATAGAAAAAAAAGTAATTAGTTGTATTTTGTTTACAACTAATTTGTTTAGAAAAACGCATTAATGAAATGTTTTTAAAGAAGAAATGACCGGTCATCCAATACAGGCGCAACATGTGTGTATGTGTGTACATGTAAGTCTCTGTGTGTCTATGTATTTGCTTGTTTGTGTATGAAGTCTCTGTGTGTGTTTTTGTCCACGTTGGGTATTTATGTCTGTCTCGTGTGTTTTTGTTTAAAAAATATTCAGCAACTGTTGGCCCCTCAGCATTGCAGCCCTTTGGAAGTTGATTGTTCATTAAATGTCCTTTAGAAATATTGTGAATTGGATTGAATGTATGAATCTGTGTATTTACAGTCTTACGTGTGTTTATGTGTGTGTGTGTGTGTATATCCACCAGTGAGATAGCAGAAATAATCTCATTTCCTGTCTCAGAAACAGGAAACGGATACATTCCTGAGGGCCAGCATCAGATTAGCACGAGATTAGAGGTGGGCTCATTTAGGAGCCCTGGGGAACACCAGGAGACCCCACTGTGGGGTGGAAGTATTGGTTTAGACTTTTAAACCCGTTAATGTAGGTAATGTAAGGTTGATTGCAGAGTGCAATTTTCAAATGTTTCATATCTAACCACACTGCGATTAATTTTCCTACAATTTCAGCCTCAGTGCGGACATCGTACGATCAGAAAGTCTGCTGTGAATGAACCACTCAGATTGTACCAGCAAAATCAAACAGCACTTCTTCTACAAGTTTTGCCTTTGTGTGCCATGGTTACAGTCATACTTTTGTGTTTATTTGCAACACAATGTTAGAACCAACCAATTGTTAATTGTTCCACAGTGCTGCTTCTGCAGTCCACAATTTTTTCCACAATTAACGACAAAATTTCAGACAAGTCAGAAACTCATCTGACTGTCCGATTACAAGTCGGGGTGATCCGGAGTTTTAAAGCTTTATGCTGCCCCAATTTAAGAAAATAAAAAGGCCTTCTGGTGCCTTTGCAGTCTATAAACGCCACAAATTATCTTTTTTTTTCAACCGAACCTGGGTGTCTGTGGGTGTCATTGTAAATATAAAATGTTTCAATGTTTACAAACTCGTTTTCTTCATTTGTCATAGAAACAACCCGCTTCCTACCCAAAGAAATGTTTGCAGCGCACCACACGTTCACGGCAATTATTGTATTTTTTTGTGTGTTTATAGTTTTGTTTTTGTTTAATAGAAATCACAATGTTCAACGAAATGTTGTCAATGCTCTGTATGCTTGAATTTTTTTTTTGTGTGTCACCCATTGGGAGGGGGTAGTGTTGTAAAATGAGAGAATTACGGGTTGTCGCCAGACCAACGACATTTACAGCACCTGGGGAGGAGTTGGTGGCCCTGATGCAGAACTTTTTGGGATCTCAGCAAAGGAGAGAAGGAGCACCAGAAAGTGTCCATAGCCAGCACTCAGGTGCACCACGATCTTACGCTGCTCGTTCCAACCCCTGGCTCCAAGACCCCAGTTAACCCTGACCTATCAGCAAAGTTTTCATCAAATTTCGTAGAATCAGCCAGTATGTCCGACGATCACAGGCATGCACAAAGTCTGTATTCTGATCCAAAAATTCTTCCCTATGACATGGGGGAAAGTACCAAGGACTTTTTAATGTGGTTTGAATGCATTGCCAGAACCTGGAGGACTCTGTTTCACCCGTACGCAAAGCTAAATAAACTAACTGGCGCATGCTATCCACTTCAACCTGAGACTGAACTCTGGGGACTAGGGCTTGAATGCCAAAGGATTTAAGTGAATGGTTTACCAATCACAACCATGCTAGATACAGATAATTTTATATTGCTAATTAAGCATCGCTTCGTACCTGCTAACTGTGTTGATTATTGCAAACAAGAGACTATTTTGTGTATTCATAGAAAAAGCATTGGTATCCTAGAACTGCGCTGTCAACAAAAATGAACAGCCATATTTGGTAACTTTTGGTGTGGTGCTATTTTGGGTTGGGATAATCCTGTGCTAACGGACTGGTTACTAGACAATGAATAAAACCTGGTAGATACTGCTGAAAAGCAGATGTGTCACATGTCCTGTAATTACTTGGGTTCAGGCCAGGGTTGGTGTACAACTGTTGTACCAGATATTGATCCTAATCTGTGTGAGGGTGGAACAAAAAGGCATTAGCGATCATAGAAGCAATGACGCTCTGAGAAACAGAATCAGTCAAGGCAAAATAATCCTAAAGTAACTTGTTTGCTTTTCTATGAAACAAATGAAAATTTTGTGGGAAATAAAAGTTTGTTGACGATGACATCCTGCCTACCGTGGATCAGGATTTAAAACGTTTTGTATACCAGCAAACTGTTGGCTACTCAACATGCACACCGCACAGACTTGGGTCGCCATAATACCTCTGCATCGGTTCTTGTTTCTACCGGACATTCGGATGAATATTGTGCCGCCTGCCATACATGCTAGAAAACATGCAATAAACCCTAAGTCAGATAGAGTATTGCTACAAACCCGTTCAGTGATTTCTACACTGTTCTGCGGACATTATAGACTAGTTAAGAAGGAGCAGTCATGGTAACGAGTGCATCCTGTTAATATGCAACTACGGTACAAGATTCCCTGAAGCTTTTCCCCAGTGTTCTATCTCCACCCCAAATGTGGTATCTGCATTGATACCGCTTTTTTCCCCAAGTTGGGATACCCGTTGAGAGTGACCAAGGAACAAACTTCACATTCAACCTGATGAAGCTCTTCCATAACAGCTTGGCATTGCCCCCAATAAAAACAACACCCTACCATGTGCAAACAGATTGTTTGGTTGAAAGATTCAATCAAACATTTAAAAAGATGATTCAGAAGTTTGTAGATGACACTGGAAAGAATTGGCATTGGTGGGTGCCATTCCTTCTGTTTGCATAGAGAGGTGCCACAGATCTCGATTGGCTTCCCACCATTCAAGTTACTCTATCACTAGGATGTTCAGGGACCACTGGATTGCTTCGCCAATCCTGGGAGGGTCCTTCCACAACAACCAAGGACTTGTGCAGTTTGTCCTAGAGATGAAGGAGCAATTGGGAGCAAGTAGAGGCTGAGCTCAACTTTCGTGAGGCCCAATGAAGGTAGAAGATTTCGTACGGCAAACAGGCTCAAAACTGGAAAGTCCTATTACTGCTACCATCATCTAGCAATCACCTTCTGATGAAGTGGCATGGGCCCCACTCCATCGTCCGATAAACGGGCCTGTCACATCTGAAGTTCACTAACAGATTTACCACATCTGCTAACAGAGGGTTCAGTCCATACTCCTATGTCAAACCTAATGGTGAGAAGTGGATACAGATGGAGAAGATGAGGTGGGACCTGATCTTTCAACTGCAGTCTGCAGTTCCAGAGTTGATCCATCTTAAATCCAAGCAAGCCACTCAGGTCCACCTGGTCTTCAGCGTGGTTGCATCAATATTTTTAGCCAACGCTGGCAAAACAACCTTTGTCAAACATGCCATCCATCTCAAAGATAAATGTCCCATTTGCTAGCATTCCTACTGTATCCCACAACATCTAGTAGAGATGTAGCAGCTTGGAGTCATTTAGGCCTCCATTTCAGAACGGTGCAGCCCAATGGTCATCATCTCAAAGAAGAATGGCTCACTTCACATATTCGTGGACTTAAGGAAGGTCAACTGTGTGTGGAGTTTAATGTCAATCCCATGCCAAGAGTTGATGACTTGCTGGAGAAGATTGATACTTCTAAGTACATCACCACACTTGACCTTTGTTAAGACTACTAGCAAGTGCCACTAGAGAAATCATCCCTTCCGTACACTGCCTTCCAAACACCTGCTGGACTGTTCCGGTTCACTGTGATGCCAGCTTCATGGATCTCCAGCCACATTTCAGAGGTTTATGGACTGGGTTCTCCAGGGTTGTGACCACTGCAGTGCTGCTTACTTGGATGATATTGTGGTCTTTAGCAACACGTGGTACCTGTCAATTCAGCCCTTCAAGTTCTCTGTCCGTCATCGGCCGGGAAAGTCCAACGCAGTGACAGATTTTTGTCAAAGTCTCCACAAATTGTCAACCTCCAAGGGCAGGACAGTGTCATGTGCAACCACCCGCTTACCAGCAAAGGAAATGCGTAGGACGTGCCACAGGCGGGAACGCGCACTACGCCATCAACACGCCAATACACATGTAATTTTTCACTTTTCCGTGATCACACCATGAACATTCATCCATGTATTAGTCTTTCATTCTCATTGAACGAGCCATTTAGTCAAGGGTGCACACTTGGTGGCTCACAACATTTCACACAGCCATGTCGGTCAACACGCACAGCTCAATCGGCCAAACAGTGCGTAAGGGTTTCACTGCAGTTACATAGGAGGTGTGGTCATTAAAAGAAACTCACTTCAGATGTTTTTTTTTTTAACTAAACAGTATTTATTGAATTTATTTGTCTTTAGTTTTTTTTTTCAATTGTTTGATAATTTATAAAAGTCAAAGAAACTTGATGTTTATGCTTGAATTTTTTTTTGTGTCGTACAGTTAATATTTATTTTAATAATTATTGGTCGACCCTCAAAAGGGACTGATGATATTTTTTTTTATTGAATATAGAGTTGGTTTGGAGGGTTAAGTTGGGTTTTTCCTTTTAGTTCTTGTGGTTTTGCTGCTAATAAACTGAGTACTGCTCATTAAATGAACTGTTTGCTGCTTGAAAGAATAAAACTGACAAACTCCAAGGCTGATCACGTGTACTTTGTTCACATTGAGAAGTTTCAAAAGAACCTATATGACACCATTTTTTTCTGATTGTGAATAAAAATCCTGCATGACTCTGGAGGTTCTTGGCCTGCATGGGTCTGTGTTGCATCACTCGTGCATGTGTTAGAGACGCAGGTTCAGTCACTGTGTGAACTTGGTTGCCGTGGTAACGAGTTGAGAATGGAACAGAAAGGCTGCTGTTTGTGTGTCTGACAGTCACCAGCCGGCGGTTTATAAGCTGCGGGAGATAAACCAGAGTGTGAGGAAAGCTCGGCAGATCCAAACAGAAGAACGCACTCACACAGTCTGCTACATCCGCTTCCTCCAAAACACACACAGGAAATCACAGCAGACGGAAACCTTTTCCGTAGCTCTGAGACTTTTACAGTCATGTCAGGGATGTCCGAGCCTAGTCCTGGAGACCCGCTTCGCTCAGACGCTTATAACTTCAAATATCTAGTTAAATTTTAGAGATCTGATACTGAGCCAGGACTCTGAAAACATCTTTACATCCAGACACTTCTCCTCCTAAACCTCGGACACACTTCTTATAATAAAATGATAATGTTTAAAAGAAAAATCTTATCAGATAATTTAGTTTAATTTGTTTCAGTTGTAGTTTTCTTTCTTTCCAGTTGGTGGAGAGATTCCCTCCTAAAACTCATTGTCAGAATGTACCAAAGA
This sequence comes from Neostethus bicornis, assembly GCA_902685375.1. Taxonomy (NCBI): domain Eukaryota; kingdom Metazoa; phylum Chordata; class Actinopteri; order Atheriniformes; family Phallostethidae; genus Neostethus; species Neostethus bicornis. The sequence goes on along the minus strand of LR738553.1, from coordinate 3,473,284 downwards.
TTTGAAATGAAAGATTCGATCAGGAGTCTGAGGCCTCAAGTTGACCTTAAATGACCTTAAAAACCTAATCAGTACATCTATAATTTATATTGAGTAATCTCTTCAGAAGTTTAATTAGGTAAATTGATGTGACAGAGATGTGGTCAAAAAATTTGTAATTGTCGTGGTTTGTGCTTCGGTAACGATTTGTAAACACCACAGTTACTCAGTCCCAACTACAGATGAACTGGTTCAATTTTGAGGGTCACGACCAAAGGTTGAGGTCACTGGTTTGTAGAAATGATATCTTCTTTCTCGTTACTCACAGTGGAAACAGAAGCTCATTCATAGACCTCAAACATTCATTATTAATATAGTCTGTGATACAAGTTAAAAGAAGGTTTTTCATTTGACGCCCTGATCTCGACTTATTCTTTAAAATTACTTAATTGTAGAAAGTTGATTTGGTCCACGACAGACTGGCAATCTGTTTGTGGGCTGCCCATCGCCTCCAATCAGCCGGGATGGCACCTCCGCATGGCACCTCCGCAACCCTGACAGTTCAGAAGGTGACTGACTGCTTTGGTCCAGCTTCACACAGATAAGCCGGTAGATTGAGAACCCTGGATTAGATCCTCCTGACCGCTTCATTAAACCTGATAAACCGGCCGCTGCCCCGAAACACTTCACAATCACAGCCAGTGTTGTGAATAAAGCCATATAAGTGGAACGGAATTACAAATGGTGTTAGTTTATAAGAGATAGAGTAATCTCATTTGTTACTTTCTTGCAGTTACAACGATGTTACCGTTACTAAGTTTTGATAAGATCTGTCTAAGTAAAGCAGCAATAAAACTTCTTGATTACTTCAGAATACGGCAGGTGGACAAACAGTTGAAAAAACATATGTATAGGCACAGGAGAAGGTGTGAGGGTGCTGTAGCCACGCTGTTCTCCCATGCGGCACATTTACCACCAGCAGATTTGAATAGTTTGTGTATCTTGCCGCCATTCCATTTTGGTTCTGAGATGGGAAATTCAATTTTGAAAAAAAAAACATTTCTCAATAAATTTGCAAACAGACAAGTGGACCAAAAAGTTCCCTCTTTGTGACATCTAGAGGTTTATTGTGTTTCTATGTAACCTGGGGTCTAGAGGTTTACACATAAATTGCAGACAGTCAACAAAATTTTGAATAAATTTTAAAAGAGTAATAAAAAATTTGTGGCGGTAAAATAAGAATAGAAGAAGCTACGGACATTTGTTTTACTCCTGAAGCACTAAAAGAAATCACACCAGCCCACTCTACCAAACAGAGGGAGGGGCTTTTCTTAAACTTTTTCACGTTTTTACTCTTTTTTTTGTTTGTTTGTTTTTTAAACAGTCATTTATCAAAAAGTATTTGACTTATCAAATGTCTGTTCTTAGCAGTTTGAGAAAAATTTTAGTATTTTGAAAGTAAAATTGTATTTCTTGCTAAAATCATGCTTGACATTTTCCTGGTTTGAAGAGCATAAACATTTTGGGGGAAAATGTCCAAACTCCATTCATGTCTATGGGGAAAAATCTTTATAACTGAACTCTTTTTTTTTTTTTTTTTTAGCAAAAGACAGAGCAAAAATTTGAACATAATCCAACTATTCACTCCCAATAACGCCATTCGGTTTGAGACTGAATCGGTCACTGCTCCTGAGACTAGAGAGCTCCTAAAAAAACGCATGAAGTAGAAATAAATAATGAAGAAAAACAGGAAAACGATACTTGACGCCATACGATCAGATCAGTCTAATGAACAAGTTTTCTTGTAAACAAGCATCTGCACTGTGTGTCATGACATTTATTAAAAAAGAGATAGTCTGAAATAAAACAAGTACTGGTAATTAGTCTGAATGATGATGCACCGTGTGGGGATGTTGCTACTGGTAACCATGGAAACAGGAGCTGGTTGTTAACGCTGTTAGAAGTTTGTCCAAAAATGAGGTGAATTCTACATGGTCTGCAGAGATGATAGACAAGAGAGACTTCTGACATAAAGATAGGACTGTGCTTCGTTCCAATGAGAAGCATAGAGTATGTCTACCCTTATTGGGTATACCAAGAGGTGGCCATGTCAGGCTCCAGACATGATGATTGGTATCACTGGTTCTGGTCTGTCTTTGATCTGTAACCCAATAAAACCACCTGTCAGGCGATCAGCCTGTTGGGACTCTCCCATGCCGACGCTGTCTGGGTTGATGGAGAAACCTGATAGAAGGTCTGAGATGAGCTCGCTTTCACCGTTAACCCTTCATTCTATTTTCCACATTCATTAATGCCAAACACTTTCAATAAAAAGGAAACTTATTTAAACACTTGAGTTACCTTATAATGAACCTCTCACCACACCGTGATAAGATGTCAGAGTCTCTTCATGACCAGATCATTGCAGGACAGCTTGATACGCAAGATGTCAATAAACTAAAACAACACAAAAATCCCTGTGAGAGCACAGACGTCCACCCCTTTTCTATGCCAGCCAGTGGGTGTAGATTAAAAACCTGGACGGTTTCCAGTCTGTCTAAGGACTATTTACAGTAGAGGAATCTACAACCAGTCTTGTTCCCGCTCACACCTATCGTTAATTGGAACTAACTAACGCTGATGCTAAAGTTAGCATTTTTAGTGCAATCAACCAATTAACCCTTTCAACAACGAAATCTGTTCAGATTATCATTCAAACAGAACTTTATACATCCTGAGGTTTCCATAGAAACCAGAGTTCCAACGTCTTCTGCTCCGCCTTTTAAAGTGAAAGCTTGTAACAAGACTTTAAACAGAACCTTTAACATACGCCTGGACCCAAACGGTGACCAAAATCAGACCCAAAATTGGATCACTTCTTTATCTTCCCATTGTGAATACATCCTGAAAATTTCATTAAAAGCCACCAAGAACTTTTGGACTTATCTTGTTTACTCACACACACACTTCTCATCACGTAATCTCCTCAGTGAAGGTAATAAAGTTTGGCCACTCTAACCTGATTCTGGTCTGAAAGAATGAAAACAACTCAGGGAAATTATATCTCAGATCAAGTCTGAATAAGGTCTTATTTTCTTTTAATGAAGCCAATCAACTAATAAAAGTTCATCAAAAAACAAAGTTATTTAAGAAAAAGGGAATTCCACATACAGAGGACTGATTACAGCCTGCTGGGCTCCTAGAGGGTGAACATCCTAAGACAGTTATTCAGGGTTCACTCTTTGAATCTGAATATTGTTCAAAAAGAACAAATACTAAACAAAAAGAACAGTTTTGTGAAAATCAACTCCCCTACACACACTTATATATATCTATATATCGGGTAAAATAGAAAGTGTGTCACTTGAATTATTAATTTTGACTCTGGCATAACTATTTGGTCAAATACAATCAATACAAATACAATCAAGTCAAACTTAAATACATGCAAATACCTCAAAATAAACGGTTTTATTTTAAGATATATATTTATATACAGTATAAATTAATAACATATATTATCTTATTCCAAGTCATGTCACAGTACTGTCTACAATAACTCCAAGTAGTTTAGCCTCAGTAACTTGTTCAATTAGGCTCCCATTTTACAGTCAAATTAAGAGCAGGTGAGTCTTTCAACAAATAATTTGATCCTAAAATCATTCACTTCGTTTTAACAGCAATAATAACCAATTTAATTTCATAAAACCGATTCTCAACGAATCTTAAGTCACTATAAAGATCTAATCAGAGGATCTCTATTAGTGCCAGGCATATAAATTGTTGAATCATCTGCATGTAGGGCAATAGTGACACGTTTTAAAGCCTAAAGTAACTCTAAAGTAAATTGTTTGTAAAGATTAAAAATAAAAGTGGGCCTACGCAGCGTCCTAGTGGTACCCCACAGCATAACGTCTGTGTTTCTGAATAATTTCCATCAAATAAAACAGTAAATGATCTGTGATCAAAGATAACTTTTAATTCTTTTTGTTGTCGAGTTTAACTTGAAAACTAACCAGTTTAACCAAAACTATTTAACTTTAGAAGAAAGCGGACTGATGGATGGGCTCATGGTGGTGGTTTCCTTGGTGATCAGGTGGAAAACAAAAAACTATTCTTGAGGCAGACTTAGAGTTACAGAAAAAGGTCTTTGTTAAAATGAACCTGGTGAACGCAAAGTGCAGATTTTGAGCGAGTCCCACCCCGGAGATGGGAGATGAACAAACCATCTATCCTGGTCTCTTTCCACTCCACGGCAGACGGGTTTATTTTCCCCGCTTTCTGAGAACAAAGAGAGGTTATGATGTGGGTGTACGGTGAGTGTATGAAGCCTGGTGATGGACGTGGGCAACCGAAGGGATGCCTGCCAGCAGTAAAATGCCACAGCATCACATCAGCAGTTTGACCCCGTCCGGGGTTATTTTAAGACTCCTTTTATCTCCAGTGTTGGGATCAGGAGGAGGCGGCATCACAGTGAGCTGCTAACAGCAACGAGGAAGAACAGCTAGACTGTGGGCGTCCATTAGGAGAGGTGACACATTCAGGTGTGCTTTTCTCCATTAGAGGAGCCATTAGTGCATAGGTGTGTCCTTCTATTAGCCCAGCTAACGAGGTGGGGGGGAGGGGCAGATTCTCCTCTTCCCACCAGTGGGCACTTTGCAGACTCATTGCCTACTTTTGAGGTTCAGCTGATTCAGACAACATAAGAGGGGGTTTATGGATGTAGTGAAGGAGGAAGTGAAGGTGGGAAAAGAGGATGAAGGAGACAGGGTTAGATGAAGGGCCAACTTTAGATGAATAGATTTGGTTTCTAGGTTCATCCGTCCAAACGTAAGATCACAAATGGGAAGGTCACAAATTCAAAGGATCAGGCAGAGATGTACTATTCAACGCCTTGGTGCAAACCTAATCTTGTGAGTCAAGAATGGGCGAATCCGCTGGACGAGGTGGTCTGATCGGTGGTCTGATAGGTGATCTGATAGGTGGTCTGATAGGTGGTCTGATAGGTGGTCTGATAACTGGTCTGATAGCTGGTCTGATAGCTGGTCTGATAGGTGGTCTGATAGGTGGTCTGATCGGTGGTCTGATAGGTGGTCTGATAGGTGGTCTGATTGGTGGTCTGATACCTGGTCTGATAGGTGGTCTGATAGGTGGTCTGATAGGTGGTCTGATCGGTGGTCTGATAGGTGGTCTGATAGGTGGTCTGATTGGTGATCTGATAGGTGATCTGATAGCTGGTCTGATTTGTGATCTGATAGGTGATCTGATAGCTGGTCTGATAGGTGGTCTGATAGGTGGTCTGATTTGTGATCTGATAGCTGGTCTGATAGGTGGTCTGATAGGTGATCTGATAGCTGGTCTGATGGGTGGTCTGATAGGTGGTCTGATCGGTGGTCTGATAGGTGATCTGAAAGCTGGTCTGATAGGTGGTCTGATCGGAGGTCTGATAGGTGGTCTGATAGGTGATCTGATAGCTGGTCTGATAGGTGGTCTTACAGGTGGTGAGGTGCTTTTCATCCCAGTAAAAGAGTCCGGTATCTTTTCCCCACGGTCACACCTTCTACTTCACTGCCTTCCTTTTAATCTCCTATAATTTTCTCCCCTTTGTTTTCTTCCCCCTTTGGGGTTAATCCATAAGAAACAAGGCCATGAGAAGTTCAGGCTCCTTATTAACCCTGCCTGAGAGACCACACCACCTCTCACTAACACCCCTCCCTCTCTTTGTGGTCCCTGAAAGATTAAAGGTAGTGGCATACTTGTTGGCACCTGAAATAGATTGGAGGAAAAACCTCTGGGGAGCAGCAATGACCGGTCTGTTTTCTTGAATTATCTGAGAGTCATAGAGGTCATTTAAGATCGATATCTGGCTTCTTTGAATTCACAGCTCCCCTCGGCAGCTGCCAAGCATGTCTGTAACGCTGACATAACTCCACATCTACTCTGAGCAGATCGATCGCCTTCTTCAGTTCGTAAACGTCCCTGACATCACCGCTCGACTCTTCAGATTTCCAGGTACAAGTTAGGCGGATATCCTGAAGAAGAAGAAGCACCTGGAGAATTAAATAAGTGAAAACTCAAAGAAGGCAGAGAAATAAAGTCTAGTGGAAAATGAGTTTTCAAATCGGATCAGAAGCAACTCTTTTATCATGATTGTTTACCAGTGGAGCCTATCGTGCTTCCTGTAGATACCTCATCATGTCGGGGTGATTATCCACTCATTATCTCACATGGAACAATTCCACTTAATATTTTCGTTCATTGTCATGATGCAAACCTGTCTGTTGTTTAACCCTGTTCCAGGTTTGGGCTTTAATGCTGCTTTTCTGTGTCCTTCACATCAGCTGTCGACATGCTGGGACCAATCTTGTCTTTTTAAAGAGTTAAGTTTGTAGGTTTAAGATATGTCTGCTTAAAGGGCCCATCTCATGCAAAATAACTCTTTTCACATTGTATTCTCTGCACATAAACACGCAAAATGTAGGGTTTGCAACATGCATTACACCATAGTTATGAAAATATATTGATTTGGTGGAGCACAGTCACAGACCCGGAACTTAGAAAGGCCGGGTATTTCTCATCCCCCCACCCGTCCTGAGAAAGTACAAGCTCCGCCCTCTGCTCTCACTGAGCCGCTATTCCTGCGCCCATCTCTGAGGAGGAGGGGGAAGGCAGGCGTAAACCCGTGCGTAGCGGTTTGGAAGCGTCTGAAATAAGATTTTATCATGTCGATTCATCAAAAAAGTGTGTTTCAAGCAAGAAAATAAAAAAGACGCAGAGCAGCGAACCAGCCTGTAGATCGGACGTTGAAAGCGAGTTTGTGAGGGCGTAAGGCCGGAGTGGAGGCGGGTGAGGAGGGCGGGCGGGTGGTGAGGAGGGAGGGTTTGCTGCGGAGGGGGGCGTGTGCGAAGTCCGTCCTGGCTATGTCAAATGCGTCATACTTTAGACATCTGCTCATTGGTTGTTTTGTCTGAGCGTTCCAGAAATCCACAGAAAAACGGGCTAAATCAATCTAGAAAGACATTTGGTGACATATACAAGGCCCGGACATCACACACACACACACACACACACACATATACAAGGCCCGGACATCACTCTTACAAAGTAGAAAACTCTGGAAAGTCGATTTTGCATGAGATGGGCCCTTTAAGTTTCTTGTCACCAAGTGGGATTATGAGGTAGGCCTTGAGTGCACAATAGAAAGTTTCAAAAAAGAAAGACAGGTGAGTCAGTCTGGTAAGTGACCAGGTGATGTTTAACTACTGGGGTCTCATCTATCGATCATGGCTATGCCCAAAAGTTTTATTACTACTTTGTACTAATTACTTGAAGGTTGAACCATTTTTATTATTATTTCACTGACAGATTAATGTGTGGCAATCACAGTTGCCATGGCGACTGCCTCCCTTACTTTTTAGCTTGTGGGAACACCGATACAGCTGCACTATAGCGACACCTCAGCATTGTGCATGAGTAAAGACAGGTGTCACCGGCTCATTGGAAAACCATTACATAAACATCACGACATTTACATGACCCAGATTTTGTAGTTCTTGAGGTGTTGTTGGGGTGGGATGGAGATCAAGTTGGCTTATGCCTGACAGTTGTCGCAGATGTAATTTATGAAGGAGAAGTACAGTGATTTTGTTTAATCTCAAGTTTGCGTGGCATAAACAACATCCTTAAGCTGAATAAAAAGCTGCTCAGCCAGAGATTTACACAATATTTAGTAAATGAGGCCCCTCATCAAGATTTGGTCCTGGGCAGGAAGTGATCGGGGATGAGGCTTGAACAACACAACAGATGACCTGCCTTAGGATTGAAGTACATTTAAACTTATATGAATCAGGCCTCGGCGATGGTGTGAGGAAGGAGAAGAGGAATCAGAGAACACATATGATGACTACCAAATTTATCCCTCTTGTCTCATTCATCAACGTGTGTTCAACGTGTGTGTAGTATGTGTGTAGTAAACTCCTGCTCTGTTGGATTGATACCTACAGATCCTAATTGATGTTTACTCCATGGATGAATGGACGATCATCCAGGACTGACCTGCTGCTGGTGTGGAAACGCATCCCGCTGGCCTCTAACCCAAACTAAACAGCAGGATGAGCAACAGAAGCAGCTACCCTGACTTTACAAGGATAAGCTTCTTTTTTTATTATAATAAATATTTACCACCTGGCTGTGGAAAAGGTCATCTCTGGACATTACTATTCAGCTCAAATAAGATCTGGCCATCGATACCCAGTGGTGCTGTGTAAATGTCAGCATATGAATAACTGAGTATCTGTTCTTAACACTGGTTGGCTGTGGTAAAGCTGCTCGAGGGTAAAAGGTTTGATTTAGACATGGACAGGAACATGATAGGGAGATTTAGGCATCGCTGCATTTTTATTAGAAACAGCAGGCTGTTTAGAATCGAGATTTTTATTTAACTCACAAAAAAAATGTTCTTAAATGTCAGGACTAAATTGGTCTGCCTGGTTATGATAAGTATAGAACATCACTTAGGAAAAAATATTAATAATAAAGTCTTTTATTTGTTACATGCCTTACATTTTTATACCAATCAAAACCTACGACCTTCTGTTAAATACTGCACCAATGACACAACGCCATGCTGCATACCCGACTAAACCTGTTGCTCTTTGATGAATATAGAACCAAACCTTTCTCACTTTGTTAAAAACTGAACCAAACCTAGTTTACCTTGTAAGGGTTAGGCTAGGTACACTTGCTTATTATTTTGGATTATTTTTTTGGTTTGCTTCCTCCGTTCCGTTCCATCGTCTTCCACTTATCCAGGGCAGGATCGTGGAGGCAACAGCCTCAGATGGGAAGTCCAAGTTTCACTCATCCTCCAGCTCACCCAGAAGGATCCTGAGTTGTTCCCTGACTAGCTATGACACATAGTCTCTCCAGCGGGTCCGGGGTCTGCTTCTTGTTCCCCTCCCGGTGGAACGTGCCTGAAACACCTCACCAGCGAGGAGCTCGGCAGGTATCTTGACCAGATGGCCGTACTACTCCATCTGGCTTCTCTTTACCTGAAGGAGGTGCGGCTCAACGCCAAGGTCCTCCCAGATGGCAAATCTTTGAGTGAGAGCCCTGCCACCCTGCGGAGGAAGACTATACTTCATATACTTTCTTCATTCTAATCATTGTTATACATTTTTGTACATTTTGCTTTCATTTGAATTTATTACTCTAATGTTCCTGCTGCTCGGAATTTGTGCTGTAATGAAAGGAATTCCCCTCTGGAATTAATAAAGTATTCTGATTCTAAAAACCAAACCAAATGGCCCAAACCAATTGCATGAAGGTTCTGTTCCGTCGTGTTACGCATGAAGGTTTATAGTAAATTAAAGCTTTTGCATCTTGTTAAAACTGTACCCAGCCTTTTGCCCCCTGCTACTTACTGGACCAAACTTTTGTACCCTGCTCAGTAATAATAATAACGCACTGAACTTATACAGCACTTTTCTAGATACTCAAAGACGCCTGACACATGCACTATTCATTCGCTACATATCAGATACACACATCCATTCCTGATGATCAGCGCTACCATGCAAGGTGCATACCACTATCATCAGGGGTTCGGTGTCTTGTTCGACGACACCTCGGTATGCACTCTGGGCGGGGAACCAGCAACCTTCCGGTTATGGGACGGTCAGCCTACCCACCAAGCCATCCTTCCCCCAAAGGAGCTTCTGTTAATGCTTAACTAATAAGGCATGGCATGGCAAGGTATGGCAAGGCATTGCATGGTAAGGCAAGTTTATTTGTATAACACTATTTATACAAACCGTAATTCAAAGTGCTTCAAAAATGTATTAAAATCTCAAAACATAGAATCAAAATGTTTTAAAAAAAATTCAATACCATACCAAGCATTTTTCATCTCACTGAATACTGGTCCAAACCTCGCTGGACCACACCTGTTGGACCTGGTCTAATACTGAATCAAACTTTTCTTGTACCTTTCTAAAAACTGTGCAGACTTTAATGCACCGTGATAACGTCTTATCTAGACTTATTCTAACTTTCCAAATCCTGCACCAAACCTTTTAGGCCCTTGCTAAGTACTAAACCAGAATACCTGGCTGTTTTTGATGTGGCCATACACCAGCTTTAAAATTATTTCTATTAAAGACATAGATCATACAGAGAAGAAAAAACCTGAACCGTGACGTCACATTCCATTCAATGTTCAATTTGAGTAAGAGACAGGAGCAACATTAATATGATAAACTAACCAGTCATACTGAGTATGTTTACATGGTGAAACGGCATCTAGCAGGCAGGAAATCTGCACTTTGCTTCTTTAAATTAAAGCCCAAGAGCTGGACTTTGAAACGGTGGAAAATTTCCCGAGAGAGACGAAACTGGTCGAATCCAATTTCCCTCAAGATTAGCCGACCGTTCACCCAAATTAGAATTCAAGGAGACAGCGATGTGATTAGGAAGAGCTCATCCGCTCTCGTTCGGCTGTTCAACCGAGACAATCAACAACAAGTAAGGTCACACATGACGTTACACAATGTTAGACCTCGGCTCACACTAGTTCATTCTAAGTTTGTTATATCAGGAAACATGCTTTGCGTTCTGAGGCTGGAAACTGCTTAATTACTTTTATAGTCAATATAAAAATGAGAGTTGCAGTAGTTATGACACAATAACAGAACAAAATGAATCAGTCAGATATGCACAGTAATAACTAGAAAATTACTGAGAGAGCACAGAGTTCCACTCTACTTTCCTGCCTGGCAGCCAATGGGTACAGACTACCAACCTGAACAGGTCTCCAGTCTGTTTAAAGACCACATAGAGGATCAACAACCAATCACTTCCACACTTATTGTGAAGGTGGAAAAACCCATGAATGTAAAAAGAGAAAATAAAAAATCTTTGATTTTCATTTCCATAAAGCAGAAAAGTTGGAAAAGATGAAGCTAGATAAAAAGTTAGAAGCTAATAAAAAGTTGAAAAAAAAATCTTTATTTTGCTTTTCTGTAGTGAGAGGAGGGAAGAGGTGGAGGAAAAGCTGGAGAGGTGGAGGTTTGCACTAGAAAGAAGAGGAATGAAGATTAGTCAGAGTAAAACAGAGTACATGTGTGTGAATGAGAGGGATCCAAATGGAAAAGTGAGGTTACAGGGAGAAGAGATAAAGAAGGTGGAAGATTTTAGGTATCTAGGATCAACAGTCCAGAGCAATGGAGAGTGTGGAAAAGAGGTGAAGAAGCATGTGCAGGCAGGCTGGAACGGATGGAGAAAAGTGTGATGTGTGACAGAAGAGTTTCAGCTGGAATGAAAGGAAAAGTGTACAAAACCATGGTGAGAGCGGCCATGCTGATTGGTCTAGAGACAGTGTGGTGAGAGCGGCCATGCTGATTGGTCTAGAGACAGTGTCACTGAGGAAAAGACAGGAAACAGAGATGGAGGTAGCAGAGATGAAGATGCTGAGGATCTCTCTGGGAGTGACCAGGATGGACAGGATCAGAGGAACAGCACATGTTAGAGGTTTTAAAGTCAGAGAGGTCAGACTGAGATGGTTTGGACATGTGCAGAGGAGAGAGAGAGAGTACATCAGAAGAAGGATGCTGGATTTGGAACCACCAGGAAAGAGGACTAGAGGAAGACCAAAGAGGAGGTTCATGGATACAGTGAAGGAAGACATGAAGATAGTTGGTGTGACTGCAGAGGATGCAGGAGATAGGGTTAGATGGAAGAAACTGACCTGCTGTGGCGCCCCCTGGAGGGAAATGCCGAAAGATGAAGAAGAAGACTATTTAATTTTTTTAGAACAAGCTATGGCAGACCAGTTTTTGGCATTTTTTTTAATGTCCAGCAGAGGACAATGACAAACGCTTTATGTAACCAAAGTGCTTGTAAAGTGCAATTATATAAAATACACAGGTTATTTAACCAAAAAGTCTTTCAGAGGTGTATGAACTCTCTGCAGCCAAACAATGAACCCATTGAATACCACAAACTAAAACACAGCCCAGGTGATAAATGACCGGGGTCATGTGATACCCCTGACCAGTCTCTGTATTTGCCTGTCAGATGAAGCCACCTGGCCGTAGAAACCAGGTCTGATTAGAAAAACAAATGCTATGCAAACAAGGTGATTGTATGACTGCCTGCTGTAAAAACACGGAGAGACACAAAGTCAACACGGCTGCAAATAAAAAAGATCTCTTTGTGTTCGTCCAGTAGGGGGGTCTGTTTACGTGAACCATACAGATGTTGAAGGATGGATGAAACAAAAACATCATGATGGAAGTTTTGTTTTCTTGTTTCCTAAACCTGATCGACGTACTTCCTCATCTCCTCCTACTGAATCTGAGGTAACTTGGGGTCATAAGACCGAACGATGTATTCCTCAGACTTACAGACTGAGCAGAGACCTGATGAGACGGTGACCGCGTCAGTGGCTTTAAATTTGGTCTCAGCTGTTTCACACCTGGCTGGACAGATGTCAGGCCAGCCATCCTGAAGTCACGTCTCCAGAGAGCGGCTGCTTTAACCTTCAGCCTGCATCCCCTTCCTCATAAATCCTGCAGGACTGTCACTGAACAAAATCTGCGATGTTTCTGGCATCTGTTAGTCGTCAGATAAGCATGCAGCTCCTCTGGAACGTCTCTCTCTTAGACTTCCTACTCAGTCAGACATAAAAGATGAGTGGGTGGAGGAGATGTAGTCTTTTCACCTGCTCTGCATTTGTAAACACAACTAAAAGCTTTTTAGTATTAACAGTGGGGTACCTGCAGGCTTTTGGTTCAAACTGGACCTGAAAGCACTTTAAAATATGACTTTAAACACTGAAAAAGTTACAGATTCAAAGAAAACGATCACATCTCAGCTTTTCAATGTTACTCACGACGTTCTTTTTTTTTTGTTTTGTTTAATGTGGTTGACATTTTTTTTCTTTTCGAATGAAAATGAAAAAAACTCTTAACTCTCATCAAAGAAGGACAAAAAAGAAAAAAAAATATATAAAAAATCTACACTAGCTTTTCTAACTTGATGCACTTTAAACTGAATCTGTAGCTTCAAATGAGATTTTACACTGTGTCATGCATGTGCCCTTTATGAGGGACTAAGCAAGAAGCGAGAGGAGGGTGAAAATCCTAGTTAAAAAGGGACGTGAAACAGATTCAATATATTTCAAAGTTTGTGTGTGTTTTTGGAAAAAAATCACACGTCTGAGAAAACAGAATGTATTCATTTAGTTTTATCTTCTGAACCGTTTATTCCAAAGAGGTGACAAGGAGTACCGGAGCCTATCCCGGCTGATTTCAGAAAAAATGCAGGGTACAACCCAAACAGGTCCCCAGTCTGTTGCAGGGCTACACACAACCATATACACACATACACTCACACACACACACACACACACACACACATTCATTCATAGCAGCCAATCAACCTAACTTGCATCCTATTGGTCATGCATCCTATTGGTCGTGCACCCTATTGGTCTTGCACCCTGTTGGTCGTGCACCCTATTGGGCGTGCACCCTATTGGTCGTGCACTCTGTTGGTCGTGCACCCCATTGATCGTGCACCCTATTCACAACATTGATAAATGAGGCCGATTACTTTTGTGTCAGACTTCGGTCGGATTACTGTAAACAAGTCTTCAAACTCTGTCGTAGAATAGACTTCAAAGATGTTTTCTGGACAGTGGATTTTTTGTTTGAGACGTTTCGATTTCCAGAAATCATTTTCAATCAAATGATTCAGTCAGATTGAAAATTATGGAAGTCAAAATGTCTCGATCATCAAACAAAACTGTCTAGAAGACACTGAAGCCTTTTCTATGACGGATCACTTCTGGATGAATGAGGGATTACACAGACCAGTCTTCATACTCTGCAAAGGAGAAAAAACTTTGGTGAAATTGGGAGTTCTTATTAGAAACGGGGTGCCACAGGGCTTCATCCTGAGACCTATGTTGTTTACAGGTTTTCTTTGACAGTAATGAATCTGAGCACACACTATTCAGATCATTCTAGAGTTTCTTACCCTGTACCTTTTAAATTTTACTCCTGGTGCAAATAAACAAGAGCAAATTACCCTTGCATGTCAATTTTATAAAGTAAGAGAAAGCCAGAGTACCCAGTTAAACCAAACGGACACGAGGTGAAGGTGTAAACTCTAAATAAGAAGGCCAGAGATCTTCAGTAACCTGAAGCCAGGAGAAAACTTAAACTCCTAATCGGGTTTATAAGACATGTACAGTGAGCTGTTGAATACAAGATGAGTAACGGAGAGTTTCTGTGGTGGTCAACCTTCACCTGCAGGTCAGAAGAAGAACTATTAAAATGCAGGTGTTATTAAATCTGACCCAGTTCTCCAGGAGAACAGCAAGAGAGAATAATGGGACGCTTTTCCTGCCTGATGTTTAGAAAACACAAACAAACATTGCATTCTCTTTGTATTCCTGGTGGGTTCCGTCTCTTTCTGCCTCCCAAAGCATTTACTTGCATCGTTCCTTCTCTTTCACACTGCCTCCATATTTTTACTATGTGAAACAGTCCGTCTCCATCCTCCAGGTTACAGAAAGAGCTGAATGGGGATGTGCTGAGCGTGGTGAAAGCTGAAGGTGAAAGCCAGTCATCCTGAACTGTACAATTAAATCAGAGAGCAGTGTGAATGGGTCGCTTCCCTGGAGGGCAGGAGATAACGGACTCCACTCAGGATGATAGACCTGAGGTTCATGGAGGTCTTACTGAAAGAGACCGTCCTCCTTCAGGCGAAGACCAATCCCCTTCAAGTTCCTCCACAGATACAGATGTGATGTTCCGTTAACCAGGTGAAAATGCTTCTGCAGCTTTAATCATCCTCACCATGCGAAATGTTTTAAAGCGCAGCTCGTTACCTCATTATCCTCAAATAGAAACATTTATACAAGTCTGTTAAATAATGGCTGAAATCCATCAGACCTCAGGACCGGGTCTCAGATGTGTCTCTTATATTTAGGTACATAAAACAACACCGAAACTTTCTACCTCCATTCCTCTCTAACTTTACTTTGTAAAATAATTTTGTTTTATTGTCTTTTGCACCCCCCAGGTCCCAGGGACAACAGCCACAGATGGAAAAACTAGACTTCTCTCACCCCGGCTGCATCCTCCAGCTCACCCTGAAGGATCCTGAGGTGTTTCTGTCCATCTGTGAGACATAGTCTCTCTAGCAGGTTCGGGGTCTGCCTCTTGATCTCATCCTGGTGGGACGGAACACCTCACCAGCAAGGCGTTTGGGAGGCATCCTAACCTGATGCCCAAGCCACCACATCGGGCTTCTGTCGACCCGGAGAAGCTCTACTCCGAGCTCCTCCCTGATGACAGAGCTCCCCCTTTGGAGGAAAATCATTTCAGCCACTTGTATCTGGGATCTCGTACTATGGGTGAGGGTAGGAACGTAGATCCTGGTTACCATGGTGAGGGTAGGAACGTAGATCCTGGTTACCATGGTGAGGGTAGGAACATAGATCCTGGTTACCATGGTGAGGGTAGGAACGTAGATCCTGGTTACCATGGTGAGGGTAGGAACATAGATCCTGGTCACCATGGTGAGGGTAGGAACGCAGATCCTGGTTACCATGGTTAGGGTAGGAACGTAGATCCTGGTTACCATGGTGAGAGTAGGAACGTACATCCTGATTACCATGGTGAGGGTAGGAAAATAGATCCTGGTTACCACGGTGAGGGTAGGAACGTACATCCTGGTTACCACGGTGAGGGTAGGAACGTACATCCTGGTTACCATGGTGAGGGTAGGAACGTACATCCTGGTTACCATGGTGAGGGTAGGAACGTACATCCTGGTTATCATGGTGAGGGTAGGAACGTACATCCTGGTTACCACGGTGAGGGTAGGAACGTACATCCTGGTTACCACGGTGAGGGTAGGAACGTACATCCTGGTTACCGTGGTGAGGGTAGGAACGTACATCCTGGTTATCATGGTGAGGGTAGGAACGTACATCCTGGTTACCACGGTGAGGGTAGGAACGTACATCCTGGTTACCATGGTGAGGGTAGGAACGTACATCCTGGTTACCATGGTGAGGGTAGGAACGTACATCCTGGTTATCATGGTGAGGGTAGGAACGTACATCCTGGTTACCACGGTGAGGGTAGGAACGTACATCCTGGTTACCACGGTGAGGGTAGGAACGTACATCCTGGTTACCGTGGTGAGGGTAGGAACGTAGATCCTGGTTACCATGGTGAGGGTAGGAACTAATGGACTTGTAAATCCAGAGCTTTGCTTTTCGTCTCGGCTCTCTCTTTACTGATGCAGCATCCTATTATTGACACTGATTCATCACATTGTTTTCCCAGAATGATTTTTTCAGGAAAAACTCACCATTAACAGTTTTGTTCCGTATCCTTTACTAAAAGAACGAGAGACAAAGTGACTGACTGCTCTGTTTTTTCCATTAACGGCATGCATGAGTTAACCATAAACACTACCAATCAACTAAAAACTTAGCTTCTATTTCCACTTTCTTTGATCCGATTCACAGTTCGCCACCTTCGGACATTCTAACAATTACAGCTGTTTTGTTTTGTTCCCTGCCTTTCCTCCAGCACAGGGTGCCATGAAAATGAAGCCATTGTTTCTGACTACATTTTAGGACCACATCGTTAGAATATGGCACGCTATTTCTCTATCGCTATTTTATGGATGTTTAGTTAGTTACTATTGTCTTTACTGTACAGATTTACTAGAATGACCTACTAGTGTCTGAACTCTATGACTTATAACCATAGTTATTTGGACCTGACTCATCCCAATTTCCTGCAGACCTGTCCAACCAATGTTTCATTAAATCCATCTGAATCTCCTTTTTTACCGGCTTCACACAAAACCTTCAGAGAAGTTGTGACTCTGATGCATTAAAACATATTTTATCACCACCTCGTTATTTATTCCCAGTAAAACAAACAACACTTTGATTGCAGAGTGAAGCTTACTGTGGTTACCATGGACACCGTATCGTAGAGAGTGGTTTTATTTAGATTATTTGAGCCAATGAGGTTGTGGTTTTCTTCTTTTTCTGGCTCTGAACTCTCCACCTTCCATCCAGAGAGAGAAACCAGTGTGGTTTTGTGCTGGAAAAGTCCAATCAGAGCAATTCAAAGAGCTGTGAAATGAGCTTCTGTGGTGGAGGAGGTGGAGCCGTGTGGTCGATGGTGCTTAGCGATAGAAGCACTTTAGGCGGAAGATGTCCTGAAATTGTGACTCTTATCAGAAAGAAAAAGGAGCTCATTAAGAAAAGGCCAACGAGAATCACTCCTCAGATAAAACCTGCCCACCATAAACCAGCTCCAGCAGAGATATTTCAGTCTCTTTCATCACGTTAAACTCCTCATCTATGAATTACAGACGACCTAAACGCTTTTACAAACTGAACAAACTTATGACAGGAACGATTTCGCTTCAAAAATTCTGCCCAGTTACCAAAAATATGCCAGTAAACTTAAATTTCGTCTGTGGTGAGTCTCCATGAATAAATCCATAAATACATCATGTGAAGCATTTCTCTGTTGCATCGTTTCTGCTTTCATGCTCCAGTCATTCCCAGAATGCAACGGGAGGTTCCCATTACCACATTAAGCCTTGCTGTAGGGAGATAAGCTCTTCCCTCCCCATGGAGGAAACAGAAACACACACATCTGTCCTCCCGTCCCTCGGCTGCTGTTTATCCTTTTCACCTTTTTACAAATGTCCTGAAAATGTCCCACTGACGTGCACGATCTGGGCCTTGTTTATAAAGCGTGCTCACACTCAAATCAGAGCGTACACTGACATTCACACAAAGAGAGTGTGTGGACTTTAGTGTAACTCTAAGCAACGCAATACGTAAGACGTAGATCAAATCTGAGACGTGTGAACAGAATCTGAAGTGAACTGAGGACAGTGAAATGAAGCATTTGAAGCAGTGAAAAAACAACTAGAAAACACACAGAAATACCTGTCAGTGTAGGACTGAATATGGACTTTTTCATCACAAATTTATAGTTCTATCGTTGGTCAGTCATCTTCTTATCTATCGTTCCCATTCGGCGTTGCCCGAGCCCATCCCGGCTGATTTAAGGCGAAGGGCAGGGTACACCCCGAACAGGTCGCCAGTCTGTCGCGGGGCCACACACACATACAACCATCCACACACACACACTCATTCCTAGGGGCAATTTGGCACCGGCCAATCAACTTAGCATGTATGTCTTTGGAGGGTGGGAGGAAACCCACACAAACACGGGGAGAACATGCAAACTCCACACAGAAAGGACAGTGTTCCAAGCCTCGTCCCCACCCATGACTCGAACCCACGACCTTCCTGCTGTGAGGCCACTGTGCTACCCACTGCGCCACCGTGCTACCATCATTGGTTTTATCTTATTGATAAATCTGTTTGTATCTATCAGAGAGTCACTGGTGACCACCTCACACTTTTTGTGGACCATGCCTCTGCTGCTGCACAGTACCGACGTTTGGCTATCGTGAATGAGTAATGACAGGCAGCACTGGCTCATTTGAATATTGCATATGCGTCACATCATTCACATGATTCATACGTGAAGTTCATAAGCTTAAGTCTGAGATTCTTCACAGGTGTGAATAGAGAAGTAAAAAAGCTTGATGGTAATTCTTGGCAAATAATTCCCTGACTTTGGAACACACTATTTGATTTTTTAACGATGAGCGCTGACTTGATAAATACATGCGTCAGTAGGGATGTTAAAACTTATCGCAAAAATTTCTTGTATTTGCAAGCCCGACACTTCAGACTGCCAGCATCACTGTGTGGAAACAGTCGGACCTCAGCAGCATTGGGGTTGGTTCACTCCACGGTGGGCGGGTTCTTTTTTGCATTAAGTAGTTGGTGCTTTCTGGTTAGAACTGGTCGTGACATATATAATACGTTAACAAGGGCTAGCTGAAAAATTACACTTAATGTCATGACGTGCTCATTTCGGCCGCTTGTACCCGCGATTTCATTCTTTCGGTCACCACCCACAGCTGGTGACCATAGGTGAGGGTTGGAACGCAGATCGACTTGTAAATCGAAAGCTTTTCTTTTTGGCTCAGCTCTCTCTTTACCACGACGGACCGATGCAGCGTCCTAGTTATTGCTGATGCCGCACAGATCCGCCTGTCGATCTCCCGCATCATCCTTCCCCCACTCGTGAACAAGACCCCGAGATACTGAAACTCCTCCACTTGGGGCTGGACCCTGTCCCTGACCCGCAGGGGGCATTCCACCCTTTTCCGGATGAGGACCATGGTCTCGGATTTGAGCTTTCTCCGAAATGAGCTTCCTCCGCAGGGTGGCTGGGCTCTCACTCAGAGATCGGGTGAGGAGCTCTGCCATCTGGGAGGAGCTCAGTGTGGAGCCGCTCCTCCTCCAGGTCGAGAGGAGCCAGATGGGGTGGTTCGGGCATCTGGTTAGGATGCCCCCCGAGTGCCTCGCGGGCCAGGTGTTTCGGGCACGTCCCACCGGGAGGAGACCAAGGGGCAGACCCCGGACCCACTGGAGAGACTATGTCTCACAGCTGGCTGGGGAACGACTTGGGATCCTTCCAGGTGAGCTGGAGGATGCAGCCGGGGAGAGAGAGGCCTGGGCTGCCCGCTTGAGGATGTTGCCCCCGCGACCCGACCCCGGAACAAGCGGAAGATGATGGAACGGAACGAACGGAACGGTCATGATGCAAGAGTGCAGGTGGAAGGAAGAGGACCCAAATGCAGGACAACAATAGGGTTTGTTATTGGTAAGGCAGTTCTGTAAAGCTGTAAATAAAAACAAACATGGGTCAATGGAATGTTAAAGGTCATTGTTTAGAATGTGTATCCGTGGTCAAGCAGCCCGGAAGACCTGGCAGGAATGAAAAGTATGACCTGACAAGGAAGTCTTGGGTGATTGGCTGACGATGTACAGCTGCTCAGCATCAGGCTGATCACCCAGGTGTTTGAGATCAGACTGGAGTCCAGGAGAGGGAGGAAGGTCCTGGGCTCCCTCTGGTGGCAGAGTGAGGGGATTATGACACTTAACCTGAATCCTGCCAGCAGCAGGAAACCACATTTTCCCCCTGAAGAAAAACTCTCTAACAATTGCTTTGGATTCTTAACTATTGGAGGAGTTGGTATCGAAGACCGTGCAGCGAGGTGGACATCCATGTTTAGCTACTGAGACACAAACAGACCAGGATGGATGTTTTTGGGTTTGATGTCTTGATATCGTCTTTATTCACTGTTTGGTCTTTATTTTCAGGGTTCATGTGGGTGATACTTGATCTCCACTGTGTCCCAGATGATTGTGCAGATGAGATCAGTCTCAGGTCCGTGCCCACCGATTGCTTTTCTAGAATTTAATTTAGAACTGTCAGAAAAGAGGACAGAACAAATACCAAAGAGAAGATTTATGGATGGATTGAAAGAGGACGTGAAGGTAGTCGGTGATGCAGGAGACAGGGTTAGATGAAGGATAGACTACAAAACTCTGGATAGAAAAACTTTCATTCAATTTATTTTGTCATTTTAAAAACATGAGTAGAAAGATGCCAAAGTTTCTGGATCGTTCTTACAGAAGGGTTTCACAGCCCGGTTCAAACCTCTACAGAACAAAACTTCAAAAACTTTTGGCCAAAACCAGACATTATAAGTTAACTTTTTGAAAATTAATTAACCTTTAAAAGTGAATTTTGCTTCGTAAGTCTTTCTTTAAAGCTTTTAACATCTAGCCTCTTTTTGAGTCAGACACAAAGTACGACCATAACTCAGAATTTAACGACTGCTAAAGGCTCGCGGGGTAAACCCATTAAACAGAAAGGAATTCTTTATTAATTGTTGTGCCTGAAGTTGGAGTCATCTGCTCGACTTATTGATGGTCTGTTTAAATTATTATGAGTGGAAAATGAGAGACTGCAGCACACGTTGGGACAGTCAGATAATTCCTAACAATCATCCTGGAGTGAAACATGTCACAGAAAATCACACGTCTGGTTGGGATGATTTGGACTTACACACATCTGTACAGGAGAAGATGTTCACCATCACCATGTTTGTGAAGGCCAGCGTAATCCTTACAGTTTCGGTTAAGACCCGTTTATCCGCGGGGGTAAAAAAAATCCCCTCATAATTCTCCTAAATTTAATCTGTTTTCTAACTTTTAAAAAGATTTATTCATTATTTCATATTTTCAGTTCACATTTAGTAAATTGCCTCGCAGGCACGTCTTAAAATGAGTCATTACAGTAATTACTGTCTGCTGAGCAGGAATTGACAAAGCCAGCATGCTGCCGGGTGGCAGCAAATAGAAGCAGCGCAAATAGGGCGCTTCATGTTGGTTAGAATCAAATAAAACAGCTTTAAACACACAAACATGATTCAGCCTGTTCGACCGAGGTGAAAGTCAGACTTTCAAACATCATTTAACTTCTTTAAAAAACGTTTAAGTTCAGTTCTTTGACTCAGTCGTGTAATTTTGAACCTAATGACTTGAAGCGTTGGTGATGTAGTTCTGGAAGAACAGCCATTAGTAATTACGGTGAAAGCCTGAGGGTGCACAGCATCCCCACGCAGCTGCAAGGCCTGATGGAACGGACTGAATTAACATCTCAGAAAGTTACACAAAACTCATGAAGTATTTTGGTACCAAGAGTTATTTGATGGTGTCACACTTTGATTAGCAGACTAAATAAGTTCATATCACTAATGATTTAATACTGAATGTGGAGGATTCTGGGAAACCACCTGTTCTTCCATAAAACTTTTGTGAATGTGATATTTCTCAAATGAAACCGCCCATAGGTGCTCAGTAATAACTGTAGACAGACTGATAGCGTTAAGGCTGTGTGATTTGCGAACCTTACAGATCGATCCTCCATCCAAACTATGCAACCAAATCCCTTCATGTTCATGTTGCCATGGTTATAGATATGATATAATAATATCATAACCAACCAATCAGGAGAATGGGTTCATAGTGCTGCTTCTACAGTGCCACGTTTCCATGAGTGAGGACAAAATTTCAGACATGACAGAAACTCATCCAACCGTCTGATTACTTGTCAGGAGCAACAAATCTCTCCTCCTGTACACAGAGACACCAAGACTGGAGAAAATCAGGCTCAATTCTAGCCAAATATCACCTGGTGTACACCCAGCTCAGGTGATGTGGTGCTTTAACATCCCAAACTACTGATGGGGTTTTGAACAGACTGCTCACAGTTACTCAGTACCATATGCAGGCGATGAGATTTTGAGTCTCGCCTTCTCATCGAGACTTATTGTTGTTTCAGAAACATATTGAAGTTTTCTCTTTTTTTCTTTTCTGTTGAAAGACTCTCAAAGTTGAAATGTTTGTATAAAAATAATCTGGAGTTAAAACAGGGACAGATTCACTTCATTAGAATCTTCTTCTCCTTCCATCATTTCCCTTCAGGGGGCGCCACAGCAAGTCAGTTCCTTCAGTTCCATCTAACCCTATCTGCTGCATCTTCTTCGGTCACGCCAACTATCTTCATGTCTTCCTTCACTGTATCCATGAACCTCCTCTTTGGTCTTCCTCTAGTCCTCTTTCCTGGTGGTTCCAAACCCAGCATCCTTCTTCTAATGTACTCTCTCTCTCTCCTCTGCACATGTCCAAACCATCTCAGTCTGGCCTCTCTGACTTTAAAACCTTTAACATGTGCTGTTCCTCTGATCCTGTCCATCCTGGTCACTCCCAGAGAGATTCTCAGCATCTTCATCTCTACTACAAACATCTATGTTTCCTGTCTTTTCTTCAGTGCTACTGTCTCTAGACCAAACAGCATGGCCGCTCTCACCACAGTTTTGTACACTTTTCCTTTCATTTCATCTGAAACTCTTCTGTCACACATCAAACCTGATACTTTCCTCCACCCATTGCAGCCTGCCTGAACAAGCTTCTTCACCTCTTTTCCACACTTTCCATTGCTCTGGACTGTTGATCCTAGATACTTAAAATCTTCCACCTTCTTTATCTCTTCTCCCTGGAACCTCACTTTTCCATTTGGATCCCTCTCATTCACACACATGTACTCTGTTTTACTGAAGTAAAAGTGAAGCTTCACTTTATTAGAATGTTTGACTAAATCAAACAAAGTGTACATTTCTCACTAGAAATGTCATCAAAACAAAGATTCACTTACACTTTGTTCTGTTCGGCAGCATTATATACTGAAAACAGAGAAAACATCCGCTTTGATTTTTGTGAGAAAAACTTTGATAACATTGAGTGGTTCATAGAAACAAATGGAGAAATAAAATGTAACTATTTTACATCTTCAAGCACAAAAAACTTAACATATCTACGTTCATTGGTCAGTGAGCAAAATGGAGTTCAGAAAAAGTTACAGGCTAACTGTCAGGGGTGTTTAGTAACCAAGGTGCACCAGAAATTAGTTTTATCCGCTAGATCCACCACGGTCGTAAACATTGTATCAATTGTGACACAAAAAAACAATACATAAATCCATAAAGACATCCATGAGGAACGTAAACTGACTGCTCTGTTCTGTCGTCTTCCACTTGGGGGAGACGGTGGCTCAGTGGTTAGAGTGTTCGGCCGTGGACTGGAAGTCAACCGGAAGTTCGTGGGTTTGCATCCCACTGAGTGCACGTCTACGGTCCTCGGAGAAGACACCTAACCACCTGTTTCTCCCACCATTGGTGCTGTCGTGGCAGCCTGCTGCGGTGTAGGAGTGCAGCACACAAATTTTCCCGATGAGGAATGAATAGAGTGAGTAAAAATTATCCGGGCCGGGTCGCAGGGGCAACAGCCTTAGACGGGAAGGAAGCCCAGGCTTCTCTCACCCCGCCTGCATCCTCCAGCTCACCTGGAAGGATCCCGAGTCGTTCCCCAGCCAGCTGTGAGACATAGTCTCTCCAGCGGATCCGGGGTCTGCCTCTTGGTCTCCTCACTGTAGGACGAGCCCGAAACACCTCACGAGAGAGGCACTCGGAAGGCATCCTAATCAAATGAACTGACTGTAATAAGTTGATATGATTCCATAAAGTTAAACATCTAAAAGAATTAAGATCCATTCGGGAGAAGAAGGTTTTTTTTTTTTCTCTCATCAAATGTTTGAGTTTATTAAAAACCATAAAGAACTTGGACAGTTGGTTCCACTCTGGTGACTTTCTACTTTCATCCATAAACTGTCTGGCACGTATGAGACTATTTCCTTTCATATTCGTCTGTATTTGAATCCAATCGGAGCCTCTATCAGCGTGTGGATGCCTGTGGTGACTCATGAGGAAAGGGAGGGGGGGGCGCTACACAGAGCTGGAGAGAAGTCAGGAAGACATATAGAGGTAATTGGCCGTGTTCAGAGGAAAATGGACATTAAGAAAGAAAGGCTTCGTCATTAGGCTTTACTGTGTGTGTGTGTGTGTGTGTGTGTGTGTGTGTGTGTACGCGGGAGCTTTCAGAGGAAACAGAGCCAAATGGGTGGATGTCTGGACAAGAAAGTTTCTCTAAATGAGTAAAGCAGTTAGTGATAGCAGGGTTACCGTGAGGAGGAGCGCTCACACAGTCAATAGAAACAGCAAACCAAACCAATATGGAGACTTATTACTGGTTCCCAGCCTGGGGGTAGTGTGTGGGACTGAATGAGAAAAAGCACTGCAGAGATGGAGTTCAATTTAAAGTTATGGAGAAATAAAGCAGAAGGATTCTTTGTCTTCTTGCATTTTGTTTTGGATTAGAGATGAGGACCAAATCTGTCAGGGCTGTAGGGTCTCTGTAAACGGTCGGATTCAGACTCTGCAGGCAGGTAAATTATTTTACTGGCTAAAAACAGCATCCCAGTCAGACTTTACTGAACCATCTGTTCATCATTCACAGACATGAAGGAAAAATATAGGAACTTTTTCCAGAAATAAAACTGAGAAGGACAAAAAAATAAATGTGAGAGTGCTGAGCTCCGCCCAATTTTCTTGCCAGCCAATATGTGCAGGTTACCAACCTGATCAGGTCACCAGTCTGTCTAAGGACCGCATACAGGGATCGACAACTAGTCACGTTCACACTCACACACATTTTTAATTTGAACTAACTAATCAGCACATTGTGAATATTTTCAATGGTGGAAATACTGACGGCCTGATGAAGCCAAGAAATTCACATTGGACGAAAAAACAGAGATCCAGTCCAGTGGTTACCAACCTGGATCCCTCCAATGCCTCCGCTGCGCCTAGATATCCTGTCCATAAAAGTAATGAACAGAATCGGTGACAAAGAGTAGCTGTGGCAGAGTTCAACTCTCAATAGAAATGAAATCAACATTGTGGCAGCTACGTATATGAACCAAGCTTCGCACCAGTCATACACGGACTGGACAGCTCGTAACAAGGATTTGAAGACTTCATCCCCTCCAACTCTCACTGGACCAAAAAAATCTACAAATCTAACCAGATCATTTTAAACAGTCCTGGACCCAAACGGTGGTCCACTTTATGTCAGGATCCCTCACCTGCCGCCAGAGGGAGCCCTGGATATTCCAAATCAACCTGGGTAGGATCACCTGAGGATGATTCCTGACTCCACTCATCTGTGAACTCTGCCATCTATTTAAGGGGAATCACCCCGGACTTCCCTGTCTGGTCTTACTGTCCCTTCCAGCTAGGTCACCCTGGTTGCCTGACCATGTTTGTACTCTGTTATTTTTTGGACTTTTGAAACCTTGGGTTAATCCTGTGCTTCTTGTTTTACAGATTTTCCAGAATTAAGTTAATAAACCTTGTTTGATGTCCTGTAATTGGGTCCTCCTCCATCATCCTCCTATAAAACCCTGACACATTATCAACAAACTTTATCACTACTTCATCTTTCCATTGTGGAAAAAATCCTGCAAATCTGAGCAAAATCCATCCCAAACTCAAAAAGTTCAGGGTGGATGCACACGAGCTCCACCACATAACCTAACGTTAGGGTAAATATTGTAGTTAAAGAAGTCAGTCAGTCACCTTCTTAACCGTCTATCCCTTTCGGGGTTGCGAGGGGTGCCGGACCCCAATGGGTAATTAATCACCTAAAGATTTCAGGACACACATTATATCACACCTTACTGTTTATCATGAATATAAAAACCATCCAATCACATGTTACCATCCGATCCACCAATCAGAGAAGCCGTGAATGAACCTCAGTGTTTTTTTTCTGTATGTGTTTACGATGGTTTATTACCTCCAGTCACTTGGAAAGAAGTTCTTTGCTCACCTTGACCACACGGTACTGTGATCCCAGAGGATCAGTGTGTGTGTGTGTGTGTGTGTGTGTGTGTGTGTGTGTGTGTGTGTGTGTGTGTGTGTGTGTGTGTGTGTGTGTGTGTGTGCTAATGATCCGTCATGTTTCCCCGGCAGATCTCTGCAGGCTGCCAGGACAGGTTTGCAGACCAAATTTCACTTTAATGAGTGTCTGAGACGTTCTGCAGAGTTCAGCAGAAACCAGACGGTCTCTGGAGGTCACAGAGCGACACGGACACACCGCAAGGAACCACGGGTCAGATCACCACCAGGAGAACCAGTGTTCCATCCACTGGGAACAACAAACATTCCATCTCATGCAAACTAAATATTTTCTCTTTATATCTCATGCACATAAAAAACATCCATTATTCAATAATTATGACATTATTCTGCTTCATAAAGCAACGTCACAAACCAGGAAGTGTAAACGCTGGATGTTGCTCATCCCCACTTGTTTCAAGAGAGCACAGGCATTGCCTACTAAATTTGAGTGACCCGCCCTTCCCACACCACACAGTTGTTTCTGGTGTTCTCAGTAATGAAGTTGTAATCAATGTTTAATAAAACGTTTTTTATTCTGGTTCAATTGGACATGTATTTTTTCAACTTGAATGCAGTCAGGATTCTTTTTAAGCATAAATGTTTTTAAATCACCACAAACCAGCCGTCAACATCATTGATTGGAGGCTTGATTTTCCGTTCCGTTCTGTCGTCTTCCGCTTATCCGGGACCGGGTCGTAGGGCAACAGCCTCAGACAGGAAACCCAGGCTTCTCTAAACCCAACTGCATCCTCCATCTCATCTGGAAGGATCCCGAGTCATTCCCGGTCAGATGTGAGACATAGTCTCTCCAGCAGGTCCAGCTTGATTTTGTCTGCAAAAAACTGACTGCCCCACAAATAACCATGACAACCCCATCTAAACATTCTATTCACACCTTTCTGACCTCCGTCACACTGAGACTCACCCCCCTGCACCACATAATAATAATAATGACACATTGATTTTGGCTCCTTCACTTTCTATGCCAATAAGTACGTAACGAGAATATACTTGTGTTTTCTGGCATCAATTGTCGCTCCAAAACAGGCACATAAGCATTTAAAAGCACATTTTAACCTGATTTTATCACTAATTTGGTGTAAAAATGGGCTTCAAAAGCTGCGTGAGAAAAAAAAAAAGTTTTACGTTTAGGAAGAACTAGTGTTGGCAACCTGTTCGGGGTTTACCCAGCCCCTCGACCTCGAATCAGCCAGGATGGGGTCCGGCACCCCTTGGAACCTCATAAGGGGTGGACAGTTAGGAAAATGAATGAATGAAGAACCAGTGTTGACGCTACTGAGAATCATCCTTTCTCATGAACTCAGAAACATTTCGAAGAAGAGAAGAGGCTGATTAAAAGGTGTGTGTTCAGACCAGATGGATGGAGAGGAAGAAGCCGAGCAGATCAAAGTCATTGATCCAACAGGAAATCAATACTTCACAGCTCTTCATGAAGGAGAAATCTGGTTCATCTCCTAAACCACCTAATCCCACTGAGAGGAGGTGTGTGTGTGTGTGTGTGTGTGTGTGTGTGTGTGTGTGTATGAGGGTGTGTTAGCCTATCCTAGCTGATTTACATGCTGAAGGTAGGTTCATGCTGCTTACTGCAGGCACTTCTCTGTTTCTACAGAAAACACATCAAACTTGAGAATTCTTTGTAGTCACACAGTCTAGTGTGTTTATGTCTATGGTTGCTCATGTTTGAAAGACAGGAGTGGGGGAGGGGTCTGAAGTATATCATTTGTATTGCAAAACAAAGCGTGGTTTTTCAGTATTTGATGCAAAGTTTACAGAATGTAAGAAGATCACATAAATATGTGAAATGAGGACCAGAAAACACAATGTGTCATGATCCCCTCACCTGCCACCAGAGGGAGCCCTGGATCTTCCTCCCTATCATTGACGTCAGCCTGATCCCAAACACCTGGGTGATTAGCCTGGTGCCTGTTTAAAGGCAGTCTGACATGACTTCCTTGTCTGGTCACCTCCATCATTCCCAGCCAGGTCTTCCTGGACGTCTGACGAAGTTTATCATAGAAGTCAGTTATATTTCTGAACTTAAAGACATTCATTAGTGATTAATCCTATGGTTTTCTTTACAGCCTTGTCTGATATCTGTTAAATAAATCCTGTTATTGTCCTGCATTTGGGTTCTCCTCCTTCCACCTGCGACCCTCGTCATAGCACGATGTTAAAAACGTTACAAACACGTTTACATTCTACATATGACATTGTACTATTTCCAATTGAAAGTCACATTACTGAACCCAACTTTTTTTTTTCCTGGTTTGGGAAAAAAAAACACAGTGGGAATTTTTCTACCTTAAAAAAAAACAATGACTTCTTTCTGTTTCTAATTTGACTTTTTTTTTTAATCATCTGTTTCACATTCAGTTTAAAACAATGTGGTGACAAAAGAAATGAGGAAAAGTCAACCTATGTCTGATTGATAATGATAATAGAGCAGCAATAAACAAATAATAATCAGACTTAAGTCCTACAAAGCTTGGTGGCTGTCTGTGAAGCAAATGTCTTTTTACTGGTCCCAGTCAGCCTCAAGTGGAAAACAAAGAGTCTCCGAGCATCTGCGTAGCGACTGTTGCCATGACGCCAACACTCTGCTCCCCTGATGGCAGTTTGTGTGTGTCTGAAGATAGAAGTCCTCTCTTCACTGATCACATCGACCTCATCCATTCATCGTTATTACTGTTTGTGTTACAGGGCAGGTAGAGGTGTGTGGTTCACCATCTTGGTGTAGATTTATTTGTGTTCGTAGGGGTGAACAACATGGCCGACAAATAAAATCTACAATATGACACAAACTACTATTAAAACTATTAAAATTATTTATCCCCAAAGGGAGTGATACAGTGCTACAATCACACACCAAATTTTTTTTTTTTTTAACTGTTGTGAATAACAAGTACAGTAGTTACAGGTTTGAAAGTGAAAGGTTAAATAGTTTAATGGAGGATAGTAAGAATGATTTTCTGTACTGTCCCTATGAGTAGTGGGGTTGCGGTATCCGAAGCTGCTCTTCAGATGGTCCACAGAATCATGGAGCGGTAGGAGGGATTTAGAGATGAACACACATACAGTTTATTACAGTGTGAATCTCTAACGTGTCGTCTAGCTTAGCAGGATGTTTACATAAAACCTCACAGCTCGAGTTTAATATTAACAAATAATCTAAAAACAACACTTTTACTCCATGATGTTAACATAATGTATATTTGACATACGTCAGGATTTAATAACTAAAGAGTAAAACTGGTCAGTTTACCAAAGGATCTTTCTTTCCCTCAGTCGTTCTCATACTGTACATGTGAATCTACAATGTTTGGTCGCATCCAGCGAACGCAGGTGTTTACAGTGTGACAGCAAAAGTTCTGTTAGTATGTAGCCACCTCTTCATACTAGCAGAACTTTTGCTAGTATGGTGGTGGCTCACCATACTAGCAAAAGTTATGATTAGGGTCCTTGGAAAAGACACCTAAATCCCCCCATTTCTCCCACCATTAGTGCCATTGTGGCAGCCTGCTGCGGTGAAATGCAGCACACAAATTTCCCCGGTGAGGGATCAATAGAGTATACGATATTATTTTAATTAAAAAATTATTCAAAAATTATGTCAGTCATCTTCTGAACTGTCTGAGGCTGCTGGAGACCTGTTGATCTGAGCTACCCATCGAGCTATGCTACCTGCGTCAATATTAGGTAGCAAAAAAATATATGATTACATGTTGAGTTTTGCTACCTTGGCTATGGGATCGGTAACGATTAATATCCTGTAGCTCGGATCAATGAAACATTTATAAATTGTATCTAATCAAATGTTTTTTTCTTAAGTGAAACATAGCTCACCTCATTAAGTGCTCAGGAGCAATTTAGGACAGGTTAGCATGAATCAATAGGCGGAAATGTTTAGATGAGGTACAGCTGAGGTGAAACTTCATGTTGCCAAGCGATGACCCTCAAATATCACACCACTAGAGAAGATCTGTGCAGAGGAGTGGGCCAGTGTGTGTCGACCTGGTCAAGAACTACAGGAAACGTTTGACCTCTGTCCTTCTAACCAAAGTTAGATAACAAAGTATTAAAATAAACTTTTACTGGCTCCTCAAAACTTATTGGACACCCATTTTCACAAATAAGTTGTTTAAAAATCACACAATGTGATTCCCTCATTTTTTTTATTTAATGTTCTGTCTCATTGTGTACCTATGATTAAAAAAAAAAACCTCTCTCATCTTTTTAAATGGGTGAACTTGGAAATTTTTAAGTTACCCAATACTTATTGGAACTACTGTGATCTGTGATTGCGGGGTGCACTGTGCAGAGATTAGTTACCACAGTGGCGTTATAGCGAGAAGGTCAAGGGTTCTAGTCCCGGAGTGGGGGCAAGGCTTTGAACACTGGTCTTTCTGTGTGGAGTTTGCATGTTCTCCTTGTGTATGTGTGGGTTTCTCCCTGGTTTCCTCCAAAAACATACATGTCAGGTTGATTGGCCGCAACAAACTGTCCTTTGGGGGAGACAGCAGCTCAGTGGTTAGAGCGTTTGCACGCGACCGGAAGTTCGCGGGTTTGCATCCCACAGAGAGCACGTCTAGAGTCCTTGGAGAAGACACCGAACCTCCGTTTCTCCCACCATTGGCGCTGTCTAAGGGCAGCCTGCTGCGGTGTAAGAAGGGCAGCACACAAATTTCCCTGGTGAGGGATCAATAGAGTAATCCTGTATCCTTTAGGAATGTGTGTGTGTGTGTGTGTGTGTATGTGTGTGTGTGTGTGTGTGTGTGTGGATAGTTATCTGCGTGTGTGGCCCCATGTCACACTGATTACCTGTCCGGGGTGTACCCTGCCTCTCACCTGAAATCAGCCGGGATAGGCTCCTTGTAAATTTTGGCGTATCAGCAGCAGACTGTTTACTTTCCCTGTAAGCCGTCACGTCATAGGGTGACGCTCTCCTGCATCCGTATCCATGTGTACGGATCCGTACACACTGTAAGCCCTAGAGATACAGGAGCTTTCGTCCATTCAGCTGATCTGCTAAAAAGCTCCTGCCTTGGACCCAAACTAACATCATGCATCACTTTAAATAGCCTGTGTCTGCGGGACACCATATGTCAGCCGGTGTCTCACTGACAAGCCGTCCTCTGAGAACAAGTTTAGAGGGTGAAGGAGAGGCAAAGGAGGCCATTAAATGATGACATGAAATCATGATGAAGGAGGTACAGCCAGGACGGCTGACATGGCAACCTCTGATCTCCATCCTGAGATCCAAAATAAACGATGTGACAGTGTCAGCAATAAGAGGGAGAACTCTGCTCGGCTTCTGGGGACTCATTGTCTCCCTGGAGATGCTGTTTCTACACAACGCTGTCCTTGCTGGTTGCCTAGCAACATTAACTCATGTACTGTGGAGTCCTGAGAAGAGCAGCAGGTTTCCTCTGATTTGCAGGAATGTCTTTTTTTAAATTAGGAAATTAAATGAATTTACGACAATCAGAGTTTCATCAATTTTAGACCGTCCTTCTTCCAGGAGGAAGTATTTAGCTTTGAAGGCTCACCAAAGCAACAGAAAGAGGAGGATCTTAGAAATCAGAGTCTTTACATTCTGATGGTAGTGTCCTCTTAAAGCAGAGTCTTTGATGCTTCAAGAAGCATCGATCAAAGACTCTAACGTACGATCAGAAACCAGCTCTTAACGATTCAATCCAACTCTAAAACAACTCTCACATGTTCTAAAAGGACCAGTTATTCTTTTTAATAAAACCTCCTCCATCTCCATCAAAACCAGAGAGACCTTCATACATCATCTCAAACAAGGACGTGTCAACAAAAAATGTTAGCTTTCATTTCCAGGGCACGAAAGAACGATAATCTAATACGAGTCGACGGTTTCTTCTTCTGTCAATTTTCATCTTCAAATTTAAGAGGCCGCAAATTCATCACAGCCGACTTCTGCAGAAATGTTTCAAACAAACCGGTAACAGAAGAAAAAATAGTGAGTGTGATCTTTACATCCAACCACCCATTGGTTTATATCCATAGATGCACATTACTACCGCATTAAACACACGAACACGGCAAACCGAGGGAGTAAAAATGATCCCTGAAAAAGTAACCTTAAAGGACATGTGTTAAAAACACACGAAATATGACCTTGCTCAAAAGAGCTTAAGAGTGTTCAGTCACTTTTCTATTCACACATGTAGTTGACAATTTAGCCTTGAAGATGAAGAGAGGTCTGGATTTTAGGGACATTTTAGGGACATTCCTATTAAAAAGTTCCAGTTTTACAACCCCATAGTTTTACAACCTCCAGTTTTCATATAAAAACAGGGTTTGGATGTAATTCTGAAGATTTGTGACGATAGCAATGAGTCAGTAATGCTCTGAATGTCCATTAGGAACAGTCCAAAAAATAAAAGACAATAAAAAAACTCCTGGCCCTCCTGCCTATGGCCATGCCAGCCACCAAGAACATTCAGCAAAATGTCTTTAAAAAATTACTAAGAATAAAGAGAAAGGGAGTGAGACGATAGCTCAGTGGTAGAACGTTCACTCTTGGATCGGAAGTTGTCCGAAAGTTCGCTGGATTGAATCCCACTGGGCTCATGTCTATGTGTCCTTGGGGAAGACACCTTACCCCCCGTTTCTCCCATCATTGGCGCCGTTGTGGCAGCCTGCTGTGGTGTGATGCAGCACATAAATTTTCCTGGGTGAGGGTTGAATAAAGTACCCATCTTCTAAAATTACCAAAAAAAAAATCACAAAAACTATGTACATGTTGAAAACAAAGCTCCTGTAACAGTCTGCCACTCCATGCAGCGGCATAGCAAGAGAATCCCATCTAAATGTAACAATGCCCAAGCCCCACGGAGCTTCAGTTGGGCTCGGACAGCTGGTCTACGACAGGGCCGGGCATGGCCGGAGAAAGGCCGTCCCTCTCTCATTGAGCATAGCATGTTTATGAAGAGCCTGTAGTTTGATCACTTACAGACGACCTGATTCTGAGTTAGGATTTTGAGAGTAGCAGAGGAGCTACCTAGCTGCGATCAATCGAAAGTCAGCCCTTGATCCAAGATTTTGTATGTCGGCTGCTTGGACGGATGTGGATAGGCTGTAAAATATTCTGTAGAGGCGGTTGTGCGAAAGCACACGGTTTCAACATGAGTTCCAACATGGTGATTAACAATGTTTATTTATCTTAATTAACAGTCTTTTCTTATGTACAGTCCTACACTGACAGGTTTTTATGTGTGTTTTCTAATTGTATCTTTGCTGCTTCAAATGCTTCATTTCACTGTCCTCACTTCACTTCAGATTCTGTCCACTAGTCTCATCTTTTCTCTACATCTGATCATTTTCGTACACAAAAATCTCACCATTTGCACATGAATTTACTTAGAGTTACGGAGTGGACTGTACTTATTTGGACATGTTCATGGTTCATAAAAGAGACCCCTCATCTGATACGAATGTTATTATAAACTACCTCATAGCCCCACTTTAACCAGTCGAGTATCTCCTCCCATTGACAAATCCAAACAGTAGAAAATCACACATTTCACATTTTCTAAGGAGTTTAAAAATAGAAATAAAACATATAACTCTTTAAGAAAAATCACAGCCTATTTTTACTCTCCTTCCCCCTGGGAGGAAAATCAGAGGATAGATCTGGGTCACCTTTAAAAACAGTTTGCTCAAATGTTTAAAAAAAAAAGGTAGCTTGCATTTAAATGAACAGAACAGCAAGAAGTGAAAAATGATGGTTCACACAGCATCATAAAGTCATTTAGATAACCAATCACACAGCATCTCTGACCAGGAGCTGAAACGTCCCTCCAGCGTCAGACATCGTTAACTAAAAGCTAATCGCTCTGTTTTTGTGGATCATGGAGCACCAGCAAGAGGAGCAGATCTAGTAAAAGATTCATCAGTGGTGAAACAAAGAGCAGAAGATCAGAGAGAAGTAAACCTGTAACTAGACCGGAGAGGCTGGCTAATTAAGAACGGAGAGAAAGACGAGAGACAACAGCTGGTAGGAATCTTCCAGAAACATGAGAAACATTCAGTTTCCATGTCTCCTTCTACACCACAACACCAGGTCCAGCAGAGTCAGAACCTTCTAGAAACATGAGAAACATTCAGTTTCCATGTCTCCTTCTACACCACAACACCAGGTCCAGCAGAGTCAGAACCTTCTAGAAACATGAGAAACATTCAGTTTCCATGTCTCCTTCTACACCACAACACCAGGTCCAGCAGAGTCAGAACCTTCTAGAAACATGAGAAACATTCAGTTTCTCCTGATTTTGCCAGTCATCAATCCACATCAGTCTGCATGGGTCCGTAAACAGTTCATTTACACAGGTTCAAACAGGTCTTCGTAGGTCTAGGTGGGTCCATATAGATCCATATTGGTTCAAATGGGTGTACATGAATTTTCATGCATTTACATGGGTCATTATACAACAGTGACAATCCCACCTAAGTCTTCAGTAGGGTCCCATTTGCATCAGTCAGATCATACTTTTCTGTTTTGTAGTTGTACAATTTTATTATACTGAAATAATACAGAAAAAAATATGCCACAACTTAAAATAAACCACTTCACAATAAAAGTCTTTACTTGATAAATAATTCAGGGATAAAAAGTCTCTTATTGTTCAAACAGCTGCGACACCAAAACCCTCCATAAAGACCTCGTAAACATCATTAATAAACAAGAATATGAACATTTTTAACCCCCAAAAATTTGATGGCAGAAGTTTTCCGCACATGTGAACAACTGTCCAGTCCTGTCCTGCTCGCAGTTCTTTACTTTGTTCAATGCATCTTGTACAATCCTTCTCAAAACGGACCTTGAAAGTACCCCAGATGGAGTCACACTGGTTTATCTGCACCCACATTAGTCCATATAAGGAACCTTCCTTATCACCCTGATTAGGGACACCTGAGATTGATTTCTAATGCCACACACCTGTGGACCCTGCTGCCTGTTTAAGGGCAATCACCCCAGACTTCCACATCGGGGTTGGCAGACAGCCAACAGGGAAGTCCGCATTTGGACAGAAGATTGAGTTGATCGGAATTGAACTGTGCTGAGTCCGTGAGGACTTGGATGTTTCCTTTGGGTAGTTTAGTCGTGGTTTTTTTGTTTGGGTTGGTTGAATTGGCGTGAGTTTGTTTTGTGGTGCGTCTTTTTTCTTGTGTTTGTGGGTGGTGGGGGTATACGGTTGTCCTGTGGGCGGCCAACCGACGGCCTGTACAGGTCCGGACTGGTCCGCCTGCGGTCACCGATTAGGGGTTGATGGAAGTTGACGGGGGTGTGTGCGGGGGGTTGGATGGTCGGGCGGGGGAGGTTGGTGGTGGGGAGGGGTCGGAATCAGGGGAGGGATGGTCTACTAAGGGTATTAAACGGAAGTCTCGTCTGTCAGGGGGGGATGGTGGCACGGACAGGGGGGAGGGACAGGGTCGCGGAAGGTTGGGTGTGTTTCACGTGGTGGTTAGGTTTGATGGGGGTGAGGGATTGAGGGGTTATGATCCTTTGAGACTGACCAGGGTTTTGAAGGACAAGGTGGGGGAAGTTCGGTTTGCTAGGGTGTTGGATGATGGGAATCTCTTGATAGGATGTGGGGATGTAGATCAGGTTGGTAAAGCTATGAAATTGCAAGTGGTAGGGAAGTGTAAGGTTGTCAGAGTGGTTAGAGTGGGGGATAGATCAGGGGGTGGGTGTGCTGGGGTTATATCAGGGGTTCCGGGGGGGGTCAGTGAGGAGGACCTGGTTAAACACTTGAGAGTGGATAGGGGACGGGTGGTGAGGGTGGAGAAGCTTGTCAGAGCGGGAGTTAGAGCAGACACTGTGTCGGTGAAGGTATTGTTTGAGGGCAAAGATTTGCCAGGGATGGTGTATTTTGGATTAATAAGGTACAGGGTGAGGGAGTTTGTCAGGGCGCCTATCAGGTGCTTTAAGTGCCAGCAGTTTGGACATATGGCCTGGGCGTGCAGGAATGGTAGGAGGTGTGGTCGGTGTAGTGGTGACCACGAGGAGGGGCCATGTGGGGAGGGCGTGGGACTTAAGTGTTGCAATTGTGGAGGAGGACATAGTGTTTCATTTATGGGGTGTGAGGCCATGAAGAAGGAGTTGAGGGTGCAGCAGGTTCGTCGGGAGGGTAAATTGTCTTATGCGGAAGCTGTGAAGGCTGTTGGGGGTTCTGAAGTGAGGTCGTCTGGATTGGGGACGGTTAGTGCTGTTGTGGGAGTATCTGACGGTGGTCAGGTGGGGTGGGTGTCGCCACGGACCTTGGTGGCTTTTGTTGCAGGGGTGATAAATGCTACTGCTGGTTTAAAATCTAAGACGGAGAGGTTACAGGTTGTGGTTAAGGCGGCTGTGCATCACTTTGGTCTGGTTGGTTTGACGTGGGAGGAAGTTAGGGATGATTTGAATGAGCAGGCAGGGTTGGATGCGGCAGTATCTACAGGTTCATTATGTTAGTTCTCCAGTGGAATGCAAGGAGTTTGTTGGCTAATGGTCAGGATTTTAAGGCTTTTATTGCGGGTGGCATGGTTAAACCTGATGTTGTTTGTGTTCAGGAGACGTGGTTGAAACCGAGGTTTGATTTTGTGTTGCGTGGATTTGTTGGGATTCGAAGGGACAGGCTTGAGAGGGGGGGTGGTGGTTGTGCGACCTTTATAAGGGAGGGGTTGCCTTATCAGGTGGTCGGGAAGGGTATGGAGGGGGAGTATGTGGTGG
Organism: Neostethus bicornis; assembly: GCA_902685375.1. NCBI lineage: Eukaryota > Metazoa > Chordata > Actinopteri > Atheriniformes > Phallostethidae > Neostethus > Neostethus bicornis. The sequence goes on along the minus strand of LR738553.1, from coordinate 3,436,206 downwards.
TGCGTGTGTGGGCAGGGAGTAAGTCTGTTACGGTTATTAATTATTATAACCCGGGGAGGGGTTTAGCTGTGGACGAGCTGGATGGTGTTGAGGGACAGGATGATGGTTCTGTACTCTGGTGTGGGGATTTTAATGGGCATAGTGTGCTGTGGGGAAGTGAGAGGACGGATGCTAATGGTAGGGTGGTGGAGCAGCTGCTTGAGAGGAAAGGCTTGGTATGTCTGAATTCGGGTCATGGAACGAGACTAGATGTAGCAACCGGGAGGGAGTCGGCGCTGGACTTGACGTTGGCGTCTTCTGGGATGGCCCATTTGTGTGAGTGGTGGGTGCATAGGGATGGCACGATGGGCAGTGACCATTATCCGATTTGGTGCAGGTGGGGGATAGGGGTAGGGCCACGGGTGGATCGGGGTGGGGGTAGGTGGGTGTTAGATAAGGCTAACTGGAGGGGGTTTGCGGAGGAGAGTGATAGATTGTTGGGTGCTGTGGATGGAGATTTGGATATAGAGGAGTTGGATGGACGGATTAAGGGGGGCATATTGGAGGCGGCGGGGAAATTTATTCCAAGGAGCAGGGGCGGAGGCGGGAGGCGGTTGGTGCCGTGGTGGAACAGTGAGTGTGCTGAGGTAGTTAAGGAAAGGAACCGGGCTTTACGCTTAGTGAGGTGCTCACACAACTTTCAGCACTTAATGGAGTATAAGAGAGCTCAGGCTAGGGTACGCAGGACGATTCGGGCAGTCAAGAGGGGTTATTGGAGGGGCTATTGTGGCACTATTGGTAGGGACACTCCGGTGGGTTCAGTGTGGGGTATGATTAGGAGGATGGGTGGGGGTGCACGGTGTTTTGATTTACCGGCTCTACGGAATGGGGACCGGATTGTGGTTGGGGACCAGGAAAAGGCAGAGGTGTTGGCACAGCGGTTTGTGGAAACTCAGAATGTTGAGGCTTTGTCGGTGGAGGGGCGAGCTGTGAGGAGGCAGTTGGAGGAGGAATTTGCAGGGGAGCTGGGCAGGGATGATGATGTCATGGAGGTGGTAAATGATGTGTTTACAATGGGGGAGTTGGAAACAGCTTTGGCGAAAGGAGGTCAGTCGGCGCCTGGTAAAGATGGTATTGTATATGGCATGCTCAGACAGCTGGGTAGTGTGGGTAAAGGGAAACTTTTGGGATTATTTAATAGGGTGTGGAGAGAGGGGGTGGTGCCGGCAGAGTGGAAGGAGGCAGTGATTCTCCCGATTAGGAAGCCTGGAGCGGATACAAGTGATCCAGGAAACTACAGGCCGATTGCTTTAACGTCTGTAGTCTGCAAGTTGATGGAGAGGTTGGTAACTCAGAGGTTGGAGTATAAGTTAGAAAAGGGGAATCTATTGTCACAATACCAATGTGGTTTTAGGAGGGGTAGGAGCACTTTGGATTCGTTAGTTCGGTTGGAGGATGATGTTAGGAAGGCACGGGTGAATAGAGAGGTTTTGGTGGCGGTATTTTTTGATGTTGAAAAAGCCTATGATATGTTGTGGAGGAAGGGACTGTTGATTACACTACGCACGATGGGGATTAGAGGGAGAATATTCAATTGGGTTCGGAGTTTCTTGGAGGGGCGGAGGATTCAGGTTAGGGTTGGGAGAGCGATGTCGTCGGTTTATGACGTGGAGAATGGGACGCCGCAGGGGAGTGTAATTAGCCCTACCTTGTTTAATGTTATGTTTAATGGTGTGTTTAGTGGGGTGGGGAATGATTTAGGTAGATCACTGTTTGCTGATGATGGGGCGTTGTGGAAGAGGGGACGGAACAGGGAGTATGTGGTTGGGAAGGTGCAGGAGGGTATAGACAGGGTGCAGGCTTGGGGTGACAGGTGGGGTTTTAGATTTTCGGTGGACAAGACAAAAGGTATGATGTTCTCGAGGGGCCGGGTTGGCACTGTGAAGGGTTTGAAGCTCTATGGTAGGCACATTGAGATGGTGGGGTCTTTTCGTTTTCTGGGTCTAACTTTTGATAGGCAGTTGGTGTGGAGGGAACATGTACGGTACTTGACCAGTAAGTGTGACAAGATATTAAATGTCATGAGATGTCTAGCTGGGGTGGACTGGGGGGCCAGTTTTTCAGCTTTGAGGTGCCTGTATGATGCCCTGATAAAATCCAGATTGGATTATGGATGTGTGGTTTATGGTTCGGCGGCGCCTACAGTGTTACGGGATTTAGATGTGGTGCAGGCCAAGGCCCTGAGGATTTGTTTAGGTGCTCTGAGGACTTCGCCAGTGTGTGCCCTGAGGGTGGAGGCGGGTGTCATGCCACTCGCTCTGAGGAGGAAGCACCTGGCGGTGAATTATTGGGTTTCCTTGAGAGGAAAGAGCCATAATCACCCTGGGCGGGGGGTTCTGGATTGGTCCTGGGAGAGGGGTGTGAAGGAAACTTTGAGTTTTGGGTGGGTAGGGGGTTTGTGGGCACGGGAATTGGGTGTGGGGGATTTGGAGTTGGAGCGGGAGGACAATTTTCAGATGGTGCCACAGTGGAGGCTGGGAGAGGTGAGGGTGGAATTGGGGATGGTGGGGTGGAGACGGAGGTTTGGGGATGTGAATGTGGCGGGAGCATTTAGGAGTATTGTTGAGGAGAATTATGGGGATTACACATTGGTGTTTACGGATGGTTCAAGGGATCCGGTTTCGGGGAGGACGGGTGCGGGAATGGTGGTGGAAGGGTCTGGAGTGGAGGTAGGGGTTCGCACGTCAGATCACTTATGTATTTTCACGGTAGAGTTATATGCAGTTTGGATGGCTGTGGTGTGGGCGGTGCAACATGGTGGTAGGAAAGTACTTATATGCACGGACTCGTTGTCAGTGGTTCGGGCTCTTGAACTGGGGAGGGTGAGGTATCATCAGGGTTTGTTTTGGGATGTTATGAATATGGTGTCGGGGGTGGTAGGAGGGTCGTTGGTGTTTATGTGGGTTCCGGGCCATTCTGGGATTGGGGGGAATGAGCGAGTGGATGAGGTGGCAAAGAGGGCTGCAGATCGGGTGGTGGTGGAGAGGGTCGTGGCTCTGTCACGAGGGGAGGTGAAGGCGTTGGTCTGGAAGGGGATAATGCAGCAGTGGCAGATGGAGTGGGAGTCAGAGGTGAAGGGACGACACTTGTATGAAGTACAGAGGACGGTGGGGGTGACTGTGGATCCGGTGGGTGGTGGAAGGCGGGGGCAGGTGGTTTTTAGCAGGTTACGTATTGGGCACACGGGATTGAATGAAACGCTCAAGATTCTGGGTAAACATTTGGATGGGTGTTGTGATTTCTGTGTGGAGTTGGAAGGGGTTAGTCACGTGGTGTTAGCGTGTAGAAAGTATGAGGAAGAAAGAGAGGCTATGATGGTGGTGCTGAGGAGTGTTGGGATGAGACAAGTGAGCTTGGAGGAGGTGTTTTTGTATGGACGTCAGGGGAAGGGTTTTGGTGCCCTGTACACTTTTTTGAGGTGTACAGGGTTATTGAGGAGGATTTGAGGTTCGTGACAGTCAGTAGGTGGCGGTAATGCACCCAGGTTGGTGCTTCATGCCGCGAACTAAAGAAGAAGAAGAAGAAGACTTCCACATCGGCTCATCGTCGTCTTCACCATCCTCCCTGACGATGTGTGACATCCTGGAACTCTGTTTTATTATCTGAACTTTTGAATCCTGAGTTAATCCTGTGTCCTTTTGCCTTACAGACTTACCTAACTTCTGTTAGTAAATCCTGTTTTTGTCCTGCATTTGGGTCCTCCTTCTTCCACATCACAAAGGTTTAGAATGGGAAACATTGAGTTTACAACAGGTGCGTGGCAGCACACAATTTAAAAAATGTGTTTATTTCTTAATGAACAATCTTTTCCATGATGTGCTCCATTTTTCTTACATATAGTCCAACACAAACAGATATTGTATTTATCTGTGGTTTCTAATAGTTTCCTTCACAAGTGTTATCTTTTCCTTTTATCTTACCGTTTATCACCACGTCTACTTCTGACTTTGTTTGGAGTTACACTAAAGTCCACGCCCTTCGCCACCTTGGTAGATTTGCTTAATTTGCGCAGAAGTCGGTGTACGCTCAGATTTGGGTGTGAGCATCCTGGTATCATTAAAACCTGTTCAATCTTCTTCTGATGACTTTAAATAAAGCCAATCTCATCTTGTGTGATTGAGTTGCTTCTTGTTTTTTTTTTTTTTTGGTTGCTGAATCACTTGTAATCTCCATCTGATTGATTCACACCAGCTGTTTCCTCGGCATCGTAGGAGCTTTATCTACACCTCACAGAAAAGAGAAAATCTTGTTCTTATCAGTTTCTTCATCAGTGTTTAACTCTGGCCATTCCATCTGCTGCGTATATGACAGATATGGTCACCATGGAGACGATGCTGCCTTCACTGACCCTCAGATCAGTAAATGGTTCAGGAATTAATTATGATTAATTAGTGATTGAGGGCTGTCCAACTTGAGCGATGTGTTCATATCATTTATTTACTTTTCAGCCTCTGGTCTGATCAAGTTTTCAGGTTCATGTGACCAAAGGATGAGGTCAGAGGTTTTCTCACTTGATCGGTTCATAAAACTGTTTGAGGAGTAGTGAGAACTTCTTACTGAAAAACATCAATCACATCCACAAGTGGGTTTCATTTAAAGATTGTTGTTAAAAACAAACACGTGCACAACCTCTTCAGCCACATTAAACCACGTCCAGAATGCTGTCTAATTATGTAATTAAGGCAGTATCAGGATGGCGGCCAGGAAAGTGTCACCCATTCAACGAGGATGAGATGAAAGATGGGACGGAAGGGAAACAATGAGACCCACAGACCACCTGTCAACCCAGTCAGCCGTGCACGGAAAGCAGCAAGACAAAACATTCAGCAAATCTGACTTCAGTTACCTTTTTGCTGTAGCACTCGTCCCAAAAAGCAGCCGGCAACAGCTGGCCTGATGAGTCCAGAGATTTAAATTATACGTTAGTTCTAACGAGATTATAAAATAATAGAAGCTTGATGAAATTTTAGATTTAATTTTAAAAATAGTAGAAAAAGTTTCAAAAAAGTCTTCTGGACAGTTTAATTCTTCAACGAGACGTTTCGACTTCCATCCGGAAATCATTTTCAATCTGAATGATTCATTCAGATTGAAAATGATTTCCGGATGGAAGTCGAAACGTCTCGTTGAAGAATTAAACTGTCCAGAAGACTTTTTTGAAACTTTTTCTACTATGGATCACTCCTGGATGAATGAGGGACTACACGGATTTAATTTTAAAGTTCATCGATCTTATTTATCAATGTGTTTTCACACTAAAATCAGAGCTCAAATTCAAATTTTAGACAAATTAAGAAATCTATAAATGAGTTGGAGTGTTTGGACTTTAGTTTTTTTTCCGGGGTGTCTAAACTCGGTCCTCGAGGGCTGGTGGGTTTCCACACATTACTGGTTCAATACAGCTGACGCACAGAAAGTAAAATCAACAGCTAATAGAATTTGGCACAATGAGTCAATTAACTGAATCAGGTGTGAAGATGCAAGAACATATGGAAAACTTTCAGGACACCGGCCCTCGAGGACCGGATTTGGACACCCCTGGTTTAACTCTAAGAAAAGTCAGAAGCAAACAGTGAGACGTGGTGAAAAGAGGAGAGTTTTGGAGAGAATCTAAAGTGAAGCTCGCTTGTGAAATGAAGCATTTGAAGCAGAGAAGAAACAATTAGAAAACACATAAAATACTTGTCAGTTTAGGACTCTTCATGAGAAAATTGGAGCACATCATCAAACAGATTGTTTAGGAAGCTCCGATCCAATCCAAATTAATTTTGACCCTCTGTGCTGTGCCCATTTGTTTCTGCACAATATTTCAAATCCTACATATAAAGACATGAATTACCTTGAAATATCAAGCTGGTGATTCGTTGGATCGTCTCCATTAGGTGACATGGATTCTCAGTGCAAAGCTAGCTCCTTATCATATTGATCCTACCACCATAAGGTCAGACCATTTTTATCTACTATTTCACTGACAGATTAGTGTGTGCCAATCCTAAAGTTACCATGGTGACCAACTCCACCATTCACCTTGCCATTATTCACGGGCTCCTATAGGTCACACCCCCTCATTTGAATATCATTGCATTTTAATCGCATCAACAATTTTTCACAGGTGTGATTTATGGATCTTATTAGGACTAAGGTGTGTTCCAGTGGTCAGGTGCAGAAATTAAAGCTGGAAAATTTGCACCAAAAAAAAATTCTGCAAATCAATGAAGCTCAGCCAATGTGTTTGAATTCAGACTTTCTGTTGGCTCAAGTCTTTTTACGTCCATTATCAGATTTGGTCAGATAGATTTAACAGAGCAGCAGCACTTTTAGGAAAAACAGAGAGGATGAAAGATGTTCTGTTTCTTCTAAAAGAACCAGATGTTTCTGAGGAGGTGTTCCCATCCAACGGGTCGACCATGCTGCTAAAGGTTTATTCTGTAAACAGGAGCAGCTTTAAAGCTTGTGGTGGGTCCAGTTTGAGAAGCATTAACCAGCAGGCTGCTGGACACAGATTTGGATTATTCATTTGTCTGGTTGTTTCCATGGTGAGATGGAGTCTGTGAAAAGGTGTGAGATGGAAGACGTGAGCTGGACAAGGAGTCTACAGGATCATCTGCTGTACCAACAGTTTGGATCTGTTCTCACAAACACATCTGACCAACACACTAACCTCATACTAATGTACAGGCATTCAGGAAAAGAAAGAGCTCATAAAAGAAATGTGGAGATTTTATGATGAAATAAAAGGCTTTGATGATGGATGAGGCTACTGGTCTCCAGAAGAGGCCGTTACACTGACGGCTATTGGAAAGCTGGCAGAGAGAATGAATGAAGTTGCTCTGCCTCCTATTAATCAGGCAGGAGTCTGCCAACAACCGTATTAAACATACCGACATGACCACAAACACACAGCAGTAAACACACACTGGTTGATTCACATGCCGAACAGAGACCGGCTCAGGTACGGATAAGGTTAGACGCACAGCCTGTATAATTTGAACTCTTCCGTGACCCTTCACACCAGCTTCTCAATCGTTTGAGATACAACACAGGACACATAACCGACGGAAACCAGAATAGTCATAGATGTAGATATCACATCGGGTATAGCAACTAGAGACGGGGAATATGTTTATATTTACATTACACTCAAAATCATTTCCTGTGATAAGAGTTAGTGTAAATATCAATAAAAGTTTTTAATCTAGTGTAAAACACAGCAGGTTAGCGTTCTTTAATTTCCTTATTTTGGTGCCTTTATATAAAAATTGCGCCCCCTGTTGAGGTAAGGGACCAAGCAGGAGCAGAGCATGTGCACCAAAACACTTCCTACTACGTTAGAAAGTGGGTGTGGTGCAGAACAATATCAACAGCCAAGAACAACCTAGCGCTCAAATAGTATCCGAATACTGGACGGGAGAACTGGCATATTACTCGTTAACACTACACGCCCCAAAATTTTCTCAACCTCCTGTCCACCCCAGAAAGGGGTCGCCTGACCTCTCTACCTGGCCTGTACACTGAGGAGCAGGGTCGTTCAAAGGTTATTGTTATTCAATTAGAGCTCGTTAACACTCTGCTGCCTTTCTCACTGGGGTCTGGTGTGTGTGTGTGTGTTCTCTCAAAACAGGATTTAAAGAAGGATGTAAATAAGGAAGGTTCTAAATAAACAGTAGTACTGTATAATGGTTTTGCCTGGCTTTTTTCAGGAGCTGCATTTGTTAACGTCCGACTTTGCGTACACCTAAAAGGTACAGATACAAACACCAGGTATCTCTGGTCCATTATTTTTTTGATTATTTGATTATTTTGAATTACTCTATTCATCCCTCACCGGGGAAATTTGTGTGCTGCACTCCTTACACCACAGCAGGCTGCCCTTCGACGGCGCCAATGGTGGGAGAAGCGGGGGTTAGGTGTCTTCTCCAAAGACCCTAGACGTGCTCTCCGTGGGACGCGAACCCGCGACCTTCCGGTCCGCGGGCGAACGCGCTAACCACGCGGCCACCGTCTCCACCCTTATTATTATTGGTGAACCCTTCAAATTTGCAACGTTTTCTGTGCATCTGAATCCTTTCCAAATACTAGAGAGCTCTCAAATGACTCAATCATGAATGAAAGAGAATAGATGGATTTTTTTTATGTGGGAATGAGGTTCAAACATAGGAGAAACTTTAAAAAATAGCTTAACACTTGGGAAATATTGACAACAATGGCTCATTTGGAACAACATCGAATGTCGAACAAAGAGAGATGAAAAGCTAACATCAAGCAGCACAAATGGAAGCCAGAATTTGGCTCGAGAGACTCTCCGATGCTTAAAAGAGAATTTTCACTCTAATGGAAAGAAATCTTCATGTTTGAGGAGAACAGAGAGATTGTTTTCAAAACGTATGATTTAACCTGAGAAAACATGGAGGTAAGAAAGATTTACATGAGCATGAACGTAAACTAACAAAGGTTGGTAGCTGCTATTAATTTTTCATTTTTAATAATGCGTTATACTTATAGCGCTTTTCAGGACTGTCAAAGACTCTTCACATATGCATTATTCATTCACTCCATACCAGGTGATGGTAAGCTACTGATGTAGCCACAGCTGTACTGGGGCAAACTGACAGAAGCGAGGCTGCCATTTTGTGCCATCAGCCCTTCTGACCATCACCAACCAACCAACCAATCACACACACACCATTCATACTAGACAACGTGGATGAAGTGTCTTGCCCAGGGACACAATGGCAATTTAATCTCAATGGCCGTCCCACCGTGGCACCTGGAGTTCTGGTGGTCTTCCATCAAAGTACAGCCCAGACCCAGCCTGCTTAGCTTCTGGGGTCTGACGGGATCAGGCATTGACAGGCTGGTATGGCCATGATTATTTATTTGCATCTTTAAAGCAGACAACAAAAAATCTTGAATTAGGGTTAAAAACTTAAATTTTTTACTTAAAAGTAAATTTAACTGTGATTACTTCAGTACTTTTACTTGAGTAATTTTTTTTCCCAATTATTTTACTTTTCCTCAAGCAAAAAAAGTAAATACTTCATCCAGCACTATCAAAGACAAACTTATCGCAATGACAACGCACATGCATCGTTGGTGGTTTGTAGTCAATATATCTTTATTTTTAATCTGTGGAAAATATATTGACTTTTATTTATTATCAAGTTGTTGTTTAATGAATAAATATCGGAAAAAATCTGGTACCCCTGCAGAGCCCCCCACCTCTAGTAAGAACACTTGGGTCGTTTCAGATGGACAGAAAGAAGTGAGTGACGAAGGGAGGTCTGCGCTTCCAGGTTAGGACGATGTTCTTGTACTTCCTAAAACAGGAAGCAGAGAAGAACATCCCTTCCTCGATGCCTGTAAGGAGGAATTCAAACCGTGACAGAATGCAAGGTGGAAATCTAACCGTCAGGAAGACATGGAGGACACTCATGGTCAGAGCTAAAAAAGGAACCAGAGCGGTCCAGGATGTCTTTTTATTTCTTTACCTTCTCTAGTTTTCATTCGGAACAGCAGACTTTCTCTGTTTTTCTCAGACAGGAACAAACCAAGCCAAGCAGGACAGCTTGTATTTCACAGCCAGCACCAGTTCGATGGAAGCCAGACTGACAGAGCACTAAGTGAGACATTCATTCAAACCAATTGAATAATGAAGGAGTGTTAACGACCTCCTAATTATAACAAGGCTGGCCATTAGCAGATGCAGGCTGACGGTCTGCTGGATGATTGCAGCTGACTTATTGAGGGCTAACAGCAGCTTTAACCCTGGAAACAACCAGGACTGATGGCCCCAGTTGAGCCATTACAAAACCTCATCATCCCCACGTTACAATCACCATCATGTTTATACCGACCAGAGCTCAGCGTCATGTCTGACTGGGGTGTCTATCCAACGGCATTTATTATACGTGTGAACGACCAAATCAAAGCGTACGCTGACTTCTACTGCAAAAAGAATGATTTATGGTGGAGTGCGTGGACGATTAGGTTACTTCAGGGTAAATCAGAAGCTGCCGTACGCAAACTGTAAAACGAGGCGAGAAGACGATACTTGTGGATAAAACTTGTGCAAAAAAGATCTACGCAAATTTTAGTAAACGAAGCACCTGTACTTCAAGGTCTTTTTAATTTATTTTTTTATATACTGACCCTCACGTTCATAAAATCTAAATATTCATCACGACAAAGAAATAAAAATATCAGCAGATGATTTTCAATACTCTGTCTTCTAGTGGTGAAGAGAGGTGTTACATCACTGTTAAAGTACGATGATACTCGGCGACCAAACTTCAGACCAACTTCAGATGTTCTTTGTTTAGGTGCTTTAAAGTCTTGTATCTGTCCATTGAACACATTTGAAAGCACGCGGATCAACATGAGAAGATGAACTTCTTTGTCAAGAGCTCACCCTCTATGATTCAAGTGATTAAGAAGTGCTTTAACTGCGTTGATCCCTCCAGCGCCTCCTTGTTACGTCATTCTATCCAATGCCTCCTATTACACATAATAGCTTGGAGGCAGCTCGTCACCATGGAAACACATTCCGTGAAGCTCTTTGGTGTTGAGGTAATCTGAAGACCACATGGAGTTATGAGGTCTGCAGAAAGTTGGTGACCTCACTTTAGTCCTGAATATCCGCTAATCGATTAGCTTAACCCAGCTGACCACTTGGTGGCGTAGTTCACAGAGTGAGACATTTTTTAATAAATGTTTGAGGATAGTGTCCGCGTGCCGAGGAGATGATTTTATAAACAGTTAATTAACTGATTGAAGTGCCTAAATTTTATTACTAGAATTTGTGAGCAAATACTTTGGCGATACAGTTTAAGAATGGGATTTTTTAAAATGAATCTACTTCCAGTTAATATTTTGTACTTTTGATTTTTATTCATTCCAAAAGCCCTGAAATGAAAACCTAAATTAACTGATGAAGTCACTGTTTCCTCTGAGTTATATCCCTCCAAACAATTTAATTCCACCTCATTAATACTAAAAACTACTTCATTAAACCTCTGTTTGGTGGTTGTTCCTGCCAGAGAGATTCAGCATTTTTTTAACTGCTTTTATTTTATTATTTACTTCCGTTTCTGTTACTTCCTCCTGTTTTACTAACGTTTCACTTCAGAGACAGAAATGTGAATTAAGCAGTAACCACGGCAACAATCACAAAATATTACAAATGAAATAAAAACATAAAGCCAGATGCTGCTAATGCTAACCTCACAGGCAGAGCTGCGTGGCTAGCACCAGAGGCTAACCCTGACCTCCCAGACTATGTTGTCCCTGCTCTCAGTCTGCTACAGTCTGCTATGCCAATTGATCCAAATTTAGTGGCCGAAAAGGAGTTAGAAGTTCATTTTTCACAAAATATACCGATGCGAGCAGCTACTCCCACCTGCGGTGAATATAAAATATGCATTGCCCGGCAAAGTGGATCGACAAAAAAACATCCATGATTGTACAACAATGAATCAGCCTTTTGCCTAGCTGGCGGATGTAAACATACAAAAATTGTAGGGCCCTGTTCCAACCATCTTGTACTGACTCCATGTGTCATGGTTCCCTTGCCCACCACCAGAGGGAGCCCAGGATCTTCCCTCATCTGCCTGATTTGAGACACCTGATGGTGTTGGATCAGCGGTCTTTAAATCTCAGGGTCGGGTGACCATGAGATTCATTTTGAACAATAACCTCAAGACATTCCACTACACCATGGATTTTTTATTTTCAGCTTTCCCGGACTGCCATACTTAAATAAACCATGTTTGTTATCCTGCAATTGGGTCCTGCTCCTTTTGCACCCACGTCATGACACCATGTACCGTCATGGCCCTTTAAAAAAAAAGAAACTTTGTTTTTTCCGGCTTCGTTTCTACCGACGCCAACCTTGAAGGAGAGTCGGAGCGTGTGATGGTCATTAGTAGCTAGCACAACACCATGGAGACGTGAACATTAGCTTATTATTACCCTTGAACAGAAAAATGAACCCCATTAGGATGGTATCCACTTAGTGTGCACAGAACGAGAAGTTTATGTGCCTAAATTATTGGCTTTGCCATGACCTGTTCTGGATAACGCTGGTCTGAGGACGTCCTGTCCTGTTGGCTTATTTACAGAGTTGGAAGGAAATAGATGGCGAGGTTATGGTCCTACAGTAAATACTTTAGAGAAAGTTTCAGCTTCTTTGCCTGTGCCGCTTCACACTGCCTGAAAGTCGCTTTCTGTCCGATACAGAGGAGTCATCTGATAGCAGGATTGGCAATTAGCTGGGGTAACCAAAGGTTATGGTACCCCAAAGATTAAACACTCCTGAGGGTTAAAAGTGTGATGATAAATAGACAGATGGATTAATAAATGAATCATTTTAATGCATAAAACTTCATCGCTGCTTTGTTTTTGTAGAACTTCAAATGTCATTATATTTTATTTAGACAACGTTAGTTACGAGTTTGGATAAAAATGTCAGAGAGATAGATCAAAACATAAATTGAAAGATTTAATAAAAACCTTCTTTTAAATTCTTTTCCAAGCAAATTATTCCATGGGGTTAGAAATTGATACAAGTAAATATTGTGGCGCAAGAAAGAAATACAGCGATAGACGAATCAGGGGTCTTGTCATTTTCGTAGCTTGTTGTTTGAGCACATGCTTTTCTGCTCAGATCTAAAACGCCGCTCACTCTCCCTACACAACATACACTTCACAAATTACACCTGTGATAAATTTTGGACATAAGCAAACTTGAAATCCAGCCCTCTCCAACCACATCTCCTGAGCCCTGAGTGTGGATCATCCAAATAACGCGATACATGTGGGGTGGAATAATAACGACTCAGCAAGAGCTGTTGTTACTAATACACAATGGAAAGGTGTTGCTGTTGTGCAACCGACAAGTGAAAGATGATGGGAGGCTGTTGTCGTAACACTCCTAAGAAAGACACACACACTGATCTGTCAGTGAAATAATTTTAGGTTGGTGACAAAAACAAACAAACTGTGCTCTGGGAATCCATGTCAGCCACCAGACAGCCAAGCAATTCTCAGTTTGAGATTTCAATGATATTATAATTAATTATCTCTATTAGTAGGGTGTAAAATATTGCATAGAAACGAGTTATTTGCGCAAGTTATTTTGCTTACGCTCAGATTTAGGCGTAAGCAAGCTTCACAAATGAGGCCCCAGATGCTCCTGATCAAACATCGTGTGACTTCTCAGTCACAGTCAGATCTGAGTCCTCCAGCAGCTCTGTCATGGTTCCTTGCCAATGTGACAAATGCTGGCCTGAAAGACGGACGATTGATTTGCATCTCATCGTGATACACGACCGAGTCCTACCATTTTCTCATCTGCATTGATGAGAACTTTCCCTTTTCTCGCCAGGAGCAGATTTACAACCCACAGATGATGCATGAATCTGTGCAGACTGTCTGTGATGTGCTTTATAGATCTGCTCAGATAAAGCGAAGAGAAACAGCCCATCTGACACGTCTGGGATCCAACAGGCTGGAATAAGGAGGTCAGCATCTTTATGGCTAATCATCAGACTTACAGATGATACTTTATAGCAGAGCTGCACAGAGGCAGCATGAATTATGAACAACAGCTGCAGAAACTTGTAAGAAACTTACTCTAAATCTCCTTTTTTTACTCCTATGAGGAAATAAGAAACGTAACCATGGAAACAGACTCCAAGCACAGCAGAAAGAGGAGATCAAAGGAGAGATGTTGTTTTTCTCTAAGGGAAAGACTACATCTCGCAACAGGAAAGACTACATCTCCTGACAGAAAGGACTACATTTCCCAGAAGAAAGGACTACTCTCCTAGAAGGAAGGACTACATATTCTGAAAGGAAGGGCTACATCTCCATGCAGAAAGAATTACAGCGTTCGCTGTTGCTCCTCCGTGTCGAGAGAAGCCAGATGGGGTGGGGTAGTTCGGGGATCTAGATGGGATGCCTCTTGAACGCCTTGCTGGTGAGGTGTTACAGGCGCCTGCCACCAGGAGGACACCCAGAGGCAGACTCCGGACAGGGAACACCTCAGGATCCTCCAAGGTTCAGTCGGGGTGAGGGAAGCCAAGGTTTTCCCTCTGAGGCTGATACCCCCCAAAGCGCCAAAGTGCCGCTCACAACCACGTGTAGGGAAATGGCACGTCAGGCCCTTAAAAGTGAGTGTGGTGAGAGTGCTGACTTAGAGGTACAGAATAACACACTCTGTATTTCAGTAATTAGAAGGTATTTCCAAGTTAAATGCCTCAGTTTTAATTAGACCTAAAAAAGACAATGCTGATATATTTTGAAAAACCACATGGTGTAAGTTTAAGGATCACTCACACCACATGCACTAAAATAACCACTGTATTAGTTTTATGAAGCCATGCATCACCATTCAGCAAAAGTTAATGGGACGCATTATCGATACGGCAGATTGACTCCTTCCATGCGTCAAACACAACCAAGCATACATAGCGAATCTGGCAAACTCATCCCCTCCACACGGCAAGAAAAATGGTGGCTGTGCGTCCACCAATGTGATAAAAGGAATGCAAACTATCTGTTTTTGCTGCTCATGATGTGAATGCACCTTAAGATTGTAATCATTACTTTAAAAATGAGTAAACTATCAATTTGATTATCAAATAAGTAATTGACCTTTTGTAAACGTCAGTTGAGAAGATGAAGCAGATAATGAAGCTGAATGGAAAAGACTGGTTTTTGAACAAAAACTACTTCAGAGAAAATAATTATGAAAGAAGAAAAACATAAAATATGAAAGTGGATTTGCCACAGCTAATTATCTAGATATTGTCAGGATCCTTCACCTGCCGCCAAAGGGAACTCTGGATATTCCTTATCAACCTAATTAGGATCACCTGAGGATGATTCCTTATTCCACTCATCTGTGCACCCTGTGTCCGGAATCACGCCGGACTTCCCTGTCGGGTCTTACCATCCCTTCCAATCAGGTCACACTGGTTGCCTGACCATGATTGATCTTTGTTATTATTTGGACTTTTGAAACCTTGAGTCAATCCTGTGCTTCTTGCTTTACAGACTTTCCTTAATTGAGTTAATAAATCTTGTTTGAAGTCCTGCTATTGGGTCCTCCTCCCTCCACCATCCCTAAAACCCTAAAAGATATGATGAATACTATGGTAACATACTGTACTTAACACCAGGAAATACAGAGACAAATTAAATGATGAAGATTGTATTTTCATTTTACTCGACATAAAAATAATCAACCGAGCACAAAAAACATATTCACTCCTCCCAGTGGTGTTAACTTAGGAACCATCTGTCTCTGGTGAACACGGGGAAAGTGTCTGAAAGTGAAGATTGAGTGAAGTTGCACCATTGATTAGGGAACCTCATTCAATTGTGATGGTTTAGGGGTGTGTAGGGAGGGTGAAGAGACATTTAAAAATGGACTCCATCTCCCAGCAACAAAAAATACATGGTTTAAAGGACTTGGCTAAAAATGGTCTGAAAATCTACGTGAAGCTGTTTAAGACTCTGCAAATCAAACATCATTAGATGGGAAAAAAAAAAACCAGCAAAAAATGTGGGTTCAGGTACGCTGGCTGCTGACCTCACCGGCGCCATCTTTCTTTGAGCAGTGGCAGCTGCACAAACATAAAGTCTTCTCCGCAGGCCATATTTGGACCAAACTCTTTTCTTATCTGGGTAAAATCTTTATGTCCGGCACAAAGTCCTGAGTTACTCTCATTTCCTTGACCCACGATGTCTCCAGCAGGTTTTATAGAACCCAGCGTGTTCTTTGCATTATGCAGTGATTCCCAGCAGCCAGCAAGGTTCACCACCATGACTGATGATGCTTATTCTGTTCCTCACACACCCCATTTAGACCGAACAAACTGTCACTTTGACGGATAATTCTACTTCTTTTTACCCCCTGGTACCTTTTACAGCCCAGCTTTGCCAGCCTGAGACGCTTGGAAAAGGAGACCTTCAGTTTAGTTGCTTCCTTTGTAGAAATGATTCAGTCTGGTCTAAACTTAGAAGGTTAAAAAGAATCAGAAAAAGATGGAAAATGTAGTCGATTGTGGATAAAACTAATAAACATATTAAGTCTATGAATCATATTTTATTCAAAGTACCATCACACCTAAAATTAATGGTGAAAATGGCAACTGAGAACATTCAAAAAACATGTCAGCTTAAAGAAGATAGAGCAACTCTTAGAGTTTATTTGGTACACATTAAGGTCTACTTTGGTCTAATATCAATTAGAAAGGGATTGTTTATCTTTTTGTTTACTCGATAACAACGACTGCGGTGTGACGCCCTTCAGCACCGGTTGTACGTCTTAATGTTTTATTCTTGTACTGCAGGTACCATGTTGAACTGTGGTGGTTGCTGATTGGAGGACTTGTTGGAATCACCTGCATCCACTCAATGCCTTAAAAGATACGGTCTCGTTTCGAGATCTGAAATCAGTCGCGTCTGCGCATGCCCACGACGCATCTATGACACATCCAAACTCCACCCATGACACAATCCTTGTTGAAGTGAGCTTCTGTCAGGATGGTGGTTGGGTTTATGCATAAATAAGGGTAATGAGTTTTGTTTTCTGGGGTATCTGACAATAGTTTAATTAAATTGCCCACAATTACTAAGTACCAACTATAGCTGAACTGATCACATTTTCAGGGTCATGCAACCATAAGCCGAAATGACAAAGATGAAAGTCACAAACCATTCATAATTAATAACGTTAGTGAGACAGGAGAGGCGTCTTGGAGTTGATCAACAACTAGGTTCAAACTTTTCAGAAAACAGATGTTTTTGTGCATTAAGTCTCCGTCACTCCCTCGTTGACATCTCCGAGGTCATTTCTGTCCTTAGAGCCTCCTTCTAAACAAGTAAAAGCTCCTAAAAATACAAAGAATCCTGAAGGAGACTCAGTTGGAGGAGAGATGAAAAGACAGGATTTGGAGTACAGATTAGATCCTCTACCATACCATAGAGGATGTTTGTAGGATGGAGCAGCTGGACTTCATCCAGAGAGCAAGTAAAGTGTGAAGGTGGTGACAAAAAAAAAGAGAACAGTTTAGGGAGAAAAAGACAGTAGGGAGAAACAGAAGGAGTCGAGAGAAAAAATGAACAATGGATGAAAAAGTCGTCCATGTGGAACGATAAGACACGGTGCCAGGGCTCAATTATAAACAGCAGCCTCATTAGGCGGGCTGGAGGAGGAGATGGGCAGACCAACCAGACGAAATTTTACTTTTTATAATTGCCACAGGAGCTTGAAGGGACGACGTGGCATCTAATTTATAAAGAATGTCTACACAAAAATCTGTGCCAACACCAACTTCTAGAGTGGAGTGATCTGTGGACTTTCTTCCATCTAACCCTATCTCCTGCATCGTCTTCAGTCACACCAACTATCTTCATGTCTTCCTTCACTGTATCCATGAACCTCCTCTTTGGTCTTCCTCTAGTCCTCTTTCCTGGTGGTTCCAAACCCAGCATCCTTCTTCTGATGTACTCTCTCTCTCTCCTCTGCACATGTCCAAACCATCTCAGTCTGGTCTCTCTGACTTTAAAACCTCTAACATGTGCTGTTCCTCTGATCCTGTCCATTCTGGTCACTCCCAGAGAGATTCTCAGCATCTTCATCTCTGCTACCTCCATCTCTGTTTCCTGTCTTTTCTTCAGTGCCATTGTCTCTAGACCAATCAGCATGGCCGTTCTCACCACACTGTCTCTAGACCAATCAGCATGGCCGCTCTCACCACACTGTCTCTAGACCAATCAGCATGGCCGCTCTCACCACACTGTCTCTAGACCAATCAGCATGTCCGCTCTCACCACGGTTTTCTACACTTTCCTTTCCTTTCATCTGAAACTCTTCTATCACACATCACACCTGATCCTTTTCTCCACTTGTTTCATCCTGCCCGCACACACTGGAGTTTGTGTCTATTTTGCATAATTTCTTTTTAATTCACTGACAGATCGGTTGCCGTGGTGACTACCTCTACTCCGCTGTCTTTCACTTATACAAGGCACCTTGAATATTGTTAATGAGTAATGACAGGCGGTAGGGGCTCAGGAGCTCTGGTGGTGTGGTTGGGCTGAAGTTGCTAACAGCTGAGATTCCTTGCAGGTGTATTCTATAAAATTTAAGTAACATAAAGGAAGTTCTGAATGTTTCCATACATCACAGTGGGCATGTGAAAGGTGCACAACACTTAGTCTGTTTCAGGTCTCAGTTCTTGAAACACAGTATCCTTCAATCTAAAGACATACCAAACTCTTCTAGTGATTTTATTCACTAATAACAACAGTATAAATATAGTTTTTAAATGATCAAAAGTGTAAATCCTGCAGGTTTTCGTGGTCGTTTAAGTCCATAAACCTGCAGGGAAGATGGCGTTCGCCTTCTTAAGAAGACTGATTTTTGCACATTTGCTTTTAAAGTAACTAAACTCTTATAATTAGGTTGTAATTAAGTCGTTTTTCATTCTGCTTTCTGGCTGAACAAAAAACCCTCTGCGTCCAGTCAGTAATAAATAAACTTGGACAGATTTTAAATGATCGATTTCTTTATGAATACTTGCTAAAAGATTTGCAGCCACGTTGAATATTTTATTTTCTGTTCATCTATTCAAGCGAAAATTCAGGTTTCTATGCTTTTGCACACAAAAGTTTCAGACTGACAATGAGTCCTGCATCACTAACTTAATCAGTTCATGTATAATCGGTACTGAGTATCTGACTGTAGCCATACCAGCCTGTCGATGCCTGATCCCATAAGAACTCAGAAGCTAAGCAGGCTGGGTCTGGTCAGTACTTGGATGGGAGATCGCTGGAACCCCAGGTGCCATGGTGGGACAGCGATTAAGATCAGATTGTCACTGTATCCCTGGGCAAGACACATTACCCACATTGACTAGTCTGTGTGATCAGTTGGTGATGGTCAGAGGGGCCGATAGCGCAAAAATGGCAGCCTCGCTTCTGTCAGTCTGTCCAACGACAGCTGTGGCTACGACAGTAGCTTACCATCACCTGGTATGGAGTGAGTGAATAATGACTATGTGTGAAGCGTGTTTGGGCGTCCTGAAAAGCGCTATAGAAGTACAATGCATTATTATTATTGTTATCTATGAGTGATCATTTAAAATCCCTTCAGTGGTTTGGAAGATATCGGGTTCACAAGAATTTTGCTCACATAACCCTGAAAACGTGGTCAGTTCATCTATAGTTGGTATTGTTTAACTGTGGGTACTTCGGGAGATATCTTGTTTCTAAAAGTTTTATAGAAGCATGAACACATGGACAGAAGAACAGATGACCCGAGCATAAAAAGGTAAATATTTTCTCTTGAGAACTAACAAAAAAATCCCATTTGGATGGAAAGTTTTAGTAAAGACACTGTTTGCTTTAATGTTGTGCCAAATGTTAGACTGGCAAAGCCCGTATAAGAGGTAAATGTCAGGGTGGATTTAAAACTTTCCCTTTTTTTGTCCGGCTGAAGGAAGAAGATGCGGTGCAGAAATACCAGAATATCTCACGCAGCATTAACGGATCTCGTTTCACACCCTATTAGAGACAAAAATAGTTAGACATCTCATCCTCCATCAGGTCACAGATTCAGGAACACAAACACACGTGTCTGGTTTTATTGGCTCGCATTTATCAAAACTGAGTAGAGGAACATTTGGAGCACAGCGGTCTCAGAGCAAGAAGGTTGGGGTTCGAGTCCCGGGTGGGACAAGCCTTGAAAGACTGGTCTTTCTGTGTGTAGTTTGCATGTTCTCCCCGCTTATGCTAAAAACATACTGTACATGTTAGGTTGGTTGGCTGGTATAAAACTGCCCCTAGGAATGAGTGCGTGTGTGTGTGTGTGTGGATGGTTGTCTGTGTGTGGTCCTGCAACAGACTGGTGACTTTTTCAGGGTGTGACTTGCCTCTCGCCAGCCGGGAGAGACTCCGGCACCCCCCCACGAACCTATCAGGGATAAGCAGTTGAGAAGATGATAACAACACATTTGGTTGTCTCGATGTTTTACGACAACAAAGCACCTTTGTGCGCATGGTACCTTAGTGCCCACAACATAACCAGGGCATCCATTTCCACAGCAAATTTTCAAAGTGATAAAAAGTTCATTCCTGGCCGCCTCGTAGGAAATGTGCCAGTCTGAAGCAGTGTTGTGGGGGAAGGTGATTCACTGCTGTGGACCATGTCGCAACTGGACACACGCAGCCTTTTACAAAGACCTGATTATTTTTTACAACAATTCCGATACTGATTTAAAGGTTCCAATGAAGGACAATTTCTGATTAATCGGCCACATTTTTGAAATTTCAGTTTGATGTTTGGGAATAATGACAGAAAATTTTTACTCTTGTCCTGCCCTGTTGGCTAGTGATCCCATTTTACACACTGCATTTACTGATCTAAAACATTGAAGATGCAGCAGATAGGGTTAGATGGAAGAAACTGACTTGCTGTGACGACCCCTGAAGGGAAAAGCCGAAAGAAGAAGAAGTGGAAACAACTGACGACAAAGATGTTATCATTAGCCAATTGACTGCGTCATGTCCATTAACTCTAAACTCAAGTACATGCAGTGATGTCACATGGTGGTGTGTTTGAATAATTGGTGGATATTTTCAGTCGAATATCCATCGGTGCCAATCAGCAATATTTTTCCCAATGCTCACAAAAGTATGTTTTGGCTGATTTGCCAGTTTTTATTTGAAAAAATCTGGAGAAGTTACCAAAAAAAAAAAAATGTTTAAAAATGACCAAAACCAATTCTATCTGTTGTGAACCCCTCGTATGCCGCCAGAGGGAGCTCTGAATGTTCCTTATCACCCTGATTAGGGACACCTGAGATTGATTCCTGATGCCACACATCTGTGGACCCTGCCATCTATTTAAGGGCAATCACCCCGGACTTCCCTGTCGGGTCATACCATCCCTTCCAGCCAGGTCACCCTGGTTGTCTGACCATGTTTGAACTCTGTTATTATTTGAACTTTTGAAATCCTGAGTTAATCCTGTGCCCTTTGCTTTACAGATTTACTCGAATTGTGTTTCAAAACCTTATTTGGATGCCCTGCTTTTGGGTCCTCCTTCCACATCATAACAGTATCATCTTTTATGAATCTTCTTTCTAATAAAAAAGGTCGTCGTTTTAAATGAGAAATTGTTCTCAATTGACCTACCTGGTTAAATCAAATAAAAGGAGCTAATGGTAGATCCCGATCACCGTTTGAGGTGAAACAGGATCATTTCTCGCGAAACACCTGACGATCATTCACACCACACCTGACATTGGTGTGCCACAGAACACTGATTGAAAAACACAGCATTCAGCACCAGAAAAAATAACTGGAAGATTTTTTAAACTGTTTCATGTATTTAAGAAAAATTGATTGTATTTGTAATAATCATACTATATTCATCCCTCATGAGGACATTACTTTTGCTGCACTGCACCACAGCAGGCAGCCATGACGGCACCAAGGGTGGGAGTAAGTGGGGGTTAGGTGTCTTCTCCGGGGGCACTGGAGGATTGGACATTGGAGATCGGACTGTCAACTCTTCGGTTCAAAGAGGGTGATTCAGACACTGAGCTATGCCTCACCCCGATGCACAACATTCCAAATTTTACACAGGAACGTTGTGTTTTTCTGACAGAACATTTCTTGTCTTTTATGGTTCAAAAACACACAGATTTACACGTGTTTACATGATGATCACTTTGCATCAGAAAGTAATCCTCTGCTAAAAAGTGATCACCTGTAAACATGTAACAAATGCCTTTCAGTAAAATTCTCCATGTTTGCTGTGTTCCATTCCTTTGGGTTGTAAAATAAGATTGTGACTGAGCATGGATATGAATATAGGAAGACGTGTTCGTTAAGGTTACGCTTGTTTTTAGCGGTCACCTTTCTCCAGATCATGTGTTGCAGACACTTCAGAGGGACGTGCCAGTCACTCCATGATGCCATTTCAGAAAATTGCATCATTTTGTGGGCACTTTGATGAAAGAGGTTCATTTCGTCCGGTCTCACACCTGGAGGTAAAAAGTCTTTTTTATTGATTTGAAACTCTTATTTTTTTATTGTACTGGTTTGACTTCATAAGGCAGGAATCTAAATGTATTTTTTTTTTTATTATCTCTCTCCGATCAGCCACGTTCCACCTCCCAGGATTCCTCTGCAGTCATAAAGGAGAAATAATAAAATCTGAGACCTGAGGGTAAACTGTGAAACTCAGAGGGAAATATGAGCCTCCAGCTCTCCGCGGCTCGGCCATGGCGACCTGTTTGGAGTGAATAATGGATGAAGCTGTGGTTATCATATGTGTCCACAGCACTCAGGCCACAGGCTGAGTTCAGGTTTCAGTCAGCATCAAGGTTCATCTAAGGTCACAGAGTTAGCTAACCGGCTTTCACCCAATTCCGGGTTGTTATCTTACAGGAATGAGCCGTGTCCAAACATGACTCGGAACAAGTGGCTTTGAAGGCAGAAATATCCCAAAGACGCCCAAGATGACCCAGCTTTGACCAAAGATGGCTGACAGGTCATCCAGGACCTGAAAAGATCCTTCTCCATAATTAATACTGAAGTATGTTTCATCCATTCATCAATGACTACAAAGCGTTATTGTCCTCTCTGACATAACAAGAGGGCACAGACAGGGGCACCACACTGGCTCAGATGCTCTATAGAACTGTGAAACCAGGGACGGCGCTAAGAGTTACATGGTTCTAATCCTCACTCTTTCTGAGACTTTCTCCTTCTGCCTGGTTCTACCTTTTACCGTTATTCCTCAAATCTGCTCTCTAATGCCGCTCCCTAATGTTTGCAGCTGTGTCTTGTTTTCCCCCAGCCGTATTAACCCTGATGTCCTCCTCTAAGTTCATCTTCTATTTGGTTGCCCACCGCCTCCACCTTTGATTTTGTCAGACCTGCCCTGGAACCAGGCCTGCTCGGGTTAAAACACTGTTTCAATCGTTCATTTATTTTTTGAACTACTTATCCCTAAAGGAAAATACTTTTGGAGGGTGGTAGAAAACCAGAATGCCCAGAAAAAAACCTACAAAGGGGAGAACAGGCAAACTACACACAGAAAGGACAGTTTTTCAGTCCTTGTGTCACTCCGGGACTCGAACCCCCAACCATCTTGCAGTGAGGTCACCGTGCTAACCACTGTGCCACTGAATTCCTGTTTCCTGTCTGCTATATCCCCTGCTCTGTTTGTGGTGTTGCTATGGAAACACCCCACCGTCTCTAACACATTTACATCAGAGGTTGTTTTAAAAAATGTTTAATTCTTTGAATAACTTACATCTAAACTTTATTTTTGTCAAACATATTTATCAGAAGTGAGTTCTGTTGGGAGAAAATTTTAAAGAAAAGTTGGGTTTTTTTTTTCAGAATGAGTTTCTTTTCCTTCAGGAAAAATCCAAGAAAAGAAAAGTTTGGGATTTTTATTTTAGATTTCGGATGCAAAGAAAGTTGATAAAGTTCAGTTTTTCTGAGTTTTTTGAAAGTTGAGAGTGAAGTTGTTCCACCGGACTGAAGAATGAGAGTGGGCAGCCGTGGATCAGGCTTCTAACACCTCAGCCTTCAGTAATGCTCCATTCGAATCCTTAGTTTTTAAAGGTGGTTAGAAATCTAATTTATTATTATGTTTTTAAACCATCTTTCATTTTTAAAAGATCTGCTTTTTATGGAGTTTTTCTTAGTTAAAATAAGCATAGTTTTATGCTTATTTTTTTTATTTTTTATTTTTTTTGAAAGGACGAGGACTTTATTTATTTATTTATTTTTTTTTTACCTGTCCTGTCCGGCGTTGTGACAAGCAGAATAATGATCTGTATGTCAAGTATTGCTGGGCAGTTTTGTTCTACCAGGGTCAGCACAATGTGCCGACCCTGACAAGCTTTATTTGTTTATTTTAAATGCTTTACAATCAAAATATATATGCTTTCTGCGCTGGACCTGACAGAAATTACTAAGGAGAGGGGCGTGGGTAGGTGGGGTGAAAAAGAGGAGGGATAGGGTACAGAAGAAGAAGAAGAGAGGGGGAGAAAGTAAAAAGAAAATCTGAAGTTGTAGTATTCTGCATCACAACCAAACTGCTGGATTATCTGAGGGGAAAAAAAAAAAAAAAAAGTACAAACAAGAGTTTAAACCAGTGATAAAACTGACACATACAACAAAACCTTCTATAGCAAATGATGTACAACACAAACACATGTTACTAGAGTTATAATAATATTGGATGAAAGCAAGGAACATAGCGGACAGTAAACAGAGTGATATAGTGTGCGAGTGTGAGTGAAAGTACATGCATGCTGCCGATGTGAACCATGTGCTTATTAGGACCAACGGATTGTCCCCAGCCCCAAAGGATTGGAACGAGGGAGGCAGAGACACACGCTACCCGGGCCCACGCCCATCCAGATCCCGGGACCCCGAAGCCGGGCCGGGCCGAGGAGCCGCCCACCCACCCAGCAAGGCGCATAGAGAAACCCCTGCCAGAACCACTCCAGCACCAAGGAGCACGGGCCTCCCCGATGCCAGGACCCACAGGCCTCGGGGCAGACGCGGCAACCGTACCCCACGGCCCTAGGCGAGCCCAGGGGTGACAGAAGTCAAGGCCCGAACCGAGACGGGAGCACTCACCCCAAGGGCCCAGGGACCCGACAATCCCCGAGCCGGGGCTCAACCGGGGGCCCAGCAGGGCCAGGCTACCCCACATGCAGCCGCCACAGCCCAACACACAGCCAGGTGCCCGACCCAGGCAGCCCAAAGACCACCTCTGCACACCTAATGTCCCTCTTCACTACCCTAGTCCCTCAACTGTAGTCCTGCCAACTCTCTAGTGATGCTCACCCCAGTGCACCTCTTAACCCCAACTGGTGACGAGGGGCCCCGGCAGGGCCAGGCGAGACCGCCCCCGGGCCCGTTTCCCCCATACAAAAACCACACAACCGTATCTCTGGGTGTCTCCTGACGGCAGGCAACACAGAAGTGACTGGCCTCCAAGTCCCGCAAACCCAGCCCCCCTCCAGGCAGCAGAGCCCCGAGAACCCGGCCGACTCGAAGGGACACAGACGGGTGAAGACCGGCCGCCCTCCCCCGGTCCCACCTGTGTATGTATGTGCTGCAATTGAAGTGGGCGAGAGAGCGCTTGCAGGTGGCGGGCCCTGTCGCTGCCAAGCGGCATTGCCCCCCAACCCGAGGACCTCTCTGTGTGTAGTTTAGTTTGGAATGTGTGTGGTGCCATTGTGCCATGTTCAGTGTCTAAGGTGGGATTTAAAATTGAGGGGGAACGGCATGGGAGGGAGTGCAGGTGTCCCCACTTGGCACTCCCTCTCCGAAATACCCCTCAAGACCCTATATGAATATAAATGACTAAGATGCAGTTAAAAGTGGAGTGGAGGATGGGTGCAGACGGGGACTCAGAAGGGGGATCACCCTCCCCAAGCCTCGTCAGCGTGCCCCACCCATCCAGACCCCGCGCCCTAAGTGACAGTGAGCATGTGGCAGTGTGGGACCGGGAGAGAGCAGGCGGATGGGCACAACCGGAAGGAGGGAAACATCCCCCCGGGCGACTGGCTCCGCAGCCGGACACGGTAAGCGCCAGGGGCCCTCCGAACCAGCCAGGCAACCACGAGGCAATCAGCACGCTCCAAAAAGAGGCAGCCATGCGGGACACAGCCACCGAGGTAGTGTCCTCCGCCACACAAGAGCAGCAGGAGACCCCAGAGCCATCAGAAACAACCTCCAACAAGCCCAAGGACCTGGGCCCACCCCACCCTCCGAGGCACCCTGTCACCACACAGCCTCGTCTTACCTCTCCTTTCTTTCTGCTGCACCCTACTTCCTTCTCTGGTCCCCTCCACAACCCCTCCGTGCAGCAGGTGAGACGTGGATCCCCAGGTCGGGCACCAGGCGGTCCGACTGCAGTGACCACTGCAGGACAGCCTAGGCCCCCCCAGGACCCAGGCAAGAGCCCCAGCCCGCAGAAGCAAGCCCCCAGCTCCCCAAGGCCGACCCCCCCAACCCAGCCCCCACCATGACAACCAACCCCAACCAGGGTCCCACCAACGCCGTCTCAGGCCGGCAGCCACTGCCAGCCCCGTACCCCAGCAGGAGCCGGCACAGAGATCCCGATTCCCTCGCTAGTCAAGCGAGCCGCCCCACGCCCCGTCCAACTAGAGCCCCGGGACCAGGTCGACACCAGACCCTCTGGATGCATGGAGACCCCAACCGCCCCCCGCTCCAAGCCCCCGGAACTAGTTTAAACCCGTACCTATTATCACCATGTTCTTACTGAGTGATGTGACTAATCAGCTGGGACCAGAGGGTCACTGAGGTTGAATCATGTTTAAAAGATGCAGACATGATCTCTAAGCTTATGTGGTCTGACAGGAGGTTTTTGTACTGGTTAATGCTAAGAGTGGTTTTGGATTTCCAGTTCAGGAGGATAGTTTTCTTTGCGATACATAAGGCAGTGAGAACCATTTGTGCCTTGTGAGTTTCAATGTTCATTTCACTTAGGTCGCCTAACAAACAAAGCTTTGGACAGGCAGGAACTTTAAGTTTAGTTAATTTGGATAAGTCCTCACAGACTTTATGCCAAAAAGTTTGCACGGGTGCACAGAGCCACAGGGCGTGCATATAGTCATCAACGTTATTACCTGTGCACTGTGTGCAAATCATAGACTGTACAAGGCTCATTTTAAATAGCCTACGTCTTGTGTAATGAGTTCTGTGAAGAATCTTGTACTGGATAAGTTGTAAGTTTGGACTGTTGGTCATATTAAAGGCATTCAGACAGATCTGCAGCCAGAATTGATGACTGGAGTTTAGTGATAGATTAGATTCCCATTTTGACATCGGGAGGTGGATTGTGTCGTCTATTTTAGATACTAATTTATAGACTTTCGAGGTGAGTTTAGGATTGTTTAGATTCATGAGTTGTGTCACTGTGAGTGGAAGTTCAAGGTCCAATTGGTTCAAGCGGTACTTAGAAGTTATTACGGATTTAAGTTGCCTGTATTCAAGAAACTTACTGTTGCTGATCCCATGATTTGATGATAGAGATGAGAGGGAGATGAATGCTTTGTTATGAATTATGTGTTGAAACTGTTGGATTCCTTTATCCTTCCAAGAATTGAAGCACACCACGCTTTTGTTTAATAGAATATCAGGATTGTTCCAAATGGGGGTGAGCTTACATGGGAATATTGTATAGTTGTTTTTTTTAAGAAATTCCCACCAGACTGTTAGTGTTGAGCTGATGTTTAAACTTCTGAAACACTTGTGGCGTTTAATGCCTGAACTAAAAAAAGGTAGATCAGAGATGTTAAGGTTCTCGCAAAGAGTGTGCTCTATATCTATCCAAGATTCGTCCAATAGGTCAGGTTTCAGCCATTTTAAGATATAATGCAGTCTATTTGCCAAGAAGTAATCCTGAAAATTAGGCAGCTTTAAGCCACCTCTGTCTTTTGATTTCTGAAGCGTTTTCAAACTAATCCTGGGTGGTTTGCTCTTCCAGAGGAATTGAGAGATACAGGTGTCTAGAGATTTGAACCAAGTGGTCGGAGGTTTGGTTGGAATCATAGAGAACAGATAGTTAATTTTGGGTAGAATCATCATTTTAATTGTGGCCACTCTCCCCATTAGTGAAATGGGAAGAGTTTTCCACCTTATGAGGTCTGCTTCGATAGTTTTAAAAAGTTGGGTGTAATTTAATTTGAATAGCTCAGAAAGATTTGGAGAAATATTTATTCCTAGGTATTTTATGTTGCCTGGTTGTAATTTAGTTGAGGGCGGGTTTTGAAAATTGCAATTAATTGATAAAGCTGTGCTCTTAGTCCAATTTACGGAGTATTCAGAGACTGAGGAGAATTTATTATTCAGCGAGATTGTTTTACAAAATGAAGATTGTGAGTTTGAAGCAAATAAAATAACATCATCTGCATAAAGACTTATTTTATGCTCTACATTTTTAGTCTGAATGCCTTCAATATCTGTGCTCTGTCGAATAGCAGCAGCTAGAGGTTCAATAAAGAGAGCGAACAAAGAGGGTGACAATGGGCAGGTTCCTCTTTGAAGGTTGAAGTTTGCTGACGTGTGATTATTTGTTCTAACTCGTGCATTGGGAGAGCTATATAATATTTTGATCCAGTTGGTGAAGGACTGTCCAAAACTAAATTTATTTAAGACCGCTATTAAGAATTTCCAGTTAACTCGATCGAAAGCCTTTTCAGCGTCCAGTGAAACAATTGTTGCTTTTTGGTTATTGATGGCTGTGTAATCGATTAGGTTAATAAGTCTGCGCATATTAGTGGAGGAATGTCTACCTTTAATAAATCCTGTTTGGTCAGGATGTACAAGGTAAGGTACTACCTTCTCGAGCCTTCCTGCAAGAGCTTTGCAAATTATTTTAAGGTCTGCATTAATTAGGGAAATGGGTCTATAGCTAGAAGGTAACGTGGGATTCTTACCGGGTTTCAAAATTAAAATAATGTCCGCAGAGTTCATACTTGGTGGTAGGTGATTATTCTCTTTGATTTCTGTTGTCATCCTGACAAAAGTGGGGGCTAAAGTTGACCAGAATTCCTTATAAAATTCTGCTGGAAAGCCGTCTGGACCTAGTGCTTTTTTACTGGGCATGTTAGTTAGTGCCTTGTGAAGCTCTTCTGCAGACAGGGGGGCTTCTAAAGGTGTTATTTGCGCTTCCTGCAGTGTAGGTAAGTTGATGTTATCTAGAAAATTATTAATGTCGTGATCAGAAGGGTCTATTTGGGGTGTGTAGAGGGATTGGTAGAAGTATTTAAAGGTGCTGTTTATTGTGTTTGGATCGTGTGTTATGTTTCCCGATGGGTCTGTGATTGATGATATAGTTGTTTTTTCTTTGTTTAGTTTAAGTTGGTTTGCTAAAAATTTCCCATATTTGTTGCTATGATCAAAACTCTCTGAGCGTAATCTCTGTATTAGAAATTGAGTTCTTTGATTAATTATGTCATTTAATTCATGCCTCGCTTTCCTTATTTGATTCAAAGTTTGTTCATCTGCGGAGTTATAAGATTCTTCAAGCAATTTAATTCTCTGTTCTAAATCCACTATTTTAGCATCTTCCTGTTTTTTTTTATGGGATGAGAAAGATATTATTTTGCCTCTCATGACAGCCTTCCCTGTCTGCCAGAGAAGGCACGGTGAAATACCTGGGTGGTCGTTGTTTTCTAGAAATGAGGACCATTCTTTAATAAAATAATCAGTAAAGACGGGATCTCTGAGTAACGCTGTGTTGAACCTCCAGTTCCTAGGTGAAGGAGTAGATGTTTTATTTCTAAGAGTCAAGCAAACTGGTGCGTGGTCACTAACAGTGATTGGGTGAATCTGTGTATCTGAAACTATACTTGACAAAGAGCTACTGACCAGAAAATAATCTAGCCTGGAATATGATTGATGTACAGAGGAGAAAAAGGTGTAAGCTCTCGCTGAAGGATGGTAGGATCGCCAGATATCGCAAAGACCAAGATCCTCCATATACTGTTTAACAGAGTTTGTGGATTGCCAGGTTCTAGCATTTCTGGCACTATTTAGCCTGTCAGCTGTTGGATCTAAAACCATGTTAAAGTCCCCTCCTATTATTAGTGATTTGTCTGTGTATTCAGAAAGTGTGGAAAAAAAGGAGTGAAAGAAAGCGGGGTCATCTATATTGGGGGCGTACACGTTAGCTAAACAGAATGTTATATTTTGAATGGAAAGGTGAGTATTATATACCTCCCATCTGGGTCTAAGATTTTGTTGATTTCTGTATATTTAATTTTTCTATTTATGAGGATAGCTACTCCTCTTTGTCTAGAATTATAGCAAGCTGAGTACATGTTAGGAAAGTCTGTTGTGGAGAGGACATCCACTGTTGAACTGGACATATGAGTTTCTTGAAGAAAAATCAAGTCTGCCTGAAGGTCTTTTAATTCACTAAAAATTTTTAGTCTCTTTTCTCTGGTCCCAGCTCCGTGCACATTCCATGTGACTAACTTAAGAGTGGACATGCTGTTATTAGGGAGAGTGTGAATGAGTGTCTAATGTTGAATGGTAAATAAAATAAATGTGTCTGTACATGTACAATCTGAGTGTGTTGCTTGTGACTCGCTATGTGTGCTGTTTTTATGTGTGTGTATGTAATATTGGATGTGTGAATGTGTGTTTGAGTGTGTTATATGAGTCAGTATTAATGGAAGCATTAATATAGAAGTATGGTTGGAATATGTGGCAGCATAGGTGAGTGGGGGAAAGGAAAAGAGAAAGAGAGTGTGAAAAGCAGGGTTCAAGGGGGGTGCAGTGGAAGAGATGATGGG